>CM016619.1:143025183-144225183 GCA_005393395.2 Gossypium australe | reverse complement strand
AAATGAAATTTGTTAAATTGAATTGTGTGACATTTTTAAAATGAAAAATTTGCTCACGCGGTGATGAATTTTCAATCTATATTCAAATGCTGGATCTCAAAACATCATATTCAAATTGAGATTTAAGCATTGTACTTAAAAGGGTAAAAATTAATTTTTTTTTTCCTTTTACAGTTTAAGAATTCTAATACAATTATTAACGACAATAGTATTTTTCGTTACGATTTGCAAGGTTGACTACAATTATGGCATCTCAAATGAATGTTGCTTAATCGACATGTGAATGATTGGATTAAGATTTTAAAATAAAAAAAAAAGAAGGACTTCCACTCATGTAATATTAGTCAGGTCAATAATTATTTTTTAAATGTCGCATAATCTAAGTTAACATAAGTCCTTTGACGTCGTTATTAATTGGATTTCAATTATGAATCAAAAGAGTAGAAAAGATTTCAATTCTAAGATTAAAAATAATTAGACTAAATTTTAAATATGCAAAAAATTTAAGGATCAAGAACAAAATTAAACCCCTTTTTGTCTCTCCTTTTCAATGGAATATTTGGAATACATTTTTTTTATTATTAAATCAAAAACATGATAATAGCTGCATTTATTTAGTCTTATTTTTTCCCATGCACACGTGGCTTAATTTATTCTTTTAATTTTTTTTTCTTTGAAAAGGTTATTACTGCCTAACACATGATGTTTATGCTTAAGCTGCTATGATGTTGATATTTAATAAAGTCACAAACTTAATTAATCAAACTCATTACCATAATCATTAATTAATCCCCTTTCTATATAAACCAAAACATACTTAACCTTTTTTATTATATTTACTACACATCTACGATTCGGTGAAAAAAATACCTAATATATATATATATTATAATTGAGCGAGCGAAGTCAGAAATTTTTTTTAGGATGATAAGAGCTAAAATTCAATATCATCATTGTGTTGACTTATATTTTACAGTTTTAGAAGGAATAAACTGAAATTTTATTATTTCGGGGGGAGTTATATAATTTAAGGGTCTAAAATAAAATATTTTTTAATTTTGGGGGCCCTTGCCTCTGTTTATACTTAGATTAAACCCCTGGTTAAATTGGTGTCACAAGTCAACCAGAAACCAAGTCAGTTTAAAAATTACTAAGAGGCCTCTTTATGTACCAAATAAGTTATATTATTATGATAATATTTTTGCCATTTTCACATTTTTATAAATCAATAAAAACTCAATCACAATAAGATTTGAGCGCATGAGTTATGACACAATGAATTTTAAACATTTAATTTCGTAAAGCGTCTTTTGATTAAAAAAAATTCACCCACACGCGAGCATGCCATAATCTAAAGATCAAATAAATTTTTAGTTAAAATGTTAAAGTTAAATGTTTGAAATTCATTGTATTGCGGGGTCAAAATTTTATTGTGATTGAGTTTTTACTGTATATAAAAGGGTATTTTAGTAACTTAGCAACTACATTAGTTCTCGCTTAACTCGTGAAACTAACTCAATCAGAAGTTTAATATAAGTATAAATAGATACGAATGCAACATGTCTATAGATTGAGCTACATTCTCAATTATATTTATGAATTTAGCACTTTAATATATTTAAAATGATAAAAACACATTGAAATTCTCGGATATTCAAACCAAACACTACCATTGACGCCCTTTTTGTATTCGATATTTGATCACCCCATTCCATTGCTATCCCTAATTGTCGATTCGGCATGTATGGCAAGAACTCAAATTGCCCAATGAGCGTTGAGCTGTACACGTGGGAAGAAGTCGCCTAGTGTGGGACTATAACTATTTAAGAGAAGAGCAATGTCGACAGATTAGCCGGAACGTCCGGTGACACCAGGGCTGCCAGTCCCACATCCACATGCAACTATTTGCTAATTGCCTTATGACCCTATTTTCTTTAGTTTATTTCCACTTTAATCCTCTAACCAACAAGCTCAAACCATATAATTCAATTGAGTTAATCTAAATTAGATCAAATTGAGTTTAATTTTTTTTAATCATTTCGAATTTTGATCGATTTCAAGTTCGAATCAATTTAATCTTATTTGCCAAACTAATTTAACCAATTAAACCATTTCGATTCTATCGTTTAAAATTTACATTCGAGTTTAGTCAACTCCAATTTATTGGGACATGTTTCACAAAATCAATGTTTGAAGAATAATGCCAACAAAAATATCAAGATGTGCCCCATGGTCAATGCTACCTTAATTGATTTGACTCATTTATCAACCTCATATTTATATCCAAACATAGCTATTTTCTAATATTAAAGCATAAATAGTACGTATTATTCTAACTAAATTTGGAATGTAACTTTGAAAATACATAAAATTGTAGTATAAAATGCATTGATTTCTGAAAATTTTGTACATAATAAAACCAAAAAAGGGAAATAGAAAGAGAGAGATATGACTTGTACATTATTGACAATTTAGTACCTTATATGCATTGAATTATATGGTAGGCCATATAAAGTTTTCCACACAGAGTCATTAAATTTGATATTTTTTTTAAAATTCAAAAATTAAAATTTGAATTCAGTAAAATAAATTGGGGATATTATTGGATAAAAATAATTAAACCCCTAGCAAATTGTAAATGTAAATATGGTTGTACATGAAAAAAATGGCTTAAATGCAACATTGGCTCTCAAATTATATCACTTTTTTCACTTAGGTATATGAAGTTTTTTTTTTTTCAAAAGTAGCAAGCTCGAGCTTAACTCAAAATTCGAGGATGGATACTCAACTCAAACTTGATCGAGCATCAATTGCTTAGCTCAAGTTTAGCTTGAGACATAGTCAAGCTACTCGAGCTCGAGGTCAATTAAACTTATTTATCAATTTTCATACTCAAGCTCAATTAAGCTCATTCGTATCCATGCTCAGGCTTGTTCATACTTAAGCTCTTTCTATATGATAAGAGTAAGAACGTGTTAAAATGAAAACCTCGATTAGGCTCATGATCCAATCAAATTAAGTATCATAGTGCTCGAATTCGGCTCGACCGATAGCTCAAGCTACTTGATCTCAAGCTCGACTCGATAATTACTAAGTCAAATTTGAGTCTTTTTTTTCAAGTCAAACTAAAATAACTTGTAAGCACCAATGTCTCATTTACACCCCTAAGCTAAACCATCAATTTTACCCCAAATCACGATACCAATCAATAAGAATGTAATATATGTCGTACACTTTTTGGGTAAAATGAGACAAAATTGATAATTTATATACCGCTTTTGACTAAAAAAACTGTTAGAGATTGTGGGACTCAAATCCCATCAATTGTTAAAGAAATATATACAGTGGCAAAATAAGGGGATTTGTGGGGGCGAAAGGCCGAGGGTCATACTGCACAAGTTGAATCCACATAGAACTATTCTTCTTCTATTTGACTTTGATTAGAACAAGATTTTTCAACCCTTGAGTAAATATAGTCGAAACTCCTCTTGTATCATTCGTTTTTCAACATTAATAAATTTCTCCTCCTCTGCCCGTAGTTTTTTCCCGAAAGAGTTTTCACATAAAATCTGTGTTTTCTTATTTTTTTCTTTTTCTTATTACTTTACGATCGTTCTACCGCCATTATCGACGTTTATTATAACAAAAAATTTATATACCTAACTGAGAAAAGAAAAACAATATAGTTTAAGGGCCAATTTTAGAATTAACCGAATAAAAAGATAGATGGAAGGCGCGTTGCGAGCACGTGAAGGGAAACTTAAAGATTGAAAAAAAGAAAAAAAAAAAAAAAAAAAGGTAGTGTTTGTCTAATGCGTAATCTTGGCTGATGCCCCAATATTCCCTCTCCGTGTCCAAATATTCCTGTTTTTAATTTTGCATTAATTAATTAATTAATTAATTAATTATGCTGTCGAGCCCCACCCGCGCGTGGAAATCCACAATCATAAATTCATATTCCCTAAAATATAAAACATATTCCTCGGCGTCAACATGGCTCTTATTATGGTCTTAACCTCTTCTTTTGGTCAAATTCAAGTTTTGGTCCCTTTTACTATATTCAAATCTTGATTTACTCTCTGTAATTTAGTAAAAGGGACCAAAACTTTAAATATGGCTCCTATTATATGCAATTCCAGTGCAATAAAAAAAAATACTCCACAAGAAGATAGTGTTTGGCACGAAAATTCATACATTTTAATCAAAATAGTTAACTATTCAGACTAATTAACGACATTATAAAAACTAAAGTGATCAAATTATTTAAAATTAAACTACAAGGACTAAATATCAAATGTAAGCATCATATAGAGATCAAAACCGTAATTTGACCCCTTCTTTTGTTCTCTTTCTCTAGTTCTTTTATTTCTTCAATTCCCCCGTTTTATATGCTGATTTTTCCCTTTAATTTATTCTCAATTCTCCAACTCCAATGACCTCCCTTCCTTATTCTATAATCCCATTTGTTTTTAATTAAAGAACTTCATCCATAATTTTCAAATTTAGTCCCTGTAAATTAATTTTTAAGAATTTAGCTCCTCTATTTTTCAAATTTTAAAATCGAGGTCTAACGTTAATATTGTCAAAATTATTTTCTTAAATTCACATTTATTACAACGTCATTTTTGTACTTACATTGCCTCAAAGTGAATATTCTTTTCACTTTAAAATGTCACGTCAACAAATTTAACAGTGTTAATAATTAGATTTGAATTTTGAAATATAAAAAATAAAGATATTAAACTCCTAGAAATAAAAGTATAGAGAATAAATTCTAAATTTGTGGAGAGTACAAGACATGTTGCGTATTTTAACCATTATAAAAAAAATAAGTAGATTTGTTTGAAATGCTTAAAATCATATATAATAAAAGTTTTGGAAGCCATGCAGGGTCAGCGGCTGATGCGCTCTAGATTCTTTGGGAAATGAAAAAAATAATCTTTTTTTCTTTTTCTTTGGTTGCTTGTGTTGGGTTTTATTTAAAATTTAAGAAGGTAATTGAATTCCTTGTTATTTGTCTTTTTATTTATTTGTTAATGTATCTGTCAGAGTGAGTTCGATAATTAATGTTTCGCATTCTATAGACCTATTAAAGGATAAATGTTAATCACGAGTTTTAAAGTTGCTTCATACCCAATATGAAAATCAAATTCTCGACCATAAATTAATTTAGAAAAACTCTCACCTTCTCACTTAACTCCCGTCTTCTTTTATTATTCGTCTTGATGTAAGGGTTTTTTTATATTTTGGATTAATGAATTCATGGGGTTTGCATTTTTGCAGTGAAGTTAATTAATATCCGGTCAACATGTCTCTCTATGGCTCAATTGCTTGGGTTTTATTCCATATTCCATGTGTTTGTCTTATAAGAACAATTTCCTATAACTTCATGTAGTTTTTCGATATAATTATTTTGGTAGAAGTAATTTGGAATTTTTTTGTATTGGGTGTGATTGTATTTTACTTCTTTTACATAAAGAAAATAGTAAATTAATCTTTGTATACTAAATTTAAAAGTAAATTGATCATTTTTATTAAAAAAATTTATTCATTTCTACTGTTAAAAATAGGCGTAGTTGACAAAATAGTCAAGTTATACATGACATGCCATGTGTACCTTTTTCTAATATATGAGGACCAGTTTTTAACAGTAGAAATGGATGATATTTTTAACAAAGAAGATTAATTTGCTCTTTCATCTAATGTATAAAGAATAATTTGTCTATTTTTTTAGTAGAGAAAATAAAATGCAATTCGACTACTAGAAAAAGACCTCCATGGTACTTTTACTCTCTCTTTTTTTTTTAAATAACTTATTATCAACAAAATCTTGTTTTAATGGTAAAGTTAAGGTTTTGAGAATTTTGAAATTTTGGGTTTAAACTTCGCTATATATATATACACTATGTGTTCTCAGTTCAAATTTTATATATCCAGATTTATTGGTCTAGATCCAAATATTATTATGATTATTAATCCGATTGTTTTGAATATGTAATATTTGTACTTGCAACCTTTAATTATACTTGTAACTTAAAATAATAATAATAATAATAATAAATAGAAGTTAGAACATAATGTACACGTCTTATTGTGTTTTACAATGTTATTTGAATCAGATCAGATTGAAAATTGACTAATAAATTTATTTAAATATAGGGGTTGAATTGACATTTTCGGAACCAGTAAAAAATTAGATATCAGGACGAAAAACTAACAATTGAACCATTTTCATAATTTTTTTTATTATTTATTTAATTATCATTAGACCGATGATTAAACTAATTAAAAAAATATTTGTGTTTTATGGGGTATTCTTTCTTATATGAAAACAACTACACCATTTAAATTGATCTCATTTAGTAATAGTGTTTATTTTTTATTTATGGATGATCACCTCCTCCAGTTGATAGCTGTAATTTAAATGATATATATATATATATATGTATTTTAGTGGTGTGATGTTTGTCCACTTAACAAGCAAGAACAAACATGTTAATTACTTTTGCTAATTACCAAAGTCATCTGCTGGTAAATGCCTGTCCACAACACAAATAATAATAATAATAACAATATTCAATGACCTAACTTTATACCGAAATATATGTTTAGGATTTTCTAGCCAATAACACTAAAAAGTCAACTTAATATTTACACAGTATACGAGGAAGGTTTTTTTTTAAAGTTAAGTATCATGAGTGTTTTTATGTTAAGAGTCAAATTACATTTTGTTTACTCTACCTAAAAAATAGTAAGTCTGTCTTTGTACGTTAGAAACCGGTCCCTATACGTTAGCATAAGTTACATATGGCACACCATGTTCCACTATCTGGTTATTCCGCCAGCCATGTCAATTTTTAACACTACAAATAGATGAGGAACAAAATACAATCTAACTCACAATGCACAGATATTCATGATACTTTTATCCGATTCCAATAAATCCAATAACTAGCTCAACAACTAAATTGAATAACTAATTAAATAGTAAAGTAATTAAAAGAACCCATAAATTTTACATAAAATAAGAGTCGAAATGATAACAACTCAACCTTGCTATCACGATTGAATGGAAGTGTGAATGGTAATGTAGGGGTAAGTTTTGGTTTCATACATACTTTGTCTTGATTCTTGAAGGTTAAAAAGAAAAAGATGTGTATATTCCTGGTGGAAGAATATTAGGTTGTACATGGTGATTCGTGAGTTAGGTTTTTAGGGCATGTGTTGCTTTGAGATTTGCATGTACATATATACATATATATATATATATAATGGCCACTACCACCACCTTTTCCAACAGTGTTTAATTAGAGAGAATTTGGGGAAGAAAGTGGACAAAAGAGAAAGGATGGAATCACCGAAATCAACGCCGTTTAGGCTGACGTGCTCCACGACATTACATCACATGAATCACTGTGAATGTATAAATAAAACCCCTGGCGGGAGCTGGATCCGGATGGCTCCCTATCCCACATCGTTCCCGTTGGTTTCTGTAGAATTTTCTTCTGTCTCAATCTGCAATATTTGTTTATTTTATCATCAATGTATTTTTTTATATCCGTTTTACGGATTTTGAAGGTTAATAATTTTATTAGGTTCATGGTTTTTATTTCATTATTATCCTCTTCAAAGTCTAAACTACCACTAATGACTTGAATTATCTAATCTTATTTGAATTTAAAAAATTGATCATGATTCAATTTGATTCGATTATAAAAAAAAATTGGGTTAAAGTATCATCGAGATTCCCATATTAGCGGTCAGATTGCATTTGTCTATTTTATTCAAAAATGGACATATTAGTCTGTATACATTAGACCAAGGAGCAAAGCAATCTTTTTTGTTGAAAATTTCACTTATTTCTACTCTAAAAAATTGATGTGGGTGATGAAATAGCAGACAATTACACGTGGTGTAGCACGCATACCTTATGTTGACATATAAGAACCAATTTTAAATAGTAAAAATGGATGAAAATTTTAATAGAAGGACTAATTTGCTTTTTGATCTAATGTACAAGAACTAATTTACCACTTTTTTTAGTAAATGAGACAAAATGCAATTTAACGCCTAATATAAAGAGCTCTATTGTACTTTTATGAATAACAAATGTTAATAATCCGAATTTGCTCAATTCAAACTGGAACGAACCTAAATTTAGGAGTGAAGTCACTAGTCTTGCCCCTTTGGTTAAATGAAATAATTTTAATTTTAACCCCTCTTAATAGTTAAATATCTAAATCTTCTCACATGGTCCGTTGGTTAAATAAGATAATTTTAATTTTAGCCCCTTTAAATAATTATTTTATTCAATTTAAGCTTTTTATTAATGGTAAAATTGTATTTTAACCCCTCAATAAAACTAATAATTCAATTCAAACCCCTTTTATAATTTTTTTAAGCTTTGGTCTTTTGAAATTTTATAATTTTTATCTCGATTCCCCTTCAAAAAATTCTTTAATTCGCCCTAATCTAAACTCAAAATTAACTTAAACAAGTAATTCGAAATAACCAAAACTTAAACTGATCCAATTTAAAAAATTTGAGTCTCAAACTCAAATGATCCGAGGCTCAAACTTTGAATACTTGATCCAAAATCAATATGATGCAACCAATAATTAATGCATGAGAAAAACAAAGTAAAAGGACTACAACTATAATTAAGATGTTAACCATAGTAAATTAATCAATGAGTAAAACTAGGTAGAAAACACAACTTGGTCAAAACTAGCATTTAAAAAACATCAATAATATTATTAAAATAATGTTTATTATTATTATTATTATAAAAAATAATATATATTTTTTAAACAATTTCATTATAGGTTCTTATCATATCTACTTTATTTTATACAACGCCTATAACTATTCATAACACATCTCCAACTCATAAATGGGAGGATAATGTACTTCAGCACACTCAAACTCACGTCATCCTGTATTAATAACAATATTTATATCAATTAAATTAAGACTTAATCCAGAAAAGAAATTAATATTGATGGACGTAGGCAATTATTTTTTATTTTTTGCTTTGTTATAGGGTTAGGTTTAAAAGGGGGAGAGTTCCTAGGTAAACATAAAAAAGAAAAATTGAGTTTTGAAAATGACAACAAAACATTAATTAAAATTAATTGTATTTACTAAAGATAAATTCAGTCAAACCCTACACAACACCTAACAGTGTATATATATATATATATATATTTAGCTGTTGAGCTCAAAATTGAAAACGTTTTCAGACCTTGAGACTTGAAAAATCTTATATATTATATTATATTTTGGGTAAATTGCATCCACGGTCATTAAATTATTAATAAATTTATATTTTAGTTATTCAACTTTAAAATGTTACAAAATGGTTATTAAATTATTCGATAATTTTCATTTAAATCACAGGGCTGTTAAAATTATCACTATATGGTCTTCTTTGTTCTCACCTCTGGCACTAATAGAAAGGGTAAACTTCTCATCCTCTTCTACAATTTAATTTTTTTAATCTTAAATGTCACAAATCTACAAATAAAAAATTCAAACAACTTTCTGCTCTAATCTTCGGCACCAACCATTAAATCAGCTTGGATTTGATATATGTTCTTCTACTCGTTGATGGGTACTGTTCCTCCGTACCAATTGACAAATCGTCACTTGAAACTTGCTGACCGAACTTAAAAGAAAAGACTTAATAGTCTAGTAACTTAAATGAAAACATACAAATAGTTAGTGATCATTTTGTAACTTTTTAAAATTGAATGATCAAAATGTAAACTTACTAAATAATTTAGTAACCTTGAGTGTAATTTACCCTTATATTTTTTAGGCTTAATATAACATTTGGTACCTGGACTTGACACTTTTACTTGATTTGGTACCTAAACCTTTTTTTCGTCCAATTTGGTCCAAACTTGACACCTTTTCCTAATTTGGTACCTAATAATTTTCTTTGTTTGATTTGATATTTGAACTTGTCAAACGTTTTACAAATTACCCCAATATGCTAACAATGTTATTTTTTTTATGAGGTAACAAAAATAATTAATTTATGACCAACATGTGACAGATGATATGATATTTTTTTGTGTTTTATATATTTTATAAATTTTAGTTTTATTTATTTAATTAATTATTTTATTAATCGAAAATAATGAATTTCTTTTAATTTGGGTTTTTTAAACTCTTTTTTTATTTAATATTAATTCGTTAAGCATAGCTCAATATCTATTTTTTCAACATGAATTTCCTCTAATACTTACAATATTTTTGTAGCATAGCAAAAAACATTTTAACATCATTAGTGTTTTGCGTAATTTGTATAACATTTAATAAATTTAGGTACCAAATTGAATCTAAAAAAAAGCTTGGGTACCAAATTAGGAAAAAAATGCCAAGTTCAGATGCCAAATAGGACCAAAAATTATTTAGAAACCAAATTAGAAAAAATTGTCAAATTTAAGTATCAAATGTTATATTAAGCCTATTCTTTTTTTATGTATTTTTATATAACTAGATTTGAATAATTATGATATTGGAAAGTTACTGTCATAGTGAGCTTACTAATTGGTCCGTCAAACTTGGCTGGGTGATTATTAATAACTTCAAGAAAGCGAAATACAGTATTGACCAAACCATATGATGCCAAAAGAAAAATTAAAATTTTTTCACATTGGGAATAATTTTTAATTTTATTTAATTTACTACCTAATCAACAATAGATTCCATCAAAACATCCCAACATTAATTGAGTCAAGCTTTCAAATGTGGAACTAAAATACCCTTTCTATTTTGGATTCTATTGACTTTAACTTGGAGTCCTTTTCAATCTTTATTCGAGTAATTTTGAGTTTGAATTTAGGGGTTGAAATTAATTGGGATTCAAGTAGGGATGGTGCTAAGGAAGCAAGTGCCTTAGCCTCAAAAATGGTGAAATTTCAATATAAGTCTTTTAAAAATTGTAAAATTATAAATTGTTAAAATGATAATATTACAATTTAATCCATCAAAAGTTATATAATTGAGATTTTTTCCTAAAAAATTTTTGGCTTCATCTTTTGGTTCAAGTTGGACAAATTCGTATGCATGGACAAATCCATTTTTTTTTTCTTCAAGAGCCGGAAGTAAATTATAAATGTTTGGGAGCCAAAATAAAATGTTACCAACTTACTAACTTATATTCTTACAATTTTTAAAGGGGCTCTAAAGCAATTATACCAGTAAAAGTACCATTGAAACCCTTGTACTAAGAGTTGGATTATATTTTGCCTCCTCTACTAAAAAACCAAACAAATTACCCCTTGTATGTTAGATCAAAGAGTAAATTGGTTATTCTGCTACAAAATTCATCCATTTCTACTGTTAAAAATTGTTCCATATAGGCCAACATGAGGTACATCTGGCACGCCACGTGTAACTATCTAGTTATTCCATCAACTATGCCAGTTTTTAATAGTAGAAATGAATGAAATTTTTAACAAAAAGAATCAATTTTTTAGTAAATAAGGCAAAATGTATAAAGATCTCACCTTTTGAGTAATTCCACTATCATTAATCACGAATACAACAAGTGATTCACACACGTCTCTCCTCCAAGTATAGAGATTTCACATTTGTACTTAAATACTAGAACACTTACCTCCAAATCCTCCCCTCGAGAACTTGAGTAATAAACACTTAACATTGTTTATACTTAACAGTTTGCACTCTTTCACAAAATAATTCCTTAATAAACAAATTAGAATGCACTTAATAAGCTCTCATACAAAACCTATACAAGTCTCGAAGCGTATATCATATTTGACTTGCTAACATAGAATCTATGTGAATACAAACATAACTCCTTGGAAATAGTTATTACAATCTCAAAAACCAAAGTACAATCAAGCTACATAATCTTCATCGATCTTCCATATTCTAAGGGTTGATTTGATTCACATGTATCAAACCCAACCTCCATAGACCAAGGATTGGTTTTCCATATATAGACCAAATATCTCCAATAAAACAACACACAAACAGGTCCAAAGATTTTCTTTATTAAATTACCAAATCAAATAAGGCAGGTATTTAACCAACTCAATAGCGGTATGTAGTTGACACTACCAAGTGCCACTCAGCAACTCTTAGCACATTTTAATAGATCTTATATTAAAAAATTCTCTTTCTAGCAAAAAAAAAAATCAAATTGATATGCAATTAACTCGTGACACTAACTCAATCAATGACATAATAATAGTACAAATAGATAGATAGATGCCATCATGGACTTTTCTTCAAAAGACATCTTCTAACTCATCATAATGACGTTTTTTCTATTTATTGAAAGGGTGTTTTTAAGAAGAAAATCATATAAACATTTTAACTTATTAACTATTTGGACTAATGAATGGTTTTTATATAAAAAAAAAATAGAGGTCAAATTATATCAAAGTAAAATATAGATACTAAATATCAAATTTAAGTATAAAAGAAGGACCAAATTAAGAATTTGACCAAAACAAAACTACTCCATATGCTACTTATTTTTGTTGCTTAATGCAACATTATTTCCCTTTGTGAAATAATCATCAGAAAATGACATAAAATAGTAAATAATAAAGAGTGTTGAATTTTGAATGATCAAATTTTCTTTTATTAGTAAGTGGGATCTGCTGCCGAGTGCCAATTGCGGCATTTTAAAATATCAGGCCAACCGGCCGGCCGACTGAGGCTTTCATTTGGGATTTCATTCATTTCATCGTTTTATATTTGTCGCTTTGGGGGGAAAAAATCAAATATGAAAATAAATTGCTAAAATCCAATTAAACAGATTAAATCCAAATGTAGCTTTGGAAGAAGAAGGGGGTGATGAAGCACAAACATGTATGGTTGAAATTACAATCTCATTAAATCACATTATATTTCAAATGTTTTGGACCAAAATATTAAATTCAAATAACTACTTTTGGTAGTTAAAAAGTGTCGTAACCATTTTTTGACAAAACGGGAATCGACTTGGTTTTGAAAATGAAAATAAAACGAGAGTCACCACCAACCTTTTATTAGGTGTGATCGGATCACCTTTGTTTTAACAAAACATTTTGGTTTATTAAAACAGAGCTTTTGGTCTACGAATGTTCGAGAAAACAGGTTCGGGAGTCGGTTACGTGCGAGGAAGGATTAGCACCCTCGCAACGCCCAAAATCGGTACCAAATTGATTGATGTTGTCCCAATGTTGAAAACTTGAAAATACTTGGGGTAAAAAGAATTAAAAGAATGGGTTAATTAAATTGGGGTTGAATCTCAAGATTAACTCGTTTCAAAGGAATAAAAGTACCATACCCAACACGTTAGGGTATAACACATTCATACTTTGACACCGAGATCAGCTTTGATTTTCAAAAACATGTAAAAATGGTATTTGGGTATTCAGCTGAACGAAAAAATCGACACCCAGCACGTTAGGATGTAATTTTCCGTACTTCTAAACACACAAATATTGCCTTATTTTTTTTAAACTTTTAAAATAAACGATTTTAAAATTGGCTTAAAATGTGTTTGTTTGGTTTGTTTGGATGAACAAATTTTCATAAATAAGTTGGAGATTTTATCCACAATACAATAATGAAACAAAAAGTATAATTGTGCGTATAAAATGATAACATATGGCAATGATGAAAACGCAAAAGAACAAATTAAGGTTCGTACAATGGTGACATATCATACAAATATTAGCATTCAAGACTAAAAGATAATTTAGAGAGAGATACTAAGCTACAAATAATATGTATACATGTATACCGAAAATTCAACGTAGATTAAAATGCAAAGATGAAAATAATTAATATATGTAATAATGTGGTAAATGAATTTAAAAATAAAATATTACACAAGGAGAAAATCGAAACAAAGTATATAGAATAATACATATTGATTTATATAAACAGCATATATGAAGTAAAGAAAACTTATATGAATAATTTATAATAGAAAGTGATAATACATAAAAAGTCTTGGAATGAACAAAAATATAAACAGATTTAGAAGAAAATGGGATTTTAAAGGAAATAATAAATACATATAAACAGATTTAGAAGAAAATATACGTATATACATATAAAGGAGAATTAAAAGAATAAACAACCAAAATGATGCAAAAATAATATATACAATGTGATCCAAATAATATATACATTTATAATATAATGGTGTAAGATATTTGCATTTAAATCAATTTTGAATCATTCAAATATTAAAAAGGAATGAAAGATAAAATATACATAAATAAAGTATATATATATATAAGTAATTTAAAACATATCAAAGTTAATAAATTAATTTTAAACGATTTAAAGCAAAGGATAGAAAAACTCAATTGAACTGGAGATAAAATTAAAAGGTTATTTAAACAAATAAGATGACATTTAGGACCCAAATCAAATGCGATAGAATGAGTGAGGGTCAAAGATGCAATTGAGCCAAATCCCTGCACACATCGCCTTAAGCATGGACCGAATTGGAATAGCACACAAAATGCAGAGGTTAATTTAAAAACAAAGAAAATGCATGATGGATCTAATTGAATAGAGGCACAAAAATGGAAGGTTTAAACGCACAGATATCCCTTTAATACATAAACGCGCGGATCTTGGGGGCTTGGATCGGGTCAAATTGTTGGGTAACGACTGATACGGCGTCGTTTAAGGGCTATTGCCATAAGCCTAAACGGCGTCATTCCATTGACAGAACTTAAAACAAAATAAAACCTAATCTACCCCCTAAACAAAACGAAAATCTGAAAGAAAACCCTAATCCCATCCTTGCTCAGCCGCCGAGGAGAGAAAGAAATCAGGCCGCCCCAACGCCATTGTGGTCGGCGATCGGTGGCCGATTTAACCACGACTGTCTGTCCCCTCCTAAGCCAGACTTCGAGTGTTAACCTCAACAACTATCCCCCTTTTGATCTCGACGGAGAAGGCAAATCGTCGGTTCGCTTGGAGGTAAGTTCCTCCCTTTGCGATCTATATTCTATACTGACGTTTCTAATGCCGAGAGAAAACAAATACTCTAAATAGGTTCAAAGAGAACGATGAAAAATCAGTGAAATTGAAAGAAACCTTTCTTTCTTTTGAATCTAATTTTTTATTGCCGTCTTCTCGTATGCTAAATGACAGTGTTCGTAAAAAATCGTCTCCTTTTCCTTTTGATTGTTTTTCTATTGTTTCTCTTTGCTTTTTAATCTTGCTTTTGATTTCTCGTGTTCGTAAAAAATTCCCCCCCTTTACAAACATTTCAACCTTGGTTTTTATAACCGATTTACAAAGGCATGGGCTTCTGTCCCTGTTCTATTTTTCTATTTTCCAGTTGTGTCTTCCATTTTCTTGTTCGTCGTGTTTGTTCCTCTTGCAGGGTGTGGGCGCGGTGTAGGTGTGTGAGTCGCTGGTTGCCGAGACGTGCGAAACCAGAGGTGCCTGGGGGATGTGGCCCAGGTCAGGGCGCGTGGGCGCGTGGGACATCGAAACGACGCAGGGGCACGTGTGGTGGATGCGCAGGGTGGCCGACAGCGGTGTTGACCGAGGGAGCGGCGCTTAGGGTTCATAGAACCCTAGGTTTTCTGAAAATTTTAGTGTTTTTGGGCCATTGGGCCTCTGTAAATTTGGGCTAATGGGTTAGGTTAAGTGGGCAGGTTGTTTTATGGCGTTTGGGCTTGTTTAATTGGTTTTGTAATTGGGCCTTAATTTGGGGCTTGTAACTGGACATTTGGACTGCTTTATTTTTATTGGGTTTATTTTTTAGCCTGGTATTGGGCTTTGATGGGCCGGGCAAAATTTGGTTATTACAAAAAGAAATAGGTATATTTAGAATATGCATCGGGTTTGATTTTCAGTATTCAAAACTCAAATCTGATTTGATTTGTGTTTCACGATGTTATATTATATGTTGGTGCATTCAAATTTCATGCAATTTTTTTTATAATGTAATGGGAATTGGGTTATTCATATTTGATCTCTAAATTTAATAGATTTTGCTTCTAAATCAATAGTTTGATTGATTGTATGATAATAAATGTATAATCAATTAAAAATAAAATTAACTTAATAAAAGGCATATCGGACTGAAATTTGAAATATATTGAGACTTAGACTAAAATAAATTTAGACTATACTTGTTTATGGGTCAAGTTAACTGTCCAAGCTTGATCGCCTACTTGAAATATGGAAGGTTTTAAACAAAAAAATGAGGCTTGAAAAATATGATTGGGTAAATTTTAAGACCCATGTTTATTTGGGTCAGGCCTTGGGCATAATTATTAGGCTTGCCCCAACCCGAGATATAATAATTATATTTATTATATATTTATAAGAGCTAATTGCACTAAACGTCTCCAAACTTTAAAATATTCTAATTACATCCTAATCTATCAATGTTATATCAATTAAGTCCTTTTTGTTATTAAAACTGTTAAATGACACATCAAATCCTATATAACTAAATTTTAAATGAGAAATTTAAAGAAATGGAACATTATCACATAACTTTTAAACGTAACAACTAAAAATAAAAAAAATATATGAACAATAAAGCTTCTGTAAATGCTTCAAAAACCTTAAAATAAAGATTTCTAAAACATCAATTTTTACATTATTCATTTTTTTAAAATTTTTCATTTTAAATCATGTCAAGTAATGTCAGTCATGTCATTTAACAATTAAATTAATAATTTTAGTGACAGAATGACCTAATTGATATAGTATCAATAGTTTAGAGATGTAATTAAAACAATTTGATGAAATTAACTCTATTTATAAATATGATGTAAATAAACCCAAACTCAAGTATCCAACCCAAACCCAAAGTCCAAAACTCATTAATCTTAAAACTTAAAATTTAAATCTAATAAATATAATTTTAGTCAATTATGTAATATTAGATAGATTATATTAAGTTTTATGTTTGATTTTAGTATATTATTTTAGATTATATTGAATTTTAAGTTTGATTTAATATAATTTTGTTAATTTTTGTGTTAATATTATTTTAGTTAAATCACTTAGTAAAGTAAAAAAAATTAAATATTGGTGGGCTGAGTTTGGTTTGGGCAAAGAAAAGTAATGTAAACATTTTGTATAAGTCCGACCGAATTTGATCCGCATACAAATCTAATATAGACATATCTCACATATTATAAGACTTAAATTCAAAATAATTGAGAGAATCTACATATAATATTTATGTATGATAAAATTCAAAATTTAACACTGTAGATATTGTTAATCTTCATTCATTCAAATTTATTAAATTAAAGAGTGAAAAATAATTTAATTAAATAACTTATTTTAAAAAACTAAAATAAAGTTTAGGATACGTAATCTCTTTTCTTTTTTTAAGTATCTACCGGGACGAGCTCAATAACTACTTCTCCATATAATATATTAGACTTATAATTTAATGCATGTAAATTTTAGAAAATAACTTTTAGCTAACATAAAGGGTGCAAAAAGTTAAGGTAAAGTATATTAAACTTATTAAACTATTAGTAAGTTTACGCTTTAGTCATTCAATTTTAAAAAGTTAAAAAAATGTTCACCAAGTTATTTGAAAATTTTCGTTCAAGTCATCGAGTTGTTAAAATCGCCATTGTATAGCCTTCTCCATTCTCACTATTGACACCAATTGAAAGGGTAAACTTCACCTCCTCTTCTACAATTTAGTTTTTTGTTTCATGAAACAACTTTGAACATCACAAATATGCGAACCAAAATCCAAACAGCTTTCTTCTTCAATCTTCGACACCGACCATCAGATCGACTTGGATTTGTGATATTTTCTACTACTTGTTGATGGGTACTGTTCTATTATACCGATTGTTGAATCGTCGCTTGGAGCTTGCCTACCAGACTTAACAATCCAGTGACTTAATTGAAAACTTTTGAATAGTTCAGTGACTATTTTGTAACTTTTTGAAGTTGAGTGGCCAAAATGTAAACATACTAATAATTCAGTGACTTTAGATGAATTCACCCGAAAAAGTTAAAGCACACATAAAATTTGTAGTCCCAAAGGCCCATTGCCCATGATATACTAATAGGTATTTTCAGGGCTTATTGAAGGCCCTAAACAGAAAAAATTAAACAAAACAAAACCATCTGCTCATCGCAGATTCAGATCGAAAATTGGGGCCAAAAATACGAAGAAAAATGACGATGTTTCACTTCTTCAACTGTGCGATCCTCACTTTCGGTCCTCACGCCGTCTACTACTCCGCCACTCCCTTGTAATGTCCCTTCTTCCTCTCTTTTTTTGCCTCATTTTCATGTAATTTTTGTGATTTGTTAATCGATTAAAACTTTTTTTAATATCGTTTAATTTTTGTAATTTAATAATAAATTAATACCGATCTGGTGTTCAATTCAAGATTTGAATGAAAAACAGAAGCTGTTTCGATAAAAAAATGTTTCTTTAAAAAAAAATTCCACTGTTAAGTAGTAATTGCTAAAATGAACTAAGATCTAGAGCGAAATGTTTAATCAGTTTGATTAAAATGCTGAAAAATATTATGTTCAAGGAATTTGTTATTTTATACTATAATTATGGCGATGTTAATTTATGAATCAGTGTATTTAATAGTAAATCATGTTTATGTAGATCGGAGTATGATACTCTTGGTACTTCTGTTAAAGCTGCCCTTGTTTATCTTGGAACTGCTTTGGTAAAGGTGAGTACGTGCTAAAAATCTTTACTCTTGTGTTTCTCGTCACTCTATTTGGATTGTTAATTTGTTTTTTTCTTTTGGCTTTAATATGGTGGCAGCTTGTTTGTCTCGCAACGTTTTTGAAGGTTTCTGAGAATGACGGCTTCGATCCGTACCAGGTACTTCTGTTTCTTTAGTTCTTAAATCGGAATTTACATGGTAGAACGTAGATTTTGGGCGGATTATTTTTTTGTGATGTAGTTGAAGATAATCATATTCTAAATTTAGAAAATATTTTGAAAATTAGTACCACTTTCTTATTTATAGTTGCATGATGTATGTTACGGACGTAGCGTGTGCCATGTAGTAGTACTATGAGTCTTTTTTTGGAAACAATCTATGAATTTCAACTTATCAACAATTTGTGTTGTTTTCGTATTTTCAGGAACTTTTGAAGGCAGTGATTGGTTTTATAGATGTTGCTGGACTTTATTTTGCCTTGACACAGTTGACTCATAGGAACATCTCTCAAAATCATAAATTTCAAGCTGTTGGACTTGGTGAGTGAGATTGACTCGGTCATCGTACTTGAAAATAATGTGAATCTTTGAAATTTGGTCTTGCTAGTAGATGAATGAACTTATATTTGAAAATGTGGCAATGAAATGCTCTGTTTACTCAGGTGTGAGTGTTGAATACAGGTTGCATCAGATACAGATGTGCTTAGATTTTTCTAAGTTTTGCATCTATCCAATGTATTTTCTAAGTTTTTTTATGTATTTGGAGCATCCTCTAAGCTTATATCCCACATTCATATGTCGAACATGGGTTTTTCAAGAAGAATGAAGTGTCTTAGCGACATAGCATATATATTATGGTTCTTTTAACTTTTCTTAATTCTTGTGCACTATGGCTTCTTTCTTTTATGTTGATAGGATGGGCATTTGCTGATTCGGTTCTACATAGATTGGCACCCCTTTGGGTGGGAGCTAGAGGACTAGAATTCACTTGGGATTTCATTCTACAAGGCTTGGAAGCAAATGCTAATTTGGTATGTATATTTCTTCAATGATTGGAACATTTCTTTTGTGACCAGCTTGTCGGCATTCTTGATGTTATATCAGTAGTTTGTTTCTAAGTGCTTTCACAAATTAGAAAAAAACGACCATGTAACGGCTAGAATTTATCTCTATCCTTTTACCAATTCAGGTGTTAAGTATATCTCTTGCTGCATTGGGATCTTTAATGTGGCTTCGCAAAAACAAGCCCAAGACTTTGATTCCCATAATATACGCATGTGCCGGAATCGTTGCTACCATGCCATCCATTACAAGGTCTGTTTTAACTTTCTCCATAACATCATTTTCTCTATACATGGCCGCCTTTGCAATGAATACTAGATGACAATTTTTCGTTTTTTGGTTGGCTAAATCTCGGCAGCTATCTAAGGCGAGGATTGGAATGGCACTTCCCGAAGGTGGTAGGCTTCGAATTGTTCACGTCTTTGAGTATGGCTTTCATTAGTTGGCAATTGTTTTCTGCATGCCAAAGGCCCTCTTCATGAGGAGCACAGTTTATACCCTCCACTTGATGTTTGAAAGAGATTTTATTGCCTATCAATTTTTCAATCATCTTTGATCTACTGTTGGAACTATCTTAACATCAATCTGTAAGATTTTTGCCAATGGCAGAAAAACTCAGATTTTGTATCTCTAGAAAAATTAGAGAAAAAAAAAAAGATTTTGGATGTAGAATTTGGAAGCATTATTGTTTTATACCTCATTCTTCAATGACCTTTTGCATCACATAAAAATGTTGGCATTAATTTGGAAATTTACATGTTTTGTATGACGGATTGGATCTTCTTTACATACATATATGGGGTTGTTGGTATTGTACCAGTATGCAGGGACGAAGCCAGAAACATTTTATAATGTTTCTAAGTTTGTACACTTTTCAAATTTTGAAAATTAAATTCTAACCAAACAGTGGCAATTAAATACGATTGGTTAAATTAATTTTACTATTGATTTTGTCCTGTGTGTAAAGTTAGAGATTTAGTCCATGTTCTGGAACATAAGATTTCGAAATTTTAGTCTTAATGTAAACAATAGTCATTGAATCTATTAATTAAATTTATTTATTTTTAATATGTGGATATGACAAGTTGAT
This sequence comes from Gossypium australe, assembly GCA_005393395.2. Lineage (NCBI taxonomy): Eukaryota > Viridiplantae > Streptophyta > Magnoliopsida > Malvales > Malvaceae > Gossypium > Gossypium australe. The sequence continues at coordinate 144,204,346 of CM016619.1, read as the reverse complement.
ATGGCACTGCACGTGTGACTGATATGTTTAACGTATTAAATTTTGAAAATAACAAGCTTTAACTTAATGAATTTATAGTTGTCATTTGATTAGGATTAATTTTAAAATTCTAAAAATATAGGAATTAAAAATGATTAAATTAAAATACAAATAAATCCAAACTTAATTAAATTATAGGGTTTAATAACATAATTTAATAACTCAGTATAATACATTGAAATGTGCATTCAATGCTATGGTACTAAATTCTCTTGGTTTTTTAAAAGGTTTTTTTATTATTCAATTAAGTACTTATAATAATTAATTGATTTTATTTATTTCAAAATTGATTAGCTCCATTGCAAGTTATTGAAAACTTGCAATTATTCTGATCACACAAAACAGCAAAAATTCGCATCAACATTACACCAAGGACCTAAAAGAAAAGAAAAAACAAGGGGTTGTGCTCACTCCTCGGATTCCTCTAGCCATGCTTCAATACGCAAAAGAACAAACCCAACTGCAACCCCAACCAAAACGAGTCCATTCATTATAGCCGCAATCTTGAATATCTCAGCCGCTTCATTGCACGTCGACGATAAACCACCACCACCCTTTCTTCCTTTGCCATTCCCTTTCAAGTTGCTAACAACATTAGCAAACCACTTCTCGGTACTCACCGGCATCCCAAGTGAAACCACGTTGTTATGTGCTTTCAATCCACCATAGCAACTCGTTCCACCAATGTAAACCACTTTGGGTGTTGTTTTTCGAGCTTTGCTTCCGTAATTCACCACCGACGCGGTGACCGTGGTTGGAGCGACAACAGCCGAAGTACTTGTTGCCATGTTCACAAAGCTATAACCTTTTCTGGTGAGTTGGATCGTGTAGGATGTTGGAGATAGAGGGGAGGGAAAAAAAAGATAGTGTGGCGTATGTAGGGAGTGATTTTGGATAAGATATGTTGGATTTTGGTTGGATGCCAAAACATGAGATGAGAATATGATGGGCCCTTTAAATGGAACAAATTTATTCTAATAACTAAAAATCGGTAAAAGTATTATGGAGATTCTTGTGTTAAGAGTTAAATTGTATATTGTCTTTTTTATTTAAAAATTGATAAAGTAGTTCCTTTATGTTAAATTAAATAATAAAATAATTTTTTCGGTTAAAATTTACATCCATTTCTACTATTAAAAATTGGTGTAACTAACAGAATAACCAGACTACAAGTGGTGTTTCGTGTGTCCTTTATGCTGACATATAGGAATCAGTTTTTAATAGAAAAATGGATGGAAATTTACTCATTTTTTAGTGGAAAGACAAAATTCAATCGGACTCCTAATATAAATGCCTCTATAGTACTTTTATGGCTAGAAATCCAATTCGATTAATTAAAATTTAAATTTGATTCAACTCAATTTAACTACAAAATCAATTACTATGAACTTCTCCAACTTGAGTCCTCATATATTTGACCTAGAAATTCTCCAAACAAAAAATGATCGTAACATGACAATAACTAAACCCACAACTAAAATAAACTGAAAAGGTAATTTGAAAAAAATCTAAACCTAAATACAAAATTTGAAATTATCTAAATTCAAAATAACCCAAACTCAAAACCCAAACTAACATATAAAAAATTTTAATCCGAACGTATGAAAAATGAATATTAGTATTTTTTTTCTATTTTCGTTTTCTTTTTAAATTTTTTTGATAATTGGTAATTATATTGGATCCTAATTAGATTAGATGCTTAACGGAAGATAAAACTCTTCCAATCTTATTTTCTTCGTCCACAAGACACGAATTTAAAATCTTAAGGAATATCAATGTTTCCTTGAGTTTATTTTGATTATAGTTAATTACTTTGTTCCGTATTTGTAATGATTTATTATTAAAATTATATAATCCTTTTTATAGATTTACAATTGACTCATACACCCGTGACAGAAACAAATCGTTACCAACCCACACCACAAACAAGACTACCCATCTAATAGCATTAGGCCAAGAGCCGAGTATTTTATTAACTCAATTCTTAGTCATTATTGGAAGTCATATTCCATTAGTAAAAGTACTATGAAATCCCATATACTAAGAGTTGGATTACTTTTTGTCCCCTCTATTTAAAAAATTGGTAAATTGGTCCTTAAGCATTAGATTAAAAAGCAAATTGATCCTTTTTGTTAAAATTTCATCCATTTGTATTGTTAAAATTTGACGTGCTAATCAAACCATGACACATGGCATACTACGTGTACCTCATGCCGACGTACAATGATCAGTTTTTAACAACAAAAATGAACGAAAATTTTTAACAGGACTAGTTTGCTCTTTGATCTAATATACAAGAATGAATTTGTCATATCTTAAGTAGAGGAGACAAAATGCAATCTAACTCCTAGTACAAGGGCCTCTACGATACTTTAACCTATTTAATTTTCTTTCAATTGTTTGGGACCAACCAAAAGAATCAGTAAAAAGGAAAGAAACTTGATTGAATTTGAATCATATATTGAAATTATTTCAAGCAAAGCTTATTGTAGGTTCAATGGCATAAACACCCAAATCCCCCCCACCCCCCAGAGAAAAGGACTTCTCCTTATACCCAATGTCAAATTTGTTGCATATGACAGTGACTTTACCTTTTACCTATAAAACATAATTGAACTTAGCATAAAAGGGACAAAAATGGTAGATTAAAAAACAAGGACTAGGATTGGAAAATACTAAATTTTGTTGACAAAATATACCATTTACTAATTTGAGTCATGTGATGAGTCAACAAAAGCCACATACCTAACTCACAATCCCACACAATTATCATACAAAAATAAGGTCACCATAATGAAAAAATATGATCATAGATATGCATGAATTTCAAGTTCATCATCAAACTATATTTTTGTGTCTTGAAAATCCCTTTTTTTTCTTCTCGATTCTATTTTGCATTACAAATTACTTGATTCTTAAGCTAACATGCCAATTGTAAACCAAACTCTACATTACACTAAAAAAACCCATGATTAAAAACACCCGAAAAAGGCGAAAAACAAAAGACACACCTCGGTTTTACGAGAGCAAATCCTCTTGGACTCATGTTCCTGAACCTTCAGATATCGCGGATAAATCGTTTTCTTCGATGAATGATGGGTTAAGAAACTTAGCCACAAAAGCCCATGTCTTGTAAACATCTTCAAAGTTGGTTAGGAAACCGAGTGATGCTGTAATTACTTTAACTCGAAAGAATAAGCTTTTTCCGTCTCGGCAATTATTAGCCATTGGTTGACAAAGGGCTGAATCTTCGAGCTCGAGTTCCTTGCATTGTTGCTTCACGTTGTCCACAACTCGTACGTGACTGAGTATACCGATGCCAAGAGAAATACCGCTCTTCTCAGCTAGCTGCTGAACGATTTCCGGGTCAATTAGTCGTCCTCCATTGCTGTCACGCACATTGAAGGCTACAGCTGCACCTCTTTCGTATTTGATCTTTGGGCCATATATTTGCACGAGATGGACTCCCCTGCTTTCATCTGAACTAGGTAACCGAAGTTGAAGTAAAGACGTAACGAGCCAGTTGATCAGGTAACGTAGTCTAAGAGTCGTTTTGTTTAGACCCAACATGTTGACGTGGTCGAGGTGCCGGCAAATGATCTCAGGTTCCTTTCTACTGCACTCTTGGTCATCGTAATCGTAGTCTTCATCGGTACCGGATTCATCATCAGGCAAGGTAGCCAGCGAAACTTCACCAGGCTCCAACCGGCTCGGAATTTCAATACTGCTGTCTTCCATGCTAAAAGATACCTTGCGACCCAAGCTTGCCACTTGATCGTCATCATCAAAACCGAAAAGTCTACCATTGGCGAACCTGCTCCCTTCTCTCCCACCCAACAGTCTAAACTCACCCTCAGTCTCTCTCCTAATAGCACTTTCCTTCTCGAACATACCATTCTTCGGTTTGAATCCATTTACCTTAGAACTCAAGGTAGAATTAACTAGCTCCGACTCAACGCTGATGCCGGACTCTTCTTCAATCTCCCCGTACTGAGAATCTTTATGCTTCGCATCATCTCCTGAAGCAGGGTCCATTTCAGCAGGCTGTTCTTCAGGGATCTCCGTAATTTGGTCTGGCTCATGTGACACAGACAATACAGCTGCATCAAAAGATAACACTGTATCACCCACCGATCTCATGTTTATTTTCCTGTCATCACAAACCGGACTCGTAGACAATTTCGAAGTCATTATCGGAGACAATCTCTTATTGTTTCTCTTCCCGGAAAACCACGACGGTAGTAGGGTTGAATCTGTTTTCAATCTGGTTAGTTGACCAGAATTATCAGACCCTAACGGACTCTGCCCCAAATCAATCCAAAACGAATTGTCCAACGATTCATCTTCACTAAAAATCGGACTTTTCATAAGATCACCAACCGAAAGATTCTCAGCTTCCTCGAAAATAGTACTTGCTCCGTCTCTATCCGAGCTATTATCATGATCCATCTCAGTTTCAAACACATCCCTAACTTGATTCGAAGTAAAAACACCCGAAAAAGCCGGCATTTGAGACCCACCATTCCTCTCCGGCAACCCTTCTTCCTCATGTTTACCTCTTTCATCGTCAAGTCCAACTAAAACATCAAGTCCGTCAATAGAATCACTCAAATACTGCGGATAAACAGGTAATATCTTCACCATACCAGACCCGGTATGTCCATACGGTATCTGCAAGCTCGCCATCACAGATTTCTTAATCAAAAGACAACCGAAACCCGTCGGATCATAACCAAACAACCTATAAAACGAAGTGATAATAAAGTCTGGCCTAAACAACGACAAACCAAGCGAATCCATATCTTTAGGACCTAAGGAACCGGCATCAAGCAACGTATGCCAATGGTTTTGTTGAGCAAGTGCCATCCATTGATACGAATACTTCGCACCCGTCACTCTAGATTGAACCGGAAACACGAAAAGACCATTAGCATGCCCTTTCTTCCTCTTTTTCTTATTTGAAATTTGCTTCCTTAACTCCCTAGAACATAGCTTCAATGAAGGCCATTTAAACCAAGCATTGTAAACCTTAGCACCTTTCTCTTTGGCACATTGAGCCATCCAAATTACAGATTGACTTTCATGATCAAACATGGTCAAAAGTTTCTTATTTGTCTGAAAAGGATAAACTTCAGCCAACAATTTAAAAGCAGACCCTCTACTAACAGTAAAAACAAGACCATATTCATTACAAGGTATGTTCAAATGCTCCAAAATCCTAGTCTTTATATCATGTTCCATAGTACCAATCTCAGCACCACCATATAAAGCATGATTACTCAAATTTGCAGTTACTTCAGACAAATTAAACATAGTTGAATCCCAATTCAGTTGTGTTTGGTTGTAAGAAAACAAACCAAAACCACAATAATCAAGACATACCTTAACTGAAGATTCAGACAAGTGACCATATTCTTCCATTCTCAAGTGATCAACTTTTTCAGTACCCTGAAACTTAGGGTACACTGTAATGAACTTTGAAAAAGCATCATTGAAGCTTGGAATTGAATCTTGTGAACAAAAAATACGGTCTGCAACAAGAGAAGTAGCATTCAAGAACTCATTTTGAGCACGAAGTCTAGCTAATGATCTTGACCGCCCATTGGAACCATCTTGATTTAATGATGATGGATCAATGTTTTGTGATTTTGAAAGTGACCCATCTTCAGATGCTTCTTCAAGTGCTTCTTTAAGCTTATTTTCTTGTAATTGACGAAGGACTGATAAACTAGAACCACCACCATTGTTTCTTCTTTTGGTCTTCTTCTTCTTCTTCTTCTCTGCTATCAAAGCTGCACAATGAGATATTGGTTTCCATAGTGAAAAATGCATGAATGGTTGCTTCTTTTTTTTTTTCACAAGAACCAAACTTTTCTTGGGCAGTTTAATTCAAAGAACCAAACATTCAAATGGGGTTTATGTTTTTTGGTTTTCAAGATTCAAGCTTTAACTTTTTTTTTTTCTAAAGCCCTTTACTTTATTGCCTAAAAACATTCAAAAAAACAAAGATTGTTGAACACTCAGAGCTTTAATAAGATCAAAAGGAATAAAAAGCAAAGATAAGAATTAAACAAATAAAAAAAAAAAGCTTTAGCTTTCATCAAAGAATTAATCCTTAGAATAAGAACCCTTAACTTTCAATTCAAATTCAACTTAACCCCCCCCCCCCCAAAGATACAAAACCCAGATTTGAAGACATCAAAGGAGAAAACACAATGAAGAAGAAAGGGAAGAAAATGGGGTTTTTTCTTTTTTCAATAAAAATTTTTATAAAGGAAAAAGGTGAATCCTTTGAGACCAATCAATTCCTACATTTACTAATGGCAGTTAATACAAACATGTCTGCATTGAATGCTGTTTGCTGCTACCTTTCTTCCTTTGGCCACCATTATTATTACAACCTTGCTTTTTTTGTGTACCATATTTGCCCCTCACATTCAATAAAATATTAAAAAAAACTCTTTACACTGTTCTTTACTTAGTTTTTTTAGTCAAACTCTTGGTTTTAAATCTTTTTGACAAATATGGAAAAATAAATGATAAAAACAGAAAAGATTCTAGTTGAAATGATGCCATGGTTTCTTATAACATTTCCTCTCTTAATTCTACTAAAAAAATGAAAAATTAATTATTATACGATTAAATTAAAAAGTAAATTAAATTTTTTTGTTAAAAATTTCATTCATTTATATTGTTAAAAATTGAAATAATGACATCTAGTATGTCATGTGTAGCTCATGTTAATGTTTAAGGCAAGGGCGAAGCTACAAAATTTGGAGAGGGCAAAATTAAATTGTATAATTTTATGAGAGCTAAAATATCATTTTAATAACTTATATCTTTATGGTTTTTTAAAAAATAAATCAAAATTGTCATTTTTGAAAGCCAAAGTATAATTTTATCATTTATTAATTTTAAAATTTTATAAATTTAAAGTTCTCGAATTTAAATTTCCAACTTTAGGGGACAGAGTCCCTACCAGCCCCTGCTACTACCTTTAATCTAACATATAAGGGTTTCTATGATACTTCTACCTCTATTATCTTATATTATGAGTAAATTTTGAAAAAATTAATCATTTGATTTCATTATTTTAATTAAATTTGTATTTATATTGTTAAAAATAAAAAATCCCTTTATTAAAAAATGAAACACAATAGAGATCATTTTAAATTATAATTATTATATTATTTCTTAATATATTAATTATAAATATAAATTATGATATGAGTTATTACAATAATGATTTATTAATAACATATATTCTCTTGTTAATATACAAAATTGTAATAAAAATTATCATAATTTTATAGAAATTTATTTTAAAACTAAAAAATATTAAAACAATTGGACTTGTTAAAAAGAATTCTATAACAATGACGATTTACTAAAATATGATTATAAGTAATCTTACATCCGTTTCCCAAATACCAAATTCCAACCAAGCGAACTAAATAGCGTAATGTAACATATATGATATCCTATCTTGTAATCTTATGTTCTCGAACTCGTATGACCAAAAGTAATCTTATATTTCTTAAACTAAACACACCTAAAATACTACATTTAACTTCATTATGGTTTACATAATCATACTGAATTTTAATTATATTCAAAATCAAGTCGAGTCAAACCGTAAAACAATTTTCCTACCTTTTATTTTTAATCTACAATACTTAAACTCGAACTTCTTACTATTTAACTTGATAATCTCCAATAAAATAAGTTTAAATCATTGAAGAATCACATATTTTTGAATGTGACATGTAATGTAAGTACCCCATCCAATCATGCATCATGCAATAATTCAAAGTTGTTGTTAGTATTATTTTTCTTTTAAAGGGAAACTAGGAAACATGATTTGGAATTTAGATTAAATCTTTGGCCCACCATTCCTCCAATTTTTACCTAACTAATAATGTTTATAGCCATTTTCTATAAATAAATAAAAGGGTAGGAATGTCATTTTGAGTTCCAACTGTGATTTTTATCACTTAGGATTCCAACCAATTTTTTTGGAAGAATATTGGAAAATTGACACTATTCATTTAATTCCTTTTCCACATTTTGTCACGTTAAATTTAGATTTTTTTATTTAATATATACAAAAAATTATATTATTTATAAATATTTATATCTATATATTATATATTAAAGTCGATTGAGTCTTAGTTCAATTGACATCGATGTTGTTGTCAACACAAGAAGATATATGTTTGAGTGCATTGAAGCGCAACATTCTTTTATTTAAGGGTTGAGGAGAAGCTACGCCTAGTTCTAGATATTGCATAAAAAAATAGATATAATAAGAATTATAATAAAATTAATATTAAGAAATTATCAATATTTTATTTTATTTATAAAACAATATTTATTTTAAAGGTATAATTTATTTTTTTATCATAATTGAATATTTGATGATGAGATAATTTGGGGATAAACATCTATTGACCAAACAATGGACATAATCAAAACTTTTAAGGATGTGTTAGATTTCGAGAACTTCAAAGTTCAAACCACGTGACTAACCTCTGTCGTTGACCTTTGGTTCTTTGGAATATGGAAAATGAAACATTTCAACTGTTGATAAGTGAGTTTAAACGTGTTTAAATACGTATTTTTTACGTGTTAAAAGTTTTAAGGATTTATGAAGTTAGGTATTGAACCAAATAATATATTTTGACTATGTCTTAATTTGACTGATATTATTTTTAATGTATTAATTTAGATGATGTAAATTTAAACGTGTTTAAACGTTTAATATCATTCACTTTAGGGATTAAAGGTTATAAGTATAGCAATAAAAATTTACGTTATTAATTGGTATCTCACTTACTTTCATTTCTTAAGATTAAAATGATTGGACACTCAAGGTTGAAATCAGAAAAAAAAATTTAAGGGTCGAAATTAAATTGTAAATTTTATAATAGTAAAAATATAATTTAATTATTTAATAGCATATATATTTATAATTTTTAAAGAATTTAAATGGGCTAAATGAAAATTTTTTCCATTTAGAAGGCCGAGGCCCTTGTCAGCCCCTAATTTCGCCCCTGTTGACACTTCTATGGAAAAAAATTATATAAAAAGTATGATGTCGTCTAATATGGAATCTTATTATAATACGGTCTATTTTAAACCTAGGGTTGTGGTTAAAAAATAAAAATGAACAACTTGAAACCATTAGATGAAGCTATATCAAGAACTCTAAATATGTGCCAGTAATCTTGAACTTGTTCAATCAATTATCAAAAAAGAGAAAAGATGTGTCTTCTCTTACACAAACCCATTCTATTTCTCTCTCTTAAAATTTATTAAATTGGTTGAAAGATAAACGCACAATTTTCGCCATTTTAATTTTAATCTTGTCCGTGTTAATAATAGTAGAAATTTGTCATTAGTCCATATACTTTAACAAAGTTTGAGATTTAATCCATTTATGTAAAGAATTCATAATTAAGTCCTTTTTCTCATCAATTAACCATTGATTTATCTAATAGGAATTTCATAATTTCAAAAGTTACCCATTAGATTTGACAGGTGAAATGAGCCAAATCAACAAATTTTGAGCTACAAAAAATTTTGAAACTCACACATTAAAGTTTCCAACTTTAAAGTATTAAGCTTTTACTTTTTCTCTTTGTCAAAGGATTTATCTTTATTAATGACCTCGAAATTTTCAGTCATCTTTTTTTCTTCAATGCAATTAATTAAACCCTAAATCTATGTTAATCTCCAACAAACATTTAACATTGAAGTTTGTTTGGCTTTTAATGTTTCCTTTTTTTTTTCTCAATGTTTTATCATCATTTCCAAAATCTAGATTCTTTTGTTTTCTTTTGTGGTAAAATTATTATAGAGCTCCCTATGTTAAGAATTAAATTATATTTACTTTTTTTATAAAAAAATGTAAATTAGTCTTTATACATTAAATTAAAAAACAAACTGGACCTTTCTGTGAAAAACTTCATTCATTTCTACTGTTAAAAACTAGTATGGCTAATAAAATAATCAAACAGTTACACGTGGTGTGTCGCATGTACCTTGTTTTTATGTACAAGGACTAATTTTTAACAGTAAAAATGGATAGAATTTTTGAACAGAAAGACTAATTTGCTTTCTGATCTAATGTACAGGAACTAATTTACCATTTTTTAATAAATATATTTTTCACATGTTTTTTTCGCGCACAAGATGTGCCATAATCTAGTATAATTTAGTCCCTTTAGCCTATTTGTTTAATAAAAAAAATTACATTTTGACCCTTTTTTAAAAGTTAAAAGTTTTTAATTAAGTCATTTTAGTACAAATACTTTAGCTTGGCCTCAAAGAAAAGGTTTTAATTTCATCTCAACTCCCAATCACACAACTCCTAATTTGAATTTATCTAACAATATAATCCCTCTTTAAAGTATTTAGAAAAATATTTGAATAATGATATTAAAGTAGAAACAAAAGGAATATAGACAAACAAAAAAGAAAAAAATAACAACGAAACAAGCCAAAAGAGGAAAAGAAGAAAAGAAACCGACCAATCGAAAATATTACTTGGCTTAAAATGGTTATAAATTGCTCTATGAGTGGATCAAAGATAAATCACAATTTTTGAAGAGGTAAAGTGTAAATTTTCCATGTGTATTTTTAAAAATTTCAAGGGGTTATAAGATAGTTTTACCATTTTAAAGGCCAAGGTCATTGTCCCCCTATGCCTCTACTTCACCTCAGTTTCAAGTTGATATGTTATTTTATGTTTCAAGTTTGAGGTAAATGAAATAAGTAAATAAATATGTATATTTAAGTTCATATCGGGTTAACTCTAATTTACATTCATATAAATCTGTTATACTATATATTGATAATGGATAATCGCAAATTAATAAGAAAAAAATAAGAACACGCAGATTTTACGAGGAAAACTTTTATTGGAAAAATCACGAAAAGAGTAAGAGAAATTCACTAATGTTGAAAAATCACAATAAAGAGATTTTTGACTACACATATTTTAAGGGTTAAACAAACCTGTTATAATAAATGTCTAATAGAAAAAGTATAGTCTTATACGGATTTAACTTGTACGGCATGGTTCGTTTGACCCTCGATTCTTCATCCTCACAGATCCCCTATTTCGCATCTCTATTTTATTTCTTTAATAAATGAGTTGCATTTCAAAATTTTCAACCCGAATCAAGATGAGATTCGGGTCACAACTCTAACAGACTCAAATCAAAATTTTGTGTGTTCGATTCAAAATTTTGTATTATATTTATAGTTTTTGATAGAGGTGTATATGATTAAAATTTGTAAGAAAATGAGCAATGGAGGGGTTGAAAATTTGTTTTAGTTGAATCACTTTCCCTATAATGTCCATTTCATATATGAATTTTTTAAATCTTTTGGGGCATAAAGTTCATCAATATCCATGCCATTGGGGATGATGCTGAGGCTCTTTAAAGTTGTTTTCTTTAATTATCGAGATGAGACAGACAGCCATGCAAATGTTGGTTGGTGCTGTCTTTTCCATTTCTTTCTTTATTACAACACTTACATTGCTATGTTTTTCTTTTTTTTTTTAATTTATTTTTTATGTTTTGGCCATTTCCTTTTGCAAAATCATGATCTTACCAGCTCCAATTACCTTTCAAGAAAATGGCCAGAAAAAAAAAATCCCAGAAACCTCGTAAAGATTAGCTATTGAATCTTAGGGTTTAATTTTTAAATTTCAAAACATTAATATATGGACAAATTGGATATGATATATTAAAGAAAATAATATTCAAGATTAAGAGTTTTATTTCTTTTCTTCTTTTAATATATCAGATCAAAATGTCGATTGAGTCTTAGCTTAATTGGCATAAGTATTGTTGTCAATGCAGGAGAACGTCGGTTCGAGTGCGCTGAAGCGCATTATCTTCCTATTTATAGTTTGGGGAGGGACTATGGGTAGTTTTAAGCATTATGTCAGAAGGAGCTGATATGATCAGAACTTATAATGAGATTATTAAAAAAAAATCTAAGTTGTTCATATGATACTACAAACATATTTAAAATTTAATTCTTGTGTTTTAAACAAGTTTTGTGGGTCATTTTCTTTTTTGGTCACCAAACTATGAGCTATAAGCAAAACTCAGTGACAAAAAAAGAAACAAATCCATAGTTGGGTGACCAATTTAAAAAATTCATAGTTGAATGACAAAAAAAAACCCATAGTTGGGTGACCTGTGATATAATTTACCATTTCTAGAGGAGTCAATAATCATCTTAAACCATCAATTTTATTCATTTTTACCAAAAAAAAAATATTTGCATCCAATTTACTGTGAATTAGGGTATAGTTTAATAGCACCAATTTACTAATAAAACTTTTTAAATATGTTTTGTCACATTCGAACTAATATTTAAGTTTCAAATTAACAATTAGATCGATAAAAAAACATTATTAATATGATATAAATACTTAAAAAAATCGAATAATGTGTTATAAAGTTAGACTATTTTAACCTTAAATATGGATACATATGATTAACTCATCGATTTTTTTTAATATTAATCTCATTATAGGCTCTTATCATATTTGTTCTTTTTGATACAATACTTAAAACTAACCATAGCTCTTCCTAATCCTTAAATAGGAAGATAATGTGTTTCAACGCAATCAAATCCACGTCTTTCTGCACTGACAATAATATCGACACTAATTAAATTAAGACACAATCGACTCATCCTCTTAATTATTAAAACAATAACGATGGGAAATGAATAAAGGTTGAATCCACACTTAACCCTTCAATTTAATATGATTTTCCCTTCTGATTTTGTCTGTCAATTAAACATATGGTATAATTAAACCCTTGAATTTAATAAACAATGGAAGAAATAAAGACAGGAAAAAAGACATAATTGATGCGTTGAAGAAACCAATTATTGAGACAAATTTCGATCATAGTTGGAACCCTATATATCTTCTACTCTTCATTATTATAATCATATGATTCTTCTTCTTGATCCATTTTAATTACAAAATATTGTTTATTTCAAAAAAAAAATACAAAATATTGGGACATGTTGCTTTGGATAGTGGGTCACTTTTCTTTATTTTTAAATTTCATTATTTAAAAAAAAAAAAAAAAGAAAACCCTACAAATCTCAGTGTTCTTAAGAAACAAAGTTCCAGGATTCAGACAAACAACAACTTGAAATGAGAAACAGAGAAGAAAACAAAACCAAAAAAAATGGAAGAAACGAAAAAAGTATAAAATAATGTTAACTGGTCTGAAAATTTCCCAATATCAAAGGGTCCAAAAGACAAAAAGTGAAAATTCCAATGTACCAAAAGAAAATTAAAAAAAAAAAAGAAAAAAGAAATAGTGCTTGGGTTTTTCAGAGCTGGAAATTTCTTATTTGTATGCTTTAGATGAATTTGCATGCAATATAACTTCTTAACAACATAATATTTTCAACCGTTAGATCAAAAAGTAAATTAAATTCGTTATGTCCGTTATCGATGATGTTTAACGTTTGAGCTAGCTATTATCTAAAATCCCTAAAACGACAGCAATCAATTTTATCTTCTGTATAAGTTTAGGATTTAATATTAGAACCGATGAAGTATTGAGAAATTAATTATTTTGAATTGGGCTTATTCTAAATTTAAATTATTACGGTTTTTAATTATTTTTAGATTTGAGTTAAATAAATTTAAATGATCAAATTGAATTAAGTTTGAATCCATGAAATCGTAATTTCGAGTTGATGTCAAATTTTAGTAGAGCTAACTATAGCTGTATTTCTATTTCTCTAGACTCTGAATCCAAATTGTTTGGGCTACATTCAAGGAAATAAACAAACAAGCCAAACCCAATCTATTGAATGCCTTAGCCACAAGCCCAGAGCCTAAGTGCTTGGGCCTCATCCAATTCAATCACCCAATTAACTTTTCATAAATAAATAAAAAAACGTCAAGATAAATTTAACCCTTAATGTTTACATATTTTATTAATTTGGTCCTGATTTTTAATTAAACTTGACCTCAATCTTTTAAAAAGAATCAATTTTGATCAGACTTTCAAAACGAGTCAGATTGACAAAAATACTAACTATAATATTAATTTTTTACATATGACGTGTACTTTATGCTTTTTATTATAAACTTTATTTTTATTTTTAAATCATTTGTTGATGTGGTTATATAAGACAAATAGTATTATGTTAGCATGAATTACACGTGGACTTCCGTGCAGGTTGTCAAGTTAACATCATTAAAAAATTAATATTTTAGTCATCATTTTTTATTTTTTTTAAATGTTGATGACTAAATTTATTTCAAATAAAGAATAAAGGTCAAATTGACCAGAAAAAAGTAAACATTAAAGACTAAATTTATTATTATGCCAAAAAATTAAAATTTTAAGTATCAAAAGATCTACTATATATCTATATACTTATATAAATTATCTTGTTAAATTGGGTCACTCGTCAACTCGCCACTAACTCAAATAGTAAATTACTTAAAAGCCCTCTTTTAATAAAGAATTGAATAATTAATCCATATTTATATGAACAGGTTGAGCCGGACTAAAAAAACCAGTCTAGATGGATTAAATTGATTTTCTCTATTTTTAAAATTTGACGATATTTTAATTAATTATTTAACCAAACATAGTTTATTACTATTTTAAGTACTAATTTATATACATGTTATATAGTTGTTTGTCAATAATTACTATAATTTTTTATTGGTGAATGTATCGGAAAGGTCTCTCTATTATAGAGACTAAATTAAATTAATCTCTTTATTAATAAATGGATCAATTTAGTCATTGTACTGTTTAAAAGAATCAAATAGAGCTACATTGGAATAGAGTTATCATTTACTATTTAACGGAGTTAACATTTTTAAAGTTTTTTCGCTTTGTAAATAAATTTTTTTGTTTGAAATCAAACTGCAATTGAAAAGAATAATTTTCAAGACATGTTTTATACAATAAATGTTAACTTTATTACGATTTAGATTTATTTAATTCTTTTTAACAGTATATAGATTAAATCGATTTATTTAATAAATAGAGAAACTAATTTAATTTAGTCCCTATAATATAAGGACCTTTCATTATTAGGAAAAAAAATCTTAAAACAATAAATCAATTTTGTTTAATAAAAACAGTGACATTAATACATTAGTATAGGTATAATTATGAATTCCATCCATTTTTATCTTTTACAAAAATTGGAAAATTAAAGTTGGAGTTTGACTAATTTTTTTATAAATTTATTTTCTAAACTTTATATTTTTGTCTGAATCCTCTCATATTACGAGTACGTGATTTGATCAATGAACAAATTTACTATAGAGTATCATATAACCAACAAGCTATTAGTGGAGATGGAAGTAGCATCACCTTTATAAGGATGAAAACACGAGTTTAAACTTCGAAAAGTGTATTCATTGAGAAAACTTTATTTTCATCGTTTTAGACTCGATAAAAATTAATTTCAAATCCAATATTACTCGAAGATTCCCTAAATTAAGAAATTTGTATATTTTATTCATTTGATTACTTCCCAATCACAAAATTCCACCCACAAGATGTATGAAGTATCTAACTATATATAAGATTCCAAAATTTTCCTAGCATCCCAATTTGTCACTATATGTATATACATATAAATAGTGTCTATGGGTATCATCATGGTGAGACATGTCCAGATAGAAAAAGGTTGGTGAGCATTTGGGATAATGAATAATGGACTAATTTCAGATTCAGTCCCTGGCATTTTGTAATTTATGCGATTAGGTCCATACTTGAAGCATTTAGCATGCTCGTTTAGGTTCATGCCATTAATTAATTTATTTAGACCAAAATAAGTTATATTTGCTCAAAATGGTAAAATACTAAATTTGGATAAAATTCATTTATTATTTAGAATAATAAATAAGGGGAAAATAATTTATTGATTTAATATTTTGAAACTATATTTACAATTTTAAATGATAATAAATTCAATTTGTTATTAAATTTGTATAAACAAAATTATAATTATAATTAATTCAGACAGCAAGGAAAAGTTTAGGGGAAAAAAACAAAATTAGAAAATGCTTTTAATGTTGTTAATATCTTAGCCATAATCACCATATTCTTTCTAATTTAGATTCTAATTGGTCCTCTAATTTGAAAATTTTCAGATTGAGTCCTTTAATTATCAATATCATACCAATTATGCTATTTTTTAACCTAATATACAGTTTAGGTATTAAATGCCAGCTCAAATATGATATGTAGCATACTTAAAAACACATGAATCGAATTTTATACACGACTATATTTATCATATGTACAAATTGGATCTAAGGTGTTAAAAAAAACGAAGAAGAAGAAGAAGCTCTTTTTAAGCCCTTTTTTAAGTTGATGTCAGCCGAGAAATGACCAAAAGATTAATTCCTTTATAATGTAATAAATATAATTATGAGCATATTTTTGTATTTTACATTTTATATAAAATCTATGAAAATCAAAATTTGCCCAAAATATATAGACTTGAACAATTTAACGCTTGAGCGAATGATTAAATTGAGAGAAAGACTTAATTAATACATTGAAAAGTCAATTACTTTTTTTTTTCAAATTCAAGATTAATTTAAAACCCAAATCATAATTTCAAGGATGCCCGATGAAATTAACCCTAATTTCTCCCCAACTTTCATGTATATTCCATACAGCTATCGATAAAATTACCATGGAGACTTTTATAATATGAGCCGAATTGCATTCTGCCTCCTCTACTAAAAAGTGAATCAATTAGTCTTTTTACGTTAGATCAAAAAGTAAATTGATCTTTCTGTTAAAAACTTTATCCATTTTTACTATTAAAAATCGGTTCATGTATGTCAGCATGAGGTGCACATAGCACACCATGTGTAACTATTTAGTTATTCTATCAATCCGTCAATTTTTAATAATAGAAATGAATAATTTTTTAATAGAAATAATCAGTTTGTTCTTTCATTTAAAGTACATAAATTAATTTACATATTTTTTAATTAAATGAGCAAAATACAATCTAACACTTTTTACTCGCACCCACGTTAAAAAGGTACAAAAAAATATTTTTTTTGTTTAAATTTCTTAAACAAATATTAAAATAAATAAAAACAAAAAAGCCTGTGAAGTTGTCCATTTCTATAAAGTTCACCACCACGACTGATTTCATCAATACTCAGTACTTTAAACTAACTATTATGCTACCTTCTCTCAACTCCGTCGCCGTTGCCGCCGTACCTTTCTTCATCTTCTTCTTTTTCCTTAAAAGGTTCCTTCCTTCCGGTCGAAAAATGGGATCCAACACCCTCCCAACCGTCCCTGGTATATATATACATACAGACCATCATATATATATATATATATATTATTGGACCCTCAAATTTTTTTTAAAAAATAAATTCTTGCTGGGATTGTTGTTCTGTTGTTGTTGCAGAGGTGCCAGGGTTGCCGATCATCGGAAACTTGCTGCAGTTGAAAGAGAAGAAGCCTCACAAGACGTTTACGAAATGGGCAGAGACACATGGACCGGTTTATTCTATCAGAACTGGAGCTTCGACCGTTATCGTCATCAATTCGCCGGAGACGGCAAAAGAGGTTCGCACTTTTATCTTCTTCCTTACTCTGCTTTTAATCGTTGGGTTCCTTAAATATTTTGATCAAGATTGGTTTAGTTTAGAATTCGGATTATTTCAAGTTTTGATTATTTATAAGTTTTCATTTATATTCGAGTCATTCGAGATTCGAGTTGTCTGAGTTGGATTATTTAGTGCTTTTCATTCTAGTGTTAAATTATTTCGAGTTTAGATAATTTTGACTTTAATTTATTTAAACTTTAGATTATTTTATACTCAAGTTATTTTAGATTCAAATCATTTTCAAAATTTAAGTTATTAATTTTTTATTCAAATTAAGGGTTTCATAATTTTTTTAAGATATTTGAACCAAAATTCGATTTAGTTTCATATTTGAGTATTTTGGATTTAGATTGTTCGGCCATTTGTAGGGTTAAATTTGAGTTTGTATCATTCGAGTTTGTCAATTATAAATTTTCAAGTTAGACCATTTAGTTCTTTTCATTCTAATTCGACAATTAGATTGGAGTCGTTTTAGGATCAAATCATTTTGAATCCTAATTTTTCAAAGTTCAAATTGTTTCATACTCAAATCGTTTCAAATTAAGTTCGAGTTGAGTTTTTATTTAAATGAATTAAATTAAAAATTTGAAAATAATTAAAACAAGCAATTTTATGGTAATATTTAAAAAAAAAAAGACATACATTTTATGACATGTAATTCCTCCTAATTAAATAAAAATTCAAAATAATTTGATATTAAAATTCTCAAATCTTATTGAGTCTAACTTGATTAGCACCTGCATTATTGTCAGGACAGAAGGTCGTAAGTTTGAGTGTTAAGAAGCGCATTATTCCAAAAAAATTCCAAAAGAAAAGTTACATACAATCTTTCACAATTGATTTTAAAAAGTTACATTTTATCCTCTCTATTCAAAAAATCAATAAGTTAATTTCTATAAATTAAATCAAAAAGCAAATTGATCATTCTGTTAAAAATATTTAATTTTTTAGTAAAAAAGATAAAATGTAATCTAACTCGTTTATCTCATTTAAGTCAATGGAAAATGCTTTTCAATTCTTGAAATTGGCTAATTTTCCTGAGTCCTATGTCTCGAGGATCTATAATTTTATGCATCATTATAAATAAAGTTGGATTTTAAATTTTTCGACTAAGTGTTATCATTTTGATTTCCTGATATTCGTCCCTTACAGGCCATGGTGACCAGATTTTCATCCATTTCAACAAGAAAGCTATCAAATGCCTTGAAGATCCTCACATTCGATAAATGTATGGTCGCGACAAGCGACTACGACGAGTTTCACAAGCTTGCTAAACGTTGTTTACTAACAAATACTTTGGGTTCAAATGCTCAGGTTTACTCGAATTTCTCGTTTTCGTTTTTATTTTCGATTGCCATTATTGTTTTTTTTACTCTTCGGTATTACCTTAGAGACGACACCGTCACCACCGAGAAACCATGATCAAGAACATATCGAGCAAATTGCACGATACGTTGAAGAAAGATCCTATAAGACCTATCAACTTCAGGGAAGTATTCGAGTCCGAACTTTTCGGATTAGCGATGAAACAAGCTTTAGGTAAAGATGTGGAATCGATTTACGTTGAGGAGATCGGTACGTTGTCGAGGAAAGAGATACATAAAGTTTTGGTCATGGACATGATGGAAGGCGCTATCGATGTAGATTGGCGTGATTTCTTCCCATACTTGAGATGGATTCCGAACAAAAGTTTCGAAATGAATATCCAACGAAAACATTTCCGAAGGATGGCATTAATGAATGCTTTGATCAAAGACCAAATGAAACGAATCGATGCAGGGGAGGTAATTTCGATTTCCTTTACCATGTTCAAATTCGAGATTTAATCTCTAATACCAACTATGATCCAGGAAGTGAATTGTTACCTCGATTACTTATTATCCGAAGCAAAGACACTTACAATGGACCAATTGGCGATGTTGTTGTGGGAGACAATCATCGAAACAGCGGATACGACTTTAGTTACAACAGAATGGGCAATGTATCAACTCGCAAAAGATATGATCCGACAGGTTCGATTTTCATTTCTTTATACTAATCTGCTCAATCTCCGATTCTGAAATTTTCTCGTATCTTAAATAGGACCGTCTTTATCACGAACTCCAAAAAGTATGCGGTTCCAACAAGGTTAAAGAAGAAAACTTCTCACAAATCCGATACTTGGACGCCGTTTTTCATGAAACTCTTCGGAAACATAGTCCGGCGCCGTTAGTTCCGTTACGATACGTGCACGAAGACACACAAATTGGAGGGTATCATATACCAGCAGGAAGTGAGGTTAGTTTCTTTTTTGCCTCTTTAAACTCGCCAGTCAGCCATACCGCGGTGAATTTGTTCCCGGGCCTTGCTATTAACATACGTTTTTTGAACAGATTGCTGTTAACATCTATGGTTGTAACATGGACAAGAACTTTTGGGAAAACCCCGAAGAATGGAACCCGGAAAGGTTCCTCGATGAGAAATACGACCCATTGGATTTGCAAAAGACAATGGCGTTCGGAGCTGGGAAAAGGGCGTGTGCCGGTTCACTTCAAGCAATGTTGTTAGCTTGTGGTGCAATAGGTAGATTGGTGCAGGAATTCGAGTGGCAACTGAAAGACGGCGAAGAGGAGAAAGTCGACACCGTCGGTCTTACCTCACAGAAACTGCATCCATTGCTTGCTGTCTTGAAACCAAGAAACTAGAAACTATGAATATTAGATCTCTTACTGGCTTTGAACATTGCAGTGGAACAATTAGAACTTGAGCAATACATATATATATGAAAGTCTATACATGTTTGCTTTGATGCATCATCATTGGATTATGGGGTTGCAATCAATGCTAGAATTGAAATCAAATTTACAGGAAAAATAATGCATTGATTTTAGTTTTTTGGGCTCTAATGTATTAGTTCTAATTATTTGATTAGGAGACTAAATTATTGAGTGGTAATTTGCTTGCATTTTTGCATAGTTATTTATTAAATTGTCGATAGATTAACGCATAGTTATTTGAATTAGATTGATCCTACTGGTTAGATTGAAAATAAGTTTAAGAGAAATATTTTAGATCGATTGAGCAACGAATTAGTATTGAATCTGGTTAAAAATCAATTGAAGTGGCTTTTAATACTATTAAATGTTTTTTATTATTTATTTAAACAAATAATCTGAACCGAACAAACCGATGAACTGATGGTCTAACCGATTCAAGTTTATAAATATTTTTTAAAATAAAATTTTTAAAAAATTAAGTAGATAATAATTGAATTCGAATAATTGATATTTGAGAATTAATATCTGGATTCGCTTTGAATTTTGTTGAAGACGGTAATTAAAATATCTTAATTTGAAAACTATCTTATATGCAAAAAGAAACAAGTTGGATATCCACAAACATCTGAATTTGCATTATATATTGCCATCCCTAAATTTGACCCACTTAATTTTAATAATTTGAAGCAATCCAAACTCAAAAATGATCTAAACTAAAATTGATTTGAATAAGTAATTTGAAATAATCCGAACTCGAATGTCAAAATTGAATAAAAAAATTGAATGAAAAAAAATTCAAAATTATCTGAACCCAAAACAATGCAATTGGCAAGTATAAATAACCCAAAACTCGAATGATTTAAACCTAAATAACTTTGACATGAAAAAACTTAAATTGAAATTGTCTCGAACCCAAAATCAAAATGATTTGAACTTAAAAGATCTAATCTCAAAATAATTTGAGCTTGGAACAATCCAAAACCGAAGCTGACACTAAACCTAAATAGTCCGTACTCACAATTTCTAAAAATTTTAAGCATAATAATAAGTTTAGCCTTTAACATTTATATCTTTTGTCAATCTAATCCTTAATATTTTTTAACTAAATTTGATCATTAATCTTTTAAAAAGAGTCAAATCGGTTTTTTTAACAAAAATGTTACCTAAAACATTAATTTTTAAAGATGGTATGGAAACCCCGCGTGCAAGGGCGAAGCCAGGTGGCTAGCATGGGCCCCTGCCCCCCAAAATGTAAAATTTTTATTTAGGCCCTTCATTTTTTTTAAATTTTAAATTGGTAAAGGTAAAATTGCACTTTGGCCCTCCTAAAATTATAAAAATTTGATTTAATCCTTTACTAATTATAAAGATATAAACTATAAAAAATTAAAATTTCATCCAGCCCCCTTAAAAAATTATTCTGGCTTCGCCCCTGCCCACGTGGCAATACACATACTTTATTGATATGTCATTATTTGTCTTATTTGCCACATTAACAAAAAATATTAAAAATATTTTAAAAAAACATAAAATACACGTGAATTACTATACGAACTGCTGTATTTAAAATTTTAAATTATATTTTCAATAAAAAAATAAAAATTCGATTCTTTCTAAAATATTTATCATCAAATTTTCAAGTTAAAACATGCCTTAAAATCATTGATGCAACTTTTTCAAGTAGATTCATCATTTTCCATCATCTATAATGTGATCATACATAAGAACAGTACCAGGACAGTGACAATGAAACACTACTGACCACGCATGTCTGTTGCATGCGCATTCTAACATGTTACCCGCAGGTTACGGGTCTATTAACCTTATAAAAATTCATGCGGCTCTTGTATTAAAACTAAATTAAATTATATTTCTTTTATTTAATAAAAATAAATTAATCTTTACATGATAAAATAAAAAAATAAACCAATTATTTTATTAAAAAATTTATTCATTCCTATCGTTAAAAATTAATTTTTATACATTAATATAAACTACGTTAAGCATTATTATTTTATTATTATATCAATTACGCCTGTTTTTAATTGTACAAAGAAACAAAATTTTTAACTAAAAAAATAATCTAAGATTAATTTTCTTATTGCGTTTTCCCATACAACATTCTACATTTATCTGATTTAATGAAAAAAGGAATACATATATTGTATATATAAAATAAACCCAACACAATACTTTACACAGAATTTTAAGACACTTGAAAAATATTACACCCTCAACAACATAAATTTCAAACATCCAAACATTCAAAACATGTTTCTTGACAAACAAGCAAACATCCAAAAAGACTTTTTTTTTTTAATTAGGTTTGAAGAATTTCAGTTTAAGACCATCATTCACTATGCTCCAAACACCACCAATGGAGAAAGCTAAGCTAAAAGCAATACCAAGCCAACCAAGTATCCAATTGAAATACCAATTGAAGCTATATTTAGTCGGTCTTTTTATTAGAACCCACATGAAACACGGGTAGGCGAACGTAACCGGGAGCGTTAGTCCTCCTAATAGTCCGGCCAGACTCGAAAGGAACGGCAATGCTACTCCTATGAAGAAGTTGACGAATCCGTAGAAAACTCGAAAACCGGACCGAACCCAGATTGAACAAGGGCGGTTTGTACGACTTGTGTATCCAGCTTCGAAGCTATCGAAAACCGGCATTGAATATATTTGGAAACTGCTTAGACAATTGAATACTACTAGGAGGAAAGCTAGGGCGAGAAGACCTCTTGGAATGTCGTGACTGTGGAATCCATAAAGTGCGTTTAAAATCCCTCCCGATGGCATCTGAACCGACATAGAGAATGGCGTTACCCCGAGGTATCAAAAAAAGGATAAATTACACTAGTAGTCATCCAACTAATAGTAAATTTCTTTTTTTCCAATCACCTCACTATGAAAAGTTACAAAATGATCCTCCACAATGATGATAGCTTTTAAAATTGACATAATAGCAATTTTAACCTTCAATGTCTATAAATGGTGTCAATTTAGTCTTTATTCTAAAAAGAATTTTAACCCTCAACATTTACAACTTGTGCAATTTGATTTTTTTTTTTTGCAATTTTTTTTTTTAAAAACAAATTTATTAGCTAAATTTTATTGAAAATATACAAAAATATAAAAACCCAAAAATCCAAGATCATAATTTTTATTTTTTTCTCATTCTTTTAAAACAAACTGTCAATATCACAAAGAAAAATAAAACTACAAAAAAAAATCAAATTAAATAATGTGTAAATGTTAAGGGTTAATCTTTTTGTAGATTCAGGACTAAATTGACATAATTTATAAATATTGAGGGTTAAAGTTATTATTATGTCAATTTAAAAGCTGCTACTTTGATAAAAAAAAAAAGAAAAAAGTCCCATTTAGTCACTTACAAGGTTACCGTAAGCCCAAAAACCTCCAATGGCAACAGGGAAAAGGCATGTTGCAATGAAGAAATAAGCAACCTTGGCTCCTCTCCACATCGGAACATGAGCCGGATGTTTAAACGTCGATGGCATAGTTGCCTGAAACGATATTGAAAACATGTTGAACACAAAAGAACTAATGGTAAAAAGTAAAAACGAGTGACACATTGTGCATATACCTGAATCTCTAAGACTAAGTTATGGCCACGGAATGCAAACGCTACGATTCCAAGTGCATTCATTACCGAGAAGAAAGCAGCGGCAGAAGATGGCAACGAGAGAGGTTCATAAGAGATCATCGGCGGCCTTTCTTGGCTAACAGAAAGCACCCAAACCATAGTCGAATATGTAATAGCCGTCACGGCTCCTACTAAAGAAAGACCCGCGATTGAATTAAGATTAGGTAGTTGAGACAAGACAATGCACAACGAAGTGAACACCAAATACCACTCGACCGTCGTTAAAGGATTCGACGTACAAAGTGGCCCGCAAACGATTTGAAAGAACAGTTTCATAGTTTCCCCTCCAATTAAAATCAAAGCTGTTGCAGTTCCTGCTGATAAATAAACAGTTGGGAATAAAGCAAGCCAAACACCTAACCTTTCTCCTACAGCAAAAAGAACATTACACATTACATCCGTGTCCGAGTAACATAACAACATTAAAGACATGTTTTTTTAAGCTTAATGTTCTTACCAAAAGCTGCTTGTGCAAGCTCAACATATCTATTGTACCTCTTTCCTGGTACAGCTTCATGTAATTGAACTAGAATCCATAAAGTGTAAAGTTGCCAACAATATGCTATGGTTAAAGCCAATATACCCCAACTCCTATACAAACGAAACAAATCAAGTTGCTGTTACAATTATTACATATCTGCAAAATATTGGACAAGGGAAGAATCTCTGTTCCCTCAAAAAAGAATCCAATGAAAATTAATTTCAGTCCAACCCACAACAATGGCAGGACAGCATAGTTTATATTTTTGCAACAATGCTTATCAGCTGATATGATGGTGTACAAAATCATGAGCAATGGAACATCATGGATCATAATAATGAACCAGGAAAAAGCAACACAAATAGTAATAATAAAAATTGAAGCGCCTTGCAGGCCCCTACCCCACAGCTTAATCACACAAAAAGAACCAGAAAACAATAAGTGGACCATAGATTTTTTAAGCGTTAAATCACTATTTGGAGACTAAATTTAGAAAAAACTTTCACATTAGGACCTGATTTTTTTTTACAACTTAATCCTTGAACCGTAATTATTATCATATTGAAATCTAAATTAGGTAATTATCTTTACATTGGAGCTTAAACATTTTTTATCCAAATTAGTCCCTAAACTTAGCATTTGCTCCCATATTAGGGCTTGAACTTGATAATTACTCCCACGTTAAAGCTTGAACTTTTGGATTTTCAAGGGGTTAAGTTGGATAAAGAAAGTTAAACCGAAAACAATTGTCAAATTTAAGAATTAACTCATACCAGAGAAACGATTGTTAAGTTCAATGACTATCTTAGATAAAATAAAAAATTTAAACCCTAATATAGAAACAATTACTAAGTCCATGGACTAACTTGAATAGAAAAGAAAGTGATTTAACCCTTTCCTTACTCTTCCGTTCTCAATTCCTCTCCCAACAATATCGTTTAACATGTGTTGTCTACTTTGGAACGCAACGTGACTTAACACTAAACTGGACCACTAGATCTTATCCTCTACGTTAATGCTACTTTCAATTCAAATCTATGATAAACTATAGAAAAGATAATAATAAAGGATAATTTACGACCACCCCACAATCCCACATAAACATTTAGTCAAATACATGAGATTCCAAAGCAGAAAAAAAGTGACAGATATTAATGCAAGAAATAGAGATAAACAAGCAAGAAACATAGCTGAAAAAATCCTATAACATCGCCATTGTCATTGCCATTGCCAGTATATATAATCTTAAAGCAAAAAGGTTTAAAGATATTGATACCATCCCAAAAACGCAAAAGCAACAGGTAAAACCAGAGCTTGAAACCCAACACCAGCATTTAGATTATGAAACGCAGCATAATGAGCATTCCCATTACGAGATTCGGTAATAGGAAGCCAAGCATCTTGTGGGTTAAGCTTAGTAAGGTGACCCACTTCTTCTAAATAACCTTTCATGTTGATTAAAACCCTTTTCATCGGCGTTCCGATTGGACTTAAAAACCTTGGTGAAATAAACGACGTCGGTGTCCATGCCGATGATTTCGTCTCTTTTGAAGCTGGTCGCGGTGACCTTTGACCTGACGGCGTTTGTATCTCCGGAGTCGATACACGTGGTGTCGCCGGAATCGATATTAACTCCGTTTCCGGTCTCTCTTCCATGACTGTGAGTGAGAAGGTGAAGTGAGGGAGGTGGTGTTTTGTTCGTCGGATTTTTATAGTACGTGAAATAAAGTTGGCTAAAATTGAAAATAAAAAGGAATAAATATTTTTAATCATGTCCGTTGATCGACAATGATGGAATAATGAACGGTTGTGATGTAGTTTTTGTATAAAATCTAGGTATAAATGGAATCATATGGTGATGCTGACGTGTATGACTTTGACTGATGGGTTGACTGCAAGTAGCATGATAATTAAATATTAATTTATTTTCAGGTTATATAATTTTTCGTAAATTTAAAAATTAATTAAGTTTTTATTTAATTATTAATATTATTTAAATTATTTGTCAAATTTAATTTTATTTCGCATATATTTTTTTAATTGAATTGCTATGAAGTGAATATTTTTTATTATTTTAAAATATCATCCAATTTAATAAAAAGAAAATTAACAGAATTAATAATTGTATTTAAATATTAAAATTTAATATTAAGTTTTGAAAAATAAAAATAGATAGACTAAATTATAAATTTATGAAAAGTATAGGGACCTATAGAAAAATGTTGTAGGGTCCAATGGTGTTGGTACCGCGTATTACGGTTGTGGTGGGACAGGGAAGAATCACGCGATGTCGGGGCGCGTTACAAAAGAAAGTAACTTTGTCTTAAAACTTTGAGGCAACTTAGGCTAGGCGTGAAATTCTATTGGTCAAAATCTGCTATCAGACCCTGTATTTTTTGTAAATTGTGGATCAGTACCTGTATTTTAATTTCATCAATTTTAGTAACTCAATGGTAAAAACTAAATTTGTTTGGTAAAATTATGTTATTAGTCCTATATTATGCGTAAAATTATAGATTTAGTCTATATTCACCAATTAGATTATTCTTAGTGGCTATATTTTTTTAATTTTAAAATTTTAATCTTAATACAAACGGCGATCCTTAAATTTATTAACTGATTTTTTTACGAGTAATATATGTGAAACAAAATACAGGATCTAATAACAGAATTTGACCAATTCTATTTGGGGTAGCACTGTCGCCGCCTTTTTTAAGTTCACAAGTTGTAAGCAAAAGACACTGTATGTTTTGACTAAGATACAAATTCTCTTGTCCTAAAATCATTTTCAGTTTTAACTAACAAAATCCCTGTCTTTTGCTTAATATACTCCTCTCATTTTCCACACGTCTTATTTCAAGATATTTTTATTATTATTTAAATTAATCTAAAAAAATTTTGTTTAAGTCCGGCCTAAGTCGGGTCTAGCCTATGAATCAATACTTGGGATTTCGAATATCAAATCCGAATCACTTCATACATAATATGTCATTTTTGTGTTTTTTCTTAAATTATTCTGATTTTAAGTTTCAATACATGTACGTTCTATTTAGATTTATTTTAGTTTAGATTAAGATATATTCCGATTTTAATTCAAAGTGATTTTATGTTGAGTTGATTTTGATTTTAGTTGATCGAATATGTATTACTTGTAATTTATACTATAGTTTACATATAAATTCTTTAAAAATATATATTTATTAAATTTATATTATTAATATGTTTAAATAAATATCACTATTACTTACTCTTAGAAAATAAATAACAAGGATTTATTATTATTATTATTATTATTGTTGTTATTATTATTCACATAATCAAAATAATTGTAAAATCATTTGGAAATCCAATTAATTATGTTAGAGCGATAATAAATTTATATGTTAACTAAATATTTAAAATTATTTTTTTAAATCATATTAACAAGTGGGAAAAAATTGTTTATGTTATGACAAATTATTTTCATATTTATGTAATAATTAAGCAAGATTTTCAAAACTAAACCAGTAGTCGAATTGGTCAGGCCACTAACTTGTATAGTTTATTTGAATATATCATTGAGAAAAAAATATTTAAAAAATAAAAAATCAGTTCAATCAATTTTTTAGCTTGGTTCAACTGGTACGTATTAGTTTGCGAGTCAATCAATTTGCCACCTCTATCGAATCGATACCCTAACTAGTTCGAACAATTATAACTCTAAGCCTTTACACTTTGTCCATTTAAATTTAATCTTCCTTTTATATTTAAGAATTTAATCTTTCTACTTTTTAAATTTATAAATTTATTTTCAAATTATATATAATTACATAACATTTTAATTAAAAAAATTAATTATATTAACTATTTGAATTAATAAATAAATTAAATTATGTTAAAATTAAAATATAAAAATTAAACCTCGAAAACGATTTTCTTTAAAATAATTATTACCTTCATCATAAAAGAAAAGGATTTTCATACAATTTATAAATCATTTATGGTTCTCGAAGAGCGCGTGAGGAAATGGAAAGTGGTCTATTTACCGAGCACAGTCATCGATGTTTTGTGTGACGGTCATTTTGAAAAAACAAAAAACTGGGAATACGAGACCAAAGCTGTCAGATTTTACCGACATACCACGTGCCACCGTCTCGCGTGGCGTTGCTCTAAAAACGTCTTGCCCTTTTGATAATTACATCACCGCGCGTGACACTGTTAAAAAACTTTTTTTTGGGCTAAAAATCAATTTTTTTTTATCCTTAAAATTATTACCATAAGAGTAGAGCACTACTAATTATTGTAAAACAGCATGCTTAATTATGTTTTTATGGTAAGCATGCACATAATAGCCCTATTAGCAATCATCCAATTTTTTTAAAAAAATTCGTCACATAGTAAATTTTTTTAGAAGGAGACTAGCACAATTTGAATTCAGATCATATTTGGGACGGTAAATTTCTCGATCATTAGTCTAACACATAAGTATTTTCGAATTGAAGTCAAATGAATTTGGATTGTTAATTTTATTTATTAAATCAAATTGAGTCGAGTTTGAATTCGTACCAAAATTAATAGATTTACGATAACGTAGAATCTTGTTATAGTTATTGTAGGTGATTATGGGTAATTCATGTGTCCTTGAGTATGAAATTGCCTCCACGATGACACAAATTCATATAAACAAATTGTACAATTTGGGCGTTAAAATGAAGAATATCAAATTGAGAATGACTAGCATCATAACAAAAGTCAAACTTGAATAGCTTAAAATATTATTCCATAGCGTTTGACTTTGTTATATGGAAGTGGTATAGGATGACAAACATATTCAAAGATGCTTATTTTTGGACATTATTATGTACTTTAAATCCATTTTGCATTTTAACACTGTCCAAGTCAAATCCCAATCCATGGACCCGCATTATCTTAAGAGAAAAACACTTCTCTTGATATGAGTTTGTGTAGGCTGAGTGTTAGATTGAATCAAGTTTAATTTAGTTTAATTTAGTAAAAAAAATTTCGAGTTAATCAAGTTAATGAGTCATATTTTATCATCTTAACTCGATTTGAATTTTTTTCTAATCAAGTCAAATAAAATAAAATTCAAGTTCAGTCAAATTGAGTGAAATTATTCGAGTTGAATTAAAAAATTAAATATGTCAAATTAAAATTTTGTTACAATATAACTAATTCCATTTAGAGTATGTAAATTTGAAACCATGTATATTTGAAAAAATTCAAGGCAAAATAATAATAAAATAATAAAATACTTTAGTATGGTAAATTTGAATCATTAATTTATTTATTTAGGTTCCCAGATTTATTGTTTTAGAAAATTTTTAAAGTTTTAATTTTCTTTAGATTTTTTTATTTTTCTAATCTTTAAAAATATAAATTTTGAAATTTTTATAAATATTTTTATTTTTAAAATTTATTTTGAAAAATAGACCAATTTGCTTATTTTCAAAATTGACAGAGACCAAAAGGGTATTTACACCAATTTGTTATTCGAATTGTAAAATTTAACTTGACTCGAACTCAAATTACTTATTCGAGTTTACTCGAATAACTCAATTTGATTTTTTTCTATTTTTCAAATCGAATCGAGTTTTACTTACCCTTAAGTTTGTGTATTGTTTATACCTATTCAATAATTCATCCTCGCGATAAATAAAGTTCACAGTCATATAGTCAAATGAAGCTTACTTAAACAATATCATATATAACATAATTTTGGGTTTAAGGCTTTAGGGTTTCATTAACCTTCGAATGACTACAATCTCATCGTATCGTATCACATGATTTTAATATCAACTTTTTAAGCTAATCATATCTCACCTCTATTTGAATTCGGGGTCCATATTAGGGGTTTGCAGGAGCCCATCCCTTAAGATAAAAAAATGTAAAATTTAATCATTTAAAATTTATAAAATTTTAAATTAATATAAAATAAAATTACAGTTTTACCCAAAAAAATTTCTCATTCAGCTCTACAGTTCTCAATACAACCATGTGAAGCATTCACAGTTATCAAATGCTGTATCAAAATGTATAAGCATTGTTTATTTAATTTTAAAAATTTGTTTTACTTTGAATATTATTTTATATTTTTTATTTAGTTAAATATAAATATTTTTAATTACTAAAATCTGGTCAAAGATTCTATTGAAGTGTTTAATAGTGTTATTAATATTTCTTGATAGGTGAATAATAAATGCTTTTAAAGTTGATGTTAGTATTAAATTATTAGTAGTTAAAAGACATTAAAGAATAAAATGGTAGGTGATCCACCAAGCATGGATTTCTAAATTAATAATATTAAAAACATCAAACAATAAACTCGATTGATATAGGTATTATTGTCAATACAGGAGGACGTAGGTTCGAGTGTATTGAAACGCGTCATCTTCTTATTTATGGGTTGGGGAGGGACTATTGATAATTTCAGTTATTATATAAAAAAGAGAACAAATATAATCAAAACTTATAATAAGATTGATAATAATAATAAAACCAATAAACTACAATCAACTGTCTTCAAAATTTCCTCTCTTAAAGCTTAAGCTTATTTTGACTTATCAACTTAAACCAATGTGCTAAAAATAAAAATTCAACAAATGATGTTGAATAAACCTTTAATTGTATTTGGAATGATTGAGATTTCGAGTATTTAAGCTTAAGTCTCACTTAAAGATTTAAATCGGATGCATTTTGATATGATCTGATAAAGTTATTTTTTGGGGTAAATTATCTAGTTAGTCACTTAATTTTTAGGGTGCTTTCATTTTGAGTAACCAAAAAAAAATCTTTATAATTTTGTTACTCAACTTTTAAGATGTTTTCATTTTAGTCACCCAACCGTTAAATCCCTCCCTAGCTGTAGTTAACTTACGTGCCATATCATGTTCACACATTCATTTTGGTCACCCAACTTCCAAGTCACTTTAATTTTAGTCACCTGAAAAATATAATTTTTAAAGTATTGATTGAGGTAAAAAAGAATTAAGAATTAAAGCGAAAAAAGAGGTAGAAACTAAAATACTGCATTAAAAAATTTGAGTTTCATATACAATTATTAAATATGATTTATTTAAGTTGATTTTAATCTGGAAACATAAAATAAAATTTTAAGATTTCAAATGAGACTAATTAAATTAATTAATTATATTAATTTCAATATTATAGTAATAAATCGGTTGACAATGTCAAGAGATAAAATATTATCAATAACTTATTTAATTGATTTTTATATTTTTAAAATTTAAAATTTAAATATTTAAATAAAAAAGAAGTTTAGAAATTTTTGCAAATGAGTAAACAATTACAATTTGGCAATTTTCAAAGCATTATTTTAGTTCCCACCACCTTTTCATTTTAATCTTGTAACGACTCAAAATTTACGGGTATCGAAAAAGTGTATTTTCGAGTCACTGTTTTTGTAGAACGGATTCGTAAATATTTATTAAAAATATTTACAAAGTTAGTTGTGTAGTTAATTAGATTTTGGTTAAGTGAATTAGTTTGAATTAAGAGTAATTAGGTATAAGGATTAAATTGAATAAAATGTGAAAGTAAATTATAGATTAAAGGAAAAGTAAAGGGACTAAATTAGTAATTAAACTATATGTAACACTTGTATTGTAAAAAGTAATTACAAGTGCATGATAATTGTAAAATACATGTGTACGTAATACTAATATACATATACTTGTAATTATTATATATTTTTATTTAAGTAATATATATTATAATATAATAATATACCTAAAATATAATAATATAACTAAATATAAAACAAATAATAAGTAAAGTAAAGAAACAAAAGAAAGAAAAAGAAACAGAATTGGAAACGAAAATAGGGAAGTGTAATGGCCTAAATTCAAGGTTATCGGAACAATGGTTTCGCAACCATAAATCCGATTTAAAAAGAAATTTATTTCAATATATTTGAATGAATATTTATATGATAGGAAATATTTTTATAAATATTTATAAAATATTAGTAATGTGGTATTAAAATTTCGTTAGAAAATTCTAACGTTTGGGTAGGTAATTAAATGAAAAAGACTAAATTGAAAAAGGTGCAAAAGTTTAATTATAGATTAAAGAAAATAAAAAGGACTAAAAAGGCAATTATGCCATTTTAAAATATTGAGGCGGTGTAATGTATAAAATTTGAGATTTTCATGTTTAATATATATTATATTATTATTATATAATAAAAATATTTTATGTTTTAATTATAATATATTATATTATATTGTTATTATTATATTATATATATGTGTGTGTAAACTAAAGAAAAAAAAAAGAAAAGAGGAAAGAGAGAGAGTACAGGCGAAACAGAGAAGAAACAGGGGAGAAAGAAAGAAAAAGGAGAAATTGATGATTTAAAGCTTGGATGTTTAATTGAAAAAGAAAAGAAAGGAGATGATCGAATTGAAGGAAAAGGAAAAGAGAAGGTTAAGGAGTGAAGGAAGAAGAACATATATCATTTCAACCTTTTTGTTGTAAGTACTACAAGAATTTTAAATTATTGTTATTTATCCTGTTTGAAATATTTATGTGAATTATTTAAATATATGAGATTCAGCTTTAATGCCCAAGTAGACGAAATTTAGAACTACTGGGATATTAGTGGCATGCCATTAAGGAACTTTAGCGCGCTCTCTGATTATTAGCACGTTGGTGCTCTCTGATTATTAGCACGTTGGTGCTCTCTGATTATTAGCACGTCAGTGCTCTCTGATTATTAGCACGTCAGTGCTTTCTGATTATTAGCACGTCAGTGCTCTCTGATTATTAGCACGTTGGTGCTCTCTGTTCACTTGTGCATCATAATGCCCCTCTGTATCTGTTCCGTATATCCGGTGTGTTCTATAAAGTCTACTTTGGGCTAAGAAAGTGAAATGAGAACAAAAGTGAATCACTGATGTGTTAAGGTAATTTTTATACTTTACAAAAGATAAGTTAAATTTATTTAAAGCAATGCATAGTTGAAGAGACTTATATGTGAGTAGATATGCAATAATTGATTGAGTTTAAAATATTTTGTTATGATTACTAATTTAATTATTCTTGTAGTGCTTACTAAGCCTTCACCGGCTTAACGCGTTTATTTTAACGCGTAGGTACAATTAAACTAGAAGAGGTAGAGTCCAACTAGAAGATCTCTCACCTCATCACATCCTCACGAGTTTCAAAAGTAGGTATTGTATTTTGTATTAAAATGGCATGTACATATGCAGTTCAAAGGTGTTCCCATGTGATAGGGACTAAAATGTAGATTCTTGAAATTCTATCTATTTTCAGTTACTTTAAGTATTTTGGTATATATGGAATGAATTAATAAACAATAAATATGTTAGCAAAAATGGTTGGTACGTTAAAATATTATATAGAAATGTTTTAATTAAACAGTATCTAGCCATAATTGTTTTGGCACCAAATGTAATAGTCTTATACCGGGTCCGCATGATTGAACCGGGTATAGGGGTATTACAAGAAGAAACGAAGGAAAGAAATAAAGAAAGGGAAATTAGGGATTTCAAGGTTCCAAGTTAATTTAGCCTCTTTTTTTGTAATTTTTGATTTTTTTAGAATTCTAGATCAAAATATTACTTGTGTAACACCCCTAACCCATATTCGTCGTTGGATTAGGGTTACGGCATTACTAAAACAATCCCAAGTCAATGCACCATATAAAGCTGCTTCAAAATTTATACGAACTACTCTATATTTTTCACAATTTAACAAGTACATTCATTCAAATTATCAAAGCATCATTGAACCTTTCACAAGTGATCACATTAATATCGATTTAACTAGTTACTATCAATTAGCATAATACTATTCATTTGGTAAATTTGTATCTTATAGCCGAACACTTACAATTTCACATACCTCAACTTATTCAATAACATAGTACCTTCATTCGTCACATATACAAAATATGACCTAATCCCTTCATGTTATGAATCGTATTGTGCGTATAATTTTAAGTAAAATAATATTCATTATCCAAAAGTACCATATACCCTATTCGAACCAAACTTATGACCTCACTTATCCCATACATAGCATGATTTGAATTAAACTCCAAGTTACGGATATAATGTATCCGAATATATCCAGTAATAACCAAAATCAAGCAAGACTAGTCAAGTTCAATTTAATAAGCATGCTGATATAATTCATTTTTTTTTCTAAGACAGACATGTATCATATTCCACCATCCACGAAAAACATAAAAGAAATACCAAACACAATTGAGAAACAAAGCCACTTTCGCATGGCATAAGTTTACATACATATTTACAAGACTTCCAAACGTGGTCCAAAAAGGATTTGATCTATACATGCCATAAGTCTTAAAAGAGAGCTGTCAAATAAAATACCAAAATAGGTGATAGTATAACGAGCTTCCAAAACGATCCTTGAGCGCGGGCTGAGTTCCAAAAGAAGACTACAATGCAAAACAACACAAACAATGTAAGCTTTCCAAAGCTTAGTAAGTTTAAGCAAAATAATATCACATTCCTAAGTAAAGTATTTATATTGAGAATTCGAACCTACTTATTTATATCACCCTTACCGAATACCCCAACTCATTTAAGAGTTGAACTTACATCAACTTCATGTGCTTATAAATACATTCTATATGCCATTCCCGCATAGAAAATAACTAATATACATGTCATATACATTCACTAATTCATCTACTCATTGTACAAGCTATCTAAGTCTCAACTCAATGATATAACACTTACCTCTAGTATACTTACCTTTCCAAACTTAACCGTTCGGTATAACGCATAATAATTTACTCGTACACTTCCCCATGCATAATATCATTAGAAATAAAATCCTTTAATGAACCAATAAAATCCTTTAATGAACCTCATACTTACTTGATCTTTAATAGAATTTAGTAACGTATCGCTCACATAGAGTCGTTACTTAATACTTCTTGTAACGTAGCGCTTACATAGAGCAGTTACTTAGTAATTCTCGTAACGTATCGCTCACATAGAGCCATTACTTAAAAGTTTCCGAGCGTAGTGCTCATTGAACCATTTCGCACAACTTATGCTTTTCGTAACTTCTTGTTCATTTGGTATGTATACTTTGACATACAAAAATTTACGATCACACTTCACACAAGAACATACATATATATATATATATCAAAGTGTTCAACATCCCAAGCCCTATATTACATTCGGCCTATACCTCATCAAGCCATCATCAATTTCATTTAGTATGCCCGAATCTCATTAAAGTGTTACTATCAAAATTGCCTATTTAATGTACCTAAGTACAACATCCAAATAACATCACCATCAACTATCTTTTATCAATTTCATATATATATATATATACATTCGGCAACGTATTATAATAAACTACCACCGTTCAACTTAAACTTGTAAATAAGTATAAATTCAACTAAATTTTATCGCTTAAAACTTACCTCGATAGTTGACCAAATAAGCTCTCCGGCTACTCGTTTTGTTTTGTTTTTTCCTGATCAAACTCCTTTTCCTTTTGTACTTGATCTAATGAATGCCAAGTAAAGTTTATTCAAATTCATTTTCTATTCAATTTAATCCAATACTAAAAATTATAAAACTCTACTGTTTTACTCTTATAATTTACACCTTTTCAATTCAGTCCTCAAAGCATTAAAACTCCAAATATCAAGATTTGATTAATACTTATTGAGGACCGAATACCCCTAGCCTTATATCAATTCAATTCTTCCTTTATTTGCCTCTTAAACCTTTCGAAATTTCATTCCTAATATAATCTAACACAATTTGTTTCTCCATCTCCTATGACCGAATATGCTATTTCAATACACACATATTTCAATATATATATATATATATATATATAACCAAACAATTAAGCTAAATAAACCTCATACATGCTCACTCCAACATTTGGCCGAATGTAAAGAGCATATCTATGCTCAAATTAAAATGTAATAGCCCAAAATAGGGCTTAGTCGGAATAATGGTTTCAAGACCACAAACTGGAAGTAAAAATATTTAATTTATGAATGTTTTAGAGTCTATGACATGTTGGGTGATGGTGTGCAAATTTTGTTAAGTAATTTTTATCGATAAAGTGCCCAATTTTATTATTGGGATTAAATTGCAATAAGTTGCAAAATATGAGGTCCAAGAATCTTTAAGTATGAAATAGATTGGATTATCAATTTGAGGTCTATAATGTGATTAAATTATTGTGTGGAAACTTCGTTGAGAAATTTTATCGAAAAAGTGTTTAATTTGGTTAGTAGGATTAAATTGTTATAGGTGCGAAGTGTATGTTCCAGATGATAAAGGGTGTGATTGTGATGGGTTTTTAAAGTGAAGGTCCTTATGAAGAAATTAGTCCACTTATAAGTTGATGAAGATATTTGTTTGGTATTTTTGAAGTTAGTTGAAAAGAAAAAGGGCAAATTTGGAAGTTAAGTTAAATGGTAATAAGACAAAAATAGTAAAAAAAAAATATCATTCTTTCCTTCTTCTCCAGCCGAATGTGAGAAGAAAAATGGCAGCCATGGGTGAGCTCCATTCGGCCAAGCTTCTATGGCTTATATAGGTACGGTTTTTGTCCCGTTTTTAATGATTTTCATATTTTTGATATCCTCAAAGCTTAATTTGTCTATTTCTACCATTAATTTGAAGTGTAATCAAAGTTTAAAAAAAATATACCCATGCTAGATAAGCATGTATTTTGATATCTAATGGTAGAATATGGATGTTTGAGGTTAGGAGAGCGATGTTTGCTAAATGATTTTCGGTGAAAACGAGTTAATCGGTAA
Organism: Gossypium australe; assembly: GCA_005393395.2. Classification (NCBI taxonomy): domain Eukaryota; kingdom Viridiplantae; phylum Streptophyta; class Magnoliopsida; order Malvales; family Malvaceae; genus Gossypium; species Gossypium australe. The sequence goes on along the minus strand of CM016619.1, from coordinate 144,166,912 downwards.
AAGTTGTTATTGTTCATAAGTATGTGTTATAGTAAGAATTTGAAGTTGCTATAGAAGGGAAAAATGTCCAGCATGTCATAAAACATAAGAAAAAGGAATAAAGTTTAATTTTCGAGCCTAGGGGAAAAATCGTAATTATGCAAAAGTTTAGGGGCAAAATTGTAATTTTGCTAAAGTTTGAGTTAGGGACTGTTTTGAGCAGTATATTAATAAAATAAGTGAAATGTGATGTTTTAGATCCCGAAAAATGAGATTTGGACCTAGAACTAGAGGAAAATCGAAAATCGAGAAAGTTGGTAAAATGGTCGTTCGGCATTCGAGGTAAGTTCGTGTGTTAATAATAATGCAACATCGTGCTTGAATTGTAATTTTCTATTGATATGGCATAAATTGTATGATTTAATATGTTTAGGAGAAGTTGATGTATGATATGGAAAATGTGATGTTGGTTGTGTTATGTGAAATTGAATGGCAAAATTAATGTTAAATGAATTGAATTTTAAATTAATATTACATGGGTTGTATGAGTTGCTACACAGCTGTACCTGACGAGATTTCGGCAAGTAAGTTCATATGGTTGAGTTTACATGTTTATTGGTGAATGATTGAATGATATAATTCGTTGTTAAATATGAATTTGCTGTGGGATTGTGAAAATTATGATAAAATGGAAGAATAAATGCGGTAATTCAAATTAGGAAAAACGCAGAATTGAGTACGTTCGTATCGTGACATGTGATGAATTGACGGATAAGACCATGGTTAATCCATGGCAAAGTGTGAAATGTAGGTATGGTATCATCCATACTGAGTTATGAAATGTAGGTATGGTATCATCCATACTGAGATATGAAATGTAGGTATGGTATCATCCATACTGAGTTGTGAAATGTAGGTATGGTATCATCCATACTGAGTTAAGAAATGTAGGTATGGTGTTTCCATACCGAGTTATGAAATGTAGGTATGGTATTTCAATGAGGAAAACCATACTGAGTTGTGAAACGTGGCACTGAGCAACGACGTACTCAAATTCGTAAGACGTTTCCTAATTTGATAATAAGTAATACAAAAAGGAGCGAATCAAATGAAAGAGATTGAGTGATTGTTAATGTTGAGCTCAATTATGTGTACAAGAGAGTTATGAAATGGTTTTGGTCACATGTATAGTACTAAGTGCAGGCTACTATATGTACCAGATAGCTTCGGCTACAAGGGTGGTACCATGTGTAGGCCACCATGTATCTGGTATCATTACGATGAGTTCAACGGAAAATTGACTAAGTGTAATTGAAAATGATCATGTTATGAATAAGTGCAAGTGTGAATGTGACCAATTGAGAAATGTGGCAAAATGTATGTATGAGCAATATGTTCAATATGTAATCGAAAATTGGAAAGATTGGTATAAGCAAGTGAAGAACACAACTAAAGTGAAAAAGAGCAAACATTTACAATAGAACTGCTTTGGGCAGTAGCAGTGACGTAAATTTGAAAAATCACCAAAAATAGTAGAAATTGAATTATAAGTTGGATAAGATATTGATTTAAAGCTTATTGAGTCTATTTTCATATAAAAGAAAAATAGAAAACAAATGATTTGTATATTTTGAGATATTTTAATTTCGATGAGACTGGTTCAGAATGATTACGTGATCCCCTGCTCTGCATTTGAAAAATTATTAAAATTTGTACATAAATAATTATGAGATATAATTTATATGTCTGAAATCCTGAATGAGTCTAGTTTCAAATGAACAAAACAAGAAGGCCATATAAATTCTGTACAAAGATAAAATTGATTTATAGTGAAGAGAGGTCAGAGTAGTTGAATGGTGAAACAGGGGAAACTTTAATGAATAAACTGTACCAATTGGCTAAGCCAAAAATTCTGAAATTTTTATGGTAAGAAGATAAATGAGTTAAGTTTTAGGAAAAATTAACGGATCTTAATTTTGAGTTCTGTAGCTCCAGATATAAATTATTTAATGACTATGACTCAAGGAAACAGCTTAACTGGGATTTGAATGAATGGAAAGAATATGAAAATAGCATGTTATCGTATTGCTTATTATTTTCATGCGAGCTTACTAAGCGTAAAGCTTACTCCCTCCTTTCTATTCTTTTAGTTTTGTTAGGTCAGCTCAGGGTTGGAGATCGTCGGAGGCAGCATCACACTATCGAGCCATTATCCTAGGAGTATTGGCATGTATAAGGATTTAGTTTTTCTATGACAGATGTTGTTGTGATTAGCCAAATGTATTAGCTTATATTGATTTGTTAATTACAGCCATGAGATGTGGCTTATAATGATTTTGGCTCGTAAGCCTATTTGTCCATAGTATAAGTGATTAAATAGATGGCAATGTCAAATGCATGTGTCTGAAAAGTTTTAAATTTTAGGCGAAATTTGGTAACCCGGTTTTGTATGATTGTAAATTTTAAGTCCGATAATGCCTCAAACCCTATTCTGGTGTTGGATACGGGTGAGAGGTGTTACATAAAATAACTTCCATAGCATTCATACAATTTAAATCACTATTCTCCATTTCATCTACATCTCTTTCTCAAATCATCTTGTATTCATCAACACAACAAACCACAATTACTCCTCCATGGCCGAATCTAAACATGCTTAACTTTAAAAATTTTAACATGGTTTTGATAGTATTCAAGGTAACCAACTCAATTATGTAAAGATTTACTAAAACAAAGCTTAATTACTTACCTTACTACCACATGCAATGGTCGAATGATGGAGGATCAACTTTCTTCTTTTCTTTGAAGAAAATCGGTGAAGAAGATGAGGGAAAGAGAGAGAAAATGAATTTCACACATGTTCTTTTATTTTATCAATTTAATACATATTATAATATTCTTAAAATACTTAAAAGTCTTCCCCCATCATCATTGCCGTCCACTATCATGAAATGTGGGAAATTTGACATGCAAGTCCTCACATGAAATAAAACAATTCAATTGACCCTTCTAACTTCATACACACTACTTTTACTACTTTAACTATTTAATCCTTTTGTTAAATTAAACATGTAAACATTCAAATTTTTATACGAAATTTTCACACATACTAATTCACATACAATTAACACAGAAAATAATATTTAAAAATTTTACGGACTCGGATTCGTGGTCCCGAAACCACCGTTCCGATTAGGGTCAAATTCGGACTGTTACAACTTGATTTATGTCAAATTTTAGAAATTAGTGAATTTTTAGAAGTTGCTCATGTTGAATAAATTGAAGTGTTAGGGTTAAATTGATAGTTCAAGTTAGAAGTGAAAAAGGGATTGAATTGTAAAATAAATTATAAGTTTTGAGTAATAAAGACTAAATTGAGAGAATTTCAAAATTAGGGTTTTATGGTGAAATTAGAGAGTTGAAATTAGTTTAAAGTGGGAATTAAACGAAAATAAGAAATAGTTTTGGAATAAATAAAGTTAGTATCGATTTAGGAATTAAATTAAAATTTATGCAAAAGTTGAATAAAAATTAAAATATTTAATGTGAAATTTGTGTTATATTGATGATTTTAAATTATTTTAATTTCCATAGCTAACGTTGTGCCGGAAACATCAACTAAGAAAGGAAAGGAAAAAGTCAACGAGGAGTGACTCAGGAAACTACGTTTGTATTTCTATAATCCAAATCTAATAATTATTTGTTGTATTTATTATTTAATATGCATGGTAAGTGAAACTAAGGTGAGTATTAATATTGTTGATATTGAATGAATGTAATTGAATTTAATTGAATTTGTGATTAATGTGAATGTGAATATTGGATATTGATTGTATTGAAATATGAAAATTTAATTGAGTTGAATTATGAGTATATATGTGATTGTTTGAATTGAAATGTGTATTGATTGGAAAATTTGAAAAAGTGATTTGGAAACCCTATTAACTGTATCGGGCTAAGTCGAATATAGTTGGCATGCCATAGGATTAGAAGAGTTCAGGGATACTTTGACTTCGAGTCGATGAGACACTGGGTGTCAAACTATTACTTCGGATAAATTCGATGAGGTATTGGGTGCCACTTTACTTCGGCATGGCCGATGAGACACTGGGTGTCAACTTATTGCTTCGAATTATCCGATGAGGCACTGGGTGCCAAACTAGTGTATTTTGGTTGGATCCATGTATCCGTTCGAGTCCGAGTCGTGTTAATAGGGGTAAATAAATGATTTGGCCAATTGATTGATATTGAGTGATATTGAATACGGATTGGAATGGACAATAAAATGAAATATGCAATTGAAATGCGTGAAAATGCATGAATCATGGATTTATGAAATGGATATTGATATTGAAATTGAATTGTTATCCTACTGAGAAAAGCTATTGAATAGCAATTATGAGATTCATATAGAAATAGATGAGAATCGAAAGTGTTATGAATGATGCGTTCATGAAACTGATTATTTGTTTGAATGATTTTGGTTATGTGTGATTGGATATATAAATCTTATAAATTATTGCTTAATAAATATTCGGATTATAAAAATACCACTGAGTTCATACTCAGCGTATGGTTTGTTTTCTGTGCACAGGTTAGGTTGAGGTCGAATTGTCAAATCAGCATCTAAAGCCGATCCCGAACTCATAGTGGTGAAACATGTTTCTTTTTAGTAAGGGCATGTACCTAGGATGTCTTATGTATGCCATTTTGGTAAATGATTATAAATTATATTATAAGTTGATATTGGTTAGTTATATATATATATATATATATATATATATATATATGTTATGTTGGCATTATAAAATGGTATGTTAAACTTATTGCAAAGTAAGAATGAATAGGCAAAAACTTAGATTGAAATTTTTTTATGATTTGGAAATTGGCTTGAATGAGGTTTTATTGAATTGTCTTGGATAATACATATTAAGTACCTATGAGGGTACATTGATTAAATTATGATGTTTATGCTTGATTAATTATGTAATGTTCGTAATTGATTTGAAAAGTCCGGTAATGATCTGTAACCTAGTTCCGGCGACGGATAAGGGTTAAGGGGTGTTATAAATCTTTAATGTTTTTTCATCACGATCAATATTAAAAAAAAAAGATATATTTTGGGCGACCAAAATGAAAGCAACTTAGAAATTGGGTGACCAAAATGAAAATGTGAACATGATGTGGCGTGTACAAGTTAATTATCGTCAAAGATTTAATGGTTGGATGACTAAAATAAAAGCTCCCTAAAAGTTGAGTGATGAAATTGTAAGAATTCCATTTTGGGTGACCAAAACAAAAGCGTCCTAAAAGTTGAATGACCAAAACAAATGATTCCTTAATTAATAATATTATTAACTAACCTTAATAGAAAAGGAATATTATTAAATAGTAATTATTGTTGAGCCATTAAGACAAATCGTGGTCAACTTATTTATGGCTGATGTATGCGCTTACGTCACCCACTAAAAAGTACGTAAGCGCTCGCTAAAACAAATTTTTTTTATAATATATCCAAACACTCCCCTTTCGTTTCTATACTTTGCAATTTCATCCAATTTCTCAATACACTTTCTCTTCTCTTCAACATCTCAAGTTATTGTCATGCCATTTGATCAAAAGTAATGTTCAAACTTCAAATATTTAATTGAGAGTTTTTATTTTGAGGTATTTATATATAAAGAATGGCATATTCCAAGGGCTAAATATGTATTTAATCTAATTAATGTTTAAAATATAAAAATTTTAATTGTTTTGTATTTTTCTTTTATGTTTTTTTGTTATTTTTTGGGTAAACTACATACAATGTCACTAAATTATTGATAAATTTAAGTTCTGGCCATTCAATTTCAGAAAGTTACAAAATGGTCACTAAATTATTCGAATTTTTTTTCAAGCATTGGGCTATTTTATATATATATATATATATATATATATATCCAAGTTGATATGACAGTCAGTGTTGAAGATAAAAAAGATAGCTGTTTAGATTTTGGTTCATAGATTCGTGACATTCAAAGATATGTAATTAAAAAACACTGAACTATAGAAGAGAAGGAGAAAAATAACTTTCGACTGGTACAAATGGTGTAAATAGAGAAAGCCAAATGGTAATGATTTTAATAATTCAGTGGCTTAAATGAAAATTTTTAAATAATTTAATAATAATTTTGTAATTTTTTAAATTTACCCAATAGCTTACTACTAGAAATGAGATTTGTTTTGAGGAAGGAATCTTGCAAGAAGCCACGTCTTTCCCATTACTGTGATTCCGAGAAAAAAAAGGAAAAGGAAAACCCGAAAACGCCCATTGGTATTCAAAGTCAATCTAAGTAACAGAAAGACAGAAAATACAAAAATACCCTACATCTTGCTACAAATTTACACAATCAAACCACAAAGCAACCATATCCTTTATGTTTGTAATTTTTTAATCTTTCATTAATTTTTCAAAGTCCTCAATATTTATACATTTATCAATTTGGTCTTGAATCTAAAAAATTAATTAAAAATAATTCTTAACATTTATATATTCCACTAATTGGTCCTGATTCTAAATAAATTATCGATTTGTGACAAATAACTTGTTTATGAGTTGACTTAGTTTTAATTCGGTTGGCATCATCATTGTTACAACAATATAAAGGGTCATGAGATCAAACACGCTTAAGCATGTAATATTCTCCGATTTAATTGATTCGAGGATTTATAAGTAACTTTAAAAATGTCTCTCAAACTTTTGATGGTATTAAATCTAAATTAACTTCAAATTTAGAGTTGAAACTCTACTTAACATTGAATCCCCTCAATTTTATAAACATTAATTAAGAAAAATTAATATACTTATTCGTCGTAATTAAAAAAAACTTTACTGTCAATGTATTAAATAATTATCTAATAAAAAAACTAAATTACATGACACTCGTTTTGTGAGTATAGAAAAAAATTTATATAACATTAATACCAACAATCAAACATGCTAAAACAATACCAACCCGAGCAAGATTTTTGGATTGAAGACTAGTTGGTATATCGGCCCGAAAAAAAGAGTTTGAATCGATTAACTTGTAGACCAATATAAACTGATTAAATTTAACTAAAAAATGACTAAATCGAGTTTTTTTACTTATACGAAGTTTTAATAATTTTTTTTAATTAAATCAAAACAATCAATCAAACCGTTGGAACCGAAAGCTGGTGGCATGACTTGGTCGGTCCGACCACTGGCCGATGACAAAAAGAAATCCCTTTTTAAAAATGATAAATTGGGCAATTTCGTAAATATGGCAAAAAACTCTGTCCACTATTGAAGTGTGAAAAGAACCCGCCGTCTCTTATAAACCCCTAACTTTTCTCCTTTTGGATGTTATTGAATTTTCCCCTCCCAAACATCCCAAATCTCGTATTCGTCGCCGCCGCCGCCGCCGCCGCCGACGACGACGACTCTGAAACGCCGCACTCTCCACCCGCTCGCCCGAGAACTCACCCAATTTCAAAAAACGGCTTCCGTTTCTCATCCCTTGGCCTAATCAAACTCCTCAATTCCCCGTTCTCGTCTCTCCTTCACCGATTCCATCCTCGAAAATGGCTTTCATTTGCTTTTAGGGTTTGTAAAATCAAACCCATTAGTTTCCGAACCCAATCTGTACCACTTATTGTTCTACTTTATCCAATTCATCAATATGGCTATCCGTTTCACCGTCAGTTTCTCCGGCTACGTCGCCCAAAACTTAGCCTCCACCGCCGGTTCCCGTCTCGGTTCTTGCCCTTCCCGGTCAGTCCACGAATGCTGGCTCCGGTCTCGTTTCCTTTCCCCCAAACAAAAATCCGAGGTCGACCCATCTCCTCCTCGTACCTACCACGCCACCGCCGCAGCCAACCTCCGCCGCCCGCGGTCGACCATGTGTTCGACCCTAACTGCTGAATTCCTCAAAGACGGGTACAATAACCCAATCGTCGCTGCTTTGATCTCGTTAATGAAGTCAACGGCTTACAGCTCTTATTCCTCATCTACCAGTGTGGGAATCTTACCATTCAAAGCCGCTTCAATTATCCCTTTCCTTCAAGGCTCCAAATGGCTGCAGTGTAACGAATCCCCTCCGGTCGGACCGGAGAGTACCGAGGTGGATAAAGGAGGAACAAACGACGATGGTAATCAAAGCTTAACCTTGGAATTAGATCCCAAATCCAGTTGGATTAGAAAGATGTTAAATTCATGCTCCGAAGATGCCAAGGCAGCTTTCACTGCCGTCACCGTTAGTATACTTTTCCGATCATTTTTAGCTGAGCCAAGATCGATTCCTTCATCTTCTATGTACCCTACACTGGATGTTGGTGACCGCATTTTGGCTGAGAAAGTATCTCCTTTTCTCCAAAATCACTTTTATAGAACACTAAAATTAAAGATTGTAAGCTTAATTTTGTTTCTTTTTTAATTATGAACAGGTTTCATATTTCTTTAGAGAACCTGAAGTTTCAGATATTGTCATATTCACGGCACCTCCCATTTTGCAGGTACGTCTCAAAATCTGAAAATTCATTGCCTTATAATTTGTAGAATTATATGAGTCAGGATGGATATAGGTATCGGCTTTTGGTTTAATCTACTGACTAAATCTGCTTGAACTAAACTCCTTCATCGACTACACCGAAAACTGATAAAATTGAAATTTGTGGTCAAATTGGTTTGGCTCAATTTGGTTTTTATGCTTAACCTTTTCTTTTGCACTTCCCTTGCATCATCTTATAGATTAGAATTGCTTATTATCATCTTAAAATTGATTGAACCAATAGACTATTTGGGTCAGGATGGATATAGGTACTGGCTTTCGGTTTAGCTTAGGTTTCAAAAGTGAAAATTGACTGACTAAATCTAGTTAAACCGAACTCCTTAATCGACTAAACTGAAAAATTTGGTCAAATTGGTTTGGTTGAGTTCGGTTTATATGCTTAACCCATCGGTTTTGCATTTCCCTTGCAACATTTTATAGATTATAATTGGTGACAGTGTTTACTTCAATATGTAGGAAATCGGGTACAGCTCAGGTGATGTTTTTATAAAAAGGATAGTTGCAAAGGCCGGGGACTGCGTCGAAGTAAGCTCTTTATTAAGATCTTTGAAATTCATTCTCTTTAACATATAAGATCTCTTTGTCCCTCTTCATTTATTTCATTTTTTTCCCTTTATCCCTTATCTGCAAAATGCATGATTGTTAATGATTTTCTAATAGGCTCGCGATGGGAAATTGTTGATAAACGGTATTGAACAAGATGAAGATTTTGTTCTAGAGCCATTGGGTTACGAAATGGAACCATTGGTTAGTTTCTCACTTATGATTGTATATTGCACAAATTATTCATATCCATATGTTTCTCTTGTTCTTCATCATTGTTTTGTTACACGGTCCTCGAGTTGATGCCGTTGGTTAAACAGTGTTTTATGGTCTCTTGTGTGTGGCTGGCTTCCGCAGGTTGTGCCAGAAGGTTACGTTTTCGTGTTGGGAGATAATCGTAACAAAAGTTTTGATTCCCATGATTGGTAATCCTAACATTTCTTACCACTAATAACCATTTTCAGCAATGCGTTGGGAAGGATTATAATGTCATGTTCTGAATTATCTTCTTCCACAGGGGCCCGCTTCCCATCGATAACATTATCGGGAGATCAGTATTCCGCTATTGGCCTCCATCCAAAGTTTCAAATACCATACATTATATACATGTTGGGAAAGATGCTGTAGCAGTTTCTTGACATCTGAGATAACTTAAAAAGACTCAGTACTTACTTGGCTCATATAGAGCATCTTCGAATACCCATCAGACATGGAATAGGCCAGATTCGGCAGAATCAAGAAAAGAAAAAATCCGGGTTCATCTCTGTTTCCTGAAAAAAGCTTTTTTTTTGTTGCTTATTTCATGCTAGAAAGTGGGGGCTGCCCTTACGAAAATGGTTGAATTGAAGAGATCTTTCAAGGTTGGTTGATAAGAAAGATACAAGGATTGCGTAACATGAAGTGGATTACATCAGATTTCATGGCTGGAAAAAAGAGGAACTTTGAGGGCCTCTTGAAAGTGGAAAGAGGAGGCTGTTGACTTTGGATTACAACCATGCTTTGAGATCTTTTGAATCTGAATTATCTTTTTCTAATATTCATATGTATTGGTGTTGGTACTTGGTTGCTTCATGCTTTTGCATGTTCCATTGTTTGAAACTTTCATTTTCCCAATGTAATTCATTCAAGTGTGGTATAATTCTGGTTCTTCTTCTGTTTCTTTTTTCTTTGCATTTTCAGTTTAAGTGTTAGATGCAACATTCAGATTTAATTTTATGTTTATTATTATTGAATAAAATTTTGGATTTGTTAAGTTTGACCTGATTTTGAAATTTTGATGTAGTTAAATGATTTAGACTCAAAATAACTTGAAAAAATAGAAAAAAAAACTTTGTCATCTTGTCTAATTTTCGTGGTTTACTATATTATTATAATTCGTAGTTACAATCAATACGTTATAATTAAATCATTACAATGCACAAATAAATTGGTGAAACTAAAAGTATAAATACATATGATATATCTTGAACTTAAACATTTAAAATCGTAATTTTTTTTTCTTGGAAAATAAAATTATTTTCAATTTTCATCTTCACATCCTCTTGCTAAAAATGTGAAGATGATTATATTCTTATTAGGCATAATAATTTTTTCACACTCGAACTTTATAAAAAGAATTTATTTTACCCTATGTTGCCATACTTACGAAAAATGATAAAATTAGATAATATAGATAAAATTTATAACTTTACACGTATAAAGAATTAATAACAAAACTTAACCAAACGGATACTAAATATGATGACTTTCCTTCCATTTTACTCGAGCCCACTTTCCAACCAAAATGTTCCATAATGCAAGCTTGATTTCAACACTCAAGTCCCACTTTCCCTTTCAGGAATACATATCTTCCTAATAATTGCTTTAGATAGAATGAAGTGCTTGCATCAAAAGTTCTGAATCTGAAACTCAATTACTTTGTAGTCCAATTTGTAATCTTAACCCCGACTCTCCCAAGTGTAATTAAGGTACAGTGTTCGATCGAGTCGAGTTGAATCGAATTTAGTCAAAGTCTTTTAACTTAATCGAGTTGACGAATCCAATTTTAGTAACTGAATTCAATTTGATTTTTTTTCCCGAATCGAATCAAATTGAGTTAACGAATCCTACTATTTATACTCAATATTACATTTACATAGACTGATTATTTAATTACATAAGGTTGATGGATAAACATTTATCAAAACGACGTAATTTTTGCCTTCTAACTTAATGGTTTTGACTTTTTAAGAAAATGTAAACATTTATCAAAACGACGTAGTTTTACTTCTTCTTATTCGGATTTTCGGATAACTCGAACTGTGTGATTTATATTCGAGTTAAACCGAAAATTTTTATTTTTCTGTTCGAGTTTTTCGAACAAATCAAATTTTGCTCACTCTTAGGCGTAACATAATCTATCAAATATATATAACTTTTTTCTAGAATTCTTTATATCTGTTTTACAGTTTATGTTTAGATTTTGTGGTTATTATCCTCAATAATGTCATGTCTAAAATTTAAATCCGAACTCCCATTTTTACAATATGCATTATCATTGCATCTATTATCAAATTCGAGCTAATTCTATAAACAAATGTAAATCATGAATGAATGAGTTGAAAATTAGAAAGTTGATAAGGTTGATGATGAGACCCCATAAATCTTAAACTTAGTGTTTGTGTTCATATTACATAGGGCTAAAAAGTTTAAGGGAAAATGCATGCAATTATTGAAAGAGTTAAAAGCTGGTATAAGTGGGGAGGTGATCTGATCTCTTAGTCGGTGCTTTGTCTCTTAATACTATTCTAGGATTGTTCTATAATTCCATTATAATGGCTTAAATGAAAAAAAAAAATCATTTTATTTAATAATTGAATAGTATAAGGGATGAAAATAGAGCGGGACAGAAATTGTTTTATTCATTTTTATTTTGTATTTACGTATAAATTTAAGAATATCAGTTATATATGTAATTATTACACTCTTTTTTATATTAGATTTATTCAAAAGTAGAATTATCCGTCAAAGCTTGAAATTTGTCTGATTTTGGGGATTTAAACAAATATATTAGTGGGTTTAAGTAAAAAAGTTTAATCAGTTTAAAATATGGATCGTGCTTGAGTTTCAGCATTCAATGTTTGAATATGATTCGACCCATTTTCTAATTATGTAATTTATTTCATATAAAAAAATTAAATTTATAATAATATGTAATGACTGTTTAATCTAAATATTAGAATATGTGTTATTTATATTTAATTTTTAATAAAATAAAACATATATTAAATTTTTAAATATCAAATTAACAATAGCAATTTTCAAATAAAAATGCTAAAAATAATATGTGCAAGCTTGATAAAAATTGAGAATCGTATTTTGGGTCAGGTCAGGCTTCAACAAGTATGGAGTGTTCTAATAATATGCATAGGCTGCTTTGAACCTAGCTTGACTTAGCACATGAACAACCCAGAGGTGGTGTCAGAGTGGTTAGCAAGGGCTTAACCCTTTAAAATGTAAAATTGCACTTTATCTCTCAAAGATAAATTTTTTTAATTTAGTCCTTTTACAAAATTATAAATATATAAATTAGTAAAATGGTAAAATTATATTTTAGCTCTCATAAAAATATGTAATTTAATTCTAGTCTCAAAAAAATTCTGACTTTTTTACTATGCTTTTTCAATTTAATATTATAGAAGTATTTATAATTTATTCATTAACATAAATTTGCTATATATAATTCTAATGTGTATATATAACATATGAATATGTCCATGATTTTAATACATAGATTTTATATATAAAATTATATATATGATAATATACGCATCAGATTTTAGAAATAATATATCATAACTAAATGAATTTAGCAGTTATCGTTTGATGATGACTGGCATTTTAAAATTTGAAAAAGTATAGAGACTAAAAACGATAAAATTAAAATATATAAATTAAATCCATAACTTCTGTGAAATATAAGGACTAATTGTAGAATTTCACCTTTAAAAAATTCACCTTAAAATTTTTCTCTTAATTATATGAATAAACTCAAAGTTAAAAATAAGTGGACCATCATTAGGTAGGTTAGGGTTTTATAAAAGTGCTTTTTAAGTGTTTTTTTTTTTAATTTTTCAACTTATCTAATATATAGTCAACAATGCAATCAAAAGAAAATTTATTGGGTAAATTCTAAGAAAGCTAAATTTAAATAAAAATAAAAATAAAGTAAAATTGAAAAAAATTGAATGATAAAACAACAAAACGAAAATCTCAAAATCAAGAATTTCAAAACACCCATTTCTAAAATATTCATTTTTCTTAAAATTTTCGTTTTAAATTACATAGCATAAGACCTGATATGTCATTTAATAATTAAAGTAATGATTTTAGTAATAAAAAAATATAATTGATATGACCTCGATAATTTAAGAATGTAATTAGAATAATTTAATATTTAAATATCAATTTAAAATAAGATTCATAATTTAAAGATTTTTTATACAAGTCAAATTAAGTCTAACCTTAAAAAAAGAATTATATTCAAAGATTTCACTACAATCCACATAAAACCATGGGCGGACAACATAGCTATCAACCAACAATCCCATTTCTATTTTCTAATTTTTATTTTGGTGATCTAAGTTATTTACTGGAGCGAGCCCAATGATTAATCTTTTATATTCGATAAGTTCATTAAAGAGATAGACGCTAATCACGTGTTTTAAAGTTACTCTATGTTCAGAGCAAGAATTGAACCCTCAACTACTGATTAAAGTAGGAGAGACTCTTGTCATCTCATCTAACTCTGTGATTCAAATTTATCTTATTTTCTTAAAATGAAAACGACATTAACAAAAAAAAAAACTTCTATATTAAAAATGGGTTAATAGTAAATTTAGCCCTTATCACTTATTTCTTTTATTATTTTCCCCCTAATTATTTTTATCACTTTCACTCTTAACCTTTAAATTTTAGATGTAAAAGTTAATTAAACACTGATGTAGCAAACAAGTATGATGATTCACATATATACTATGCATGCTATCGCGCCAATGCTATTAAAAATTTAACGGTTTAATTATTATTTTTGTTTAAAATAAAATAATTTAATTAAAATTTAAAGGATAAAGTGATCTTAAAAAAAAGGACGAAATTGATAAATAAGATAAATTTATTTTTAGGAAATAATAACTGAAATTTCAAATGCCCGCATGGCATAAATGTTATTTTCAACGAAATTGAAAGCTAAATTTGACAAAGGCCAACATCGTAAGATTCTCGAACATCATCTAATCTACTGTAAGAAAAACTGCAAAACAGAGTCCCCACGCGCTTTGCCCATTCCCGGTTTCCACATTATTTAATTTACATCCTCCACAAAAAAGGTTAATTTCATTACACATCCTCATACTATTGTCTCAATTTTAATTTGATCTCTCTAAAACTCAAAACATTCTAATTAAATCCTTAAAGTATCAATATCATATCAATTAGATCTTTCGTCAATTTAAGCATTAAATGTTAGTTCAGATTATGCTGAGCGTATTTAAAATATAAAGATAAAATTGAAAACACGAGTGTATTGTTGTCCAGACAATTTAAAAGAGCTATTTTCTAAACATATCATATTTAGGTTGTTCATACAGTAAATACACCCGTGTTTAAAATTTTATTCATGTGTTTTATACATGTGAAATGAACTAATATACTATTTGTTACTTGGGTTTGGTTTCAATGTTCCATTCGATGCGTAGGTTTTTTAAATTTGAAACTTGAGTTTTTCTTTATCCCATTTAAGTACTCAAGATTAACTTCAATGTTCAATTTAGTACCCTCGCTTTATTTTTGTCATGCTTTTCTATTAGAGTATACGTGTCAAATATTTATTTGATTGTGAATACCAAATTGAACATCGAAACCAAATTCAAATACCAAATACTAAATTAGCCCATAAGAAATTTAGCATCCAAGTTGATAGAAAGATCAATGGCAGAGTGTAGTATCTCCCCTAAAATGGTAAAATTTTAATTTAGGCCCTTTATAATTTATAAAATTTTAAACTAGTAATGGTAAATTTACACTTTAGCCTTCCAGAAAATGATAAAAATTTGATTTAACCTTTTAAAAATTATAAAGATTTTGGCTATTAAAATAATAAAATTAAATTTTTACTATCGTAAAAATATACAATTTAATTCTGGCCCCAAAAAAATTCTAGGCTTCGCCGCCAGAAAGATCTAATTAAATTTCTACTCATATTTGAAAACAGATGAAATTCAGGGATGAATTTAAAATTTACACAAAATTCTTTAAAAAATTGAGTATTATATTCTTTACGAAATACGACAAATCATAAACATAACGTAATCCAAACTCACTTTTTTTAGCTTTTTCTTCTTTTCATCCTCTTCTCTCTTATCTCTATATATTTCAAAAGATTTCATTTTTAATTTGTCTCAAAAAAATAATAATTTAATTTTAATAAAAAAATATAATTTTGAGCTCGATGAACTTTCTTTTTGTTCTTTAATATTTTCCCATCATCGAAGCTATAAAGAAGGTAATTTCTTTATTCATAATCTATGTATTTTATGTTCTTAATTTATTTATTATTTTTTTCGTCGGTGATTTATTGTCAGTTCTGAAAAAAGAATATAAAAGTTACTTGGAAGAGCACTTCCAAAGTTCAAGCCTTTATTTTTTATTTGTTAGGAATCTGAACAAAAAGAAGATTACAAATAGCTGAAAAGGGTAATTGAAAAAAGTTTTAAAAAATGGGTGAAACGGAGAATCATCAGCAGCACCACCACCACCCACCGCCGCCACAAGTGGTTGCTCCGCCGGCTCCTCCTCCTCCTAATTTGGCTCTTTCAAGGGGACCTACTTGGACTCCAGCTGAACAACTTCATCAACTTCAATACTGCATCCACTCCAATCCTTCTTGGCGTTAGTTCCCTTTTTGTAAAAAGTTTAAGATTTTATGCTTAAAGTTGCTTGCTTTTTATTCGGTATATCCAGTTTTTTTTTTCTTTTGCATGTTAGTCCTTTGATGGTGAAATTACAGAATCAAATAGATCCCTTTAAGAATCAATAAATTTTTCTGTATGTATGGCAGAAGTCGGAGTCAGATTACATTTTACCTCTTTCACTCGAAAAATAAACAAATTAGTCCCTGTAAACTGGTCTTTTTGTTAGAAGTTTCAATCATTTCTACTGTTAAAAATTGTCATGCCTGACAGAATAAACAGGCTACGTGTAACTGTAGAAATGAATAAAAAATTTAACAAATAAGACCAGTTTGTTCTTTGATCTAATGTACAGGGACTAATTTGCTCATTTTTTGAGTCAAGAGGGTAAAATGCAATTTGACTCTTCGTACAAGGCCTCCATGATACTTTTACCATGTATATACATGTGTGTGTGACACTTTTTTCTTGGTTGTTGTTGAACAGCTCAAGCACTTTTATTGGCATTCCAACACTTCATTTTGAATCTTGGTACAATGGTGTTAATTGCAAGTACTATGGTGCCTCGTATGGGTGGTAATCATGTATGTTATATAAAACTGTATAATTTCGATACTTGAAAAATGGAATTGATGCATGTTTAACCTCCATAACCCTTTGCGTTGTGTTATGAATAGGGTGATAAAGCTCGGGTTATTCAAGTATTGCTGTTTATGTCAGGGATTAATACGTTACTTCAAACGCTTATTGGCTCGAGACTTCCCACAGTGATGGGTGTATCATTTGCTTATACCTTGCCGTTGTTGTCTATCATCAACGATTATACCGATGAGGCCTTTGGAACTGAGCATGATGTATGTATACGCTTTAGTAGGATATATATAAGTTGAATTAATAGTCAAAGGTGAATCCAGAATTTTTTTAGCAGGGCTGAAATTTAATTATAATTTTCTATAGATCAAAATATAAGTTCATTACGTATTAATTTATAATTTCATCATTTTGAAGGGACTAAACAGAATTTTTTCATTTTTAGGGGGCTAAAGTGCAATTTTACTATATGTTAGTTTATAATTTCTTTATTTATAAGAGGACTGAATTGAAAAATTTTCATTTGGGGGGGTCGAAGTGCAATTTCACTATATTCTAATTTATTGTTTTATCTATTTATAAGAGGACTGAATTGAAATTTTTTCATTTTCCCCTGCCTGCCTCCCCCCCTCAGATTCGCCTCTGCTAATAGTAACTTATAAATGACTGACTCGGGTGCTTGTTTGCTTGCTTGTAGCGGTTTGTTCGCGGTATAAGAACCATTCAGGGATCACTAATCGTTGCTTCCTTTGTTAATATCATCCTCGGGTACAGTAGGGCATGGGGCGAGCTAACAAGGTAATGGTGTATTTAGTTTCGAGTATAAATTCATACGACCTATATTATTTATTGCTTGCATCTCGTTTTTACTTGGAACATGATTCTCTCTAGGTTCTTTACTCCCATAGTCATGGTACCGGTTGTTTGTCTCGTTGGTCTCGGTCTTTTTGCACGAGGCTTCCCATTGGTAATTTTTCTTTGAACACGTTAATGCTTGGTTGGGACCAATAATATGCTGATATAAATAATGCAATTAATGTATGATACAGCTTGGTAACTGCGTGGAAATCGGCCTGCCTATGCTTATTCTACTGATTATTTCTCAACAGGCACGTAAGCTACTCCGAGAATAGCATCGTTTCGTGCCGACATTCTTTTTCGTTGATTTTACTATTGTACTTGTTTGCTGCAGTACCTGAAGCGTGTCCACTCGAGAGCCCATCTAATACTTGAGAGGTTTGCCTTGCTTATTTGCATTGGAATTGTGTGGGCTTTTGCTTCTGTCCTAACTGTGTCTGGTGCTTACAACAACGTTAAGACTGCTACTAAACTGAGTTGCCGCACGGATCGATCTTACCTAATGACTTCTGCTCCTTGGTATGGTCATAACGTGCTGTTCTGCTTGCTTAATCACGTTCTAATTGGTTTTGCAAAAACCCTCTTTATAACACCTTATTTAATGTCATTGTTTCTAGGATTAAAATCCCGTACCCATTTCAATGGGGCACGCCTATATTCAGAGCTAGCCATGTGTTCGGGATGATTGGTGCTGCACTTGTTTCGTCTGCCGAGGTACAGTCACTATCTATTTAGTGATTTTATTTTCTAAGTTTAATGTTTCAGTTTCGCTTGATCCAATTGATGCTTTAGTATAGAAACTGGTCGGTAATTGAACTTTCTTTGACTTTCAATGCAGTCAACTGCAACCTTTTTTGCAGCAGCTCGGCTTTCGGGTGCCACAGCCCCTCCGGCACATGTACTCAGCAGAAGTATTGGCTTACAGGTCTTTTCCTAGATTGTTGTGTTTTTTTTTTTTTTTTTTTTTTTAACTTATCGTGAATTGCATGATATTATTTTTTCATCAGTGAAGATTACTTACTCGTCCTGCTCGTAAATGTAGGGCATCGGTATGTTACTCGAAGGACTTTTTGGTTCACTTGTTGGTACTACCGCATCCGTGTAAGGAAAAAAATCCGTTCTTTATATAATTATTAACTGTAAAATGCCATTACTGATAGACAACAATATACCTAAAAAAATTTATTTCCACGTCTTATCTAAATGGTATTGCAGTGAAAATGTTGGCCTTCTCGGACTTACACATATAGGAAGCAGAAGGGTGGTACAGATTTCCACCGGTTTTATGATATTCTTCTCCATATTCGGTTAGTTCTAGTACTTTCTCATTAGTTGTATTGAAAATTTTGTATTATATTTATCGTGTCGCCATACATTCTTCTAGGGAAATTCGGCGCATTCTTCGCCTCTATCCCGTTGCCGATATTTGCAGCCATATATTGCATTTTATTGGGTATTGTCGGTAAGTAACTCGATAATAATGATACTTATTATATCTCGATATTTCATTTTTTCTTTAATTGGGAATTCCGTGCCCCGTTTTTTCCCACTTGATGCAGCTGCTTGTGGGATCACATTCATACAGTTTGCAAATAGTAATTCCATGAGAAACATCTATGTTTTGGGTGTCTCTCTATTCCTCGGGTTATCGATTCCTCAATACTTTGTAATGAACACAACCAGTGACGGTCATGGACCCGTAAGAACAAATGCCGGATGGGTAAGTCTTCCCTCTTTCTTCTTTGTTTCACTGGTCCGATATTCATTCGATTCTAATTTTCCAAACACATGCAGTTTAACAGTATATTGAACACCTTCTTTTCATCGCCTGCAACTGTGGCCATCATCGTTGGGACCGTGCTCGATAACACATTAGAAGCAAAACAGGTGGACGATAGAGGAATCCCGTGGTGGAAACCGTTCCAACACAGCAAAGGCGATTCTCGAACCGAGGAATTCTACAGCTATCCGTTAAGAATAAATGAATATATTCCTACCCGGTTTCTCTAAAGCATTATCACTAAATTGTTTTTATATTAGCTACAAAATACAGGGCATATTTTGTGTTCCATATGCATGAGGCTCAGGTTAAATCGGTTCTTATAAACCGGTGATCGGCACCGGTGAATGTCGTGTTGGTTTTTCAAGGTATGTAGAGTAGTGAATGTAGATGAAATTGGCTGAGAAAAAGAAACAGGGAACTGGTTAAAGCTATATTTATCC
The DNA here is from genome assembly GCA_005393395.2 of Gossypium australe. Lineage (NCBI taxonomy): Eukaryota > Viridiplantae > Streptophyta > Magnoliopsida > Malvales > Malvaceae > Gossypium > Gossypium australe. The sequence continues at coordinate 144,147,201 of CM016619.1, read as the reverse complement.
TACTGAACTCTTTAAGCAAATAATATTGGTCAAATTTTATAGAGGGCCCCTGTACAATATAATTTTGGCTATTCAGTCTCATTGTTATTTATAATTTGATAGATTTACTTTCTAGTCACATTTAAAGTTATCTTCTTTTTTTTAACATTTATGATGTGATATATACATTTTAACAATTTTTATATGGGTAGGACATTTTCTACACATTTAAAAGAAAAAAAAGTTTAATGTTGTTGAATTATAAAAAAATGTGCATAATATGGGGACTTCTTTAACAATTTATGTTTTTACCTAATATAGGGACTGTTGACATATTTTTACCTAATTTTGTTATTACTCTCTTTAAAAGAGTTTTGGGAAAATGATAAATTAAGACTTGCATTTATTTATTTAGTTGATTCAGTCCTCAATTTTTTAAAAAGAGTCAAATACGATTATTAACTTTTCAAAAATAGTCTATTATTGGTTTTCAATGAAAATATTATCTAAAATGTTAAAATTTTAAATATGGTAGCCCACATGATAATCTAGGTATATTTCATATTTTTAAAAAAATATTTTTATTATTTTAAAATTTATTACGTCATGTCAACATGAAATACATGTAGACTATCATGTTGGTTGCCATGTCAATATCACTAAACAAATAATGTTTTTTAACATTTCCGTTAAAAAGTGATTTGATTTTTTAAAAAGTTAATAGTCAAATTTAACTTTAAAAAAGGACTAAATGGACAAAATATGTAAACATTAAGGGTTAAATTTATCATTATGCCAACAATCTTTTCCGAACAATTGAAACATTTGGCCCCTTAGTTCAATACAACAGTTGCATTTTTACCTCTTCCCAAAAATTAATAATAAAACTTAAGCCTATTGCTTAAATGGAAATTTTCATTTCTAGTCCCTCTTAAAAACCAATAATTTAATTGAAGTCCTTTCAACACCAACTTTTTTTTTTAAACCTCCAAAAATTTTACAATTTCATAAATACTAAAATCAGAACTTTGCCCTTGAAGATGAATTTAAGATGCATAACAACGAACAAAAATTCCAAATACATTGAAATGCATGTGCATGTGATTTTCTCTTACAGCATATATATATATATATATATATATATATATACAGATGATATTGAAGATGCAAATTGGGCAGTTTTGTCGTTTATTTACAAAATGGTATCTGCAATCCTTAAGAGATTTTTAATTTACAAACCTGTGACCAGACACCATTCAATGTTTTGCTAAAAAAAAACACAAATTTGGTAAGAATTTTTCTGCAAATAGGGTTTGAAAATTGAATGGTTTTTAAAGAGAATGAGAGGTGGGGATTACTATGAAGTAGGGTTTGGTCATTGGTGTAAATGTTTATGAATGAGGTAAAAACAAGTTATAAATATTCAGCATTTATTATTGTAATATATATATATATGCTTTGACTCCATTATTACTGGGTTTTTTTTTTTTTTTTTTTTTAGGTTAAGCTACCATAACTGTGAAACTCAGGTCCCCCACGTATGATCTGCAATAGCCTTTTTAGAAAAATGGATTTTGAAGTTTTTGGTTTAATTTGGTTTTAGTCCTTTTAAGATGATGAATTTTGTGACTTGATCCTCCCCTATTTTAGTTTGACATAATTTGGAGGGTTAACTACAAAATTGCCCCCCAACTGTACTGCTTTTCCTCAAACTAAAGCTTTTTTTTTTTTTTGTAAAATGGCCTTTTCAATCCCTCTCGTTCGAAATTGAACAAATTGGTCCCTCTCAAACAAATCAAAGCAATTTAATGTCGTCAATTTCAAAAGTGAGCAACTAAATGTACATGATTTTGATTGGTATAATAAAAAATTTAGCCTTCAGAGTTTACGTATTTTGTCAATTTGGCCTAATTTAACAAAATTATTCCGCAACGTTTGTGTAAATGTGTAAATGTGTAAATGTGTAAATGTTAAGGCTGGATTTGTTGATTTTTTAGAATTAAATCCAAAATAACAAAATATGTAAATATCGAAGGCTAATTTGTCACTATGTCAATCAGAATTAAGTATAATTGATGAATGGCATTAACGCAGTGATTAATTGTTCTTGTAGTTGCTCACTTTCGAAATTGACAGGAATTAAATTGCTTCAATTTTTTGAGGGAACCAATTTGCTCAATTTCAAAATTGAGAGGGACTAAAGAGGTCTTTTTACCAAGTTTTTATGGGGTTAAAAGCAATACCTAAATTATCAGTTTTGTCTCATTTTATCCAAAAAAAAGTGTCTGATGTTAGGTAATTACTGGTAACCATTGTGTTTTGGGATAAAATAAGACAAGAAATTGATGGTTTAGATATCGATTTTGACAACAACAAAAAAAAGTAACTAAGAGGAAAAAGTGGTATAGTTTGAGGGTCCGATTTGATTTGGACCCTCTATTTTTATAATGTTATTAGTGGGTGCACATTGACGTTTAGCATACATATAAAATTCTGATGTGTTGTCGACCATGAAATCGACTAATAATAACAAAAATTCCACGTTGTCATGTATCAATTTTGATATACCAATAACATTATAAAAATAGATAGACTAGCACATCCCAATTCTCGTCATAGGAAAAAAAAAACACTAAAATTACAATTAGACCTAAGTTTTCTTTTTCTCTTTTACAAAAAATTGGTGTTTGGCTAAGCAAAATTTCACGACCTTTGAAGGGAAAAAAACTACTCATTAAATCTAACCATGAGTGTTAGATGAAATGATAAGGGTCTCTCCTACCTTAATCAAAGGTCGAAGGTTCAATCCTCTCATTGGGTATGGAGTAGCTTTAAAACTCGTAGCTAGCATCTACCCTTTAATAAACCTATAAAATGTAGAATATTAGTTACTGAGCTCGCTTAGGTAGATGCATAGAAAGATAAAAAAGAAATACTGATTAATCCATGTTTTTATTGGTTGAAACAAAGCATCTAATCAGTTATTTCTTTGGCTTTACTTATTACAGGTTTCTGACCACGTATTAGCATGCACTTTAAATCCCTTTTTCAGATGTTGGAAAATAGCCTGCACCAATGCTAATTTAGCCTCTTCTTAATTGTCCCTTGATGTGTTGCACAGGTTGTATATCTTGGTTAAAATTTCTACTAGGTCCCTAAAAATTTTTTAAAACTTAATTGGTATCTAAACTTAGAAACCGTAAGTTAATTTGGTACTTTTTTTAAGTATCTGATTAACACTATTAAAATGCATTGAGATGATACATGGTAGCTTTACATTTGAAAACGTGGTAAAAATATAAAATCTATTATAAATTGAGTAATTTAATCCGTATATGGCATAGACAATGATGAATTTCATGAATTGTAGATCGTCGTGCAAAGTTTTTTCAAGTATTGCAAATTTAATTTAATTATAAAAAGTTGATAATTTGAACTTGAAAAATGGTTGAACAAGTAACTCAAAACCAAAACCAAGGGTAGATGGTAATGATGGCCATTGGGCCTTGGCCCTTGATACTTTTTGAAAATTTTAATTAAGTCCTCTTAATTTTTTTTTTTGCAAATTCTCATTAATCTGATAGAAATTTTAATAACACCCTCAATTTTTTTTAAGAAAAATCTCGTTAAACTTTAAAAATACTTGAAAATTTTAATTAGATCCCACCAAAATTAAGTCTCAACATTCTTATTGTTTAAAAATGTCTTAAACTTGAGTGTCAAACCCTAATGATAAAAATTTAAATTAATTTAAACCTTAAAAAAACTTAATTTAAATTTTTTTAATAAATCCAAAATTAAAATAACCCAAATCCAAAATAATTTAAATTTAAAATAATCCAGAACCTCAAATGATTTAAAAATTGAAAATGGCTTCTCAAGGAAAAAAGTTTTTCCACTTTTCTTTTTTTAATTTCTTCCATAGTCCCATAGATTCCCCACTACCTTTTTCTGATTACATTTTGCCCTTTCCTTTGTCCTTTTACTGAAACTACCCATCTTTTCATTGGTCACCAGTAGGCAGTAGTACTCAGTAGAGAGCTGATCTATGATGTTTCATTCACTCAAATCTTTCATTTGAATCTTGGCCATCAATCTTTTCAAATGGGTCAAATTGTGATTTTAGTCCTTTTATGCTTAAATTCGAGGTTTAATCACTATAATTTGGCATAATTCATAGGAAAGTACTTGTAGATTTTTTTATTGTAGAGACCGGATCAAATTAATCACTATATTTTAAAATATTTTAGGGTGAAAGTATTTGGTAGGTCCTTTTTATTACAGGAATAAGATTAAATTAATCTTTATATTATTAAAAAGAATCAAATAAGATTGAATTTTAACAATTATTGTTTAAGAAATAATATTAAATTTATTTTGCAGTTTAACTCTAAACAAAATATTTCATTTTCAGAATTATAATAGCTTGGGGCGAAACCAGGGGGGCTAGCAGGGCCTTGACCTCCCTAAAATGGAAAATTTTTTATTTAGGCCATTTAAATTTTTTAAAATTTTAAATTAGTAAAGGAAAAATTGCACTTTGGCCCCCCAACAATGATAAAAATTTAATTTAATCTTTTAAAAATTATAAAGATAGAAGCTATTAATATGGTGAGATTACATTTTTACTATCGTAAAATTTACAATTTAATTTCGCCACCTAAAAAGAATTTCTAACTTCGCCACCGGTAATAGCTTTAAAGATGTGAACTCCATTAAATAGTAAATATCATTTTTTTTAAACAATAAATATTTACTTTGCTAAAATAACTTTAATTAATTTTCTTTAATAATAAAAGGGATTAAATTGAACTATTTAATAGTAAAGGTGGTAATTTAATTCAGCCCCTATATAGTGGGCATGTCAAGTATTTTCAACGATAATTCAATCCCTATATTAGGTTAAATGGGAAGGATCTCTAAGTAATGTCTTAGCTTGTTTATTTAAAATGGACCTGAACAATCGAGGTGCCGATACGAATCAATTGAATCCAGCTAAAAAAATCTATTAAACTAATGATTTGAATTGATTTCTAATTTTTTTAATTTTAATAATTTATTTAATTAAACAGTCCAAATTAGTGAAATTGACGAACCAATGGTCTAAACAACTCAACCACCGATTTGCTTTTGAAAACATTGTGTTTTGGTTTTATAGGGAGAAAATAATTTTAAAATTTATTTAGAATCTGATCTAACTTAAATCTCGATTTAATCGAGACCCAATATGACTATTGAATAAAAAAAATTGTACATTCCATGAAAAAAAAAAACTTAAGAAAGTCATGATATTTAAGCTTCTTTTTAAGTGATAAAGTTACAACTGTTTTTGTATGTTCTTCACAATTATATAAAGAATCTCCCTTTCTTCACTTTTTTATTTCTTCACATTGTTCCATTGCTCTCTTTCTTCTCCATTTCTGCATTACAAGCACCACCATCAATCATTTTCCGGTTCTGGGTCACCACTAAAATGTCAATGACGGTAACCCAGCAACCACCGCCGCCGCCGACGATGACCGTACCTGACCAGCAGCCATATCACAACTCTCAAACCACCACCCATCCTTCCCTTCCTCTTATAGGTGTACTTTTAGTTATCATAATCTTAGGCATTATCGCCGGCATGATCGGACGTCTATGTACCGGCCGGAAAATCATGGGTTTGGGTCATTTCGACATTGAAACTTGGATCGAAACAAAGTGTTCTTCTTGCATCGACGGTAGGGTTTACCCTCCTCCGCCACCACCACCACCACCGCCAGCTACCTCCGTTTTAACACCACCAATTCAACGACAGCCACCACAGCAAGAAGATCAATCTCCACAAAACCCCACCACTTGACATTGATTCTTAAACCATGGGTTGTTATTGTCTCGTAATTTATGTCCTTTTTTTGCTAGATTTTTGTCAACTTTGTAACATTTTTATTGTTGGCATTGCTAGTTTTTATTATGAGCTTCTAGCTCAATTGGAGATGATTATAGTTTGTTGGTTATGGAACTTTATTTTTCAATTGAAAATGTTTGCCAAATCTTTAGTTTATTTTGTTTAAGACCCTCCCCTAACCACATATTAAACCCCCTAATTATTGCAAAATCAAGCCAAATCCAATCTCTAAGGTTTAATCCAAGAGCAAATTAATCATTTCAGCTAAAAATTTCATTTATTTTTGTTGTTAAAAACTAGTGTAGCTAAAAAGATACTTAGACAATTATGTGTACCTCAGTGTATAGACTAATTTTTAATAGAAATACTTTTTGATCAATGTATTAGGACTAATTTGCCTATTTTTTTTAATAGAGAGGATAAAATGCAATCTAATTCTTAGTGTAAGGACCTCCATAATACTTTTACTCCAAAATCAAATATCATGAAAACCAAGAACTTACATACACAAGGTAAAAAGTTCACTATATTTATCTCTATCAAAACGAGAGTGAAGCCCTGCAGGTTCCTAGTGCCGAACATGGCATGAGTCACGGTTAAAGGGGGATCTTGTTCATCAGAATATTCGGTTAAGCAAATACCGAAACAGATCATACAGTACAAAAATAACAGCATGTCCTCATTCCTACTTATCTTCTCAAATGTCGGGCTGACAACGTAGGAAAATTTTGTAACATACATTGATTATGAACATAAAGACAGTAGTCAGAATTGCATCATGGATAACAGTAGTTAACATGTTGGTTTCTAACTCTTCATGTAAAGGACTAAGGCACTGTAAATACGAGACTAAAAATACTTTCATTGATGTAGGCACTGTAAATGCAAGAGCTACCCGTCGGATGTAGGACGCTTTATCTTGAGAAGATGAGAGAGGCCTGCGATTACATGGAGTCGACTACTTGGGATACCGGTCTTTGCCAGTGCCAATCCGTTTTTGTCCAACAGCACAAAGCAAGGAACATACTTGATGTCGTAATGGAGAAGCTATATGGAAAGAAATATCTGTAAGTAATCAACCCGAACTTTTATATATACAGTTTTTACAACCCCTAGCTGTTGTTTCTTGTATGAAACATAAAGTATAGTAGCAGAATTTTTTCTTTATTAGATAGATAATGAAAACAACATTGCAGAGAGTGTTTCCTTTTAGGCACCAAAAAAAAAAAGAGATTGGGTTGTACATTAAAAGCCGTAAATATGACACCTAATACTACTAGAGACAATCTGCTTGATGTTGATCCAATGTGTGATGAGCACAGCACCAGTCACCACTGCTCATTATTTTCTTCTTTCCACATTTCAACCCAATTGCGTTGAGCTTCTTCCAGTCCCAGCAAAGAACCCTTCTTATTTGGGTCCCAACTCGCAGACAAAGTCCCATAAGCAATACCAAGCGTTGATGCCCCAAAAGTAATTAATGTAGTCAAGAATGGTAGCCACAACGGCGCATCCCATAAGTTTTGCTCTTTCGCTACACCAAATAGGTGCAGTAAAGCCAGACCCGTGGCCATTGGAACTCCCACAGAGACCAAAATCCTTGCTATCATCCTCTCAAACACTACCCGGGGAATTTCCTCATCCTCGTTCTTCTTGTTGTTTGAGCTTTTTTTGGCAGCGTTTTCTTTCACATTAGCCTGTGGTGTGCTGGAAAATCCTTTGGCGTTGGCTTGAAGTTTCCATGTTGATGAGGGTTGGCTCCGTTTCTGGGTTTTGATGATTGTAGGGAGGATTGTTGGCGATACTGAATCCCATGAAGAAAGCTTTGGAAGGTAAAAGTGCTGGGTTTCTAGTGAGAGTGTACTCTTCATTGTTTCTGTCAGGTTCCTTTCCACCAAGCAATGTTCCATGTTCTTATAACTTAATTATCTTATCCAAAACTTTGAATGGCAGTGCTTTCTCCAATAATTTTAGTATGAGATATTTTCATTTTAGATTTTACATTTGTTGCAGAATGACGATAATATTTATATTTTAAAATATAAATTTTTATATTTTGTATTTAAATTTAAATTTAAATTTTATATTAATACAATTTAATTATATTTGAATAAAAATATTATAATTTAATAAAATATTGTGTCATAAAAAAATTATTCCTACAATCATCATTCTGCACTTCACTAGTATAACTTACAATACCTTCCAAAGCTTTCTTCATGGGATTCAATATCCCCAACAATCCTTCCTACAATCATCAAAACCCAGAAATAAAACCAACCCTCATCAACACGGAAACTTCAGGCCAACGCCGAAGGATTTTCCGGCACACCACAGGCTACCATGAAAGAAAATGCCGCCAAAAAAAGCTCAAACAACAACAACGAGGACGAGGAAGTTCCCCAGGTAGTGTTTGAGAGGATGATGGCAAGGATTTTGGCCTCTGTGGGAGTTCCAATGGCCACGGGTCTGGCTTTACTGCACCTATTTGGTGTAGCGAAAGAGCGAAACTTGTGGGATGTGCCATTGTGGCTGCCATTCTTGGCTACGTTCATTACTTTTGGGGCATCAACGCTTAGGATTGCTTATGGGACTTTGTCTGTGAGTTGGGACCCCGAAGAAGAAGGGTTCTTTGCTGGGATTGGAAAAAGCTCAACGCAATTTGGTTAAAACGTGGAAATCCAAAATATAAACACTCTCTGCAATGTTGTTGTTTCCATTATCTATCTAATAAAGAAAAAAAATTCTGCTACTATACTTTTTTTTTTTTGTTTCATACAAGAAACAGCAGCTACGGGTTATAAAAACTGTATATATTTGGTTCACTAAGTACATGATTTTAAGAAAGAAAAAGTGCAACAACAAGAAAGTTATGCAAAGAGGTCTCTTCGAACTTTGCTACTCAAATCATGTTGTTAAACACACTTCCTTCAAATAGCTAACCGAGAATAGCCCGAGAACCTCAAACACTGCAACGGCCAAAGGGCTGAATATCGAACTTAAGAGGTCTTTTTAGGTCCATATAAAGCCATATAAAACGGGGGGAAACGAACCTCATTCACCAAAACTAGGAAAGAAAAGGAGTGCTACAATACTATCCCGAGAAATTCTGATATTGAAGCAGAACAGGAACAAAAGAGATTGACCTATGGATAGGAAATACGATCTAATACTGACCCTAAATACCAACCGATTACAACCTATAGCAATATCCATAATCTGAGTCCATGTCCATCAAAAAACTAAATGCAAAAACATGTCAAGCATATACATCATAGGCAAAAACAATAGCATTTCATATTTCAATCTCGAACATATAATAAAAAACCGGGAGATAAAAAAGTTACCTCAGGCAACCATTTCTCGTTCTCGGCATCAGCCAAGACAATGTTCAACCAATCCGAGTTCCTATTCTCCACTTCCATGACAAACTTAAGCAAGGAATTACATAAACTACATTTTGGCGAGTAAAACTCGATCACCGTTGCCGGTTTCCCACTAGCCAATGCCGATGCAAAAGCCCTATGTTCAGCTTCCCCTTGTTCATCAGGACTCAATGGTTTCCTTTTAAACTTCAAGTTCCCATTTTGACTAACCCCAAAAGCTATTTGGGTAGGGTTTAAATTACTAAACCTTAAACCCGAAACTGAATTGAATGAATTTAGAACAAAGGAACCAAGATTTTGCATAGATTTGAATAACCAAGGACCTTCAAAGGTACAAAGATTGGAACTTTTAGACTGTTTATTAACATCCCAAGGCCATTTTAGACAAAACAAACCTTGTTTAGAACCAGAATTCATCTTCTTGTCTAATTATAACCTCCAAAATCCTCTCTTTTTTTCCACAATATAGTAAGAACCCTAGATTCAAAACAAATATACATTACATTTAAGATCATATTTGTAGTTGATTTTCACAATTATAAGAAATAAGGAAATAAACCCAAAATTGTTAACCCAATATGAAAAAAAAAATAAAAACAAGGGAGTTTTAGGACAGTTACCCCTCTGAACACTTCAGTTCCAAAACTGAACTCTGTCACCAAAGATTCGCAAGGAGGAAGACAACAATGGTGTAGGCTATGGGGACAACATAAGCCAACAATGATTTCTTCATGTTGTTGGGCTGAGTTGTCTTATTGACTTCCATGGGTAATTTCTTTGGTGTGAGATAAGCCTTTTCTTTTAGGCCTTAAGGATTTGCTCTTCTTTGTTCAACCCTTTAAGCCCAAACTAGAACTTCCATTACCAGACCGAACAAATCTCTAATTTGATTAGATTTTGATGTGGTGAGGCGAGGAATTTAGTAGTGAGAGGCTAAAATAAAATTATGATTTTTTTGGAGGGATTTAAAAGAATTTAAATTGAATTTTTTTTGAGGGACTAAAAGACAATAATTATTTGTATTATTATGTCTAATAAAGTTCTAAATAGACTTATTAAATTATGTCAAATTAAAATGAAAAGATTAAATCTCAAATTTGAACGTAGTAAAAGGATTAAAATAAAAATTAGACCAAAAATCATTAATCAATCTTGTAATTGAAATTTTTGACTTTAGAAATAAATAAATAAAAGTTAAAAGGCATTTAGTTAACATCCAACTCCAAATAAATGAAAGTTAGGAGCAAATGCCATCATTTGACAATTAAGTCTTCAACATTGAAAAAAATTTCATCTCAACTAACCCACAAATTGTATTTTGATGACCTAAAGGACCCCCTAATCATATCCCAATTTTTGTTTCAAACTATTGGATTTCCACCCAATTTTTTATGACTAAACTGCTGTTCTTCAACTCATTTCAATGACAATTTTACACAATGTTCTATTGGACCGTTTCATGTAGGTGATATTAAGGTAATTTAGCTAATGAGAAAAGAATATATATATATATTTGATTCTAGATGAGGATCCCATTGTCATGCATGTCTTTCCTATATATATATATATATAAGGTTTTAGCTCCTTTCTCCCATTGTCATCATTTCAATTACCTAGCAAGTTTTTTATTTCCCTTCAAGCAAATCAACTTGAGAGATGGCTTCAATTGGTTTCAATGCTCAACAAATCATCCTCTTGGTTGCTTTAGGTGCTTCTCTTTTGGCTGTCACTCGAGCTGCGACGGTGATCGTCGGAGGCTCTGAAAACTGGCGTTATGGCTACAATTACACCGAATGGGCGGCCAACACTGCACCTTTCTACTTCCACGACACCTTAGGTACTTCAAACAAAACTAGAGCTAATTTAGCATTGTTTGTGCACTTAAAAACTGCTTTTGCTAAGTGCTTTCTAAATTATTTAAACTCCAAAATCAACGTTAAATACACCCCAAACACCATTATTTATTTAACCATCTGTCTACTTGCTGCCGCACAGTGTTCAAATACGAAAACAGCACCCCACCACACAGTGTTTACTTGCTGCCAAACTTGTGGAGTTACTCGACCTGCGATTTCAGCAAAGCAAAGCTATTGGCTAATGCAACACAACTGAAAGGTGATGGGTTCAAATTTGTGCTGAATCAATGGAGAGTTTTCTATTTTGCTTCAGGTGAAGCTAATGATTGTAAAGAAGGGTTGATGAAGATGGTTATTGTCCCTTGGCCACGTTTTTAAAAAATATATAGCATTTGATATATATGGATAGATATTATTGTGTCTTTTATTAGAATGTTTCAATCATGGGGGAGAGGATGATATATCAACCATGATTGAATATATATAATAAATTATGGGTTTTTTATCATTGGGAATAAAATTGTTGTATGTTTAGTTTATGCATTTTGTTTTTTGCTTTATATTAATGTACTTTATAAGTGGTGAAGTATTGGTGTATGTTTTTTTTTTTTGTTAAACAAAAGGAATTGAGTTTCTTTTTCCTTGTTGAATGCAATCATATATGCGTAAGGAGTGTATATGTATATATATCTCTTTTTCCATCTTAACCATACATTTTTAGTAGTTTTCTGTTAGTTTTCTTCTTTGTTGAATTTGAGTTCTTGTTTTCGTATTTTATGGATTGTTTTGAGTTTCGATCATTTCGAATTTGGATTAATTTTAATATGAATTGAATCACCTTGGGTTGTTCATTGTTTATGGTAAATTTAAGTTGAGTTAGGTATTTAAGTTTGGATTCTGATTGATCAAATTGAATTCTTGAGTTCGGGTCAAAATTGATAAGTTATAAACACAATTTTAAATAAATTTTGCTTTGATGTGAACTTAAATCCGAACAACTAGCAATAGTAACAGAGTTGCATGAGATGAATTTTTGCTCCCCAAACTATTTGAATTTGACCTCGAGAAAATGAAAAATTCAACTCTTACTAACCCATCATAAATCATAAAATATTAAGTAATTTCTTACGTTATACAAGATTAAATAAAATACATATTATAAAATCTTATAGAATTAAAAAAAATCTAATATTTTACATAGTTAAAATGTTATAAAGTCTCATAAAAGTTCAAATTTCCTAATTAAAATGTTATAACTGTGCAAGAGGCTATTCAGTAAGGTCTCTAATGGAAGATTTTACGAGGAATATCGAGTCTCAGTTCCAGAAAAATTTTCAAGTTCCAAAAAAATTTGTTTTATTATATAAAAATTAATAATATATTAAGTATATATTTTGGTTGGCAGCTATTTCCAGTTTAATACAAAATAATACAAGTTGGATTTTGTTCTTGGAGCAAAAAAAATATAAAGTAAATTTCACTTTTGTTTTGTCTTTTAAAACAAGGATCACTACAAAATTTCTTACAATAAAATAAAACAACTTGATTTACCATGGCTGTCAAAGTATCAAACCTAGGCCCCCAACTTGATGATGGAAAAATAAACCATTCTATCTTTCTAATTTAAACATTTTAATCCAATAATTAATATCATCAGTGTCTTCTATCGAAATTTTACATTTACTGAGAAAAGATCGACTCTTTTTGAAAAAGTCCTCAAAGTGTTGTCTATCAAGAGCTGATAAACCTCTTAACAGATTTGTATTGTTTTGAGTGAGGATTTGTCTTTTGACTTTATGGAGAACTTAAGTGCTTAAGACTACTTAAAAAGATGATGAATTCAATAGAGAGGGAGTACCTTGTCAAATTGAACCGTGCGCATTGCTTGATCACCTTCCAAAGAAATGTGGGCATTTGCACTTAATAAGGTTTGAACCTGTGCCTTATCCCTTGAAATGTGGTTTTCAAGTAGCCTCAAGCGCTCAAGCTCTCCAAAAAGTCGAGAGGCAATCTTCCATTGAAAATAATACTTAACCGTTGAGGAATCCCTCAACAACATTCATACAATCATGTCATTTTCAAAAAAAAAAGAAAAACAAAACAAATTATTATGAATTCAAGATAAATAAATTCTAAAAAAAACTAAATTAAAATTTTTGAAATATAAAATTATTCAACTTTTTAATTACATAAACTAAATCTCAAACTTCAAAATATAAAAGGTTGTAAGATGTTCAATACTTTTTAATATGTTTATTTTGTCCTTATTTTTTTAATCATATCTGTTTTTTTTTTATACAATAGCTAGAGCTATCCATAACCCCTCTCCAACCCTTAAATAGGAGGATAATGCGCTTCAACACACTCAAACCCACGTCCTCCTGCACTAGCAACAATACCAATGTCAATTAAGCTAAAACTCAATCTTCAATTTTAAATTATAAAGTTTTTTAATATTATTTCAAAGAAGTAAAACGAAAGTAAATTATATATATGATTTTGTTTGTAAACTGAGCTTGGAATATACTCAAAATTTTAAATTGGTCCTTAATTAAAAGTCCTTTTTAGTCAAAAGTCATATTTAAAGTATCAAAATTGATCCTTTACAAATTAATATGAAAATTAAAAATATAATTCTAAGGACCAAATTATGAATAAACCTTGTACGCACGTGAACCCTACTTTTGTACTTACATGTCGTCATGAAAATCAATATTGTCTGAACAAAATCTCCTAGACAGGGGCGAAGCCAAAATAACTTTTTAGGGGGGGCCAGATGAAATTTTAATTTTTTATAATTTGAAAAGAATTAAATCAAATTTTTATAATTTTAAGGGGGACCAAAGTGAAATTTTACCTTTACTAATTTAAAATTTATTAAAAAATTTTAAGGGCCTAAATAGCAATTTTTCATTTTAGGGAGCCCGGGGCCTATGCCAGCCCCCCTGGCTTCATCCCTGCTCCTATAATAAGGAGAAATTCTCATTAATCTTTTTCAAAATTTCAAAGCACTTATTAACTAATTAAAAATTACTTAAGTTCTATTGATATCGATATTATTATTAGTATAGAAGGATGTGGGTTCGAATGCGCTAAAGCGCATTATTCTCAGGAAGAGATTATTAGTAGTTCTAGACATTGTAAAAAAATACCTTTAAGCTAAAGTACATTAATTTCATAAAAATCTTAAAATTTCCTCTCTTATTTTTGCCATTTTAAAGTATAAAAAAATAAAACAAACAAAATACACCATATTAACATCAAATACAAATCTAAAACCCCAATAGAATACATAAGTAACTTTTTTTTATCAAAGTAATTGAAAGGTCCCTGTATTATAGGGATTGGACTAAATCAGTCTCTCTATTATTAAATGAATTAATTTAGTCCCTATACTATTAAAAAGAATCAAACAAGTTCAAATTGTAACAAAGTTATAAAAAATATCTTAAAAATTATTATTTTTCAATTAAAACTCAATTCCAAACAAAAGATTTAATTTACAAAACCATAAAAGAACTTTATAATTATCAACTTTGTTAAACAATAAAGGTTAACTATATTTCAATTTAACATTATTTGATTCTTTTAAAAGTATAAAGACTAAATTAATTCATTTAATGGTATAAGGACTAATTTGATCGAAGTCCTATAACAGAAGGACCTATCAAGTAAATTCACCTTTCTTTTCATCAATGAAGCTTCGATGTGTTACTTGATAATGTAGAGCTCATATACTCTCTAACTTCGCTAGCAATCACACCCTTCATCGCATCCCAAAACTCTGCCGTTACTCCCTCTTCTCTCCTCCCCTCCACCGTCAACCCCCACCACTCCCCGGCGGCGCAAGAGTCAACGCCGTCAACACCTCCTCCTCATCCACCACCACAGATCTCTTCTGTTCCTTTTTTTGCTCCCTTGCTCTCCTCTTCAACGTCGAGTTCCAATGATTCTTCACAGCATTATCCGTCCTCCCCGGCAACAACTTAGCAATAGTAGCCCACCGATTACCATAAACACCGTGAGCAGCCAATATAGTCTCATCCTCCGCTTTTGTAAATGGACGGTGTTCAACATCAGGACTGATCTGATTACACCACCGTAACCTACACGATTTTCCTGAGCGACCCTTTATGTATCGGCTTATCAATGACCAGTTCCGAGCACCGGATCGTTCAACAAGACGAGTTAAAACCCGATCTTCTTCAGCACTCCATGGACCTTTGATCCTTGATGACTCCGATGAGGATGTATCGGATGATGATGTTGATGATGAACACCCATTCATTGCTAATGAAATTTGATAATGAAGATTATGGGGAATTTGAAGTGGTTTTTTTAAGTTAAAGATGGAGATTTTGAAAGGAAATGGTGCATGAATGTAGTAAGGCAAGTAGCGAGTGGGTACTTCCAGGAAATAGGGTTATGGCTCTTTTTTATAAAGTTGGTTTGGGGGGGGGGGGATCTAAGGAAGGTTTTGTCTAGTACATGAGTACCCTTTGGCTCTAGGTTTTATTTGTTGACATTTTTTATTTTGTTTTGTAAAAGATCTGTCTTGTCATTCTGTTTTGTCCTTATTTGTTAATTTTACCAATTTGGGTCCAAAATTTAATTTATTTCTCGCTTGGAATGTTGAGAATTTTGACATAAAATAACCTTATATATCACGAGTTTACGTTTTGATGATTGAATTATTCAAATGTTTTCATTTAAGTCACTAAATTATTTGAAAGTTTTTTTTTTATTTAAGCCATTAGATTGTTAAGTTCATTTAAAAGTTTAGCTAGCAAACTCCATCTGACAATTCAACAATTGATATGGTGGATTAGTATCCATCAACGAGTAAAAGAACATATATTAGATCCAAATTAATCTGGCTGCTAGTGACGAAGATCAAAGAATAAAGTTGTTTGGATTTTGGTTTACAGATTTATGACATTCGAAGTTGTTTCATGAAAAATCAAATTGAATTATAAAAGAGAAGGGGAAGAAGAGCTTTCAGTTGGTGTAAATAAGGCAATACAGTAATAATTTTAACAACCCAATGACTTAAATCAGGGGCAAAGTCAAAAATTATTTTTTGGAGGGGGCAGAATTAAACTTTATATTTTTATGAGAGTTAAAATGCAAATTTACCATTTTAATAGCCTATATGTTTATATTTTTTAAAAGGATTAAATCAAAATTTTGTCAATTTTAGGGGGCCAACGTACAATTTTACTTATACTAACTTAAAATTTTTATAAATTATAGAAAGTCAAAAATCAAAATTTCCCATTTTAGAGGGGCCAGGGCCCCTACTAGCCCCCTCTAATGTCACCCCTAACTCAAATGAAAACTTTTAAATAGCTTAGTGACCATTTTGTAACTTTTTAAAGTTGGGTGATCAAAAAGTAGGCTTACTATTAGTTTAGTGACCTTAAATGTAATTTACCCTATATTTTTAATATCTTTGGGTATTCGATAGTTATATTGAACTCTAATGAGGGTTATACCTCAATTGTTCCTTTATTGTTTCGCTAGAGATTACTTGTGTTAGCTAGTTCAAGTAATAACATTTTCACCTATAAGTGTCTTATATCCTATAGGGCAAGGGTTCAAGATCAAGATCAACTATACTTATTGCATATGATTCGTTTCCTTAGATACCCGACATAACACTCTTGATATGTGAACTTGTCGTCTCTTTGATTGCCTTTTCAAACACTTAGGCTTTCGATAAAATTGGGAGACAAAACCTCCAAAAATAATACTAGACTTGCTGAGGAGTCCACTAACTCCAAATGAAAGACATTGTTGTGAAAAATGTTGGTTTAAGAAAAGTTTAGGTTGAAAAAAAATGTGATTTAAAAGCATGTTAAAAGAAAAAAATTGTGGTTTTAAAATTTTATAGATGTTTGACATTGTTGTGAAAAAAATGTGATAAGAAATTTTCGAAAGGATTGTGTTAATATTAATTTGGTTTTTTTCTTTGTATGAGATTGTCAATGTTTGGTAGCCTCAACGGCTTCGACTAAGCCTAAAGTTGAGCTAATCGAACCCCATTTTGAGAGACAAGCTCTTACAATGATTTTTTTTATCTATAAAATTCAGTAAAAGTATCATAATGACCTTTATATTAGGAGTTAGATTGTATTTTATCCTTTCTACTTAAAAAAGGGATAAATTAGTCATTGTACATTAGATTAAAGAGTAAGATGGTCCTTCTATTAAAATTCCATTCGTCTCTCCTATTAAGTGATGACGTACGATAACTAATTTGCCCATTTTTGAATAAATGAGGTAAAATGTAATCCAACTCCTAATATAAAGATCTCTATGATATTTTTACCACAAAACTCTAAATCCGAGACATAACTTAAGAGGTATTAAATTTCTTACCACCGGTTAATTTAAAATTTTAAATGTATGGAGCAAATATTTAGGGAAATGGGTGGAAAAATTAAAAATTTTCAATTTAGTCAAAGTAAGGGTGTTATTGGAATTAAAGGGCAACCAAAGGATGAAAAAAATAATAATAAAAATCATTCTCGTAGACGACAGGAAAGGCAGAGCTGTTTAACACATAACATTATAACAAAACGTTTTAAAACGGAAAGTGGGGCCTCCCACCCTCCTACTTTTTCAACTACTTTAGTTTTGCCCGCAGCAGATTTACAGCTGTAAGTCCAAATCCATTGTCACTCAAATCAACGGCTCTCATTCAACTTGCCGTAAATATCTGATTTTTTTACCGTATAATGTTTTTAATTTATTTTCTTCTTTTTTTTCCTCCAATAAGTTTATTTCATATATTTTGTTTTACCTAACGGCGGTGTCAGTTTTCGGGTTGGTTATCGCCCGCCTTTTCCCTCTCCTATCAATTTTTTTTTTCTTCTTTTCATTCACTATACATAATTTTTCTCTTTTCAGTTTACAGATTTATTTTGTCGATATCTTTGTTATCTTCACAAGTTGTAATGGACAGATGACAGTATCTGTTGTTCGCTAAAACTCCACCAGCCATCAGTAGTTTTTCTTGAAAAGTGGGAGACTCTTCGTCAACTTCTTAATATGTTTCTACTTTGAGAGTATTTTAAAATAATAAATGATTTCACATGTCGATTTGGACCCGTGTTGTCTTAAGTTTTATATGTTTTTTGTTTATTTTTCTATTGTTTAATAAGTCTTCAGTTCTAGAAGTTTTTATCTGCTCTTGTAGCGCGTTTATTACTATTTCTTATGCATGTAATCTTAATTTTACAAGTGATTTTAGAGATGATTTTGTTGTCGTCCTCTCTAGTTTGGTGAATGCTCGATTCTTTTGTCAATTTTTGCTCGTCGCTTTGGACATCCGGGGCTGATTTCCTTATCGCATTAAGTGCTTGCAATCACTCCAGATATGTCGTGCTTGAATTGTGACAAAACCAACTCTTAACGTGTCATAATGTCTTATTGATGCTGAGACTAAAGCTTTTGTTGTGTTAATAAAGCTTGTCCTTCACTATCTACGACGAGTGTTTGCCATTTTTTTTCTGAATTGTATGGTTCCATTCATTGAATGAATTATTGAATCTACATTTAAAAAACAAATTGTTTAAGTTTAGAGTAAACTACAACAAATGTCGCTAAGTCATTAGTGAGTTTACATTTTGGTCACTCAGTTTCAAAAATTAACAAAATGGTCATTGAACTACTTGAAAATTTTCATTTAAGCCAATGAACTATTCGAAATATCTTATTTAAGGCACTAGGCTATTAAGTTTTTTTTTTTAATTCTGTCTAGTGAGCTCCAAGCGACGAGTCAACGATCGATATGATAGATCAAGACCATCAACAAGTAGAATAACATATTTTAGATTCAAATAGATCTGACAGCCAATGGCGAAGATAAAACAAAAAAGAATTGTTGGATTTTGCTTGTAGATTCATGACGTTCAAAGTTGTTCCATGAAAATAAAACACTAAACTATAAAATAAAAGGGGAATGAGAGCTTTCGATTAGTATAGACAGTGTGTATAGATAATGTCATACAACAATAATTTTAACAACCTAGTGTCTTACATTAAAATTTTTAAATAGTTCAATGATCATTTTATAACTTTTTGAAGTTAAGTAGCCAAACGAAGACTTACTAATAATTTAGTGAAAATTAGTGATCGTCATACAACAATAATTTTAACAACCTAGTGTCTTACATTAAAATTTTTAAATAGTTCAATGATCATTTTATAACTTTTTGAAGTTAAGTAGCCAACGAAGACTTACTAATAATTTAGTGAAAATTAGTGATCGTTTGTGTAGTTTGACCTAAAAATATTTCTTCTGAGTTTAATTAATTAATTATATAACAATAAACAACAATTTCAAATTGTTAATCATAAAAATATTTATTTCGAGTTTAATTAATTAATTAATTATATAACAATAAACAAAAAAATATCAATTATTATATTTTTAAAAAATACAAAAGGAAGGGAACACTGTTAAAAATATTAAAAGGGAACACTTAATTAAAAGGGTTTTATTTAATAATTTTACAGCGTAAAAAAATATTTTATAAGAAATAAATTGTTTTAAAAAATGTATCTTTAGAATTTATTAAGTAAAAGTATTATAGAGTTTCTTATATAATAAATTAGATTGTATTTTTATATATTATATAATTTATAATACATAAAAATTAAATCTATAATATAATATTACATGTATACACGTATTTTGAGTCAAAAGTCTTAAAAATTTGAAATCAAATTTATTGATAAATTCAAAAAGAGGTTACAATTTGTGGATTTTTTTACAAAGAAAATTCATTTGATTATTCTGTTCAGTTTGAACTTCGATCTAAGGGTTGTCTGATTTGATCTTGAAATGATGCAATTTTTTTAAGAGTTAATCTCGAATCAATGGTTTCTGTTTCAAGAGTCGTTGAGACTTGATCTTGAAATCGGGTTTGGACCATTTTATTTAAATTACTCATATTATATACCTCATACATATCATTAATATATATAAGCACGAATCTGAAAATAACTTTTGAACTGACGAGAATGCTTTTTATTTTTCATCATATTACTAAATTCACATTTAAAAATAAAAAAAGTTGAAGTTAAATAAAGGTTGCGATAATTATTCATTAAAAATTGATTATAATTTGTTAAAAGTTAGAGTTGTGAGAATTATATATATTAAAAATAATTATAATTTAATTTAAAATTATTAAATAAAAATATTATTTTAATTTTAAAATAGAGTTATTACTTGAATAAAATCTAAGTATAAAATATAACGGAAAATGTAACACCCCATACCCGTATTCGTTGTCAGAATAAGGTACGAGGCATTATCAGAATTTACGATTTTTTTTTTAAAAAACCGAGACCATTCCAATTCAACATATTTTCAAGATAATTCATGCATATTTATAAGATAACTTAAACACATAAGCCATACCAATGGCTGACCTTACATTCATTTCATATTAACATCTATTTTATTAGCTTATACATGCCATTCATTTCCAAACTAAAGTTTCTTTAAATACCGAAATATTGGGGTTGATAGTGTGATGAGTCTCCCACCGATCCGACCTCCAAGCTCTTAACACTACAAAACAGGGAAAAAGGAAATAGGGTAAGCACTTTGTGCTTAGTAAGCCCATGTAACAAGAATTATACTTACCTAGTAATTTCAATACAAGCGATAAACATTCATATACTCATTCAATGCATTATTACCCTAACATTTACAAGCTCAACGTTCAAGTCAGTCCAATAATTTCCATGTATCAATAATATATATTATGATTGATGAGCTCATCAATACCATAATTTCCATATATTTTTTATATTTATCCCATTGAATTACTCGGAATTTCGATGGATTTTCAGAGGTACACTTTAGTGTACAAATTCGGGTCCGTCAATTCATATTCATGTGCGCACATTTCCATTTCAGAGAGCACACCCGCGAACCTCATCCTTACAGCGGGATTACCAGTCCAGGCTAAATCCCCTGTAATATAAACTCACAGAGCATTGTCGGGATTACCAGTCCAGGCTAAATCCCCTGCAACGACAATTACTCTAATGAGAGCTTGGATCTGAATTACCAGTCCAGGCTAAATTCAGACCCTAATTTGGATTACCCGTCCGGGCTAAATCCATTTTCCACATATTCTTCGGGAGGGCTATATCAGGATAGGATCACCCGTCCGGGCTAGATCCTTTTTACCGTCAATTCCTTTTCAGAGATCCATCGAATTTTCCTTTCATTCAACCGGGATTTCTTTCCCTTTTTATCAAAAATATCAATATTGCATAAATTTTCATACAATGAACATTCAAACTATATTCACATCAATAACATACATTTCAAGCATTTAAGAATATAATTCAAGTTACATGAACTTACCTCGTTATCAGTTCGTTTACAAAATCTACTAATCCGGAACTTTTTCCTTTCCTCGATCTAGCTTCGTATTTGAGTTTTCTGGATCTAAATAAATAAATTCAATCATCAATTCAATACATTTCATGTTCACATCTAGCATTTTCTATAATTCTATTATTATTTTTAGTTTATTCAAAGCTGTCTACTTGAGTCATAGTCACTAAATTATTTATTTCTCGAGCTACAGAGCTCCAAATGAGGAACCGTTAATTTTTCTCTGAAACTAGATTCACATGTCTTCATACCATAAAATTTCCAGAATTTTTGGCCTAGCCAATTAGTACAGTTTATTCATCAAATTCACTCCTATTCTGCTGTCTGGCAGTTCTGACCCTTCTTCACTAAAAATTAATTATCTCTTTATACAAGATTCAGATGATGTTCTCGTTTATTTCTATTGAAACTAGACTCATTAATAATTCTAAACATATAAACTTAATCCCCTAATTATTTTTATCCAATTTTTGATGATTTTCTAAAGTTAAAACAGGGGAACCCGAATTCATTCTGAACCAGTCTTACAAAAATCTAAACATCTCAAAATACAGAACTTATTTTCTTTCCTTGTTTCTTTCATATGAAAATAGACTCAATAAGCTTTAATTTCATATCTCACTCAACTTCTAATTCCACTTCTACGATTTTTTTGGTGAATTTTCAAACTTACTCTACTGCTGCTGTCCCAAAACTGTTTTCTTATAGCTTGTTTTACAATTAAGTCCTTTATCCAATTCTAACTTCAAATTCTTTCAATTAAACCACTAATTCATCATTTTATTCATCATAAACTATATTCAAAAACTCTAAAACTTCAAAGACTTCAACTTAAATTCATCAAAACTTTGTTCTAAAACTTATAAAGCATCAAAATTAAAAGAAAAGGACTAAATTAACTACCAAATTAAACTCCAAGCTTTAAAAACTCTATTATCCCTTTTCTTTCTTTCTCCCCTATTTCTTCTTTGTTTCGTCTTGGGTTTTCTGTTTTCTTCTCTGTTTCTTTCTTTCTTTTTCTCTTTTTAACCTTATTATATAATATATATTATTAACATAAAATAATAATATATTTTATCACACACAAAAAAAATCTATACTTATGCCGCCTCATCAATTAAAATTGGCATAATTGCCTTTTTGGTCCTTCATAATTTCTTTTAATCTATAATTCAACTTTTACTTTCATTTCAATTTAGTCCTTTTTATTTATTACCTACCCAAAAGTTAAAATTTTCTAATGAAATTTTAATACCACATTACTAACATTTTATAAATATTTATAAAAGTATTTCCTATCATATAAATATTCATGCAAAAATATTAAAATAAATTTCTCTTTAAATCGGATTTATGGTTACGAAACCATTGTTCCGATAACCTTGAATTTAGGTCATTACAGAAAATTTAACTATAATTATAATTACAATTACTAATTAAAAATTTTGATGAAGTTGTGCTAATTTTATTTAAAAAAAAGAATGTGCTAATTTTATTAATGTAAAATAAATTTATTATTGAATAAATTTTAAATATTTGAATAAATTATCATTTAATTAATATTAAATTATTTATGTTAATTAGTTATTATTTTGAATAATATTACGTTGCATTAATTATATAAAGTGAAACTATATTGTACTTTGATTATATTAAAAATGCCGATTTAAAATTTTTTTTATTATAATATTTGAACTGATAAATTAATATATTTTAATTATATTCGATAATTCAAATAAAAAATATTTTTTATGTTAATTAAACGAAAAAATAAAATATTTAAATTTAATTAAATATTAAATTTGTAAATCTTGTTTTATTTTATTTATTTTAATATATATTTGTATTTCATAATTTTGTTGATATATTTAAAGTATTATAGATATGAACATCAAAAGCCATTGATTTCCGAAAATCCAACGGTCTCGATGATTCAACGATGACAAGAACTCAATCCTACCTAAAATACACCTGTTTACACCTGATCCACTATCAAATTCTTCAATGGCTATTTCGACCCTCACTCGCTTAGCCACTTCCACCATTACTTCACCACCACCATTCACCACCGCTCTCATAATTTCTCGCTATTTCACTAAAAGGATCATCTTCACCACCGCTACTCAAAAAAAGAATCCACCCCGCAGTTTTAAAACAATGTCTTCTTCTCAAAACAGCAAAATAACAGCACCGTACGGTTCATGGAAATCACCCATCACAGCCGACGTCGTTTCGGGTTCATCTAAACGGCTCGGTGGCACCGCCGTTGACCCTCAGGGTCACCTCTTTTGGCTTGAGTCACGACCTTCTGAATCTGGGTAATTTCAATGTTTTTGAATCGCTTATATAATATCTATTTTGATATCGATTATGAGTTTTGCCTTTTTTTTTTTTTGGAAAAGACGGGTGGTTCTTGTTAAGGAAGCTGGAGATGAACCGATTGATATTACTCCACCGGAGTTTGCTGTACGGACGTTGGCTCAAGAGTATGGAGGAGGAGCGTTTAGGATTTCTGGGGATACCGTGATTTTCTCAAACTATAAAGATCAGAGATTGTATAAGCAATCAACCAGTTCCAAAGGTTCATACTTTTACTGTGTTTTCGCCTTAAAAAGTTAGGATTAGGATTAAATTGATAGAATTTGTAAGTTTAGAGTGTTGAATTTGTTGAATTTTTAGAATTAGGACCAAATTGGAAATGTTAAGGTCTAAATTTGTTATTATACCAATCAAAACCGGTGACCAAAATAATAACACCCTCGAACTGGGTGACTATCTGGTAGTTTATCCTGAAAGTTAAGCTTTTTTATTGGCTTTAATTAACTGATTCCAATGGATGGCAGAGCAGGTTCTTGTCCAGTACCAATCACTCCAGATTATGGAGGACCAGTTATAAGTTTTGCCGATGGGGTTTTTGATTCAAGGTTTAATCGTTATATCACCGTAATGGAAGGTTAGTCACTTTGTTTTGTATGTTCCTTTTCTCTAGAGTTAATGGGTTTTTGAGTTGTCCCTTTTTATTGATTCAATCTTATCTATCACAGATCGCCGTGTAAGTAGTACAAATTCAACCACAACAATTGTAGCAGTGCCGCTTGACGGGAATAACCAAGGTACTTGCATTTCTAGAGAAATGCAACTTATCTTCTTTGTAAATTATGTTGCATATGATGTTAACGTTATCTGTTATTGTTTGTTGTTTAGTAACAAGAAATGAATTTTGTTTCCTTTTGTCAACTTTCAGAACCAAATGTATTAGTGAGTGGCAATGATTTCTATGCTTTCCCTCGATTGGACTCGAAAGGTGAAAGGATGGCATGGATTGAATGGAGTCATCCTAACATGCCATGGGATAAATCGGAGCTCTGGGTTGGCTATATTTCCGAGAATGGGTGAGTTGAATTCTTTCAGTGGTCACATAGCTCGTCTTTGGAATTCTTTTTGTTTCGTATAACATTCCTTGTTTAAATTGAAAGCTTAGTTGTTATAGAGGTAAAAGTACCATAGAGGCCTTTGTAGTAGGATTCAGATTGTATTTTGCCTCCCTCTACTAAAAGGGGGGAAAATTAATCCTTGTACATTAGATAAAATAGCATCCTTTCTTTTAAAAAATTCATTTATTTTTACTGTTAAAAATTGACGTGTCTGATGAAATAACTAGATAGTGATGCTATGTATACGTCATGCTATGTACAAGACCAATATTTTAACAGTAGAAATGAATGAAATTTTTAATAGGATCAATTTGCTCTTTGTCCCTTTTTTTTATTAAAGGGAGCAAAATGCAATCTGACTCCTATTAGAAGGGCCTCCATGGTATTTTTACCATGTTATTGATTGTTGAATCTGTTCATCTTTGATACTATAAATATATTGATAACTATGGATTGGTATGTCACGCAGAGACATACACAATCGTGTTTGTGTAGCTGGTTATGATCCTAAAATCGTGGAGTCTCCTACTGAACCGAAGTGGTCCCCTACGGGTATTCTGTGATAATTTTCTTATTTTGTGAACAATTCTAAATATGAAATATAGGCTTTCATGATACTTACGTAAACAATTTGGGGTTTTCATGAATCAAACGGTATGTTCTTTAACATCTGTGTTATTGGGGAAAGTCCGTCCTCCCCCCCCCCCAAAAAAAAAAAATACGGTCATTCTGCCTGGTTTAGGCCAATTAGTTCGATGTTCTTCTCTCTTTTTGATATTTTCTTATCTTATAGGTAAGTAACGATTCATGTATCAGTTGTTTAATAATTTATCAGTGAAATATTAAAATATTTTTGAATTTGTGCAGGAGAACTATTTTTCATTACAGATAGAAAAAATGGATTTTGGAATCTCTATAAATGGGTAAGTCCCTTTTTGTTGATTGCTTGTAATAGTTGTAATTAGTATTATAAGATCAGTTTCATGAATTTTTTTGGCATAATGATAAATTTAGCTTTAAAAATTTTCATTTTCTGCTAATTTGACGCTTATTCCTTTTTTTCTGAGCTAAATTTGATTATTAACCTTTTAAGAAAGTGTCAAATTGCTTTTCTTTAACAGAAATATTGACTAAAACATCAAATTTTTAATGAAGTTGGCATGACAACCCGCATGGCAATTTACATGCAATTCGTGCTAACATGACACTATTTGTCGTATATGTCACTCTCAATAAATAATTTTAAAATTATAAACGTAAAAAAATAAATCAAATTGAAAAAGAATTATAAGAAGTTCTTAAAAATAAAATATATCAACATGAAGTACACGTAGATTGCTACACGGACTGCTATGTGTAAAAATTTAACATTTTAGTCAGTATTTCCATTAAAAAAATCAATTCGACTCTTTTTCAAAAGGTTGGTGGTCAAATTTTACTATTTTTAAAATGTTGAAGGCCTAATTTAACATACACAAAAAAAGAAAAAATGCCAAATTGACAAAAAGATATAAGCATTAAGGGCTAGATTTGATATTATGCCATTTTTTCCCATTCTCTTTTCTCCCTCCAAGGTGGTTTGTCGAGGTTTTCTGCATTATAGTACTTGTTTGTGCATTTATCCAACCTTAAAAGTGTCTATCAAAATTAATCACCTTTTATCGTCTCTTGGAACAGGTTGAATCGAAGAACGAGGTGCTTCCACTTTATCCTTTGAATGCTGAGTTTGCAAGACCATTATGGATTTTTGGGATGAATTCTTACGAGTTCATCAAGAACGAGGCTGGAAAAACCTTAATTGCTTGCAGTTATAGGTAATTCTGAGAAAATTACTACCCAACATACTTTGATATATAAATAAGATCTTTGATGGAAAGA
Organism: Gossypium australe; assembly: GCA_005393395.2. NCBI lineage: Eukaryota > Viridiplantae > Streptophyta > Magnoliopsida > Malvales > Malvaceae > Gossypium > Gossypium australe. The sequence continues at coordinate 144,120,352 of CM016619.1, read as the reverse complement.
GAAAAAAGAACATGTTTCTAGTTTTTTGTTGATTGATACCTTGAATGTCTGAATGCAGGCAGAATGGGAAGTCGTATCTTGGAATTTTGGACGATGTTCAGGGTTCATTTTCCCTGCTCGATATTCCTTTCACGGATATAGACAATATTGTACTTTTAAAACCCCAAATTTATTGGTAGGTACAAAATTATAATGACGTTCTTTTAAAGATATGCTTATTCATTTGCAGGCTTCATGGAATGATTATCTGTATGTCGAGGGAGCCTCTGCGGTTCATCCTTCATCAGTGGCTAAGGTAAGGTTGCCCTCTTCTTCTACATGTAGAGATCTTTTGATTATGGTCTTAACATTCTTTTATTGTCATTGAAGGTGACTCTAGATGGCCGTAAAGTAGTTGATTTCAAGATTTGTTGGTCGTCTTCGTCAGATTGTTTAAAGTACGAGTCTTACTTCAGTAAGCCGGATTTAATTGAATTTCCGACGGTGGTTCCTGGTCAAAATGCCTATGCTTACTATTATCCGCCAACTAATCTGCTTTATCAAGCTAGCCAGGAAGAAAAGCCGCCATTGCTGTTGAAAAGTCACGGTATGATATTTGCTTATCTTGAAAACTGGTTAAATGCCCCTTCACTTAATGAGTGTTGTCCCCCGTGCATTAGCAAATTCTTTGGTAAAAGTGCCACAAAAGACCTTGTAAAAGGAGTCAGATTGCATTTTACTCACTCTACTAAAAAATTGGCAAATTAGTTCTTGTACGTTAGATCAAAGAGCAAATTGGTCATCTTGTTAAAAATTGCATCCATTTTTAATGTTAAAAATTGGTCTTTGTATGTCAGTATAATGTACATGTGGCACTTCACGTGTCATTGTTTGGTTTTTCCGCCAGACACACTAGTTTTTAATAGTACAAATAGATGAAAATTTTAACAGAAAGGACTAGTTTGTACTTTGATCTAATGTACAAGGACTAATTTGCCCCTTTTTTTAGTAGAATAGGTAAAATGCAATTTGACTCCTAGTACAGGGGCCTCTATGATACTTTTACCTAAATTCTTTCCATATTTGATTGCATTATGGCGTATATGTTACGAAATATATGGCAGGAGGACCTACTGCTGAAACTCGTGGAATTTTGAATCTAAGCATCCAGTACTGGACTAGCCGAGGTTGGGCATTTGTGGATGTTAACTATGGTGGAAGCACAGGTTTGTTCTCCTTGCCTAACATGCAGACACATTCATTTTTGGTTTATATCTGATCAAGTATGGTGCTTTGTTTGGACTACACGACACAATTTTGTAGGTTATGGAAGAGAATTTCGTGAACGACTTTTGGACCGCTGGGGAATTGTCGATGTTGATGACTGTTGTAGCTGTGCTAAATTTTTGGTAATTTGTTCAATTATTCCCAAAATTCTAATGTTCAATTTGATAATGCATGTTTCTTTTCTCTAGGTGGAGAATGGGAAGGCAGATAAGGAACGACTTTGTATAACAGGAGGCTCTGCTGGTGGGTACACAACCTTAGCAGCCCTTGCTTTTAGAGATACATTCAAGGCTGGAGCTTCCCTCTATGGGGTAATTTATTTCTCATTTTTTTCAATTAAGAGTCCACCGAAATATCCTTCTCTTTTGTATGTTGGCGCTGTATGCATATATCTTGAATCTTAGAAGCACGAAACTGAAAACGACAGTTTTATATGGTATAATTCTTTTCTGAACAGGTAGCTGACTTAAACTTGTTGAGGGCCGAGACACATAAATTCGAATCCCATTATCTTGATAAACTCGTTGGTAATTAGAAAAAGTCAACCAATCACTAGTTTGATTTTAAATTTTTATCCTTTTAGTTGTTTATCATATCCCTTGCCATTTGCAGGAGATGATAAGGCTTTCTTCGATCGATCACCCATCAATTTTGTAGATAAATTTTCTTGTCCCATCATTCTCTTTCAGGGACTCGAAGACAAGGTACATAAATTTTCTTCTAAAACTCTTTTTTGGTACATAATAGTGAAGATCAAGGGGTTATTAGTTAAGACTTGAGTTTGTAGAAGTACCATGGAGGCCTTTATACCAGAAATCTGATAGCATTTTGCCCTCTATTCAAAAAATGGTCAAATAGTCTCTATATGTTAGATCAAAGAGAAAACTGGCTCTTTTGATAAATTTTCATCCATTTCTACTATTAAAAGCTGGTCATTGTCTGGTTATTCTGTCATACGGTAGTTTTTAATTGTACAAATGGATGAAAGTTTTAGCAGAAAGGATCAGTTTACTCATTGATCTAATGTACAATGACTATTTTTGTCATTTTTTGAGTAGAGGGGGCAAAATGCAATCTTACTGTCGGGAGCCTCCATGGTATGTTTACCCCATCGCCACTTGAAATTTGTCTTCGAAAATTGTTATTGCAATTCAAGCAGACTTCAGTATTTTGAATAACCTTTACGTGTCACAGGTTGTACCCCCGGATCAAGCTCGTAAAATCTACAAGGCATTGAAGGAAAAGGGTTTGCCTGTTGCTCTTGTCGAGTATGAAGGCGAACAGCATGGTTTCCGCAAGGTATATATACATCCCACTCTTAAATATGTACTTCGAATTTTCATCATACAGAAATATGATCGATCCTTGTGATACCGTACTTAAACAGGCTGAGAACATTAAATTCACGATAGAACAACAAATGGTGTTTTTTGCACGGTTGATTGGACGCTTCAATGTTGCCGATCCCATTACACCGATCAAAGTAGACAACTTCGACTGAGCACCAAGATAAGGGTGGGTTTGGATGGGCGGTGCGTTTACCTGCGGTTAGTGTAAAAATAGCGGTGGCGGTGAGATTAGATACTGTAGCGATAATGTAGCGTGAGACAAAAAGTAAGTTAAACGCACCGCACCGCACTCAATTGCCCATCCAAACCTAGCCTAAGTCTTTTAGTTCGTGGAGTTCACTTACATCCGAATTGCATGTAACATATTACTGTTTTATAGTTTTCAGGTAGCTCGATTACTAGAGTCTGCACTTAGAACACGTAAAACTCTTTTCATCTCTGTAAACCCGAAAAAGTAGCCTGATAACCGTATTGTTTTTCTATGAATAAGAAAATTCATTTGATTATTCTTTTTAGTTTGAGCTTCGATCTAAGGGTTTTCTGACTTGATCTTGAAAGGATGCAATTTTTTTTAAGAGTCATGGGACTTAATCTCAAATTAATAGTGTTTGTTTCAAGAGTCGTTGAGACTTGATCTTGAAATCGGGTTTGGACAATTTTATTTAAATTACTCATATTATATACCTCATACATAATATGAAAATAGCTTTTGAACTGAATACTTTTTATTTTTTTTATCATATTACTAAATTCTCATTTAAAAATAAAAAGTTGGAGTTAAATAGAGGTTGTGATAATTATTCATTAAAAACTGATTATAATTTATTAAAAGTTGGAGTTGTGAGAATTAAATATTTAAAAAATAATTATATTTATAATTTATAATTATTAAATAAAAACATTGTTTTAATTTAAAATAGAGTTATTATTTAAATAAAATCTAAGCATAAAATATAACAAAAATTTAACTGTAATTATAATTACAATTACTAATTAAAAATTTTGATGAAGTTGTGCTAATTTTATTTAAAAAAAAAGAATGTGCTAATTTTATTAATGTAAAATAAAGTTATTATTGAATAAAATTTTAAACATTTGAATAAATTATCATTTAATTAATATTAAATTATTTATATTAATTAGTTATTATTTTGAATAATATTATGTTGTATTAATTATATAAAGTGAAACTTTATTGTAGTTTGAATATATTAAAAATGCCGATTTGAAAATTTTCTATTATAATAGTTGAACTGATAAAGTAATATATTTTAATTATATTCGATAATTTAAATAAAAAGTATTATTTTATGTTAATTATAAAAAATAAAAATAAAAATAAAATACTTAAATTTAATTAAATATTAAATTTGTAAAATCTTGTTTATAATTTTATTTATTTTAATATATATTTGTATTTCATAATTTTGTTGATATATTTAAAATATTATAGATATGCACATCAAAAGCCATTTATTTCCGAAACTCCAACGGTCTGGATGATTCCACGATGACAAGAACTCAATCCTACCTAAAATACACCTTATCCACTATCAAATTCTTCAATGGCTATTTCGACCCTCACTCGCTTAGCCACTTCACCATTACTTCACCACCACCATTGACCACTGCTCTCATAATTTCTCGCTATTTCACTAAAAGAATCATCTTCACCACAGCTAGTCAAAAATAGGATCCACCCCGCAGTTTCAAAACAATGTCTTCTTCTCAAAACAGCAAAGTAACAGCACCGTACGGTTCATGGAAATCACCCATCACAGCCGACGTCGTTTCGGGTTCTTCTAAACAGCTCGGTGGCACTGCCGTTGACCCTCAGGGTCACCTTTTTTGGCTTGAGTCACGACCTTCTGAATCTGGGTAATTTCAATGTTTTTGAATCGCTTATATAATATCTATTTTGATATCGATTATGAGTTTTGCCTTCTTTTTTTTTGGAAAAGGCGGGTGGTTCTTGTTAAGGAAGCTGGAGATGAACCGATTGATATTACTCCACCGGAGTTTGCTGTACGGACGTTGGCTCAAGAGTATGGAGGAGGAGCGTTTAGGATTTCTGGGGATACCGTGATTTTCTCAAACTATAAAGATCAGAGATTGTATAAGCAATCAACCAGTTCCAAAGGTTCATACTTTTACTGTGTTTTCACCTTAAAAAGTTAGGATTAGGATTAAATTGATAGAATTTGTAAGTTTAGAGTGTTGAATTTGTTGAATTTTTAGAATTAGGACCAAATTGGAAATGTTAAGGTCTAAATTTGTTATTATACCAATAAAAACCGGTGACCAAAATAATAACACCCTCGAACTGGGTGACTATCTGGTAGTTTATCCTGAAAGTTAAGCTGTTTTATTGGCTTTAATTAACTGATTCCAATGGATGGCAGAGCAGGTTCTTGTCCAGTACCAATCACTCCAGATTATGGAGGACCAGTTATAAGTTATGCCGATGGGGTTTTTGATTCAAGGTTTAATCGTTATATCACCGTAATGGAAGGTTAGTCACTTTGTTTTGTATGTTCCTTTTCTCTAGAGTTAATGGGTTTTTGAGTTGTCCCTTTTTATTGATTCAATCTTATCTATCACAGATCGCCGTGTAAGTAGTACAAATTCAACCACAACAATTGTAGCAGTGCCGCTTGACGGGAATAACCAAGGTACTTGCATTTCTAGAGAAATGCAACTTATCTTCTTTGTAAATTATGTTGCATATGATGTTAACGTTATCTGTTATTGTTTGTTGTTTAGTAACAAGAAATGAATTTTGTTTCCTTTTGTCAACTTTCAGAACCAAATGTATTAGTGAGTGGCAATGATTTCTATGCTTTCCCTCGATTGGACTCGAAAGGTGAAAGGATGGCATGGATTGAATGGAGTCATCCTAACATGCCATGGGATAAATCGGAGCTCTGGGTTGGCTATATTTCCGAGAATGGGTGAGTTGAATTCTTTCAGTGGTCACACAGCTCGTCTTTGGAATTCTTTTTGTTTCGTATGACATTCCTTGTTTAAATTGAAAGCTTAGTTGTTATAGAGGTAAAAGTACCATAGAGGCCTCTGTAGTAGGAGTCAGATTGTATTTTGCCTCCCTCTACTAAAAAAGGGGAAAATTAATCCTTGTACATTAGATAAAAGAGCATCCTTTCTTTTAAAAAATTTATTTATTTTTACTGTTAAAAATTTATGTGTCTGATGAAATAACTAGATAGTGATGCCATGTATACATCATGCTATGTACAAGACCAATATTTTAACAGTAGAAATGAATGAAATTTTTAATAGGATCAATTTGCTCTTTGTCCCTTTTTTTATTAAAGGGAGCAAAATGCAATCTGACTCCTATTGCAAGGGCCTCCATGGTACTTTTACCATGTTATTGGCTGTTGAATCTGTTCATCTTTGATACTATAAATATATTGATAACTATGGATTGGTATGTCACGCAGAGACATACACAATCGTGTTTGTGTAGCTGGTTATGATCCTAAAATCGTGGAGTCTCCTACTGAACCGAAGTGGTCCCCTACAGGTATTCTGTGATAATTTTCTTATTTTGTGAACAATACTAAATATGAAATATAGGCTTTCATGATACTTACGTAAACATTTTGGAGTTTTCATGAATGAAACGGTATGTTCTTTAACATCTGTGTTATTGGGGAAAAAAGGGTCATTTCTGCCTGGTTTAGGCCAATTAGTTCAATGTTCTTCTCTCTTTTTGATATTTTCTTATCTTATAGGTAAGTGACTATTCATGTATCAGTTGTTTAATAATTTATCAGTGAAATATTAAAATATTTTTGAATTTGTGCAGGAGAACTATTTTTCATTACAGATAGAAAAAATGGATTTTGGAATCTCTATAAATGGGTAAGTTCCTTTTTGTTGATTGCTTGTAAAAGTTCTAATTAGTATTATAAGATCAGTTTCATGAATTTTTTTTGGCATAATGATAAATTTAGCTTTAAAAATTTTCATTTCTGCTAATTTGACGCTTATTCCTTTTTTTCTGAGCTAAATTTGATTATTAACCTTTTAAGAAAGTGTCAAATTGCTGTTCTTTAACATCAACATCAATTTTTTAATGAAGTTGGCATGACAACCCGCGTGGCAATGTACATGCAATTCGTGCTGACATGACATTATTTGTCGTATGTGTCACTCTCAACAAATAATTTTAAAATTATAAACGTAAAAAATAAATCAAATTGAAAAAGAATTATAAGAAGTTCTTAAGAATAAAAAAATATTAACATGAAGTACACGTAGATTGCCACATGGACTGCTATGTGTAAAAATTTAACATTTTAGTCAGTATTTCCATTAAAAAAATCAATTCGACTCTTTTTCAAAAGGTTGATGGTCAAATTTTACTATTTTTAAAAGGTTGAAGGCCTAATTTAACATACACGAAAAAAGAAAAAAGAAAAGATGCCAAATTGACAAAAAGATATAAGTATTAAGGGCTAGATTTGATATTATGCCATTTTTTCCCATTCTCTTTTCTCCCTCCAAGGTGGTTTGTCGAGGTTTTCTGCATTATAGTACTTGTTTGTGCATTTATCCAACCTCAAGAGTGTCTATCAAAATTAATCACCTTTTATTGTCTCTTGGAACAGGTAGAATCTAAGAACGAGGTGCTTCCACTTTATCCTTTGAATGCTGAGTTTGCAAGACCATTATGGACTTTTGGGATGAATTCTTACGAGTTCATCAATAACGAGGCTGGAAAAACCTTAATTGCTTGCACTTATAGGTAATTCCGAGAAATTACTACCCAACATACTTTGATATGCAAATAAGATCTTTGATGGAAAGAGAAAAAAGAACATGTTTCTAGTTTTTTGTTGATTGATACCTTGAATGTCTCAATGCAGGCAGAATGGGAAGTCGTATCTTGGAATTTTGGACGATGTTCAGGGTTCATTTTCACTGCTCGATATTCCTTTCACGGATATAGACAATATTGTACTTTCAAAACCCCAAATTTATTTGTAGGTACGAAATTATAATGACGTTCTTTTAAAGATATGCTTTTTCATTTGCAGGCTTCATGGAATGATTATCTGTATGTCGAGGGAGCCTCTGCGGTTCATCCTTCATCAGTGGCTAAGGTAAGGTTGCCTTCTTCTTCTACATGTAGAGATCTTTTGATTACGGTGTTAACATTCTTTTATTGTCATTGAAGGTGACTCTAGATGGCCGTAAAGTAGTTGATTTCAAGATTTGTTGGTTGTCTTCGTCAGATTGTTTAAAGTACGAGTCTTGCTTCAGTAAGCCGGAGTTAATTGAATTTCCGACGGTGGTTCCCGGTCAAAATGCCTATGCTTACTATTATCCGCCAACTAATCTGCTTTATCAAGCTAGCCAGGAAGAAAAGCCGCCATTGCTGTTGGAAAGTCACGGTATGATATTTGCTTATCTTGAAAACTGGTTAAATGTCCCTTCACTTAATGAGTGTTGTCCCCTGTGCATTAGCAAATTCTTTGGTAAAAGTGCCACAAAAGACCTTGTAAAAGGAGTCAGATTGCATTTTACTCACTCTACTAAAAAATTGGCAAATTAGTTCTTGTACGTTAGATCAAAGAGCAAATTGGTCATCTTGTTAAAAATTGCATCCATTTTTAATGTTAAAAATTGGTCTTTGTATGTCAGTATAATGTACATGTGGCACTTCACGTGTCATTGTTTGGTTTTTCCGCCAGACACACTAGTTTCTAATAGTACAAATAGATGAAAATTTTAACAGAAAGGACTAGTTTGCACTTTGATCTAATGTACAAGGACTAATTTGCCCCTTTTTTTAGTAGAATAGGCAAAATGCAATTTGACTCCTAGTACAGGGGCCTCTATGATACTTTTACCTAAATTCTTTCCATATTTGATTGCATTATGGCGTATATGTTACGAAATATATGGCAGGAGGACCTACTGCTGAAACTCGTGGAATTTTGAATCTAAGCATCCAGTACTGGACTAGCCGAGGTTGGGCATTTGTGGATGTTAACTATGGTGGAAGCACAGGTTTGTTCTCCTTGCCTAACATGCAGACACATTCATTTTTGGTTTATATCTGATCAAGTATGGTGCTTTGTTTGGACTACACGACACCATTTTGTAGGTTATGGAAGAGAATTTCGTGAACGACTTTTGGACCGCTGGGGAATTGTCGATGTTGATGACTGTTGTAGCTGTGCTAAATTTTTGGTAATTTGTTCAATTATTCCCAAAATTCTAATGTTCAATTTGATAATGCATGTTTCTTTTCTCTAGGTGGAGAATGGGAAGGCAGATAAGGAACGACTTTGTATAACAGGAGGCTCTGCTGGTGGGTACACAACCTTAGCAGCCCTTGCTTTTAGAGATACATTCAAGGCTGGAGCTTCCCTCTATGGGGTAATTTATTTCTCATTTTTTTCAATTAAGAGTCCACCGAAATATCCTTCTCTTTTGTATGTTGGCGCTGTATGCATATATCTTGAATCTTAGAAGCACGAAACTGAAAACCGACAGTTTTATATGGTATAATTCTTTTCTGAACAGGTAGCTGACTTAAACTTGTTGAAGGCCGAGACACATAAATTCGAATCCCATTATCTTGATAAACTCGTTGGTAATTAGAAAAAGTCAACCAATCACTAGTTTGATTTTAAATTTTTATCCTTTTAGTTGTTTATCATATCCCTTGCCATTTGCAGGAGATGATAAGGCTTTCTTCGATCGATCACCCATCAATTTTGTAGATAAATTTTCTTGTCCCATCATTCTCTTTCAGGGACTCGAAGACAAGGTACATAAATTTTCTTCTAAAACTCTTTTTTGGTACATAATAGTGAAGATCAAGGGGTTATTAGTTAAGACTTGAGTTTGTAGAAGTACCATGGAGGCCTCTATACCAGAAATCTGATTGCATTTTGCCCTCTATTCAAAAAATGGTCAAATAGTCTCTGTATGTTAGATCAAAGAGAAAACTGGCTCTTTTGATAAATTTTCATCCATTTCTACTATTAAAAGCTGGTCATTGTCTGGTTATTCTGTCATACGGCAGTTTTTAATTGTACAAATGGATGAAATTTTTAGCAGAAAGGATCAGTTTACTCATTGATCTAATGTACAAGGACTATTTTTGTCATTTTTTGAGTAGAGGGGGCAAAATGCAATCTTACTGTCGGGAGCTTCCATGGTATGTTTACCCCATCGTCACTTGAAATTTGTCTTCGAAAATTGTTATTGCAATTCAAGCAGACTTCAGTATTTTGAATAACCTTTACGTGTCACAGGTTGTACCCCCGGATCAAGCTCGTAAAATCTACAAGGCATTGAAGGAAAAGGGTTTGCCTGTTGCTCTTGTCGAGTATGAAGGCGAACAGCATGGTTTCCGCAAGGTATATATACATCCCACTCTTAAATATGTACTTCGAATTTTCATCATACAGAAATATGATCTATCCTTGTGATACCGTACTTGAACAGGCTGAGAACATTAAATTCACGATAGAACAACAAATGGTGTTTTTTGCACGGTTGATTGGACGCTTCACTGTTGCCGATCCCATTACACCGATCAAAGTAGACAACTTCGACTGAGCACCAAGATAAGTCTTTTAGTTCATGGAGTTCACTTACGTACGAATTACTTGTAAGATATTACTATTTTATAGTTTTCAGGTAGCTCGATTACTAGAGTCTGCACTTAGAACACGTAAAACTCTTTTCATCACTGTAAACCCGAAAAAGTAGCCTGATAACCGTAATGTTTTTCTATCTCTAAGTTCTTAAAACGAACATTTATTATTTAGGACCACGGTGGCAATGGCTTTAAGTACATTTTCATTTTCGTCACAGCATAGCAGAAGGTAACATGGGTGAATGGATAAAGTATTAAATGTACCAGAACCACCATGAGAAAACTAAAGGCTTCATTGCTTTAATAGCTTTAGTTATATGCCCACTTTGCAAAAGCTTGAATGTTCTTTGCCCCACATAGGCTTTATAAATCAGGACCACCTTATTTTGACATTTAATTGTTTTGAGCTCAAGACAACTTTTGATACTATCAGCCTCTAATAGTTGGGACAGCACTACTTTATTGAACCGTGATAATTAAAGCTCCAAGCTAGCTTGGTTATATTCCCACCAAAATGTTTTAAGGGTAAAGTATCATGTGAAGCCCTTGTATTAAGAGTCGGGTTGAATTGTATTTTGCCATTTTTTCTAAAACACAAGGGAATTAATCTCAATACATTTGATCAAAGAGCAAATTGGTCTTTGTGTTAAAATTTTCGTACATTTTTACTATTAAAAACTTGCCCCTATACATCAAGAGGTACATGTGGCACTTGACATGTTATTGTCTTGTTATTCTTTTAGCTGTGTCAGTTTTTAATAATACAAATGAATGGAATTTTTAATATAATGGATTGATTTGTTTTTTGATTTAATATTTAGAGATTAATGTATCAAACGTGGATTGTTGAGCCCTTTTACTATTAGTTTCTATATGGTATTTGCTCTTTTGCCAAAAAAAGGTCATTATCAGCTTCAATTGGTATTGACCTTCAATGGTTGTCCAAACAGATCATAATGGTCTAGCCTAGAAAAGGGTTTTTAGGTTGCCTGCTTCTTATGGACCATAAGGGAAAGGTTTTGGATATCATCAAGGTTAACCTGCATCAGGTATAAGTAGCTTTCTTGAATGCAAAATAATGGGTTAAAGTATCTGGAAGGTCCCTGCATTTTGGGGACTAGATCAGATTAGTCTCTATATTATTGAAAAAATCAAATAAGTTCAAATTTCAACAGAGTTGACATTTACTTTATAAAAAGACTAAATTGATTCTTTTTATTATAAATGTTAACTCTGTTTCAATTTAATCTTATTTGATTTTTTTAATAGTAAAAGGGTTAAATTAATTTATTTAATAATAGAGACTAATTTAATCAAGTCCTTATAATATAGGAACCCTTAGGATACATTCACCATTAATGTATGCTAGAATTCCAGTTCAGTTTCTTCTTTCAAAAGAGACATAAATGCTCACTAGCCCTAAACATTCTAGACAATTAATGATGCTGATAATGCTTACACCTACTTTTCTTCGATGGTTTAACTCATTTTCAACGAATACAACTTAAAACTTGAATATATATATATATATATATATATATATATATGCGCGCACGTGTGCCAGATCATTATTCATAGATAGAAGTATTTATTAATTACATGTAGAAAACCCTGATGAGCATTCTTTCCACAACCACTTTCCAATTACTCTATACTTGGTATTTGATCTAAGACTGTACAAAAGGTGATACCCTTCAACAAGTCCCAAGTGAATGCCAAAATGATATATTTTATGTGCATAAAAGGTACCTAAAGTTGAACTCATAAGGTATAATTTGAACAAACTTTACAAGAGACTCTCCTTGAGCTCTTTCTAGGTATTTAATTGCTTCTTTTCCTAGTTCATTAGGTAATTGAAGGCAAATCCAATCAAGCAATGAATCTAAGTCCTTAGCAAAGTCAAGCAAGTACCAATCTAATAGCTTTGGGATTGCAAACTTCGTTGATGAAATCCCAACTGCAGCCTGCAAGTACTCTCTCTTTGCCACTTCCAACTCGTTTTCGACTTGAGAAGCAGTATAAACTCGAACCTTCATGCAATGGAATTGATAAAATTGGTATTTCGTCACAACCAAAAGACGGCAAAAGTATCACGGAGGCCTTTATTAGGAGATGGAATGCATTTTGCACCCTCTACTTAAGAATGGACAAATTAGTCATTGTACGTTAGATCAAAGAACAAACTAATCTTTTCTATTAAAAGTTTTATCCATTTTCATTGTTAGAAAGTAACATGGTTGATAAAATAACTAGACAATTACACGTGATATCCCACGTGTATCTCATTCTAATGTACAAAGATTAATTTTTAACCATAGAAATGAAAATTTTTAACGGAAGGATCCGTTTGCTCTTTGATCTAATGTATTGGATTAATTTGCCCATTTTTTTAAGTGGAGAGAGTAAAATGCAATCAACTCTTAATATAAAGGCTTCTATAATACTTTTACCATAAGTATAGTGCTTTGGAGTCAAAATAAAGAAAGAAGGAAACAATGGCAATGGCATTAAAACTAGGTGATACTGATACATAGAATCAACTATCAAAGTATGAAGGACCACTGAAAGTGTTTTGCAATACAAAAGTTGCGAGCTTACAGCAGGAGAGGACCAGCTTCCACATGCAAGGGCAAATGTCACCAATGGTTCAGATAATTCCAATCCGAACATGCCCCTGGCTGTCATTTCATCATTTTTGGTACCCTTTGGAAAAGCCTATATTAAAATTCAAGTACAAAATATAATGGAGACTTCATTATCAAGCTGAAATAAGATAAGATCATTGAAGTTTGTAAAAACAAATTGGAATGAGGTACCACTTACAAATTTTGAGTGGTAAGGCAATCTGAGAATTAAATGTTCTATAGTTATTGCATTCAACAGGTGTCCCCCAACATTTATGGTTGCCTGTTACATAAAAACATGCAATTGAATTGTTGTTTAGGACAAGTGGTATTTTATTTTGCTTTTTTTTACTGAAAAAATAGATAATTAGTTTCTGTACATTAAATCAAAGAATAAATTGATCTTTTCTGTTAAAAAAATTATCAATTTGTACTGTTAAAAATTGACGTTACTGATGGAATAACCAAATAATGAAGGGAATAGTTTTTAGTAGTAAATATGGATGAAACTTTTAACAAAAAAATCATTTTTTTCTGTTATCTAATGTAGATGGACTAATTTACCTATTATTTGAGTAGAATAGATAAAATTCAATCCGATTTCTAATATAAGGGCCTCTATGGTACTTTTATCCCCAAAATAATGTGGTTTTGGGACATCCTTACCTTTCTCATCAGTTCCACGACCATTTCTGGACTTTCTGGTACGCCTTGTTCTAAGAATGCCTGAAATCAACATCAAGAAATAAGTGAATTCCACATGATAGCATAAACTAAATGCATTAAAAGATAAAAAGTACCATCATGATGACCAAGGTTCACATACATTCATCATGCAAGAATTATAAATATTTATCCAAAGTGCAAGCTTTTCTTGATGGTTAAGGTTCTGCAAGTCAAATGAGGCCAATCTTGCAAGGAGTCGTCTGTGAAATACAACACAAAAAACCATCAACATTGTTTATAAAAACATCAAATGAACAAAGAAACTAAATGTAATAACATATGACTTACTTCAATCTATGCAACAGAAATAAAGAATTCGATGTTCGATTTAGATTGATCGAGTCATCACTGATCGAAACTAAATGCTTATATGGTCCAATATCTCTCCTTCCATAATCCGAAGAAATACCGTAAGGATCACGAAATCCGGTTTCTTGAGACCCCAACATTGATAATGAAGGAAAAGGTTTCTTTATTGAGTTCATTCTTAAGAAAATGCTGGATAAACATCTTATAAGGTCCTCCGAAACTTTATTCGGTCCATCGTCCCCCGACGGTCTCTCATCGGGGATGCTTATATTTCGTGTTTCTGCATTGTTTTGGTCTCTCACTCTACATTCCATCTGAAAGTGTAAAACAAGTCATCCACACCTAGCTGCAATTACAATAACTTGAATCAAAAGAAACCGGTTTCGTACCTGCAATTTTTGAGGATCTAAACGCTTCTCCGATGACTTCGAATCGAGCAAAGGTCTCTTCAAAAGAGGTCCCTTACTGCTCTTTGTGGAATTAGTCCAAGACTGATTCTCTTTTCCTCTTTTATCATCTGAAAAATAACAATGGATGATCAAATATGCTAATGGCATTGGCATTGGCATTGGCATGACTCATCAGAAGTTAAAAAACCCGAAAAAACTAACCCGAAAAGGATCGTGAATAACTTGCCATCGATATGCATCGAGTTAAAGTTTTCGGTTGCTGATGTTTAGGATTATCCAAGCAAGGTTCATTCAAATCAACTGAACTTTCCATGTTCCTTTTCGACGATGATATATAAACAGCTTCTTGATATAAGTCTTGTCGGAAGTGTACCACCTGTTCTTCGAGCCGAACGATCTCTTCTTCGAGTACTGCCACTTCAGCCAAAAGCTCCAATGTCTACAAAGATCAGAATCAACAATGTCATTCACCAATATGTGAAGTTTTTAAAGGAAGCAACAATGGTGAATTTACTAACTGAAGGAGGAAGATATGGAGGAAGACGAGGTAAAGCTCCCAAAGGTCTATTAAAAGCTCTCTCTAAAGCTCTATGAATATTCTCTTCTTGTCTAAGCTGCTTCTTCAATTTATCAACCTGATAAAAAAAGAAGATTGAAATAGCTTTCAAATTTTCAATACAATAAGTCCTAATTGTAAATTTTCCTGAGAAAATGAGATAAGAAAATGTATATACATCTTGTTGAAGGGCCATTTTTCTCTCATTGATCGAAGCTCGTTTGTTTTTCATTGCCTTTGTAGTAACCATTGACTTGGTACCCTGCATATCTGCTTTCTCCTTCAAAGAGAAAAAAAAGCAAACAGTCAGCTTTGTTTAAGCCTAGAAAATTCACATTTTCCTGGAAAATTTGGAATTCCACAAAAATCCCAGTTTAACCATTGGATTAAAATGCTTGAAAATTTACTTTTTCATGCTTCAGTGGAACTTTCTTGGCTTTGGTATTCATATTTTTCAACACTCAAACACCTTATCTGCAACAATAAAAAGAAAGCACCCAAATTCAGAAAAACTTCATATAAACGACAACAATTTAGCAAATTCAATAATTCACCAACAGATTCAGACCACTTAAAAGGGTTTAAATACCAAGTAAAAGTTCTAAATGAAACAGCTTTCATCAATGGAAGAATCAAAATGAAAAACAACAAATTCTAAAAAGAAACAAAGGAAAGAATGTTTCTATGTATGAATTTTAAACTTGAAGCAAAGAGAGTTAAAAAAAAGGGAGGGGGTATCTTGGAAACAAGATAGAGCCGTACATAAACTCCATGAAGAAGAAACACTCACTTGCCTGTGTCATCATGAATCAACGTGAGTCTTCTATTTTATTTTTTTCTTTTTCACTTCTCTAACTGTTAAATACTAAATAATAATGATAATATATTCTTCGGTTATGGCTTTTTTACTTATAAGGTCCCCCTTCTTCAATTTTTATTTAGTTTTGGGACAAGGCAACATTTAGTCTCTGAATTTGATATTTGTTAGGCATTTATGTTCAGCAACCCGAAAACCAGATAAGGTTTGGGTTGCCTACCCGTGACCCAGATAGGGTCCACTAGTCGTATACATGCAAGCCTTACGGAATGAAGCTCACAAAGGGTGTTCGCAAGGAAGCTTGCAGGCCCAACTTGCATAGGACAAGAGAAGTTCGCAGGAGCCCAAGGAGTGTCCAACAGCCGGCCCAGAGCAGTACACGTATCCAACATGTATAGAGTCTGTTTAGAGCGTCAATTTTTTGAACAGTAGCTATGTATATAAAGATTCGGTTGTCCCCTCTAATGGGACATGACGAACAAATTACTCAACAATATTTTTTTAATTTGGCCCCTAGATTTGGAAACTTTCACAATTTTGGTCCATGTAATGATATGACACTTTGAGATTATGTCACGTGATTAATTAAATTTTTCTATAAAAAATATAAATTTTAGGTGATGATGTGGTAAAATATAAGAGAGCCATGTCATCACATGAATCAAAATTAGGAAAACTTGCCAACTTTCAAGATTAATATAAACAAAAAAGCTGAGGGACTAAGTTGAAAAAAGATTACTAAATTCAAAGACTAAATTTATCACGGGATTCTTAAATTATGGGTTAAATTCTAAATTGGGTATCTAAACTTCAACTTTTTTCAATTTAGTCATCAAATTACTATTAGATCAACTGTTAGCTTTGACATTAAATGTAAAAAAAAATCACATGTTGGGTTATTATATATATATATATATATACATATGGTAATGAATATAATGATGGGTTATTGAATCTTGGTTTTTTTTTTTTTTTTTTTTAAGAATTGGAAAGTAATTTATGGATTGAATTTTCTAGGGAAAAGCTGCACAAATCACATGTTTGCCAACTAAACATTTTAAAAAAAAATACTTATAATATGTTTTTATTAATGTAAAACATTAATAATATTGATGCAATAAATTATTAGAATTGTACCACATTGTATTTTGGGTAAATTTTAGAATTTCCAAAAAAAAAAACACAGTATTTAGGAAATACAATTGACCTATATATATATATTTGAATAAAACCTATACTTTTTAAAAAAAAAATACAAACTACATTTGAGCTATATATTTCCTTTTAAGAAAACTTATGCATTGGCTCTAATTTGATTTATTTGGTCTAATTATGGTTTTAGTCACTCTACTTTGCTAAAATTTATGGTTTAATCCGTCTATTTCAACCTGGCATAATTTGATTCGTTTGCTTTTTAATAATGTTATTAATAGATTAAACTAATAGCACTTTTGTTTGGTCCCAAAATTAGGGTCACGTGGAAATCCAGTCAAACCGTGTGCAATAAACAATAGATTTATATATCATAGAATGTTTAAT
Organism: Gossypium australe; assembly: GCA_005393395.2. Taxonomy (NCBI): domain Eukaryota; kingdom Viridiplantae; phylum Streptophyta; class Magnoliopsida; order Malvales; family Malvaceae; genus Gossypium; species Gossypium australe. The sequence continues at coordinate 144,103,114 of CM016619.1, read as the reverse complement.
ATTTTAAAAAATATATCATATTATCATTTTAATGAAAACAATTAACAATTTTATTAATTTGGACCTACTAATAAAATTATAAAAGGTAGAGTGTGACCAAATTATGTCAAGGTGTCCCTTAATCATATGATCCCGCTCATGAAATGAAAAACATTTTGTAGCTAGCTGTTTACTGTTTCGGAGAGCACTTATGGCTAGGGAATTAGTTATTGTTACCAGAAGTGGATACCCTGGTTTCGACAAAAATAAAAATAAAATAGAAGGATTAAATCTCAATTTTCAAAATAATAAAAGGATTAAATGCATAACTAAAACCTTTTTATTATTATTATTATAGATTTTTCTTGTTTCATGATTAACATTGGGATGATTAATACAATACATTTTAACGTGCTCGAACCCACGTTTTTTTACATAATAATAATATCAATGTCAATTGAGTTAAGATTTACTCGACATAATAAAATTAAAAGATATATTTGATTTAAAAAAATAATAATTTTGTGATATGTATAAATGAAATGGACGCACCACCCATAAGCATGTGATGGCGACTATTAAACTAAAACAATTAATTAATACGTTTTAATTTTATTTAATTTGTTATCATTATTAGCTGTCAGTCAATTCTTCACATTTTTATTAAATAATGGATTCCCAATGGTTATTTTATTATAATAATTACAATAAAATTATTAATTTTTATTTTTATTCTTTGGGAAGATGATTTTATCATTGTTAATTGACTACTGAGGTTGATAATAGACCTACCACGAACAAGCCAATTGGGTTTGGACAATTAAAGCAGACAACTTATATATATATATATATATATATATATATATATATATAATATCTAAAATATTTGGAATAAGTTATAATAAAATGGAATGATAGATTATGAAAATGATTAGTGAAATTAAAAAAAAAATAGTTTTGTTGATTGAGTCTTAGCTCAACTAGTATAGGTATTATTGTCAATGCAGTACGATGTGGGTTCGAGTATATTGAAGCGCATTATCCTTCTATTTATGGGTTGGGGAGGGGTTATAAGTAGTTTTAAATATTGTGTCAAAAAAAGAAAGAACAGATATGAGTTTTTAATGTAACATGCGTTGCATTTAATTTTATATATTTATTGATTTTTAATTTATTAAATATTTTTTGATTTCATATAATTAATTTAAAGAAATATATTAACTACTTTTATAATTAAATCATGGTAAAAAGTGTAATTTAGAATGAGTGTAAAATGTAATTTCAGTTTTAATAAAATATTCTAATATTCTAAATTTAACAATAAAAATAAATTATTTTGAACAATATATATTTTATATGTGGTATTTTCTTTTAAAAATCATTATTTTTAAATGTATTTTACAAAAACAAATTATTAATGTTAATTTCCCTATTTTATGGAACTTTTTTATTTCTCCTAATTTTTAAATAAATTGTTACTAACACTAAATTTAATCAATATTATATATATATATATATATATATGTGTCTGTGTGACATTAGAAAATAAACCAATATTAATTATAGTTTGGCAGAAACTTTTTTTATTACCTATATTTTTCTTTGATAATAATTATTTTTGTTTTTTTTAAACAATTTTATTATAGGTTCTGATCATATTTGCTCATTTTGAAACAATATCTAAAATTACCCATAGCCCCTCCTCAACTCATAACTAGGAGGATAATATATTTTAACACACTCAAACCCACATCATTTTATATTGACAAAATATCCATATTAATCGAGCTAAAAGTCAATCAGTAAAATTAACTATTTTTGTTGAATCATATAATGATTAGATTGTAGTACTTTTGAACCATTATATATTAAGTTAATAATTAATGTAAAAATATGGTAACGTGCTTAATAAGTTACCAACCATACGTGTGTTAAAAAATGGTTATATTAAAATGGTTGAATAAACAGCTCATTCATAATTACCTGCTTTTAAAAATAAGTCTAATTAAAATAATTCAATAACATTAGATGGAAATTAAATTGAGTTATAAATTTGTGTGAGAATTAAAATGTAAATTTACTGTTACATTAGCTTATAATTTTTCATTTTTTAAAAGGATTTAATTAAATTTTATTATTTTAAAAGGTTAAAATGTAATTTTATCATATATTTTATAATTTTTTAAGGGACTAAACCATAAACTTTAGAATGATAGAGCTATTGCCGCCACCCCTGCTATCAGTGTCTCATTCTGGTGCTCAAGGGTAACCACCTTATCCTTGCAAAGGGGGAAGGGTGACGAAAAAAGTGTGTCTTCAACAGGGACGAAGCCAGAAAATTGTTTTACCATCTTTAGGGTCAAAATGCCAACACCTGTTCTTTATCTATGCCCTTGGTCTCCGAGATGACAATCAAGTGAACGGTGAGGATGTTTCTAAAAAGACAATGAATGGTTAAAAAAAAAACCCTTATACTTTAAAGATAAACTTTTTAAGAATGAAAAGATAGATGATTGTGATGTTATTAGATTAAACTGAACCCGATTCAAACACATTAAAATGTTCTAAAATCGAACAGTAGTCTGACCCAACTTAATTAGCTAGTTGACCAATCTCTTAGATAATGAGATATCAATCTCAAGAAATCTAATCAAAATTGAAATTTCTAATTATGTTATAAAGATTTGATGAAACTAATGGGGTTTACATCATATCTCCATAATACAACAATAAAAACAAAGATAATAAATTAGATTATCAATTCAACAATCTCAAAGAAATCACAATTATTGATTATTATTATTATTAATGTCCACAAACTTATAGATTTATCCTCTTATTAATTAAATATTTTTTTAAAAATCTTTTCATTAATTATTAATTAATTATGCCATTGTTAATTGTTGTTAGGAGCAAAGTTGTAAATGACAAAGGAATTGGATCAATGGGGGCCATAGTGGAAACATGAAAAAGATGAAACAGCTTCTTCTTTAGCATCATTGGATGAATTTGTTACCAAACGTTACTTCTTTTTTTCATTATAAACAAACATATTGGGACCTACCAATTTACCATCCTCTCCTTTCCATATATATATATATATATCAGTGTTTGTAATGATTCGATTAATAATATCGGATAGTCATCCATTAAAATTTTAAGTCTAATTTTGAGATTTAATCCTCATACTTTAATTTTATATAATTTTTTTATTTTTATAATGTTTTTAGGATACAAAGTCAACTTTCATAATATTATTAATAGGTCTAAATTGATAACGCTGTTAACTACTGTTTTAAAGTGATGACGTGGATTTTTTTTGGTAAAAACAGTTGTCCAGACTATCTTTACTGTTAGAGAGTTATCAATAAAAAGGATTACATTATCATTTTAATGACAACCATTAGCAATGTCAACAATTTTACATCTATTAATAAAAGTAGAGAAGTCCAATTATGTCAAATTAAAGTAAAATGATTAAATTTTAAATTTCTACATAGTAGAAGGACTAAAACCACAATTAGATTAAAACTTTACATATTTAGTTAATTGAAACAAGATGGTAAAAAGTATACACGTCAATTGGTGGATCAAGTTAGTTTTGGGTCCGATCAATTAGGATCAGATTAATTTGAGGTTTTTGAGTCAATTTTGGATTTAAGTCATTTCGGATTCATTTCATTCGAATTTGATATTCATTTTTTTTGTGTGTGTTTTAATCATTTTAAGTTAATATAAATTTCGAGTTTGAATTAGATAGAATCAAATTTAAGTTGGAATGGATGAAATCAAGCTTTTGGGATAATGTAAGAATCTATAGATCTAATAAAAAGTTCAAACAGGTTATGAAAAAAGCATGAACTGGAAGTCCACAAAGTAGACACGTCAATTGGTGGATCAAGTTGGTTTTAGGTCCGATTAATTTTGGATTCAAATCATTTTGGGTTCATTTCATTCGAATTTGAAATTTAGTTTTCATGTTTTGATCTTTTCAAGGTCATATAAATTCCGGGTTTGAATTAGATGGATTCAAGTAATTAATATTTTTATACCCAAATCAAACTTTTGGGATAAGGTAAGACTGTATAGATCTAATAAAAAGCTCAAACAATTTATGGAAAACGCGTGAAATGGAAGTCTAGAAAGGTAGGTCCATGGTTGAGCCCCCAAAAGAGAAATGTAAGTAAATAGATTGAGAGACAAGGGGAATCATTAATAGGTGTAATCAACAATGTGACTATTCACTACATCCCCATCAATTTTTTTGCCATTGGTCTGGTCCCGTATTAGTAGGGCTTCAAACAAGGTCAAGAAATAAAGGAAATGATGGTCCAAGACCATAATACCCTACCAACACATATGCCTATATACAACTTCTATAGGGCTCTAAAGCTTAGTCAATGTGGACATGTGGGCACCTTTTCTTTGTGAAATGAAATAACATCATTTGTCATGCTCCTCAAAATCATTGTACTTCTTTCACCAAAGCTGCCATCTTATGTATACATACATATATTATCATAATTTGAAGCAAAGAGGTAAAATTGAATGTTAGAAAATTTAGAGACTTATCAATTAGTTTTGTTGAGGGATTTTCGACTCTTTTAAGAGAAATTTGTGAAGTGTTGGGAACCAACGAATTCATTAATATAGACGGTATTGTATTCTCAAGGTATATATATTCTATTTTAACTTTGAGAACTCTTTCATGGAGAAGTCTTTGAAATATTATTTGTGCCTCCAAAGGTTGTATCTAGGAATGGCAAAAAAACCTAGATTTCGCGGGTTCTGACCCAACTCGATCCAATAGGGTCAATTTTTTTTTTTTTTTAGAATTTGGTTTTGGGTTAAGTCTAATTCTTCAATTAGTTGGGTCAAGTCAGGTTTAGAGAAAATCCAACTCACCCTAAGATATTTATCAAAACATCCTTTATATATAATATTAGTTTAAAATATATATAATAAAATTTATATTAGTATTTCTCTAGCATAACTATACCTATAAAAGAATTAATAGTATCATTAAAAATAAAAAAAATAAAAAGTTAAAAATTATGGTATATCAAGTTAGAGCTGAGTATATCTTCGATTTTTCAAGGTGGATAAATTAACATTTAATTTCTAGTCGGATCTGATTATGTTGAGGATAAATCTGTAGGGGCCAAGATGGGCAAAAAATAACTCCACCTTGCCTTGTTATCATCTCTAGCCGTATCAAGTGAGAGCACCTCATCTACTAAGCATATCTCATATTTGCGCTTGGTAGAATATATTACCATTTGAGCTTAAAGATCATTAATTTCAGCATTAAAGAAAAGATAATGTAAACCCTAAAATGAGAAATTAGTGATGATTCAAGTTAACCAATACTTCAAGCAAATCATTAGGCATATAGGAATTAGTGTGAATGTGAAAGGGAATAGATCATAATCAACAATGTCTTGAGTATTGAAGACATCAATGATCAAAAAGCCATAGGCATCAAAGGTAAGTGGTCCTACTGACTATGGAAGCTACAATTCAGTCCATTCCCATGGGTTTTTGGAGTCTTTTAGGTTTTCAAGTAGGAGAGTCAAGCCAAAATAGAAAAATTGGATAAGCAAATTGGCAATGGGGGTTGATACAATAATCCATATCCTCATAAAAAAAAGGGCAAAAGCAACTAAGTGAAAAAAGGTATATATCTTTTCTTAAGTGGCATGAATCAAAAGCCACATTGGGTTGGGGCTCAAAGTAAAGTTTAAGTATGATTGCTTTTACACAACCCCAACTTTGTCCCTAGAAATATCATCATTGCAAAAGACATTCATAAGTCTTCATTAGATCTATGAGTTTTATTCTAACTTGATTCCATCAATTTGATCATAAAAAGTCATAGGCAAAAGATTAAACTCAAATTGGCTCATACTTAAATTAATTCAAATTTGAAACAATATAAAATGAGACTAAAAAAAAACTAACAAATATTTCGAAATTATCTAAATATAAAATAACCAAAACCCTTGATGATCCACAATGGCGCATTTTAGCATTGTGTTTTGGAGTATATTTAGGGGCATGCATTTTTTAGTTTTAACAGAATTAACTCACCAAACCGAATTAGTTCAGTTAATCGGTTAGTCAGCTAATCTAATTCAATTAGGGATCAATTGAAGGTTTTTAAAAATTTTGGTTATTGATTAATTCAGTTTGTAACTAAGTAATTAACCTTAACCAATTAGTTAAAATTATTATTAATAATAAGTTGAATATATTAGAGATAGGTCCAATACGTTGCATAAGACCAATATATAAAATTAAAGGATTTATAATATTTTTATAATAGGTGTAAAAAATATCAAAACTAAAGTATTTGAAAAAAAAACTAAAATTAAACTAAAAAAGTCAACAAAAAAGTAAAAAATTTAAACAAAAAAGTAAAAAAAAATAAATATTTTTAGTGTAATGTTTGTTATTGTGTTATTTGTTATTTTTTTATCAAATTTATTTTTTTGTAATAATGTCTAAAACTACTCACAGCCCATCTCTAACCCATAAATAAGAGGATAATTCGCTTCAACGCACTCGAATCCACGTTCTCCTATATTGGCAACAATACTCATACCAATCGAGTTAAGACTCAATCGGCATGTCTATTTAATTTATTAAAACATGTTTTAGTTAATCACATTTTATTATATTTTATCAATATACCTAAACTTTATTTTAACAATCTTATTTTCTAGTTTAGTTTCATGGCACAAGTAAAACAACTACAAGGCTAGCTTTAGCTTGTATCTTGTTATTTTCTTGGTTTTGCCAACACCCATTACTAGTTTGCCACTCACTCCTCCACTTTACATGAGCATTTTAGATTCATACCATCTAATCTTAGACATTAAAGGATTCCCAAAAGAAACAGGTTGCTTTCTTCTTCTTTTTTCCTTGTTTTATTTACCACCCATTTTGTACTCAAATGAGAGCAAAGTTAGATCTAATCTTTGCATTGAAATCATCAGCGAGGGAAGAATGTTGTTTTTCAATTAAGAAAACAAAGGGTAAATATATTTTTTCCGATATTTGAACTTGGCTTCGAGGTTCAATTAAGTACTAAAGACTTGATTTCAAAACTTAATTTGGTAGTTAAACTTTTTTTGGTGTAATTAGTTATATGAACTTGGCTTCATGATTCAAATAGATTCAAATAAATCATTTAATGGATGTGCTAATTTAGATCAAAAAGTCAAATTTAAGTACTAATTTAAACAAAATAAACTTGTTTAAAAATTAAATTCAAGTACCAAAATATATATTTACACGATAACAAACTACCAAACCCAAGATAATTAACTTGAATTGACCCGAACGTAACTAGAAAAATCTTCAAACCTAGGTAATCTGAACATAAAAGAGCTCCAATCTGAACTTAACTAAAAGAATATAATCTTCAAAATTAGATAAAAATGCGGTGAGCGTGGATCGAACACGCGACCTTCAGATCTTCAGTCTGACGCTCTCCCAACTGAGCTATCCCCGCCGATGCCTTCTTAAATTGTGCTTAAAAAAATATATTTTATCTTTACTCCCTCCAATGTATACCCAAATGTCTACCATTCGAAACCCTAGCTATAACACTTAATGCGGGTCTAAGTGTTCTACAGACTAAAACTGGACTCGACTTCAATTTATGAGTGATACAGATCACACTGTAAAATATTGATGCCAGATTTTCACTTAACAAGATCATAAATATTATTATCACAAATCAATTATAAAAACAACACAACAATACGATAATCAATCTTAATATTCAGGATCGAAGTCAAAATTTTCCATATTAACAGGCAGATTTTTTGAAATTTTATCATTGTATTAACTTATAACTTCACAATCTTATAACACGATTTTACCATCAAAGAATAGAAAAGGAAAGCGACGAGAGTTCAAACCAGAACTGTCGATGAGCATTTTTGCATCTTTTCCTTCGTTCTTTCGGTGACGAAGACTGGTTTAGGATTTGAAGTCAATGACATGCCGAATCACTTGCGAAGATTGACTAAGACGAAGGCGAAGGAGATCCGATCATGGAAGGAGAGAAAGAGATCAGCCGTGAAGTGTGGAGTTGCCGCCGAGAAGAAGAACACGGCGGAGGAAGAGGAGAAAGTAGCGCCATTGAAATGCGATTGGCGCCTTCTGCCCAATTAACCAATTAAATATTTTCCCGCTTTAACAGAAAATCTACCGCGAGCCGTTCAGTTTTTCTCTTTAAACAATTGCTGAAATTCATATTTTGATGCATTATGAATTATGATGCTCAAATTTAGAATTTAATTTATGTATCTTAATTTAATATAACTCGATATCTTATTTTTACAGTGTGATTATTTAAAATAATTAATATAACAGTAAATTTTAGTTAGCATTCATAATTTGATTCGATTAATTCAAAATCGAATTTATTTTAATCCGATTTTACTATAAAAAATTCATAATAAAAATTTATTTAACTTCAATTTAGATTTATCTAAACTCAAATTGACTTGAATGCCAAACAATTTAAATCTAAAATAATTTGAATAAATAACCTAAAATGATATAAATTCATAATAAATGAAAAAAAAAATTCAAACCTCAAATCTGAATAATCCAAACTCAAAAGAAACTTAAAATTTAAATTTTCAAAAACTCGATCCAAAACTAATTTAATTCAAAATGATCCAAATAGAAAGTGATTAAAACAAAAAATAAATCAAAATAGTTACAATAAATCCAAAAATACCCAATCCTTAGAATTTAAATGATTCAAACTCAAAACTACAAAATTTAAAAATATCATTACCCCAATTGACTTGATTAACCAACAAAAAAAAGCTCAAGCCTTAAATCTACCTTAATCGAAACCAATAAAAACAATAGAGATATCCAAAAAAAATAATAAAGCTGGAAAAATTTATAACTCAATTTGACTCAATGAAGCAACACAAATAAGCTTAAAAGCCTTAAGCCATGCGGTCGAACACGCGACCTTCAAATCTTCAGTCTGACGCTCTCCCAACAGAGCTATCGCCGCAGATGAATGCTAAAGCTTTTGAAAATTTAAATCTTATTTGCAATTTCTCCAATGAGATGCTAAATTCAAATTTTCATCTGCCCTGACTACAATTTATCTACAGACTAATTTTCATTTAACAACATTATCATATTATTAGATTTTACAGTCGATCGTAGCTGATCAAAATTTTCCTATCACCTAGAAATTTAGAGAGGTTGATAAAAATTGAAAGGATTTAAAAAGAAATTTAAAAAAAAAAAAAAATCAAAGAAGAGAGTACCTGGGAGATGAAAGTTCAAACCAGAGCGTCAACGACGTCGATAAACTTGCTAACGCAACGGAGACGACGGCAAAGAAAGCTCCGATCATGGAAGCAGAGAAAGAGAACCGGCTATGAAGTGTGGAGTTGCAGAGATGAAGAGGAAGAAGAAACATGGCGGCGGAGGAAGAGGAGAAAGTAGCGCCATTTGAATCTAATATAATTTGATTTTACCTAAAAAATTCATAATCTGAATATATCAACTTAATCCAAATTTAATTCAACCTAAACTAGATTGAACAATTAGATAGAAACTAAAAAATTCGAAAAAGCAACTTCAAATATCCAAATTTAAAATGACAAAAAAAAATTGATTTAACTCGTAATGAACTAAAAAAATAGATAATATATAGTTTTCTGATCCAACTTCTCTAAAAATATTTAAATAGTATTTGAATTTGTATTTTGTCATATAAGTTGGTATATTTGTTCATGGGTTCGTTATCTAGAACAATTTTTTAAACTTGTCCTAACTCGAAAAATGAGTTTATATTTTTAAGAAAAATAAACCCAGTGCCAACCCAATTTGCCCATATTTGATTTTTTAATTAATTTTTATTTAAAAATAAAATTTTAAAAAACAAATAGTACATTAAATGCACTAAAAAAAGCTAAAATATAATAAAAAAATTAAAAAGCATTTATATTAAAAAATAAATAAATATAATAAAATATTTTATTACATTAAATATAATTTTTACAATTTTATATTTTGGGTTGAGTTAGCTAGTTGAGTAAGTTTTATTTTAAGTTTTAAATAATAAGTTTAATTGGGGTTAGTGATTTAATATAAATATAAATATATTAATTATTATTTAACATATATAACTAATATAATTTTTTAATAACATAATATACCCAGGTTGTGTTCAGGCAAAAAAATCTTGCCCAATGCTCAACCAATATAGAAAACGGGCCTCAAATCTTATCTAAGCTCATTTTTTGAGTCTCGTATTTTTTATCTAAACTCTCCAATTTCTTAGGCAAGCCTTTGATCCAGAACATGAGAGTTTTAAAATCCCAATTGACTCAATACAAAACCAATTTAACTTAACTCAGAATTGATTCAATTCTAAAGTGTTGGACAAAAAAAAATCCTTAAGTGACTAAAAATAAAGAATAATACAAACTCATAATAAATTATAAAAAAAACCCCTTGAACCTAAATGATTCAGACACAAAATGTTAAAACTTTGAAAATTTAAAAACCTTAATTAATTCTATGAACTGACCCCCCAAAAAAATTTTCAAGCCTTAAACCTATTGTAACCCCAATTGACTCAATCCAAAAAAGAATACTCAAGTCTTAGAGCTGCCCTGATCCCAATTAACCCAATCCAAAAAAATAAAAAATGCAATGAACAGGATCGAACAATTGACTAAAAATAAAGAATGATACAAATTCGTAATAAATTATAAAAAAAAAAATCCAAGTCTTGAACTTAAATGATTCAAACTCAAAATCTCATAACTTAAAATTTTAAAAACCTTAATTAATTCTATAAACGAACCCCCCAAAAAAAACTCAAGCCTTAAACCTACCCTGACCCCAATTGACTCAATCCAAAAAGGAATACTCAAGCGTTAGACCTGCCCTGGGAAACTCAAGCCTTAAACCTATCCTGACCCCAATTGACTCAATCCAAAAAGGAATACTCAAGCGTTAGACCTGCCCTGATCCCAATTAACCGATTCAAAAAATAAAAAATGCGGTGAACGTGGATCGAACACGTGACCTTCAGATCTTCAGTCTGACGCTCTCCCAACTGAGCTATCCCCGCAGTTGCTTACTGTTCTATTTTACAGCTTTAAATCTTATTTGCAGGTTTTCTCCTAAACTCAATCTCCCTAGAACTATTGTACAGACTACCTCGATTTTCAAATTAAGAGTGATCCAAAATGACAACGTAGAGACATTGATAACACAAAACAATATGATAGAACATTAAAGCAATCTTAATGCATTATCTTTTTCTAAAAAAATAGAAAGATGGATAAAAATTGAAGGATTTAAAAGAAATCAAAGAGAGTACCTCAGAGCGATTTGATTCGTTCTTTGGAGACGATGGCGACTTCAAGATTTGTAGTGTTAACAATGCTGGATCACTTGCGAGGACAACGAAAATTAAAGCAAAGAAGCTTCAGTAATAGAAGGAGAGAAAGAGATCGGCTTTTCTGAAGTTGCAGAGAAAAAGAACATGATGGAGGAACAGGAGAAAGTGGCACCACTGAAATGTGTTTGGCGCCTTATCAAATTATTGAAAAAAAAATTGAAAAATCTAAATCGATTCAAAATAAATTCAACTTATAAGTGAAATAGTAAAAGCAAGGGAAATTTAAAGCAGATCCAAAATCAATTTGATTGGTAAATAGCATAATTAAAGCAATATTATCAAAAAAAATTGAAAATTCAAAATTAATTCAACTCATAAGGGAAATTCAAAGATCTAAAATCAATTCGATTTAAAAATGGCGTAGTTAAAGCAATGTTATCTAGAAAATATATTAAAAATACAAAAACGATCGAAAATCGATTCAACTCATCAGTAAAATTGTAAAAGAAAATAAAAATGGAAAATACAGTGAACTTTGATCAAACACACAACAGAGAGATCGATAAAATTGGAATGATTTAAAAGAGATGAAAAACAAAAATAAAAGAAATCAAAGAGAGTACCTAAGAGTTTAAACCAGAGAACGTGAATGAGCATTTTTGCGGCTACTTCAAGATTTGTAGTGTTAACAATGCTGGATCACTTGCGAAGATAACGAAAACGAATGCAACGAAGCTCCGATCATGGAAGGAGAGAGATCAGCTTTTTTGAATTATGAAGTTGGAGATTAGAATAGAAGGAAGAAGAACATGGCGGGAGGAATTGGAGAAAATGGCGCCATTGAAATGTGTTTGGCGCCTTATGCATTTAATCATTAAATATCCGTTTTATCATTAGCTACTTTTTTTTTTAAATCTTAGATGTTGGATGATTATATTAAAATTCAAAAATAAAAAAATTAAATCTGAACAAGTACCAATGTAAAAACTTATTCCAACCCATGTAACACAAAATATTAACATGTTAATTTAACTGATAATATATATCTCTTAAACATGATCAAAGGCAAAAAACCGACCAGATCACTGGTTTATCAATTTAATTAGTCCGAACAATTCAATAAAATAATTCACTAAAAAATTTGTAAAACTATTTAAAAAATATTAAAAATTGGTTCAACCACCGATTTTCTGTCAATCTATACTAAATTCACAAATCTACTAATATAAAACCTTTTTTCGAACCGGTATCCTAACCAATTTCGAATCCCAACAGATCCAATTCAAATAACCATAACCAAAACAAATATATAACTTAAATGTAATAGAAGAACTGCTAAGTTTAAGAGAAGAATTGCTCCTATCCTCTTAAGACACTTAGCTAAATTCAACAAAGTTATAAAGCAAACAGTCCGAGAGGAAACTGTTCACTAAATTTATTAGAACAATTTCTAGCCTCTTAATGTACTTAACTAAATTCAACAAAAAAATACAACAAACACCATAAGAGGAAACTGTTCACTAAATTTAATAGAAGAACTGCTTTTAGCGGTTGAGAGAAAAGATTGTATGAAGCAATGACGTCACGTCATCTATATCATTCTCTAATAGTTTTATGCCACATTAACATTATGATCTTAAAAAAATCAAATTCAAAATAGATATGGCATAAAATTACAATGCTACAAAGTAAACACCTAAAATAGATATTGCTCAATTAGCATATTCATACACTTTCAACCGTACTAAACATGTGTAATTTAATAATTGGCCCTTCTCGCCAGCCCTTCATCTATTTACTAAAAATATGAGTGTATTTATATTTTAATTTTAAATTGAGCAAACAATGTATCTCAATTAACGCCTCACTCATATACAAGAGGTCTTATAACTCCTCGTCAATACGAAATTGGCAAGCTTCATCTCTCTCCGTAACTCTCCACGAGAGAGTTTACTCCTTTCATCCTGCACCGCTAAGACAATCGGCTCTCTGCGCCATCTCAAACGAAGTAAATCGACCAACACTACTATAACTTCCGCTTGTCTGATCTTTGCATCAACAAGCTTAAAAGCAATCCAAGTTACCAAAATGGTGTGCCAACTAGTGTGAAAACATGAATATCAAGCAACATAATTGAGGAGAATATTGAGAGTTCAAAGCAGATCCAAAATCAATTCGACTCGTAAATAGCATATTTAAAGCAATATTAACGAGAAAAAAATTGATCGCGACCTTCAAATCTTTTATCTGATGCTCTGCCAACTGACCTATCCACCATATGTGTGTTAAAACCATTTTTGCTGGTATAAATCTTATTTGCAGTTTCTCCAATGGCATGCTAAATTCAATTTCCTTCTACCTTGACTAAAACTATTGTACAGACTAACTCGATTCCAATTTAGATTGATACAGATCACACCGTAGATACATTGAATGCCAAATTTTCATTTAATAATATTGTTAGATTTTAATAATCAATCGTAGCTGATTAGATTTTTCTATCACCTAGAAATTTAGAGAGGTTGACAAAATCGGAAGGATTTTTTAAAAAAAAAAAAAAAAGAGCGAAGAGAGTACGTAAGAGGTTGCTAAATTCAAACCAGAGCCTCAATGGGTTGATAAGCTTGAGAGGACAACAAAAAACGAAGGCAAAGAAGCTCCGATCATGGAAGCAGAGAAAGAGAGTCAGCTATGAAGTGTGGAGTTGCAGAGAAGAAGAAACATGGCAGCGGAGGAAGAGAGGGGCGCTGTTTGTTTGGCACCTTACCCAATATTAATCATCTAAATACCTGTCCGGCAAAACAAAAATTATAATGCGGTGAGCGTGGATCGAACACGCGACCTTCAGATCTTCAGTCTGACGCTCTCCCAACTGAGCTATCCCCGCAGATACATCGTAACTGACCTATCCCAGCACATGGATCATATCCACTTCTGCCTGGAATTGTTCTACAGACGGAATGATCACAAAGTAGAGAAATTGATAAAGCAATATGATAACATTTGAGCGATCTTAAATCTTAATGCATCATCTTTCAAAGAAAATGCAGATTGAAAGGATCTAAAAGAAGAAAGTACCAAAGAGATGAGAGTTTAAACAAGAGATTAAATGAGATTTGTGCATTTTTGCAGCTACTTCAATGTTAACAATGCTGGATCACTTGCGAAGCCGACGAAAATGAAATCAAAGAAGGTCCGAGCATGAAGGAGGGAAAAAGAGATCGGCTCTGAAAGTGTAAAGTTGCAGAGAAAAAGAAGATGGTGGACGAATAGGCGAAAATGGCGCCACTGAAATGTGTTTGACGCTTTATCAAATTAATCAAATATTTGTTTCGCAAATCAAAATTATTTTTCCACTTTATTTTATATATATATATTTATTTATTTTTTATTTTTTGTGATATTCGAATAGTTTTGACTAAATTCAAAATCGAAATAACTAACGAGTACGAGTCAATTCACTCAATTACACATCCTCTTACATTGATAATAATATCTATGTCAATCAAATTAAGACTCGATCAACAACCATCTAATCTATTTTTAAATAAGATAAAACAGAAAAAAAATGGAGTTCAATTTGAATTTTTAAAATCGGTTCCATTATAATTTAAATGTGTTTAATTCAATTTGATTTTTGATTTACTAGTTAAAAAATTTAATTAGCATAACTGAATCAATATTCTAATTTTATTAAATAATTTTTAAAAAAATTGAAAACCAAGAAGAAGAAGAAGAAGAAATAAACATTCAAAGTAATGTTACCCAAAATTAAATATAATAGTCGATACTACATAAAAATGAAATAAAGGGAAACGCTGATACTAATGTAAAAACATATTCTTTAACATGCTAATTTGCATAAAAATATATATTCTTTAATTGATCTAACCGATTTAGAAGATCTGATTAAATAAATCATAAAAGTTCATAAAAATGATTCAACTGGTTCATACCGTGAAGCCTTTTTCCGGACCGGTATTCTAACCAGTTCCTGGTCAAACCAATCCAGTTCAGATAACCATAATATAGCTTAAATGCAATCCAAGTTACCGAAAATGGTGTTCCAAGTTCCAACTAGAGTGAAAATATGAATAACAAGAAGCAAATGAAAGGAACAAATTCTTATTTATGAATGTAACTTAAATTATTCATCAAGCACACTACCACACACGTCAGCCAATTCATATATCCCAATCACCAAGTTTCCCTTTTTAACTACACACATAAAATTAAATAATGAATCCAATCCCTAAAAAAACAAGACTACTTAAAAAAAGGGGTCAAAATTCAGTTCCACTCCATATTTGGAGGGATTTATGTAAGAATTCTACACAACCCAGAGAGAGCTATGGAGTAACAACTAACAAGCCAGTCCCCCTTTACCCCTCTTTTTTTTTTCTAGTTCAAGTGTCTAAGTAGAGCTATAACATCTCTCCTGCTGTTATTATTTTAGCTTACCTGCTGCTGATGACTGCCGTAGATCGGATAAGCCCCGTATGTGGTGGCTGCAGCCGCGTACATGCCTAAGCCATTTGGTGGTGGCAAAGCATAGCCGTAACCATCGTAGACCTGCCCTCCATAGTAAGCTCCACCCCACTGGTTACTGTAATCAGCCCTAAACTGCAATATCACAAAATAATAGGTTAGGAATAATTCACCATAGCTTTCTTAAAGTGAATGTACTTGAGAGGTCCCTCAATTTGTACTATTAAAAAGAATCAAATAAGACCAAACTGGAATAAAATTAACATTTACTGTTTCAAAAAATATAATTTATTGTTTAACAGAGTATTTTTAAAGTTTTTATGGTTCTGTAAATGAAATCTTCTATTTGCAATTGAAAAAAAAAATTCAAGATATTTTCTAAACAATAAATGTTAGCTTTGATACAATTTGCAATTATTTGATTCTTTTTAATAGTATAGAGACTAGATTAATCCATTTAATAATAAAGAGACTAATTTGATCCGGTCCCTATAATACTCGGACCTCCTAGGTACTTTAACCCTTTCTTAATGGTGAAAGGGGAACTGGATAGAGAATAGAGACCTGTTTATTTGCTGGATTGCGACCCCAAGAGAGACGCACTGTTTGCTTGCCAATATTCGTTTCATTCAACTTCTGTAATGCCTCCTCAGCGTTGTTCCTGTTAGAGACTCAACAGTAACTAGATCACACCTTTAATATAGTAGTCTTCTATAGGCAAAAGCAAAAAAATATAGCCAAAACTTCACCTGTTGGCAAATCGTACAAACCCACATCCTTTACCAACAGGTATTTTAACAGAGACTAATTCACCATACTGAGAGAAAGGTTGCCTGAGATCTTCCTCGGTCACATTAGGATCAAGCCCTCCGACAAAGATCTGTAATAAATTTTTATTAGCCAAAGGAGGTACAGATTTTTGTCCTCCTAAGAGTTAAAGCCAAAAGAGGCTTAAAAACTTACTGTTGTATTTGAAGAATCTCCATCAGATTGGGTTGAAGCACCATTCGATGCATAGCCACCTTCCAAGAAAAAAAAGAATGCGAATGTATCAAGCAAAATCCTAAAGGCTTTTATACTGTAACAGTCAAATTTGCCTTCAGTGGTCGAAAATAGATGGGGCCAGAATGAACAACAGAAGGTTTGCAAGAATGCAATTATAAAACCAGGTAAATAAGCATCTGGAGTTGGCAATTATCCGAGCACTCACATTATTTTATAATGCCAATCATGAAATTGCCACAAAAGTCAACTTTTCTATTAAAGAAAATGAAAAGAAAAAGGAATAAAAGAAGTTAAAGATTCATTATTAGACACAATTCAACTAAAAGTATGTTACGGTCATGAAACAATAATGGAATTTGTCAATCACACATTATCAAAATTTGAGACAACCCAATTAGCTTCTCTCATAGAATACAAATCTATGATGGTTTCGATTTTTAAAAAAATCAAGTCGGTATAATAACCTTTATATTTCTTCAAAACCAACAACAAACTAGTCCTTACTGAAAGCAACATACGAAATAGCTGAGCAACTTTTAACAATTCCTATGCTATTTTATTGCTCATAAAAGAAAACAAAAATCGTGACCCTTGAAATTCAGCTGTGGTCACTGACGATGCTATTTTATATTGCATGAAAAAAGGTACTTACAAATAGAAATGTTAGGAAGGCATAAACCCCATCAAAAGAGGCTAGTGTGAGTTTGGATGGACAGTGCGGGGCGATGCATTTAACTTACTTTTTGACTCATGCTACAATATCACTACAGTATCTAATCTCACCACCACCGCTGTTTTTACACTAACAGCAAGTAAACGCACCGCCCATCCAAACCCATACTAAACCAAGTTGCCCAACAGAAAAGGAAAAGCGGGATATGTAAGAACTTTGTTACACTAAAAAAAAAAAAACAGAAAAGTAGCATTTTATTGCCCCAAAAAGCTACGATTTGTGTCAACAAAATCTAGTAACCAAAAGAAAGGCAGCTTAGATAAATCATAAAGTGTCTCAGAAGGAATCACTGATCTGCTAGGTTTGAAATTTTAAGTCAAAGTAAGGGAAGTAGCACCAAATATGAAAGGGTAAGGTGAGGCAAGACTCGAGAGAAACTTTTTACATCTACAACTACAAAGCATCCTCAAAGAAAAAAAACCAAAGAAATGCAAGCAGCAAGAAACAAAATGTAAAAAGATAAGCACTTGTAGCAATAAAGGTAGCTCCTTAACTAAAATTTTAAGATGTACCAATCCTTTAAAGCTTTAAACAGAACAAATAAAGAAAAAGCACGTTAAATAATCAAATACCCTGTGAAGAATATTGCTGTTGATACCCTGATGACTTCCTGGGAGTTGCAGCACCAATACGCATAGGCCTGCTAGAACAATATGCACCATTCATTTCAGTCATGGCTTGGGACCTTTCAGTATCATCCCCAAACCTCACAAAACCATAACCCTTTGATCGACCAGTATTAGCATCAATTACAACTTTTGCAGCTTTAACAGAAGGATATTTACTAGCAAAAGTTTCATGCAATAGGCTATCAGTAACATCTGCAGCTAAATCTCCTACAAAAATAGAAAGATCAGGAACATTTTCTGAGCGCTTCTCTCCTGTGCTAAAAGTAGCCCAATTCAGGCGGAATGGTTGTTCTGTATTAGGCATCAACATGCCACTATAATTTTGAAGAACTTTCTCTGCCGTTGCATGTGAAAAAAATTCCACAAATCCATATCCTTCTGATAAACCAGTTTGCTTATTGCGAATGACCTTAATGGACACAATCTGCTCAAATAAATTCCAAATATCAATTATTAGACAAGCAACTAGAACCCTTAAATCAGATTTCTATATTTCCTGTGCCTCTGCCTTCTAAAATCAATCATACTTGGTTTAAATTTAAGCAAAGGCTCTATCACAATATGTGAACCTTACATTTAAGCCAAATGTACTGAACATATTGCATAGATCAACATAGGCCAAAAAGTCAAGATATTTTGAATTTAACCTCAGCATTCATAATCTATGTTGTAAACAGCTTTTTAACATTCCAAACAATACCTTCAACCAAGAAAGTCAAATTCCAAACTTGTTTCAGATTCTAGTTAATTAACTTTCTGTTGTATGGTATTTTCTTTAAATGCCTCAAATAGCAAAATCAATAATTGACTACACCCAGTTTACTGGTTCATACTCATCCCATTCATAGTATTTGATTCCATATATACAACCACGAAAGCTACATACCAACACCAATAACACTGGCATAGATACACAACCCCATCTTTTTGCTACAAATACCCTATAACAATACTCGTAAGATTACTATTTTCATCAATAGTAGTCAATGAAGATGCATTTAATTTGAATAATTTCCATAAATAGTACTAAATAAGTGCTCTTATAGCATTCTCACGTGCATTTACATTCACACAAGTCACACAAGCATATCAATCGATTGACAGTGCCATAATTGCAGAAACCACAACAAATATAATTTCAATAGTTAATGAAATATAAACATATTCACAGCCAATCATTCAACTAAAACTACGCATCTAATTTTTTAAAAAACAAATTAATATAATTAAGAGGAATTCGTATCAAGTTTCAACCTCGCCAGTAGAAGCGAAACAGCTATGAAGATAGTTCTCATCCATCCAATGATGCAAATCACCAGCCCAAACGGTCTTATTCTCGCCGCCACCACCCGATCCTTGCTGCTGCTGCTGCGACGGCGCGTGACCGTGGTGATGATACTGATGATGATAAGGCACGTAGTGTTGAGGCGGAGGAGGTGGCGGCGCAACAAAGTGTTGCGGTTGCATCATTTGATGCTGCATTACCATAGCCGCCGCAGCAGTCGGAGGATACTGCATAGCCACCCACTGTGGATGCGGTTGCGGCGGCGGTTGTTGTTGTTGAGGCCGTTGATTCTGTTCCGTTTGTGAATCCGAACCACCGTTTTGCTGCATCCTTATCTCTTTTTTATTGCTATTAATTAAAAAAATACAAACAGATAATTAAATTTTCAAAAAAGATTTTGAATGTTTATTAAAGATTGAATTTGAATCTAATTTCCTTTTCTTTTTTCTTTTTCTTTTTTGAAATAAATCTGTTTTTTTTTTTAAGCTAAATCTGAGTATTTTCAGGGGAAAAAAAAAGGTACGGCTAGGGTCTAATTTCTAAAGCACTTAAAACTATAAGCAGAGGACTTAAGCGAAGGGTGACGGGGAACATGAAACGTGGAGAATAATCGATCGTTAGATGAGTGAAGATATAGTTTAATATTAACCGTTGGATTTTGACATGTTGTAGTGGTGACATGCACGTGATACTGTTTATGTGGGTCTGTATCTCCTACCCTGAATCCGCCGCCAGCTGCATTCTTTTAACCTTTTTCTCCTTTTAAGGATTTTGAGGATTTAATTTAGGTATAATTGTGTCTCAGTCCCTGAATTATTTAAATTTTGAAATTTAGTCTTCATTTTTATTTTTAATAATTTAATCTCTCTATTTGTTTGGTTTGGATTTAAAGTTAAATTCCTAAAATTAAATATATGTTAATCTAATTATAAATAAATTTGTGACTATCGAATCAGCAATTGGATCTAATATTTTAAAGAAAAATAAATAATCCTTCTAATTATTTATGATATTGGTTGTTTTTTAGCACGTTAGACATAATTTTCAAAATCGGATTGATTGATCAAATCCAAAATTGATCCATCATATCAAAAATCAGTCAATTGGATCAAGAATTAGTTAGACTATCGATTTGGAATGAGGAGTAGGATCCATTTGACTCGTGAATTGGTTGAACTAGGCGATCAATCCAGTTGAATTGGGTTTCTCTGTTTTTAATATTTTTAATAGTTTATTTAATTAAACTTGAGAAATCGATTGAGCTGGTCGAGCCAAAAATCAAAGGTCTAACCAATTCAACCATCGATCCAATTCTGAAAACCTTGACGTGAGATCCGTTCAATACGATACATACAGATAGTTAAATTTTGATTCATATTTTTTTAATGTCCAACCTAAAATCCAAACTATCATTTTAACGCCCAAGCTGACTATAAAGTTTGACTAAAGGATTTAATTGATATAATACTGATACTTTAAAAAATTAATCAAAGTATTTGGAAGTTTTCGAATTAATTTAAAATCTGTCATAATTTAGGGATTTTAAGTGAATTTAACCCCTTGATTTGTGCAAGTTGACAATTCTTTTTTGGCTTGGATACAACTTGGCATGTTATTAGAACATGTTCTGTTTTAGGACATGAATCTAAACACAACAAAGGCTAGCAGCCCAATGATAACACTTTTGGGCCTATTACTCACATTTTCATTGATCCATATACATGCCAACATTTAATAATTTTTATTATATAAAAAAACATTTAATAATTTTCTTTTAAAAAAATCCAACATATAATAATTATTATTATGTCTCAAATTAATGAAAAGATTGTGAAACATTTTATGTAGTATAACTTTATACCTTATTCGAGGCGAAAGTCAGAAAATTACTTTAAAGATCAGAGATGAAAACTTTTTGAAGAGTCGAAGTGCAATTTTACTATTATATTAACTTATAATTTTATAAATTTCAAAAGGACTAAAAGGCACATTTACTATTTTTGGGAGGGCCAAGACCAATACTTGCCTCTTTATCTACACCATGACATTATCAATGAATCATATGATACCACATAATTAAAAATGAAGTAATAATGAACTTCAAGTTGTGGTCTATCAATTGGATGTTCACCTTTTTTTTTTTCAGAAATAACATGGGTATAAATAATAATTGTACAAAAAAATGAAGTACCAATAAAGATTAAAATTGAAATCTTAAAAATTTAAGGTTTCGGTCCAAACCCTGAACTTAATAATATTTGAATTGACATAAAAATATAATAAAACTAAATTTACCTTTATTAACTAATAAATGAGATGCATTTTTTTGGTATACTTAATACATTACAAACCTAATTATCAACTGTAACATAACAATTCGTCCTATTCAAATAATTTAATTATTAAAGACGAGTACACATGACATGTCACATCATCGTACATAGTCTACATATATATATATATATATATATATATATATATATAATAAAAGGTTTATATTTAATACCAACAATCTATGCATCAACTATAATTTTATATGATAAGCGATAGACCTAGTTATGATCATCGCCGTTCGGTCCAGTAGAATGACCGGCGCCGGGGCTATGACCGGGAGTTGTCGGCCGGAAATCATCGGTATACTCCGTACCAACATTGTCTGCAACAAATGCTTCATAATGATCAGCTTTCAAAACCCTTTCCTCACTAAATGAAACTCCATAAGCAAACAACAACACAAAGAGAAGGGCACCAACAAAAAGGATATCGTTTTTAGCCATGGAAACTAAAATATTCAATAACTGTAAAAACCTAACAATGGAATATAGAAAAATAGATAAAAGAAGTTGAGATATGGCCTTAATGCTTTGGGAAATGGGTATTTATAGAACTATCAGAAGCTACCATTGTGGAGCTTGGTTGATTATAATGGATGTCCCCTATTGAATTCCATTATGACAGGACATGTTTCAGTATAGTCCAATGTTGTGTTGAAAAACTCTTGAAGTGTGCTGTTTTTTTGCCATGCAACTCTCTGTTCCCCATTGTTTCTTTATATTTGAAAACATCATATATGTATGGGGGAGGTGGTAACTTCACGCATTTGCTGAGATGAATGTGACTTTCTTTTTTTTTGGTATAAAAGCAACAAGTAGACTCTATTTTGGGTTCAATTTTGCCTCATTGAATCTCTACCTTCAAAAGTTCTTGGAATGTACACCGTTCATGCATTATGTATCACGTGGTAGCTAGATATAGAGTTTGATTATTCCGAATCCGAGCTCGATCCAACTTGATTTTATCGTACAAAGAAAATTTTGATTTTAGGGGAGTAAGATAAGAATACAAAATTGTTGGGGTAAACTTATAAATTTCATACTAAAAAGATTAAATTGGATTACAAAACAATATTAGGGGGTGAAATTGTAATAAAGTCATTTTATCCAGGGTTTTTCCCTCTTTGGATATGCTCCTCACAAACTCAATAATATGAATTAGTCCAACTCTAATTTAAAAATAACTTAACTCAAAATTGATCTAAACATAAAATGACATGAATACAAAAAAAAACCCGACTAGCAAGCTTGACTTGCCTTAACTAAACTGACATGGGCCCGAAATAAAATAATCCAAGGCATGGTTATCTTTCCTTTTTTCGTCAATAAAAATTTAGGGAAGAAAAGGCTACCCTAATCTAGGGTTGGAGCATAACATCGATCTCATAAAAAGCTAAAAGCGATACATATTAATTACCCATCAAATGAGATTGTTGGTAAAACTCAAATTATGAACCAACCTGTATTCGAGGGTGAAGGCCTCCAAATTATGCTATAACCAGAGATAAAGCCAAAAGATTATTTTTAAGGGTTAGAGTGTAACTTTACCATTATATTAAAACATAATTTCATAAATTTAAGGGACTAAATGACAAATCTATTATTTTTGGGAAGACCAAGGCCACTGCCTGCCCCCACTTTGCGCTTGCCCTAGGCTATAGCCCCTATAAAATTTGAAAATTTATAAGTCAACACATGATAAAATTATATTTTAACCTTCTTAAAATGATAAAATTACGATTTAATCTTTCTTAATATTGTAAAATTATAAGTTCGCAATGAAAAGAAATTACTTTTTAACTCTCATAAAATTTTATTATTTAATTTCAACCCTCCAAAATTTTTTTTCTAGCTTCCCATATTCACCATTCTTCTTTCATTTCTATACAGAATTACACATATGCATTCGATTCATTAACCAAAATCAAGAAGAGAAAAAATGAACATTAACTTGGCTCATCAAAAGATTCCTAGCATAAATATAGCAAAGGGAAACATATAAAAAACAAGTATCAAAAATGGTACCAACCTGTTTGCCTTTTGTTCCCAAAGAACATAAAGTGGAAAACCAAGTTGTCTTCCAATGTTCCTTGTGCCCCTCAAAAATCTTTCCAAACTTGAATAAAATGAATTCTCTACCATTCTTAAAATTTCAAAAAGAATCATCACATACCTTGTTTGACTTGAGAGGATACCAAGCTCAACATTTGATGGTTGAAATACCACCGGTATTTTAATTTTTTTCTACTGCCATATAATTTTCATTTTCGTCCTTGTTGTTTGTTACTATTTTAATGTTAATAACCTTAGTTGCGTGACAAGCTAGTACAGC
Source organism: Gossypium australe (assembly GCA_005393395.2). NCBI lineage: Eukaryota > Viridiplantae > Streptophyta > Magnoliopsida > Malvales > Malvaceae > Gossypium > Gossypium australe. The sequence goes on along the minus strand of CM016619.1, from coordinate 144,078,926 downwards.
CTATATTTGTGCAATATGTGTCAATTGGTATGATAAGAATCTAAGGAGGATATTGTGTGGTTGCTACCCCCGCTTGGAGAATCTTTTTTCGTGTGATTTTGATTCGGGTCAATTTTGGATTATGATTTGAGTTTGAATTTTTTTGGTTCAAGTCAATAGAAATTCAGATCATTTCAAGTTTTGATCGATTTAGGTTCATACCATTTCGGGTTACTGTTTGGGTTATTCAAGTTTGGATTATTCTAGATTTGGGTTGTGTTAATTTTGGGTTGAGTTAAAGTTAGTATGAATCAGACTAATTTGGGTTTTTAAATTATTTTTTTGTCATTTTGACTCAATTCAATTTTGGAGTTGGGTTTGGGTTCGGGTGTGAGGTTGAAGTTTTTTTATTTGTTCCGGTCAATAAGATTTTGAATATTTCAAGTTATGATCGGTTCATGTTTAGATCATTTCAAATTACTTGTTCGGGTTATTTAAATTTAGATCATTTTAAATTTTGGTCAGTTTTTTAAGTCAAAGAAGTAAAATACAATCTAGCTTTTAGTATAAGGACCTCAATGATACTTTTATCAACTATATTGTATAAAAGTGCCCCAAAATGCAATTATCTTTCTAAGCACTTGCGAGTAGCGATAGCAGACCACAATGCCATTTCAAAGCTTTTACCATTAAAAGTAAAAAACGTGCATGAACCATTGTGCTCCCATAGAAATCCAAAAGGACCCATAATGAAGGATATTGAAGTCAAATGAAGCCAATGATGTTTGTATAGTGTGCTATGAGCTTTCCACTATAAGGGAATGGGGGAGAGGTACTGGCCGGTGTCTAAAGCATGGCTAAAACATGGTTGGTTGGTTCCTCGAGTTGAGGAAGTTGTTATTTTCCCAATAAGCTAGGTTTTGATAATGGAGATATGGGTTCCCATTAGTTCATTGCATCTTGAAAATTCGATTTAATTAATTTGAATTTGATCGATAAAAGTATTATAGAGGTCTTTGTATTAAGGGTCAGATTGCATTTTATCTCTTTTATTTAAAAAAATTGATAAATTAGTCCATGTACATTAAATTGAAGAGCAAAGTGGTTATTCTATTAAAAACTTTATTCATTTCAATTTTTAAAAATTGGTCCTTGTACGCTAGTATAAGGTATACGTGACATAAATAACTATCTGGTTGTTTTATCAGTCGCACCATTTTTTAACAGTAAAAATAGATAAATTTTTTAACAAAAATGAGTAGTTTGTTCTCTGATCTAATGTATAGGGACTAGTTTGCTCATTTTTTGTGTAGACGAGGCAAAATGCAATTTAACTCTTAGTATAAATGCTTTCATGATACTTTTACAAAATTTGACTCGAGCCCATTGATAATAAAATTTTGATAACTTGAACCTATTCATTTTAAATTCAAAATTATTCAAAACTTTAATAACTCAAATTTGAAGTTACTCAAATAAGTAACCTTAAAATGACTTAAACTTGAGATGACTTGACTCGAAAAATTTTATTGGCAAATCTGAATGACTTAACTCAAAATTGAAATGATAGTGAAATTAATATATAGGACTTGTAAATGAACCAAGTTTGAACTAACGAAACCTTTGGTTCATGCGTGTTCATTTATTTTTTAAGCTTGTCCTGTTTGATTCGTGATCGTTAAGAATTTCAAATTATATATGTTTGATATATGTTTTTGTTCGCTTGTTTCAAATTATGTATGTTCATGTATGTTTATTTAAGTTAAACGAATATGTTCGTGAACATTAAATGAACTTGTACATAAGCATATAATTAAACATGTTTATAAACAATATTCATGAATGATAAACAGACACTAAATGAGCATATATATTATTTTCTAGATGTAAAATAATCAAATACAAGTATTAATAATTATATCATAAATAAAATAAACACATAAACAATAATAAATTTATTAATATATAATAATTAAATAATAAACGAGCATAAACAAATTTTTCATTAACATAAATTAACTTAATAAACTTTGTTCATATTCAGTTCATTTAATAAACGAGTCTTAAAAACTTGTTCATATTCATTTATTTAGCTTGATAAAATGAACATAAACGAACAAAAATCAAGTTGTTCCATTAAAATAAAAGGTAAATTAACTAAATAATATCAAAGCCCACACAAATAAAACAAAAGGATTAAAACTAGAGGTGTTCATGGGCCGGGCTGGGCCGGGTTCAGGCCGGGCTCAACTAGAAACTTAGGCCCATTCATCGGGCTCGGGCCAAGCCGGGCCCAAAAAATAGGCCTAAATTTTTTCCCAAGCCCGGCACATATAAAAATGCTAAAACCCGGGCCCTGCCCGGTCCGCCCGTATTAAATTTTTATATTATTTTATATAATTTTTAAATATATATAATACATCAAAAATACTAAAAAATCAAAATAAATATTTCTCTACAAATTGAAAATAAATTTTAAAAAAATATGTAGACTTAAATAACACTAAGATATATGTAACTTAACAAGCAAATACCTCTAAAATAATAATAAAATTAACAAATGCCTTTAAAATAATAACAAAATTAACAATAAAATAAGTTTTATACAATATTCAATCAATAACAACAAAATAGTAGCAACATAATAGTAATATGGTAGCAAAATAGTGAGAAAACAACAAGAAAATAACATTCAAAAATAAAAAAAATAGCAGATTTTTTTTGTCATTCAGTGAATTCGGCCGGGCCCAGGCCAAAAATACCTTATCCGAGGCCCGACCCATTTTTTAAACGGGCCTTATTTTTTTTGTCCAATACCATTTTTCGGGCTTATATTTTTGCCCAAACCCTCTCAAATTTCGGTCGGGCCTTCGGGCCGGGCCGGGTCGCCCGGCCCATGAACACCTCTAATTAAAACCAAACAAAATTAATTAGCCTTACTGCCTAGGGGTATTAAACCCCTCCATCTGCTCATCATTTCTGGTAGTACTTCTAGAATCAACATTCTCCTTGGTGATAGCCGAAATACTCTTAGCCAATTGCTCCATGGATTTTTTAAGTGAAACACGGTGATGGCCTGAATTTTTAAAGCGCACGTTGCTGCCATGTTAGCTTTTGTTTTGCTTACTGTTTTTGCCTCTAATTTTCAGACCCTTGCCCGAATCAAAGATCCCCACATGAGCCATGGAGCTGTTTGAGGGCAGAGAGTCTTTGTTTTCAAAGAAAACCACTGCTGTGTGTTTGCTGGAGTCAAGACTCCCCAAGTCAACCATCCCTTCACCCTTAGCATATTCCTTTAAATTCAAGGGTGTGCTAGTAGGAAATTTATCTGAGCTTTTCGCGAATATAATTCGGAACATGGACCGGATATTGTTTACCTGGTTGAACCGAGAGTAATTGGTAAAAAAGCCAATTTTGTTATTGAGCAACTGGGCTTTAGCTCTTCTCATCGAGTTGAAGCGGTTGGTTTTTGAGGTGGTATCTGGGTGGGATGGAAGGATTCTGTTCGAATTCAAATTATTTCTAGTCATCCTCATTTTATTTTTCTTCGTGTTGATAATTTTATTTCCAATAAGTCTCTCTTCATTTCTTTTGTTTATGGTAGCCCTGACAGGTTGAAACGAAAGCTTCTTTGGGGAGGGTTAGAGTTTATCGCCCCAGACCAGTCTATTCCTTGGCTTATCATGGGAGATTTCAATGCTATTTAATCTTCCTCAAACAAGAGAAGTCTCTTTAATATAGGTAAACGCTGTGAATTTTTTGGTAATTTCATTGACTCTTGTGCTTTGCAGGATTTAGGATTTAGTGGACTCACTTTCACTTGGCAACGAGGTGGTACTTAAGTAAGATTATATCGAGCACTTGCAAATGATGATTGGATGGCAACTTTTTCGCAGTGCTTAGTTCAACACCTCTCTCGTATTAAGTCGGATCATCGGCCGCTCTTACTTTCCACTTGCTCGAATTTTGGCGTTTCTAAATAACGACCTTTCAGATTCTTAGCGGGATGGACGCAACATAACACATTTCCCATCTTTGTAAAAGAAAAGTGGATTTATGCAGGTAATATGGTCGATTCTCTTAATAATTTTACTTCTTCTGTTAAAATCTGAACAGGAATGTGTATGGACTTTTGGAAGCACGCAAGCGGATCCTTATGCGATCACTTAATAATATTCAAAAGGCCATTGATCCCTTTCCTTCTAGTCAGTTAACTCAAAAAGAAGTGGAAGTTAGAGATGAGTTGGAAAACGTCCTTGACCATGAAGGCTTACTCTAGAGACAGAAGGCTCGTTGTGACTGGCTACATTTGGGGGATAGAAACACGAAATTTTTTCATAGCTGCACGATCAAAGGAAGGAAATTCAATCGTATTTCTACCTTACGTATTGATGATAGGGATTGGTGTTCTAAACAAGACATCTTGCAGTCTAAGGCGGTGGATTTTTTTGAAAGGCTCTATGGAGAGACCCCCCTACTTTAAGGGGTTTACCTAGTTTTGGCTTCCCTAAACTTACTCATTCAAAGGTCTCTTTTTAGGAAATTGATGTCACTAATGAGGAAATCAAAAGGGTGTTATTTGATATGGCGCATCTGAAAGCGCTTGGCAGTGATGGGTATCATGCCCTCTTCTTCCAAAATCAGTGGGATACTATTGGCGGTGATGTGTGTCAATGGGTCAAAAAGATCTTTGCTGGAATACAGATTGACCAGGAGTTAAACAACACTCTGATTGTTCTAATTCCCAAAAAAGAGAATCCTGAAGACTTTAGCCAATTCCGGCCTATCAGTTTATGCTTTGTGTTGTACAAGTTGGTTATGAAAGTGATCGCTAACAGGTTTAAAGTAATTTTTCCTAAGTTGATCTCACAGGAACAAGCTAGATTCATAGTTGGTAGGAACATATCAGATAACATTATTCTTACCCAAGAGGTCATCCATTCTATGCGGTGTAAGCTGAAAAGTAATAACTAGATGGCGATAAAGTTAGATTTGGAGAAAGCCTATGACAGAGTTAGATGAGAGTTTATTGATGCCTCGTTGAGTGCGGCCGAAATCCCTATCTTTCTGCGAAAAGTTATTATGTCAACTATTTCCTCATCTATAATGCAAATCCTTTGGAATGGAGTGCCCACTCGTAAGTTTAAACCGGTTAAAGGAATCCATCAAGAATGTTCGTTATCGTTGTATTTGTTTGTTCTTTGCATGGATTGGTTGGGGCATATTATTCGAACGAAAATGGAGATCGGTAATTAGGATCCTATTCTGCGGTCTCACAATGGCCTTGATATCTCTCATTTATTTTTTGCTGACGGTCTAGTTATCTTTGGCAAAGCTCATCTTGACCAAGCTCGACTGTTAGATTCCATCCTCAATCAGTTTTGCGAGATCTCGGGTCACAATATTAGTGTTGGGAAGAGTAATATCTTCTTTTCCAAGATTATTTCAGGAGATGTTCGCAATCAAATTATTCAAATTTTCAGATTTCAGGAAATTCAGAACTTAGGTAAGTATTTAGGTGTTCCTCTCTTTCATGAGAGGGTTACTAAACATACGCTAAGCTTTGTTGTTGATAAGGTAAGGCGAAAGTTGTAGAGTTGGGATGCTAGGAGATTATCTATGGCAGGGAGAATCACCTTGGCGTAATCAATTCTTTTCTCTATTCCCAACTATTTTATGCAGTCTCTGATGATTCCTAGAGGTGTGTGCTTAGAGATTGAGAAATTGGCCAGACAATTTATTTGGGGTCATATCGATAGGCATTCCAAAATGTCTTTAGTAGGTTGGGACTCTATTTTTCAGGCTCGGGCTCGGGGTGGCCTTGGTTTTAGGTACTTGGATGAGCAAAATAAGTCTTTTCTCATGAAAATTGGGTTTAATCTTGTTTCCAAAAGTGATGCCCTTTGAGTTCGTGTTCTAAGGTCCAAGTATAGTTGGAAAAAACAGCTCCTGAATTCGATTAGCAGGAGTCAATGCTCCTACTTTTGGAGATCCCTTTCTATGATATGGCCATTATTCCGTGAAAATTTAATTTGGTCTCTTGGTGATGGCTCTACTTTTCGATATTGGAAAGACTCTTGGATTCCAGGTATGGGTTTTTTAACCTCTAAAATTTCATCTTTTACTAACCTTGATCTTGATTGCCGTGTTAGGGAGTTTGTCAATTTGGATGAAAGCTGGAATTTGGATATGTTTCGAGTATGGCTACCTGAAGATGTGATTTGTAGGATTATTAGTATCCCTCCTCCGCATCCTAATTCCGGTCCAGATAGGGTGATTTGGGCTCGATCAACTTTAAGAGTTTTTTCGATTCGTAGTGTATATTGGGCCTTAAAATAGTCTACTTGAAACCCTCCAAACGATCAGTGGAAGTCTATTTGGAAATACCCAGGACCACAAAGAGTTAGAGGTTTTCTCTAGTTGGCTTATCAGCAAAGACTCCTTACTAATTCGGAACGTGTAAGAAGGTGGATTGGGCACTGTACTTCGTGCGCTTTGCGTGGGCATGCGATTGAAGATTTGACTCATGCCCTCCGAGACTGTCCCTTTGCGAAGGATGTGTGGATGCTAGTACTTCCAAGACAACTTAAACAAAGGTTATTTTCTTCTCATTTACCTTATTGGTTTTCACGTAACCTTTGTTTTCACGAAAGATTACAGGATAGTGGACTCTCTTGGCCGTGTTTATTTGGTTTAATTGTGTGGCGTATCTGGAAGAATAGAAATCTTTTTATCTTCCAGAAGCTTTCCTGGTCAGCAACTGAGGTGATTAAGAACTCTAACTGCTGGGCTCAACAATATGAAACACACATGGGAACCAATAAAAAGGCTAATCACAGGTCGACTTCTGCAAATATCTCGGATAATTCTTGGGTTTTTCTTTCCACGGATGGAGCTGTGGGCAGAGATTCTAGATATGCTACCACAGGAGGCGTGGCTAGAGATCAAGAAGGAAATTGGATAGTGGGGTCCTCTCGTTTTTTAGAAGTTTGTTCTCCGTTTGAAGCTAAAGTTTGGGGCATCCTTGATGGAATTCTTATTTTGCTTAATAAGGGATGTAGGGCCCAATTTTAGTCCAGAGCCCAATAAACAACAGTCCAAAATAATTAAACCAGTCTAAAATTACAACCCAAATTACTAAACCTAAACAGGCCTAAAATAAAAGAAAAAACCTAACCCAATACCCAAGCCCACAACCTAAACATTTTTTGAAACCCTAGCAGCCAACACCTTTGCGCCGCCAGCAGACACCATTACCGAGCCACATCGACCTCCGAACCCTCCGCGTTCGCTCCACGTCGCCATACCTGCTAGAAAGGCGCAACAGTAGTAAAAACAAATTTTGTTGTATTTTCGGGTATAAAAAACCCAAACAACTATTGTACAAAAAAAAAGGAGGATCAAAAAACACAGAGAATCTACAAAGAGAATTCAAATAGGTTTTAGAAGTGGTTTTACGTTTTTGTACGAAAATACAAAAAAAAAAATCAAAATACAAGGTGACTCTTTTACTAGTTTCGAGTATTTATTCTTTTATATTTGATTATTTTTTTACTGCTATTGTTTTTATTTCTATTTACATATATTTCATAAAAAATTTACAGAAAAAAAGGGGGAAATTTTACGGCGGCGAGCGGTGGTGGACGGCGAACGAAGCCTGGCCGGACTTCAGACCTGTAGAAAGAATAAAAGGGGAAAAGGGTGTGGAGAGTTTTTTGAAGTTTTTTTGTGAAAGAGGACTGAAAATGAGGTTTTTTGGGCAAAAATTTGGGTTTTATAGCATAGCTAAAACGGCGCCGTTTTGAAAATTGGGTTCAGAGGCCAAAACGGCGTCGTTTTGGGCCTCTGACCCGGGACCTAACCCGCTCCAAGTAGGGGTGAGCAAAACTCGATTCGACTCGAAAAAATCGAAAAAAAATTCGAATTTCGAGTTAAACGAATCGAGTTATTCGAGTTAATCGAGTTATTCGAGTCAACTCGATTTTTTTTTCAAATTTCGAGTTCGAATCGAGTTGAGTTTTCGAATTCGAATAACTCGAATAATTCGAATAATTCGAATATCAAACTATAATATTTTACATTTTTACCCCAAACTCCCAAACCTTTTTACTTTTCCCTCAAAACTTTTACTCCTTCCCACTTTCCCCCCAAAACTTTTACTCCCTTCCCATCCTAACCCCCCAATCTACCCAAAATCCATTTCCCACCAAAATTTTACTCTCCCATTTACTTTTTCTCAAAATTTTACTCCCAAAAACCCTCAAAACTTTTTATTTTCCCAAAATTTTTACTCCCTCCCACTTTTCCCCTAAAACTTTCACTCCCTTCCCATCACACCTCCCATCTACCCCAAACCCATCCCCCCTCCAATTTTTTTTAATATTTTCCCTTTAAAATTTTACTCCCCCTATTTATTTTCTCTCAAACTTTTATTCTCCAAAACTTTTTATTTTCCCCCTAAACTTTTACTTCTCACCCTTTACTCTCAAATAAAAAATCAAAATTATCCAAAAAAAATCACTAAACATAAATAGTAATAATTTTATTTATATCTACTATTTATATTATTAAATTAAATTTCACATTTTATATTATTTATATTATTGAATTGTTTAGTCATATTGAATATTTATATTAAAATTGAATTATTAATTATGCCATAAAATATTCGTGTTAAAATTTTATATTGGTATCAATTTCACATTTTACCTTTAAAATAACTTTTATTAAAAAATCACATTTTTACGTTTAATATATTTTTTTAATTCCAAAATACATAGTGACAAGAATATGAAGATAATTGAAAGAACTAAACAAGCAAAGAAGCTAACCCGTATATAAAAGATTAATAAATAAATTATTTGGTGTGAAAGTTAATAAAAAAATTGGTTAAGGTGGACAAATTTTATTACGATAGGTGACAATGGTTACAAGGACCCAAAATTATTTTTTAAAATTTAACTCGAACAAATATATTCGATTCGATTCGATTCGAATTCCATCTCACTCGACTCGATTCGAGAAAATTTCAAATCAAATTAGGATGATAAAATATGATTCGTCAACTCGATTAACTCGAAATTTTTTCATTCGATTCGATTCGATTCGATCGAACGCTCACCCCTAGCTCCAAGGGGAGGATCCGTGTGTTTTGTTTGGATGGGATAATTGCGCTCTAGGCCCTTCTGTGTTTTTATGGTTTTTTAATTAAGTTTTATTTATTTCTAATTTGGCCATATAATTTTCCTTCTATTTTAATCTGGCCCCGCGCAATGTGATGTGTTTTGGAGGGAGGGGATATTTACTTTCCCGGTCCCTCCACTTCGTTCGCGCGTTACAATCCGATCCTTCCCCTTTTATTTATTTCCAATTTTGCCCCAAACTTTCGTTTTAAATTCAATTCGGCCCCTTTTTAGTTATTTTGCTACTTTATCATTTAATTGATTAATTGGGAATTTTTATTATTATTTTAATAATATTTTTATTGTATTCATTATTATTATATGTCACTATTACATTCTTTTTTTCTTTTATTTATACTTTTTTATTAAAATTATTTTTACCATTTTTTACTATAATTATTATTATTATTATTATTATTATTATTATTATTATTATTATTATTATTATCCCCTATATTATTATTATTATTATTATTATTATTATTGTCTTCTATTATGTTGTTGTTATTGTTATTTTAATCATCATTACTATGTTTATGGGTACCGTTAGCATTATTCTATTATTATTATTATCGCTAATTAATTCTGTATTATTTTCATTACCTTATACTTTCTTTTTATATTTGTTATGATTTTTATTACTATTTTATTATTATTACTTACATACTATAATCATCCTCACATGTATATTATTGTTTTCTATTTTTACCATTAATATTATTATTAACGTATTATTATTATTATTATTTGCGTTATTAATTATGTTATTTTATCATTTCGTTTGATTGTCTATGTTAACTTTAAAATTGATCCATCTTGTAATTTTCGTGAATTGTTTCTTAGTATTGGTGTCTTGTAATTTATTAGTACAACATTTTATTCACCAATCATTATTTTAAATAAAAGTGCATTTCGTTTAATTGTTACATCTTATTCGAAAGTTTTTTTCAAAATAAAGCAATACTCGTATTTGGGAGCTTCGAGAAAATTGATCCCTAACTCACTGGGTTCCGATTTTCCTCGTCGAATCTAAATAATTGAGTACCCCTTCTTAAATCAAAACAAATAAGTTTTAAATAAAAGTCTATTCTCGGGAGTTCAAGATGTTGTGTCCTAACTTATTGGATATGACACCTTGTTTCCTCGAGGTAAGGATTTCTAAAAAAAATAAATGCAATATTCTGTATTTGAAATTTTGAGAGATTTTGTCCTAACTTATTGGGTTCCGATTTCTCATTTGACCCCAAATAACCGAATATCCTTTTTAAACTTAAATGCATGAGTTTTGGAAATTAAAAGACAAACTTATTTTCGAGGGTTTGAAATGTTGTATCCTAACTCACTGGGTGTGACATTTTATTTCTTCGAAATAAGAGGATTTTAGCATCCAATTTAATTTATTCAAGTGTTCTTTTTAAATAAAAGAATCGTATTCTAAAATCTTTTCAAATTTTCGACATTAAGACATTAATTAATCAATTAGGTACCAATTTTGGGCGTTACGAGGGTGCTAACCCTCCCTCGTGCGTAACCGACTCCCAAACCATTTTTTCTCGAATTTCGTAGACCCAAAATCATTGTTTTAACAGATCAAAATGTTTTATTAAAATGATCAATCTCAAGGTGATCCGATCACACCTTGAGAAAAGATCGGTGGCGACTCCATTTTTGTTTTTAAGTCGACTCTTGTTTTTCAAATAAAAAAATGGTTTCGACAAGGGATACAGGAAAATCTCGATCTTGACTGGTAATCTTGAAGTCGTTCAAGTCATGTCTGAATCAGATTTGGAGGACTCCGAGATTATTGTTCTTAGAAGAGCTCAGCATGAGGGCGGAAGGAAAGTGGAAGATTAAACATATCCCAAGAAATTAGAATTTGATGGCAGATCGCTTTGCTAAATTCAGCCTGAATTGAAAATCAAATTTACAAGTTTTTAATGAGGCTCCCAAGGAAATTATTGATTTGTTACAGGAATATAAAGAAAACGGTTGTTTTATGTAGCTGATTTTATTCATTTTCTTTTCACCAAAAAAAAAATCAAGTTGTTCATCAAATGTTCTATTCATTTACAACCCTACGAATATATGTCGTTATTGTAAAATTCGAATACACAATCTGCTTAAACATCCAAATCCATTTATTATTTGCATTAAATCCAACCATCACTATCCAAATCAGAATTGATTAAATTTTCATCAAATATTCAAACTCGCTAAATATCTGCATTTAATAAAATATTTTTTAAACAACCATTTAAAAAAGTAAATCTGATAATTGATATGGATATCTGAATTCAAATTTATTATCCTCAATATTTGAATTTACAAAAGTAAATCGGATTTAGGTAATGGATAACTAAGTGTTAATATCCATATCTACTTTAAATTTATTACAGATGGTAACTAAAATATTCAAATTGGTATATTATTCAAATCTACAATATTCAAAATTCGCCAAAAAACAAATTAAATATCCACAAATATTTAAATCTTCACTATCCATTTTCATCTCTAACCCAACTCAAACTCAAAACAATTGAATCAAAATTGTTAAACTCAATTTAAACTCAAATTAATCCGAATCCAAAACAAATCAGATTCGCTGAATTATTAGGTCTAGGTGTGACTACTAAGTGATGGACATGGGATGGAGAATTGAGCTTTTCTTCTCTTTAACCAGCCGTCAAATCCTAGCCATTGAACATGATTTCATAATCTTGGTAAGTCAAAGGAATCTATGAATCTATGAATTGGATTTGATGGTTATGGTGTACTTGGAAAACGGGTTTATAGGAAAATTTAGTGGAGAAGATCATCATGGAAAATGAATTGGGAAAACAGTGAAGCAAGAATATTTTTTAAAAAATTTACCATTATAAATACAATATATTCACATAAACATTTAACAAATGATCAGGGACTTCCATGAAAAATAATTATTCCAAAGGCTCAATTGATTGCAATTTAAATGTTTGATGTGATTTTCAATTATATAGACTTAAGAAAAAGTACACTTAATTCACATCTTCTTGATTATTACAATAGCATCAGTATTAATAAAGTTAAAGCTCAATTCACATATATTTTCTTTATATACCCATAACCTCTCATCGACCATTAAATTAGAAGAAATATGCACTTACGTGCGGTCAAACCCATGCCCACCTCGTTGTTGCAATAGCAATGGTGCAGACAGAGCTAAATCTCAATTGGCTTCAACCTTTAAATCAGAGAAAACACACTTACATGCGCTCAAACCCATACCCACCTCATTACTGCAATAACAACGATGCCAACAAAATTAAATCCCAATCAGCCTCATAAATCGGAGGGAAAAACACACTTAAGTACGCCTGTACTTGTATAGCAATAGTATCAACAAAGCTAAAGCTTGATAGGGGCATCTTAAAAAAAATATTTTTCATGTCCATTTTACAATCCATGTTTGGGATTTGTGGCTACCTCTATTATTAATGTCCAAAACAACGTTTTCTCCTTAAAAGTGAAATATACCTTACCATTGCATTTAACATTTGCTGATAGCGGAATCGACATATACCAAATTTATATATGATAATGGATGTAAACCACATGGGTTCCTTGCAACCGGTTCGTGGGCCTGCTTTGTTCAAAGCAGAGCTCATAGCTTTGGCCCAAAAAAAGTAGACCATTAGGCTCATATGGAGGACCAATGGACCCATCTTGTGTATGCTTATCTTCAACTAGTTAACCTTTTTCTTTTTCTTTTTTTGGTTAAATATATTGTCGGGTACTATACTTTGACAAATTTTAAGATTTAATCCCTATATTTAAAAAGGTAAAAGTTAAGTCCTCTAACTTTTTCGCTTTAAAAACCTCAGTCCAACATGTAACATCATTAGTATTTCCCATCAAAAATTGTCAATTTGGCATATTAATTAGGTTACCCTTATAATTAAAAAAAAATACTAACAATGTTAATGATTGAACTAGGATTTTTAAATTGAAAAAGTATGAGGATTTAATTCTTAATATTTAAATTATAGGGGCTAATTCTATAAAAGTAGAACGATTAACAACGGATTTTGACCTTTTACTTTTTCCTTCCATTGTTGAATATTGGGAAATTTCTATTGGTTTAATTATGTTCACACTCCCTGTACTTTCGGGGCTTTTGAAATTTAGTATCTCTACTTTTAATTTTTTTTTAAAAAATTAATCACTTACCTGTCTAAATTGAACATAAAAATTCAATCGATAATATCTTCAAATGCTTTTTGTTAAATTTTAATACGTGTTATAATTAAATTTTAAATTTTAAATTATACCTTTGAATGTTAAAATGCTACATATTCAAATTTGACGAAAATCTATAAACAATATTAATAATTGAAATTTATTTTTCAAATCAAATAAGTAAAAAGATTAATCTCATAAAAATAGATGCATAATGACTAAATTTCAAAAGTTTGAAGAGTTTAAAATTATATCCACTTGCAGAGATATTGATGAAATGGAAGAACCTAAGTCAGTTGCAAAACTTGTTTGCTTATTCGTGCAATCTATGCAAACTTTTTGACATAAGTATTAAAACTATCCATAATTCCTTTTCAGCTCGTAAATAGAAAAATAATGCACTTTAGCGTGCTCAAACTCACGTTTTCCTGCATTGGCAATAATGTACATGCCAATCAAGCTAAGACTCAATCGACTATATATGAAACTTCGATTTAATTCAATTCTTGTAAATTATTAACACAATTATTGATAAAACATAATTTTATGTTTATATATTGCATACATTAATAATTTGTATTTATTTTTTTAAAACGTGCATGATTAAATCAGAATCAAAGTTTCAAATATATATTTCAACGTATAATTGTACTAAATTAAAGTTCATGTATACAATTGCATATTAAATTAAAGTTCATATATAATTTTGAGATTTATATTTATAATTTATCATATTTGGTCAATATATTGTTACTAAAATTATGTGAAAATAGCTTTAATTTTAATATAAAATATTTATTTTACATAAGAAAAAATATAATTTAATTATAAATATAATAAAAAGTCTAATTACAATAATGTTTGAATTGAACTAAATTCATCGGTTGAATCGAAAATTAAAGAAGGAATCAAAAATTGATATCAACTGATTGAATGTATCGGACGGATGAGATTACCGGTTCGAAGAGGGGTTGAGTTCTAAAAACGTTTAGCACCAGTAGCTCGTCTTCCACTTGTCGGATCCTCAACTCTCTTTAACCTTCAAGCAATCTGCCCCCAAATCAAACGGTTTTCAATTCAATCATCACAAATCCTGAACTTAAAAAATTCATTTTCAACATCACTCCCTCTCTAATAACAATAATTAAAAACTCTCCAACTAATTGGAGATGTGAAAGAGAATATGCCATTGCCATTATCAACTGCTTCTACATGCATCCTTTCTTTTCTCTCTTCAGGTACCCTCCCTATCTCTATTGAACTTTTTTATTTTAAAATTTTCAAATGATCAAAGACCCTTTGGTTGTTTTCTGTTTTTTTCTGATTGTTATCGAATGATTTAAATACTTTGTAATAATGAATTATTATTATTATTTTAATATAAATTGAAGCGAAAACGAAAAACCCTAGTGGCATTTTTGATCGCAGAGGAAAATAGGAAATAGTTAGGCAACTAGAATTTTAATTTTGGGTTTACGTTAGTTAATGATTTTGAAGTAGAAGATTACAGTTTTAACTTTATAATCAATGTGGTTTTTGCGTGTTAGATTAGTTAGTCCCTTTTTTCTTTTTATAGAACATTATAGCTTGATGGAAATGGTTCATTTGATTTTGTTGGATCGTTAGATTGTTAATTACTTTGGAAACTAAAAATTTCTTATTAAAATCTAGTAGTCTTTTCTGTTTTTGTTACATATTCTAATTTAGAAATTCACTAAATTTTATGTTTTTTTTCCCTTTCAGTTTAAGGCTTTATACAGTATTGTTATCAGGAACCTGGAGCAGGTCATGTCCATGGTTTTCAACTTCCTTTGTGGGGGAAATGTGGGTGCAAATTGTGAGACATTGAATTAAGCTAAATAGTTCTTGAGAAATGGGTTCCGATAAGCGATCAGCTGGATTATTACCCAGAATGGAGAGGGTTCGGACGATTTTAACGCATAAATACCCTTATCCTCATGAACATTCGCGTCATGCAATAATTGCAGTAGTTGTGGGTTGTTTGTTCTTTATCTCATCAGATAACATGCATACTTTGATAGAAAAGTTGGATAATAATATCAAATGGTGGTCTATGTATGCCTGTTTACTTGGATTCTTTTATTTCTTTTCGTCTCCGTTTATTGGGAAGACTATCAAGCCAAGTTATTCAAATTTCAGTCGATGGTGAGTGTTCTAATCTGATGCCTTCATTAATCATGTTGCAAATTGATATTCAGTTGGATGATAATGAGCAGCCATGGCTTATTTGTGGCTTCATATAACTTAAATTCACAGGTACATAGCGTGGATTTTAGTTGCAGCCGTGTATCATCTTCCGAGTTTTCAGTCAATGGGAGTGGACATGAGGATGAATTTGTCTTTGTTTTTGTCAATATATCTCTCTTCTATTCTCTTTCTCCTTGTCTTCCACATTATATTCTTTGGTCTGTGGTATCTTGGTCTTATTTCTCGTGTGGCTGGAAGGAGGCCGGAAATTTTGACTGTTGTCCAGAATTGCGCTGTAAGTGTTGAAGATGAAATGATGGTTTTTTCTTTAGACTGCAGGTTTTACCTTTCGTGTGATGCTGTTGCTTATAGGTATTTTCTTCTCTTGCCCTTTGTAGGTTATTAGTATAGCCTGCTGTGTATTTTATAGTCATTGCGGCAACCGTGCAATGTTAAAGCAGAAACCTTCTGTACGAAAAAATTCTAATTGGTTTTGGGAAAAAGGTGAGAGAAACACATGGCTTGCAAATTTTCTTCGTATGAACGAGTTGAAAGACCAAGTCTGCTCATCTTGGTTTGCTCCAGTTGGCTCTGCAAGTGATTATCCACTTTTGTCGAAGTGGGTTATTTATGGTGAGGTATGGCTCTTACTGAATACAAGATTTATATTGTCTGTATCACTCTATGGGTATTCTTATGGTGTGTTTTGTTGTTTTTAATCCTTACTGCATATTTTTCTCTTGATATTTTATTTGCAGATAGCTTGCAGTGGTTCATGTTCGGGTCCTTCAGATGAAATTTCTCCTATATACTCACTGTGGGCTACATTTATTGGCCTTTACATTGCCAATTATGTAGTGGAAAGGTCAACAGGGTGGGTAGCTGTATATTAGCTTGTTCCAAGATGTGTGAACCATTGTATTTGTTGCATGTTCTTGAATGAGAATTGTAATATATCTTGCATGAGATCCACTGTTTAGATTACTATGTATTCTTGCATTGAGGTTCATTTTCATAGCAGTGGCACTGGACAGTAAACATTCATGATTATTCTATTGATGATCATTTCCCAGTTTCTTGACTATCTATCATTTAGATCAATCTTATTAGTTTCTGAGTCTAAGATATATATGTATATATATTTTATAGGATTGAGGTACACTTTGTTTCTACATGCCTTGATCTTTACTCTTTTATCTTAAATTTTTGTTGTTCTACATCAAATTCAGGTGGGCTCTTACTCACCCTTTGTCTGTTGAAGAATATGAGAAGCTGAAAAAGAATCAGATGAAACCAGATTTCTTAGATATGGTTCCTTGGTATTCAGGGTAAATATTTAATATTTCTCTGTCTTTTACCTTTTGCTTCACCATGTGGTAGGAGTGAAAAGGTTTCAATCTTTTTAACTTTAGTATGCTTATCACAAACTTTGCAGAACATCAGCTGACTTGTTCAAGACTGTTTTTGACCTCTTAGTATCAGTAACTGTGTTTGTTGGCCGGTTTGACATGCGCATGATGCAGGTAGAGTTTTAAAATTTGATAATTTATGCATTGATGTATTTTCCTTTTTTGTTTTGTAAGGATAAATCTCCTGATAAATATTCCATCAATAAATGACTTTCTATCCCCCTTTATGCCTTTTGTCAGGCATCAATGAGCAGGGTCCATGAAGGAGCTCAACAGTATGATCTTTTTTATGATCATTTGAGTGAAAGGGAGGATCTATGGTTTGATTTCATGGCTGATACTGGTGATGGTGGAAACTCGTCATATGCTGTGGCTCGGCTACTTGCTCAACCTTCCATACAGCTTACTAAAGATGATTCTCTACTTACGCTGCCACGCGGGGACCTGCTACTTATTGGAGGAGATCTTGCGTAAGTTAGTTCTTTCATATTGATTGTTTATTATTCTTGAAGCTAGAACCTTTAACATAGCTGTTTGAATTTTTGGTTGATGATTTAGTCATAAAGTACTCTCATAGTAATAGTTATCACTCATAACCTGGTTGTGTGTAGGTATCCTAATCCATCAAGGTTTACGTATGAAAGGCGCCTCTTTTGTCCTTTTCAATATGCTCTCCAGCCTCCACCTTGGTACAAACCCGATCACGTTGCTGTAAACAAGCCCGAATTACCTGAAGGGGTTTCTGAACTCAAGGAATACAATGGACCCCAGTGTTTTATCATTCCTGGAAATCATGGTAGGTCGTACTTTTTAACGCAAAATTTATCTTCAGTGATCTATTTTTCTCATGTAAGAAAAAAGAATTTGTTTTCATGTATTTGTTAATAAAGAAGTTCACTATTATTATTGCTATCTAAAGATTCAACCTAGTGCAATGGAATTATACTTCTGACTTTACAGATTGGTTCGATGGACTTAATACTTTTATGAGGTTTATATGCCAGAAGAGCTGGTTGGGTGGCTGGTTTATGCCACAAAAGAAGAGTTACTTTGCTTTGCAGCTCCCAAAAAGATGGTGGGTATTTGGTCTCGATTTATCACTCCACGCCGACATTGATGTATACCAGTTCCAGTTCTTTTCTGAATTAGTAAAGACCAAGGTATCGATACTTCTAAGATCTATCCCTTTCTGTTTTGTCTACGAGAAAATACACTGTAAAAGTACTATGGAAGCCCTTGTAGTAGAAGTTAGATTGCATTTTGTCCCCTCTACTCAAAAAATGGGCAAATTAGTCCCTGTACATTAGATCAAAGAGCAAATTGGTCCTTTCAGTTAAATATTTCATCCATCTTTACTATTAAAAACTGGCATGGTTGATAGAACAATCAGACAGTGCCATGTGTACCTTATGTTGACGTATAAGGATCAGTTTTTAACGACAAAAATTGTCAAGACTTATTAACAGAAAGATCAATTTGCTCTTTGATTTAATGTATAGGGGCTAATTTGCCCATTTTATTAGTAAAGGGAGTAAAATGCAATCCAACTCCTAGTAAAAGGGCCTCCATGGTACTTTTACCGAAAGTACACCTAAGTGAAGGAGGGAGTGTATTTTAACCTAATGGAAGACTCATCTATCTTTTATGGTTTCATAGTAATGTCATGCATTAATGCATTCTAAAGATTTCACATTGCTATAACTCTAGTTTTCTTTCCGAGTCCTGAATGATGCATTTTGATTTTGATGCCTAAGGCATAAGGCATACTGCGATTCATACGTTATGCTGGTTGAACCCTACATTTTCCTTTCAGGTTGGTGAAAATGATTCTGTGATCATTATGACCCATGAACCACACTGGCTTCTTGATTGGTACTGGAATAATGTTTCGGGCGAGAATGTCTCACACCTGATATGTGATTACTTAAAAGGAAGGTGTAAACTTCGAATTGCTGGGGACCTGCATCATTATATGCGTCATTCATGTGTTCCTTCAGAAGGTCCAGTTCATGTGCAGCATCTTCTTGTAAATGGTTGCGGAGGTGCATTTTTACACCCTACTCACGTGTTTAGTAATTTTAGCCAATTTTATGGGAAAACATACGAGTGCAAAGCTGCTTATCCTTCTTTTGATGATTCAAGCAGGGTATTTTTCCATTTCTTTTCTATTTCTTTGAATCCATTTGTCTTGTTCCCTAAGTTCTCACTCAACTTGGGACTGTAACTTGATGCAGATTGCATTGGGAAATATCTTGAAGTTTCGTAAGATGAACTGGCAGTTTGATTTCATTGGTGGTATTATATACTTCATATTGGTTTTTTCCATATTTCCACAGGTATATTTCTTTTAAATCCTTTGAAGTTCGTTACTTTTGACTCGGTTTTTCTAACTTTAACTCTCATTGAACCTAAAATGACCTGATTATTGGGTGTGATCCCCTTCTCTGTCTTAGAAAGTTTCATGTAATATTGTAATGTTCTACCGACTAATCTGTTTCCCTCTTTTTCTAGTGTCAGCTCGATCACATATTGCAAGATGATTCATTTTCTGGTCATCTTAGGAGTTTCTTTGGCACGGTGTGGAATTCTTTTGTATACATGCTGGAACATTCTTTTGTATCGTTGGCTGGTGTGGTGCTATTATTGATGTTGGCATTCACATTTGTTCCTTCCAAGTTGGCTCTCAAGAAACGTGCAATAATTGGAATTCTTCATGTTTCTGCACATCTAGCTTCAGCCCTTATTCTCATGCTGCTCTTGGAACTAGGTCTGGAGACATGCATCCGGCATAAACTGCTAGCTACTTCTGGTGAGTTACATTCTAACCACCTGTTCTGCTATCGTAGGATTGTTCATACGTGATAGTTTCGTGATGACTGTATTCATGCTGACTTTTTAATTGAAGTTAATGACCATTAGTTACTGTGTTCAGGTTATCACTCTTTGTATCAATGGTACCAATCGGTGGAAACTGAACATTTTCCAGATCCTACTGGTCTTCGAGCACGTATAGAGCAATGGACATTTGGCCTTTATCCAGCATGTATCAAATATCTTATGTCTGCATTTGATGTTCCTGAGGTAAGAAACCTCTCCTTGTTTGGGAAATGTGATAACTTTCACGATAAAAGTATCATGGAGGCCCTTGTATTAAGAGTCAGATTGCATTTTGCCCCATCTACTCAAAAAATGGGCAAATTAGTCCCTGTACGTTTAGATGAAAGAGCAAACTGATTCTTCTGTTAAAAAAATCCATCCAGTTCTATGGTTAAAAACCGGTACTTGTATGTCAAAATGAGGTACATGTAGCTGTTTTGGTTATTTTGTCAACCAAACCAGTTTTTAATGATAGAAATGGATGAAATTTTTAATAGAAATGACCAATTTGCTCTTTAATCAAACTTACAAAGATTCATGTAAAGGGGGTAAAATGCAATTTGACTCATAGCATGGGGCTTCCATGGTACTTTTACCAACTTTTCACTTGTCAATATTGATGGAAAAAAATTGCCTGCCAGGTTATTGCTGTCACTCGGAGCAATATTTGCAAGTACGGAATACAGTCACTTTCCCGAGGAGGTGCTATTATATATTATGCTTCTGTCTTCCTTTACTTCTGGGTTTTCTCGACCCCCGTGGTTTCATTGGTGTTTGGAAGCTACTTGTATATTTGCATTAACTGGCTTCATATACACTTTGATGAAGCATTCTCGTCCCTTAGAATTGCTAATTACAAGTCATTTACACGATTCCACATTAACCGTGATGGTGATCTCGAGGTTTTCACTCTTGCAATCGATAAGGTAAGAAGCCAATATTTATTCACTTGTTACTATCTTTTTTCTTTAGGTTTCTCGTCGACATTTGAAATTGCCTTTTTCCTTTAGCTGCATGTTAAGAAAATAACTATCTGTTTTCTCTCAACGATTTTAGCAGTTCAAATGGAATTTGGTTAAAACCAAGTTAACTGACCGAATCCAGGCAATTTGGTTAATTTGGTTTCGGTTTCTGGATTAGTTTAGGGTATTTGTTAACTGACTTTATATTCCCCAAACACAAATCCTATGTTGCTCGGACTCTTCTGTTTTCTTGAAGTAATCGTGTCTGATACATGGATATGAAGATATGATTTACAAGGATCTTTCAAATACATGGAAAAAACTTAGAAAAACTTAATCATATCTGTGCCGGATATAGACTCATATCCAATACTCACACTTAAGTTGCACTCACATAGCCTAAATCCATTACAATATTCCCCAAATCCAAATATAAAATAACATAATCCATTAATATTCCTTATTTTTCTGTTAAGGCAGTCAATAGATCGAACCTACTGAATTAAGTTTTGTTATTGCGGTTTTTCTTTAAAGTCAGTTCAGCCATCGGTTTTTATTTCTGAAAGGTCGGTTAAGTTTGTTTTTAAGTTGATCTGATTGATCGCACACACTTGGAATATATACATTTGGACACTCATCCATTTGACGTGCAGGTTCCAAGGGAATGGAAGTTAGATCCCGATTGGGACGGAGAGGCGAAACAGCCGCAACAGTGGAGCCACCGGATAAAACATCCTAGCAAGTGGAGTGCATCTGTAAGTCATCAAGATCCACTGAATACTGTGAGGATTGTTGATCGATTTATTATTAAACAAACAGATAATCAGGATTTTGCATCAAGTAATGGTTCAATTAATAGTTGATTCTTGGTGCTTTTAACATCACTTAGATTGTAGTTTCATTGCATTGTGGGTTGTTAGTGGTGGTGTTTAAATGGCTATCATCATTGAAATGTCACGGTTTATTTACGTTGTTCCGATTTTTTATTTGAATTACCTGAGTTTATATTCGTGTCAGACACATATTCGAATGTAAGAATCGGGTTGAAGATTCTTCGAGTACATAGAGATTCTAGAAAAAATTTTAGTTGAGCTGAAAATAAATTATAATTTTTTGACATCAAAATATAATTTTATCTTTTATTAATTTATGATTTCATCACTTTTGAAGGGATTAAATAGATTTTTTTTGAAAGGATCGAAGTGTAATTTTACTATATATTAATTTAAAATCCCATTATTCAAGAAAGGACTAAATTGAATATTTTTCGGGGTGGGGGGCTAAGGCCCTTGCCTGCCATTTAAATTCGCCTCTGGTTGAAATCGACTCAACTGGTGGTATTCGGTCGAGTCAGTTTTATCAAGTCGATTAAGTTGGTAAAGTCTGTTTTAAGGCCCGTTATAATAGGTTTTAATAGACTTCTAATAAATAAATATTATTTTTAAAATTTTTAAATATAATTTATAATTCATAAGTTAACTTTCGGTTTTTCTCGTAAACATTGTTCATATTTTTAGAGCTTTTCGAACAACATGAATTTGAAATGATTCGAATAAGTAACTCAAAATGATTAACATTCACAGTGATTAAAGTTTGAAATAATCTGAATTCGTAATGATCATTTAACTTATGAACAACTCTAATTAAGACGATTTTAAAAATTTTGATCAGACTGATTGGTCAAATTAGTTGAATTGGGATTCAGTAGGTATTGATCCAAAAAGAATCAGAATCGTAAATTGATACAGACAAATTGAATTGAATTTTATTATAATTATTTAATAAAATCTTACAATTTTAATTTTTAAAATAAAACGAACTATTTAAATCAAAAACTGATGATATGACTAATTTAACTAGTATCCATATTGTTATGTGAGGTTCATTATTTCTCCTTCTTGAGTACCTCACATCTGTCGTCAGCATCCTACGCATGAAAGGATGATATCAGCTTCAACAACAGGAGCGATACGAGAAATTTTTTTAGGAATGGGATTTAAATTATAAATTTTTAAGAAAATTAAAAGATGTAAATTTATTATTATGTTAATGTAAAATTTTATAATTTTTAAGCGATTAAATTATGGGTAAATTAATTACACTAGAGGTTATTTAATTGTAGTTTTTCTCTGTTTTGATCACTTAATTATAAAAAATTATAAAATGACTACTCAAGTATTAATAAATTTCTTTTTTAGCCACTCAACTGTGAAAAGTTACAAAATAGTCATCGAACAATTCGATTTTGACTTCTTTTTTTTTGTCATCAACTGACTAACATAAAAACGGAAAGACCTAAAAAAAATATAAGATAGTTGGGTGATAAAGAAAAACAAAATTGAATAGTTGAGTGAGTATTTTGTAACTTTTCATAATTAGGTGAGCAAAACAGAAAAAACCATAGTTGAGTGACCACTAATGTAATTTAACCTTAAACTGTAAACCTTTTACTTTTGGAGATAGCATAATTGAATTTTAAATTTTAGGAGAGTCAAAATACAATTTTACCATTAAATTAACTTAAAACTTTACAATGGGTAAGTTTTCATTTTATGGGGGATTAAAAGAGTTAAATAACTTTTTGGGACCTAAATTTGATAACTATTTTCACGTTGGAACCTAAATTTTTTGTTCAAATTAAGCATTGAAATTGATATTATTTTTATATTGAGACCTGAATTTTTTTAATTCGAATTAGACTTTGAATCATATATTAAAATTCGAAACTTTCTAAATTTGAAGTAGAAGCAAAAGCTACGTATCCCTTTTCACTCTTTATTACCAAACACTTTTTCGTTTCTCATAAACCAAATTGTTGACATTGTAACACCCACAACCACCAATCATCTCTTCTTCATTGTACCTCTAAAAGAGGGCATCCTGCCAATAATCAAATCAAACCCCACCATTGTAGAATCAAACACCAAATAATCCAATAGAAAGAGCATGAACCCAGTCCACTAAAGCTGCTTTACGTACACCACTTGGACATTCAAATTGTCTGCTCAATAATTTAATTGGAAAGGAAAAAATTGGTAAGATTGTATCGTTTTACTTTGAATAGAAGTTAAATTTTTGTCCATTCATTTGGTTACTTGATAAACGTACTAGATTAAAAATTGATCATTATAAATTGACCTTCCCTTTACCTATTAGAGTTACACACATGCATAAACGCATTTAAAATTATAACCTCCATCGAGTTCTTAAGCTTGTGAAAGTCATATTATTCTAAAGATCTTAAAATAATTGTTTATGATTTGAAGGATTTGATTTACATAATATTTAGATCTAATATATCTTACGGAAATGGATTGCAAGAAACATATAATTGAATGTTAGAAAGTATCGAATGTTTCATAATACCGATCATTAATTACCCCCCCAATTACCAAATCACACTTCTTCCAGAGCCGCTTGAAAATCATGAGTTTGAATGCATTTAAACGTTTTTTAAAAAAAAAAAGTTTAATTCATGATTTGATTTTTGAATTATACCTGTTTTTTTCATTTTGGTATTTAAATTATTTTTGTCTCACCTTGGTACTCGAATTATTACTTTCGTCTCAATTTACCCAAAAAAATAAAAGTCGCCAATTGGATGTCGGTAATTTTTTTTTTTGGGTAAACTAAGAAGAAAAGGATAATTCGTATACAAAAGTAGTACAAAAAAGGTTAAGTACCAAATTGAAAAAAAAAAACCAAGTCATATCAATACATGAACTATACCTGTTTTTCATTTGGTTTCTAAACTTTGTTGTCCAACTTTAGTACTTGAATTATCATTTTCATCTCAATTGACCCAAGAAAATGAAAGTTGCCAATTAGAACATAACACATGTCACGTTCTTATTGGATGTCGATAATTTTTCAAGTAAAATGGAACGAAAATGATCATTTAAGTACCAAAGTAGGATAAAAAATTTTACATACCAAAGTGAAAAGATATGTATAGTTTAAGGTTCAAATCATGAATAAAACCTAAAAAAAATCATGCTATTCTGGACGGGAATCGAGTGAATGAGGACCATTACAATGTAGTCTTAATAAATATGGTCAACTTGGGAACTATATGCGTAGAAGTTAGGTTATAGATCTTCAATGGACAACCTACCTCTTAAATTTCGTATCTACCATTCTCTAGGAACTTGGTCTAACCAATAATTCTCCAAAAAGAAAAGTAAAAACAAAACAAAACCCTTCGATTAATGCTACAAACTTAATACACTTATGTTTTATTTTTTTTCAAATGCTCCATTAATATTCACATAACATTAAAAGAAAAGTATAAAGTTTGATCAAATTTGATGCAATTTTTCCACATATAGTACCATTAAGGATAGGATCAATGTGACTATAAATACCCAAGTAGAAATAAATATAAACTCGACCAATATCAAAGCTCTTTAAGGTTTTATCAAGCTTCCCTTTCAATCACAAATACCATTTAGATTATATATATATATATATATATATATGGAGGGTGTAAAGGAACAATTAAAAGCTCCTATATATAGAAATTTAACCACCGTACTTAGCATTGATGGTGGCGGAATAAGAGGGATCATCCCTGGAATTATACTTGGTTTCTTAGAATCTGAACTTCAGGTACGCACGTACACTGGGTCACTATAACATACATGCATGCACACAAGCATGTCTGTATATATATGTACATACAAATACTATGTGCTATATTTTAGTCTTATTCATATGGGTCAAGTTTAGGGAGCTAAAGAGGCTGATTAGGACCCACGTCATTTGATCATTAGGGTTTTCAGATTAGTTTATTTCAAGTTCAAATCAGTTTATTTTTTTGATCGCTTCGAGTTACTTGTCAAGTTATCTAAGGTCATTTGTTCTGGTCATTTCGAGTTTGAGTCAATTTTAAATTCGAGTTGAGTATGTTTAAATTTGTTGGGAAAAGGTCAATGGACCTCTCAACTAGTTGTGGTATTGTCCATTGTCAGGGTTGTCTCCCCACTATGCAAAGAGGTGACAGGTTTACAGAGTAAGGAGCTAGATAAAGTAGTATCATGTGCTCCTCAAGATTCCTATAAGCCCTATGCTCACATTTCTTTTAGTAGATAGCCGTGCACCATTCACGATCCCAATGAGACGCTCTTGATCTATCAAATTGTCATTTTTTCCGGCAATCTGAGGCATTCAAATTCTCTATAGAATTGAAGGCAAAACTCTAATTAGGAACATACTGCTGATTTGTCGTTACAAATAAACAATACTTTAAAAACTTTATAAAAGAATCCAATTCTCCCCCAATCAATAACCCATTACAGTTGAAAAGTCTAATATATACAAAGCAAATTGATATAGACTAACATAAGTACATTGACCTTTTGCTTATCACTAAGTACAAATTTTATGTTTTGTGTTATTACATAGAAACTGGACGGTGAAGATGCAAGACTAGCAGATTACTTCGATGTGATAGCAGGGACCAGCACCGGCGGCTTGGTGACAGCCATGCTAACCTGTCCGAACGAAAAGAATCGACCATTATTTGCTGCCAAAGACATTAAAGACTTTTACCTAACTAATTGTCCTAACATATTTCCTCAACCAGGGTACAGTACACTTTTTTAGCAGTAAAAGTATCAAAGAGATCGTTTTATTAAAAATCAAATTGTATTTTGTTCACTCTATTAAGAAAACAAGAAAATCAGTTTCTGTATGTTAAATAAAAAAGTAAATTAATTTTTTTTGTTAAAAATTTCATCTATTTGTATTGTTAAAAACTGGTATGACATATAGATCATAACTACATAGTAAAATGTGGCACACTACGTATACCTCACGCTAATGTATAATATTAGTTTTTTACAGTAAGAATAGATGAATTTTTCAACAGAAAGGCCGATTTACTTTTTGATCTAATATATAGGACTAACTTACCTAATTTTTTGAGTAAAAAGAATAAAATGCAATCCAATTCCTTGTACAACGCCTCAATGATGCTTTTACCACCCGAATAATGATTCTAACAGTATTTTATTACATAAAATTAAGTAACATTTTTATTTTTACTACTATATGTCCATTGTTTTCTCAAACAACAAAAGTTCTCAAAGCTCTATCAGGACCAAGATATGATGGCAAGTTCTTACATTACATTATTAAAGAAAAACTAGAAGGGAAAAGGTTGAATGAGACATTAACTAATGTTGTTATCCCAACATTTGATATCAAGCTTCTCCAGCCAGTCATCTTTTCAAGCTTTCAGGTTCACACATATACATATACATATACATATATGAATATGTATATGTATATGGTTTGTCTTATCATGTCGTGTTTGAACATGCAGGTGAAAAAAAACCCTACTTTGAATGCCTTACTCTCAGACATATGCATAGCAACCTCAGCTGCACCAACATATCTCCCTGCTCATTACTTTAAAACCATAGTCTCCAAAAGGAAAAAAAGAGAAAATAGCCTCATTGATGGTGGTGTGTCTGCAAACAACCCAGTATGCATCGACAAAGAGGAAAGAGAAAATAACCTCATTGATGGTGGTGTGGCTGCAAATAACCCAGTATGCATCGACAAAGAGGAAAGAGAAAATAACCTCATTGATGGTTGTGTGGCTGCAAATAACCCAGTATGCATCGACAAAGAGGCAAGAGAAAATAACCTCATTGATGGTGGTGTGGCTGCAAATAACCCAATATGCATCGAAAAAGAGGAAAGAGAATATAACCTCATTGATGGTGGTGTGGCTGCAAATAACCCAGTAATGATGATAACACTTATTCAATTATACGGTCAAATATGCAGTAATGTCCTTGTAATTTTACCAAATTTACAATTTTGTCCTTAATTTGCATTTTTTTTCAGACTTTACTGGCTATGGGGGAAGTGAGCAGGGATATTATTGACAAAAACGTTGATTTGGGTACCCAAAAAAACAAAAACGATAATTCCAAGCCGTGTAATGAAGCCATAGACTATAGTAAATTTCTGGTTATTTCGTTGGGGACTGGCTCTAGCACTGAGGCAAAAACCACAACGAAATACAGTGCTAAACAGGCGGGCGAATGGGGTATGTTAGGGTGGTTAACCAGCGGTGGTTCGACGCCGTTAGTGGATGTTTTTACTCAAGCCAGTGGAGACATGGTCGACCTTCACCTTTCTGTTTTATTTACAGCTCTTGACCACTCAGATAAATACCTTCGAATCCAGGTAATTTAATGCATGCATTCGCACTTTGAAAAATATTTTGGTTAAATTGGGCCTATATTTCCTATACTTTTCGAAAATTAACAACTTAATCCTTGTACTTGTATTTCTAGAAATTTAATCATTCTATTTTTTAAATTTTAAAATTCAGGCCCAACAGTTAACATTGATAATTTTTTGGTTAAATTTGTTGTTGTGGCATTTTGAAATAAAAAAACTACTCACCGGATAGAATTGTAATTTTAAAAATGATGTTGTAATTAACTTGACTTTAACAAAAATATTTAACAATATTAACAGTTGGACCTAAATTTTAAAATCTAAAAAGTAAACGGACTAAATTCTTGAAAAAACAAGTACAAGGACTATAGGCACATTTTAACATTTTTTATGTTTCATGTCCATTTTACGATTCATGTTTACGGTTCGTAGTTGCCCTTCCTAATTAACAATGTCATCTTCAAGAACTGAACCTAGTTCTCTCCTTAAAAGTGTAATATAACTTATTATTATACCTAACAATTGTGCTGATTTTTTTTATCCAATGTTTCGGTAACGCAAATGAATTTCGTACAAAGGATGAAAATTATAATGGAAACTACTTATATGAAACGTAGTTAGGTAGAGATAGTATTCTCGATTCATTTAAAAGGAACAAAATACAATTTATTGAAAACGTAGAACAATTTTCTTCTGAAACTTATCTACTTATATTATACTTAAAGCCCTCGTTAAGTTGGTGTTATGAGTCAATTGGTATCTAGTTAGTTCATTAGTCTGTCTAGTTCGAATCGGTCAAGCCATCGGTTCATCAACCTGTCTAGTTCAATTTAATAAATCATAAAAAAAATTAAACATTCAATTCAATCGGTTTTAAGTCCAGCCCAATCAATCCGTAGAAGTTCCCAACTCACCCATCTAAAGCCTTTCTTCCTACTAGTAGTACCCTAGTTGGTTGAACGTCCAATTGATTTGAGATTCAAATAACCATAGGAAAATGACTTAAATGGCTTTTTTTTTTTTTGAAATTTATAAAATTCTGTTAATTAATATAATCGTAAAATTATATTTCTTTTAAAATTCAATTTCGGACCCCAAAATTTTCTACCCCACCCTTGCTAGCATTCCCTAATTGAAATTGTGCACCAGTTCGAAAATCATTAAAGAGACGACGACTCCGGGTAACAATCTTTTAATCTACTGATTGTTATCATCATTGAATTGTACGTAGGATGACAAACTAAAGGGGGATGTATCATCCGTCGACATAGCCACGAGGACAAATTTGGATGAATTGGTCAAAGTCGGCGAGAAACTGTTGAAGGCTCCAGTTTCTAGGGTTGACTTGATAACCGGCAAGTTCAAGCCTGTCACTGAAGAGACTAACGAAATAGCCCTTAAAAGGTAATATATAGGAATTTGCCCCCCCCCCCCCATAAATTTACATTTTTGGTCCCAATAATTTTTTAGTTTTACTTCATCTCCGATTTCATAATGTATTTATTTAGAGAAAATTTGATGTTTTGTAGGTTTGCAAAATTACTGTCCGAAGAGAGACAGAACCGACATCAAAAACCACTTCAAGAGAAGGCTGAAACACATAAAAGTGACGTTACAAATTAGTTGTTTTCACCCATAAATATTGAAAGGGAATTGCACTTCCAATAAGACAACACATATTTGTACCTTGATAAAAATCCAAAAATGGGATAATAACTTGTAATTCCTTGCTATTGGAACTCTACTCATTTTCTTTGGATTGTATCCCTACAATCATAACATTTCATTGTGGCAATTAAATCTACTCCATTTAATTTCATTAGAGCACGGGTAGATATATATTTATGGGTTAGGTTAAGGTCTATTCGTATTTGGGATGGTTTAAAATATGAGTCTAGTTCGGATTTGAACATTCAAGGCTTGGGTCCAACTCAACTTGAACTTTTTTTTAAAAAAATTGTCATGTAAAATATTATGTTATAATATATAAAAATTAGATCTATAGTAGTATATAATTCTACTATAATGTAAACATTAAAAAATGCTAAGACAACTACATATAAAATTTTAATAAATTAAAAATATATAAAAATAATTAAATATTAAATTAAAAATAACATAAATAATTTTTATTTTTTATTAAAAAATAATATGGGCTGGCCTAAAATGGGAAAATTTTAAGTCCATATTTCAAGTCAAGTTTGAGCAAACATACACTGTGTTAATATCATGTCTAAGCCCAACTCGATTCGGTACATCAACATCTCTAGTGACGAAAAAAAAAAAACTTTTTGTTATACACACAATAAATATATATTTTATTTAAAATAACAAAAACATGTCGGAATGTACTTAGACATTCTAATATTAGATATGATATAAAAAAATTGGCACACATAAAAGAATGAATATTTCAAATCTAGGGGATGCTCACAACTCCGTAACACAGGCGAAGTCCTCTCAAAATGGAAAACTCACCTTTCAATTCTTTATAAATAGTAAAATTTACAATTTAGTCTCTAAAAATAGAATAAAATCATTTTAGTCCTTTTAAAAACAATGAAATTATAAATTAATAAATGATCAAATTACATTTATTGACATCTCAAAAATTTATAATTCAATTCCGACCCCTAAAAGATTCCTAAATTTGCCCCTCCCCTAACCCCCCGTGAACTTATGAAAGTGCTTAGCAGTTAGGTTATAAATATTCAATGAATCACCTAACATTTTCGTACCTACAATTCTCTGGAAACTTGGTCCAACCAACAATTCTCCAAAAGGAAACGGAGTTTTTAATAATAAAAAAAAAAACCTTGGTTAATGCTACAAACTTAATGCACTCCTAGGTTTTCTTTCAAATTTGCCATTAATATCCCATTCAAAGATAAGTAGAAAGTTTGGTCAAATTTGATACAATTTTCCCACACATAGTACTATTATGGATAGGATCAATATGTGGCTATAAATACCTAAGTAGAAATCATTTTATGCTCGACCAATAACAAAGCTCTTTTAAGGGTTATCAAGCTTCCCCTTTATAGCACAAAACTACTGTCACAAATACCATTTAGATTCTATATATATAGATAGATATAGATATAGATATATAGATATAGATATGGAGGGTGTAAAGGAACACTTACAATCTCCTACATATGGAGATTTAATCACCATACTTAGCATTGATGGTGGTGGAATAAGAGGGATCATCCCTGGAACCATACTTGGTTTCTTAGAATCTCAACTTCAGGTACGTACGTACATTTGGTTTCTATAATATGTATGTTCATGCACACAATGACACAGTCATGTGCATATATACACTATATTTCATACGTATCAATTGGGAGGGTCGAGTTTAGGGGCGTAGGTATGGAAGTTGGTCAAGACTCTAGGGCCTTCTCCCCTATTAAATTTTTTTTTATACTTGTTTTGGGTGGGGAGGATTTTTTCGAGAGAAGTCTTTAAAATGTCCTCGTTTCCGGGTTTTATTTCCCTCCTTCATTGAGAGCCACGTATGGTTCACAAAGGGAGAGCACTTTGGTTAGTGGAGATATGACTTGTAAAGCTTAGTGGAGAGACGTCATTATGTAGGTCTAAGGAGTCGCGCCTCAACAATACTTCATACGTAGAAATAGTAATAAATAAATAAAAAACTTTGGCTTTTTCAAAAATTTATCATTTGATAATTTTTTATGTTGGCTTTATTCATAGTCAGGTTGGTTTTGAATTGTATTTGGTTTAAGTTGTTTTGGTTTTAAGTCGGTTTAAGAGTAGGTCATTTTAGGTTTAGATGATCATTTCGTGCTCTAGCCACTTCAAGTTTCTTATTCAAGTTATATAAAATTACTTATTCCGGTCATTTAGGTTTGTGGAAATTTTAAATTTAAGTTGACGAAGTTTAAGTTATTAATTTTTAGCAACTAAGTCAAATTTTATTAATTGAACCGAGTTTTTAGGTGCAAATCGTAATCGAAAGGTCCATTGTCATAAATTTACGTAAGTACATTCGTGGCCTTTTGCTTATCACTAAGTAAAGATTTTACGTTTTGTGTTATTACATAGGAACTGGACGGTGAAGATGCAAGACTAGCAGATTACTTCGATGTGATAGCAGGGACCAGCACCGGCGGCTTGGTGACAGCCATGCTAACCTGTCCGAACGAAAACAATCGACCATTATTTGCTGCCAAAGACATTAAAGACTTTTACCTAACTAATTGTCCTAACATATTTCCTCAACCAGGGTACAGTACATCTTTTAGTTAGGTTGCATTTTGTAGTTTTATTTAAAATTATTAAATTAATTCTTATACATTAGAAAAAAGAGTAAATTCTTTTTGTTAAATTTTTTATTCATTTATACGGTTAAAAACTGATGTGATTAACGAAATAATCAGAGTACCTCAGGCTGATATATATATATATATATATATATATATAGACTAGTTTATAACAAATAATTTTTTTTACAGAAAAACCAACTTACTTTTTGATCTATGTACAGAGGTTAATTTGTCCAATTTTTTTAATAGAAAGTGCAAAATGCAATTTGACTTCTAATATATAGACCTTCATAGTACTTTTACCAACCAAATTATGATTCAACAGTACGTTATTATTATGTAAAATTAAGTAACGTTTTTATTTTATTATTAGATGTCCATTGTTTTCTCGAGCAACAAAAGTTATCAGAGCTCTATCGGGACCAAAATATGATGGCAAGTTCTTACATAACATTGTTAAAGACAAGCTAGGAGAAACAAGGTTGCACCAGACATTAACTAACGTTGTTATCCCAACATTTGATATCAAGCATCTCCAGCCAGCCATTTTTTCAAGCTATCAGGTTCTTATATAAACATACACATATATATATATATATATTGATAGGATAATACGGGTTTGGTGGTTGATGGCAGTTCACCCAGAGGCCAAGAGTCACAAGTGTTTTTATAAGAGATGGGGGAGAATGCTCTTATTTCTAGTGTTGAGAGAAAGAAGGAATCCCCTAACTAAGCCATAGGGAAAGGCTTATATAGCACTGTGAAACATGTGTGGGGCATGTAAAGGTCACGCATGCATTGCTATGCAACACGTTTGGCAAGGTCACATTTGAAGTTGACTGAGCAAGATCTTTCTGCCTGATAGTAGCTAGATCAATGGGTATCATGTCTCCCCTCTAGTGACCTATATCTTATAGGTTTGGGTTTGCCTTACCGTAGGCAAATAATCACCATTTTCTTGGGTAAGTGATTGTGTATCACACATGGTCTGACCCAACGAAATGTTCCCGTTTTATAAATCCATGACCCAAGTAGCTTTTTCATGCATTTAGGCTCTCCACAGAGTTGGGAAACAAATTATCTTAACTCAACCTAGGGACAATACCAACCTATTAAAAGGTTCAACGACTCCATACGAATAGCACTTCGAAGATTTCTTGGAGGCAACCTGCCCTCAACAATATATATGGATAGATAGATAGATGTATGATTTGTCTGTTTCAACATGCAGGTGAAGAAAAAACCTACTTTGGATGCCTTGCTTTCAGACATATGCATATCAACCTCAGCTGCACCAACATATCTCCCTGCCCATTACTTTAAAATCCAAACCGACAACGGGGACGTGAGAGAATACAACCTCATTGATGGTGGTGTGGCTGCAAATAACCCGGTATGCATTTTCTAGATTGATATCTGTTTAATTACATGGTCAAATATGCTGTCATGGCCTTGTACTTTTACAAAGTTTACAGTTTAGTCCTTACTAAAAGAAATAGTAAAAATACCTCTCTTGCCCATTCCAAAAAAATCGAAGTAATTTACTGCCAGTTTTGAAAGTAAGCAATTAAGAACAATTAACCGCAACATTAATATTTTTTTTATAATAATAAATTTAACTCTCGATTTTACATATTTTGTCAATTTGATCTTGATTCTAAAAGATTCAACAAATTTAGCCTCAATATTTACATGTATCTTGTAAGCTAAATTTGTTAAATCATGATCAAATTGATAGAATATCTAAATGGCTAAATTTGTTATCATACTAATCAAAATTATGTATAATTGATGGAAAATGTTAACACCGGTTAATTGTCTTTAGTTGTTCACTTTCAAAATTGACAGGAACTAAACTGCTTCGATTTTTTCAAGAGAGATCAAATTTCTCAATATTGAAATTGAGAGAGACGGGAGAGCTGTTTTTACAAATTATACTTATGTTTGTATAATGTATATTTTGGATTTAGCCCCTTTTGTTTTTCAGACTTTAGTGGCAATGGGGGAAGTGAGCAAGGAGATCATTAAGGGAAACCCTGATTTTTTTCCAACGAAACCCATGGATTATGGGAAATTTCTGGTTATTTCATTGGGGACTGGCACTAGTAAAGACGAAAAGAGATACAATGCTAAACAGTCGGCGAAATGGGGTTTGTTAGGGTGGCTAACCAGCGGTGGTTCGACGCCGTTGGTGGATGTATTTACTCAAGCTAGTGGAGACATGGTAGACCTTCACCTTTCTGTAGTATTTGAAGCTCTTCACTCAGATAAATACCTTCGTATCCAGGTAATTTAATGCATGCATTTGCCTACTCGGAAAATCTTTGTTAGTTTTTTCTTTGAAATAAATATCAAATTTATACACGAACTTTGGTCAAATTTGTAATTTGATACATGAATTTTAATTTGGTGTATATGAAACTTAAATATTGTGGTTTATATGTATATATAAAATCTTTGATTTTGATTCAATGGTATATATTTAAAGAAATGGATACATATATTTATTTTTATATTTGATTAATATAATTGTTTATATATGCAATATATTAACTTAAAATGATGCTAATTCGATAATATTGTTAGTGATTTATGAAAATTAAATCAAATCAAAATATCATTTATAAAAAAATCGTATAAATTCAAAGTTCATATATGACACTGCACTATATATTATACTTAAAACTCTTGACTGGGTTGATGTTGCAAATCGATAAATACCAACTCAATTGAGAAATAACTTAAAATACATTCTTTTTACAAAATAAATTATATTATTACGAGGGTATTTATTATTTGTTTATATGTTTATGTTGGAATTTCAGCCTAAAAAATTAGAATTTTAGATTTTAATTTTACCATTTTAGCCAAAATTTTATTTAGTTTTACACATTTGTTTGAGTTTATAATCTAGTATATATAAATTTTTTTGTTTATATAAATACATAATTCTAAATAAATAAATTATGAAGTTTTTTCTTGAGGGGAGCCCTCAAGAATGGTAAAATTATAGTTTGCTCCTAAATTTGTAAAATAATAAGTTAATATAATGGTAAAATTGTATTTTTTATAATTCATTTTACCCTCTAATTTTTCTACCCCACCCTTGCTAGCGTTATTAATTGAAGTTTGTGTGTACCCTTGACAACAATTTTCTGGTAATTGAGTTTTGATTTGCTGATTATTAACATCGTTGAATGGTATGTAGGATGACGGATTAGCTGGGGATGTATCATCCGTTGACATAGCGACGACGAATAATTTGAATGAACTGGTGAAAGTCGGTGAGGGACTGTTGAAGAAGCAAGTTTCTAGGGTTAATTTGGAAACCGGCATTTTTGAGCCTTTCAAAGAAGAAACTAATGAAGAAGCCCTTAAAAGGTATACATACATGCATGCATATATATATATAGAGAGAGAGAGAGAGGAATTAAACACTACAAACTTACCATAAGCCATATTTCATTCAAGGACGAAATTAAGGGGAGAGCAAGGGCTTTAGCCCTGAAAATGAAAATTTTTCTATATATTTAGTAGGATAATTATCATTACCGGCTTAAAAACCCGAATGGGTTTGGATCAGATTTTATTGAGCTTGCAGGCTGAACTCGCAAGTCGAGCTTGCTCTCCTGCGAAGTTACATATGCATGAGACTGTATAAATACGTGTTAAGTCTAGAGTAGGATATACATGTCATGTGTGCATGAAACCTACCTAATATGTCATATCAATGAACAATACTCATATCATATAAATATACAAACACCACATCTTAAAGGGATAGAGAAAAATACTCAACAATATTATAAATTAAGACAACAATAAAATTATTGTTTTGATTTTTCAAAAATTTATTTTTCAATTCCTACTAAATTTCATAATTTATTTAATTAGAAAAAAAATTGATGTTTATAATTGTAGGTTTGCGAAACTACTGTCCCAAGAGAGACACCGTCGGCATCTTAGGTCACCCCAAGGGAAGGCTGAAGCACATAAATATAAGGCTGAAGCACATAAATATGAAGTTAAAATTTAGTGGTTTCCCTATTGTAAGCACAAATAATTCCATGATTTAATAAGAATCCCAAATGGGATGATGTTTTGTAATTCATTGCTATTGGAACTTTATTGATTTTCTTTGGATTGAATGTATTTCAACAAGAATAATAACATTTTAATGTGCTAATTTAATCTAAGTCCCATTTAATTTCATCTATTTGTTTAAAGCTTACAACGAAATGCAAATACATGTTTGATTAAAGTAAAAATATTATGGAGATTTTTGTACTAGAAATCAAATTGTATTTTATCTCATTTACTTAAAATTTGGGTAAATTAGTCTTTATACGTTAGATTGAAGAGCAATATGATCTTTCTATTTAAAATTCCATCTATTTTTATTGTTAAAAACTAGTCCATGTATGCTAGAATGAGGTACACACGACATGCCATGTGTAATTGTCTAATTACCCCATCTGCCATGCTAGCTTTTAACAGTGGAAATGAATGAACTTTTTAACAGAAATGATTAGTTTACTCTTTAATCTAATATACAGAGACTAATTTACCTATTTTTTAAGTAAAGAAAGTAAAATGCAATCTAACTCTTAGTATAGTTACTTCCATGATATTTTTAACCATATGATCAATTATAAAATAGAATCAAATTAGAATATAACCGAACAAAATCTACACGTGAAAGATGTGCTTGGTAAGACTAGAGAGTAGACATGTTCAATGGCTTATATATTCGTCCAAGCCCAGAGCTTGTTTAAAATATAAGAGAGTTTGGACAAAAGTATAAGACTTGAAAAACAAGTGTGGGTAAAAAATCAAGCTCATTTAAAATACAAGCCAAGTTTGGGCTCCAAAATTCCAGGTTCGAGCTTGGCTTGGCACGTTGCATTTTCTACTTTGTAATATATATTTATTTTATTTTTATGTATAATATAATTTATAACAAATAAATTCAATATTTAATACTATAATGTAAACGTTAAAAATTGTTATCTATGCTTAAATTTTTAATAGATGGAAAAAATAAAATATTAAATTAAAATTAATATAATTTTTAAAAGAATTAAAAATAATAATAACATGGGTGGGCCTAAAACAAGATTGGGTTAGCCGTTTATAAATATAGATGAGCTTTGACAAAATTTGAGGCTCATATTTAAGATCCAATCAAG
Organism: Gossypium australe; assembly: GCA_005393395.2. Lineage (NCBI taxonomy): Eukaryota > Viridiplantae > Streptophyta > Magnoliopsida > Malvales > Malvaceae > Gossypium > Gossypium australe. Next base: position 144,041,419 of record CM016619.1, on the reverse strand, counting down.
CTTAAGCAAACATAAGGTGTATTAATATCATATATAAATCTAACCTAAACCCAACTCGACTCACATCTATTGAAAACCCACATATGACAATTACATATGGTGAGACTCAAATTCAAGTACTTAAAAATTCAGAGCTTTAACCTTTGCTAACAATATAAAAATTCATCATATTTATATTTTTTAAAAAAAAAACTTCAAATTTATAAAAGAAAAGAGTTTTTTTAATATACAAAAAAATTACTAATATATTATTTTTTCTATTTGAAATAACTCAAAAAATAGTTACATCATTTTTTTTTTCAAATAGTTACAACATACTTTGACACACAAGAGTTGAATTATTGTTCCATTACATCAACTTTTTTTCATAACGATAAAATACAGGATTTTATAAGGGAATTTTAAAAAATTACTAGTAGCATCTCGACATTCATGACTATCGAGTTTACAATAAAGTCATTTCATTATCCACAAACGATTGGACAGTAGAATCTATACATATAATTTAAATTATATAACAGAATTTCACACTCATAAATATAAAGTATTTTTAAAAAAAACATATTAAGGAATCAATGTGAAATACTTAGTATGAGTTTGGATAAACGGTGTACAGTAATGACGATGAAATTAGATATTATAGTGATATTATAACGTGAAACAGAAAATAGACAAAACGTATGACATTGTATATCCAACTCTACTCCATAAAAGAAAAAAACAACAAATTTAACTTTATGAAACTTCGTCACTATTGCCATTTATACCCACCAATTAGGCAAGTTGAATTAAAAGTCAATTATTTAATAATAATTTGATATTTTTATTATCAGCATGTGGATTGATATTGAGAGTGAGTGGAGAAATTAAATAAATTTAATTTTTGGTGCTCAAATTTTGACCCTTTGGAATTTTGTTGATGCATATTAGTATCTACTCGTCAACTTTGGTTAATGATTATGATATCTACCAACCTATTCCAAATAATTGGTCATGGGTTTTAAGAATCCATACCCATTCAGTGAATTTATAATTTAGTCATTCAATTTTAAAAAGTCATAAAATGGTCGTTGAATTATTCAAAAGTTTTTATTTAAGTCATGGGGTTGTTAAGTTTATTTTTCTAAGAAAGCCTTGTTAACGAGCTCCAAGTAACAATTTGATGATCATTGTGGTGGATCAATACCCATCAAAGAGTAGAAGAACATATCTTAGATTCAAGTTGATCTAAAGGTCATTGTCGGAGATAGGAAAAGAAAGTTATTTAGATTTTAGTTCGCAGATTTGTGACATTCAAGTTGTTTCATGGAAAAAAAACTGAACTATAGAAGAAAAAGGTAAGGAGAGCTTTCGGTTTGTAGAAGCTATGCGAACAGAGAAGGCTATGCAATAGCGATTTTAACAGCCTAGTGAATTAAACAAAAACTTTTGAATAGTTTAGTGACCATTTTATAACTTTTTAAATTAACTGACCAAAACGTAAACTTATTAATAATTTAATAAACTTAACTGTAATTTATTAACAACCATCTTATATTTGTGTTTATTTATATACATAATTATCTACTACCAATTTGGTTAAAAAATGATTGATTACGATATATTGGAAAAAATCAAGTTGTTGAAGGAATATTCGAGGAAATAGTGACATATCAATCTTTAATATTTTGATAGTGTTGGGAAAGTTGACATTTTTTGGGTTTTAAGCATCGGATTTGAGTTTTATCAGGTGAAATTGTAAATGTTGGAGTTGCTATTTTAGAAGGGCTTTACTTAAATTCCATTTTTAACTCGAATATGACTAGTCTTAGCTAGTAAAATAAAGGGATAAATCTCAAAATTATATATAAATTTTGATTTAATGTACATATATATGAACTTTAATTTGGTGCAATTATACACGTAAAACTCTAATTATGGTTCAAATGTATACATGAAACTTTAATTTTGATTTAATCATGCACATTCATGTATGTAATATATAAACATAAAATAATGTTATATCAATAATTGTGTTAATAATTTACAAGAATCTGATCAAATCAAAATTTCATGTATAAAACTGCACAAAATCAAAGTTAATGTATACAATTGCAATTAAACCATAATTCATGTATAGTTTTGGAATTTATCAAAAAGATATATACACCGGAAATTAAGGACAATTAGTCTCAAAGTTAATATTTTCCGCCAATTGTACGTAATTTTGATTAGTATAATAACAAATTCAACTATCAGATTTTAGACATTCTATCAATGTGGTCCTGATTTAACAAATTTAGCATGCAACATGTGTGAATGTTGAGGCTAAATTTGTTTATTTTTTTAGAATCAATCAAATTGACAAAACATGTAAACATTAATGACTAAATTCGTTGTTATAGCAATCAAAAGTAAGTACAACTAACAAAAGACATTAACGTCGTAATTAATTGTCCTTAATTACTCACTTACAATATAAAAAAGAATTAAATTACTCTATTTTTTTTTAGAAAATCCAATTTATTCAATTTTAAAAATATTGAGAAACAAATTGAATTGTGCACCCTAAGCACCACACAATCCCATTGCAATGCCATCTATTTATAGCCCATTATAGTGTTTTCTATAAGAAATGGATAATTGTGGGATAATGGATGATTTAGTTTAGGATATTGCTACCAACATATATCAACATCTATTCACTTATCTGATTTGGATTGGAAGTGTTTTGGGTTTTGAGTAATATTGATTTTGGGTTATTTGGTTTTAATGTCTCTCAGCCATTTCATGTTGGAATAATTTTGAGTTATGATCAATTTTAGTTGAAATCATTTTAGATTAATTGTTTGAGTTAGTTCGACTTTACATTATTTTGTGTTTATGCCATTTTGATTTAGATTGTTCCAAGTTTGAGTCAATTTCAAGTTCGTGTTAGTATGAGTTTAAGTTGAAGGGAATTTTTAGAATCAAATCAAGTTAATCCAGCTTTGGATTCGATTTGATCAGAATGAATTGAATTTATTATTATTATTATTATAATTATTATATATACAAATAAAAAATCTCCATTGCTACCCTGATTACTGGGCTCAAAGAAGCCCATCTATTTGATTTTTGGGCCATTTTAGGTCCATTATCTATTGCTTAAATTGGACCGGACCTGGACCGACATAACAAGCCGTACTATATATAATAGCCTTTACAGCCCATAAGGATTTATAGAGAGCTGCAAATCGAAAGTGACAGAAAAAAATCAGAGAAATTCTCACTTGTCTTGCTACCAAAGAAAAGTTCCCAAAAACTCCGATCGACGATGTCCGGTATGGAACGATTGCACAGGATGTTCGCCGGTGCTGGTGGCGCGTTGGGTCACCCACCGCCGGATTCGCCGACTCTCGATTCGTCGGAGCAGGTCTACATCTCCTCTTTGGCCCTCCTCAAAATGCTCAAGCACGGTACCCCTCTCTCTCCATGTGTGTGTATATGTGTGTGTGTATTTATATATACATATTTCCTATTCTCTTCTGCTGATTTTACTTGCTTAAGTGATTAGGGTTTCTCCGCATTATATTTTTGTTGAGAAAATTGATAGAAACAATCGATGGGCTTATACTGTTTTGCTTTTTGCGTTTTAGGGTTTACTTTTACTTTATTGAATAAAAACTTCGATTTTCTGATCTGCCTTCCATTTACTTGCTTATGAGACATGTGAGTTGTTTCAATTTCGATTTTAGGAATGATTTAGACTTTAAATCCTGACCTAAACGTGAAAGCCTGAATCTAAACCCGACCTGATGTTATTTGACTATAAAAAATGAACAACCCGAACCAGAATTAACCTTATACTGAAGTGATCTGAACTCGAAACTGATCCGAACAATTTAAAACTTGAATTAACTTGATCCAGATTGACTCTACCTAAAATCAAATTGACCTGTCCAATTGTTAGGTCTAGGATAACCTATACCTGATGGTTGTTGTGATTCTGTTTCTGAGTTTGCTTGATGTGAAAATTTTATAGGAAGAGCTGGAGTTCCCATGGAAGTTATGGGTTTGATGTTGGGAGAGTTTGTTGATGAGTACACCGTACGTGTTGTGGATGTCTTTGCAATGCCACAGAGTGGTACTGGTGTCAGTGTTGAAGCTGTGGACCATGTTTTTCAAACAAATATGCTTGATATGCTCAAACAAACTGGAAGGTATTAGCTACTCTCAAGTTTCTTTCATATTAGCTTATAATTGTTGCTGGAAATAACTCGAGCTTTGATGAAATAATACTTTTGTAACAAGATTTAATGGTTTTGTACTCCTTGATTACCTGTTTCTCTCAATTGAGCTGATCCTTTTGCTTGGTCTTGCAGACCAGAGATGGTGGTGGGTTGGTACCATTCACATCCTGGATTTGGCTGCTGGCTTTCTGGTGTTGACATAAACACACAGCAGGTTGTGTTCAAACTTTTTTGCATAGTGCTGCATTAGACACATGCTAGGACACTTACTATTTTACTGTTGCTTAGAAGATTTTCTTGTCAGATCATGAGCTTTTTTTTTATCTTCCATCAGTGTTAGCATTGATGCAGCCCATTGATCATTTCATTCTTTTCTTAGAAAGAAACAAAAAATTCAACTTATCTAGCTCTTATATTCAGTTTCATGATATTATTTGTCTTATAGGGTTCTTTTTCCTCTACGTTTCAATTCTTTCTTTTCTGTAGTTAGGGGGTGGGGTGGTTCAAGTGTATGGGTATTGCTTTGATAACACAGTCCTTAATTGATACCTTTAAGGCAATCATTTTGGACGCTGCATTGTATTAATTGTGATTCATGGTTTTGTAAACTCTCCAGTCTCTCCTGCCCCGTTCCTTCTCTCTTTTTCCACCTTTCCTGATTTTGAAGCTTTGATCATTGGGAAGACATCAAAAACGTGTCAACGTCTTTCATGCTCCGAATTTAACATCTTTTATTGCTTGCAGAGTTTTGAAGCTTTGAACCAAAGGGCTGTAGCAGTGGTGGTGGACCCAATTCAGAGTGTTAAAGGGAAAGTGGTGATCGATGCATTCCGCTTGATCAACCCACAAACCATGATGCTTGGCCAAGAACCACGTCAGACAACATCTAATCTCGGGCATCTTAATAAGCCATCTATTCAAGTGAGTGCCAAATGAATACATCTTACTGTTTTCATGTATCTTCTTTTACTTGTGAAGTCTCATTCATCTCATTCATTTTCATTTGTCAGGCATTAATACATGGGCTAAACAGACATTACTACTCCATAGCCATTAACTACCGGAAGAATGAACTCGAGGAAAAGATGCTCTTGAATCTTCACAAGAAGAAGTGGACAGATGGACTGACACTTAGACGTTTCGATACTCATTCCAAAACTAATGAGCAGACTGTTCAGGTGATTGAATAGACTTTATCATCCAAGCTATGCTGTTGTATGTATATGTGTATATATATTGATGTCCCCCACGGAAGCAAGGTATCTTCCATAAAGTTATGATGTTGTGTTGGTTTATTTTGATATGTGCAGGAAATGCTGAATTTAGCTATAAAATACAATAAGGCAGTGCAGGAGGAAGATGAATTACCTCCTGAGAAGCTGGCGATCGCAAATGTCGGCCGACAAGATGCCAAGAAGCACTTAGAGGAACATGTCTCGAACTTGATGTCGTCAAACATAGTTCAGACATTGGGAACTATGCTCGACACGGTGGTGTTCTAAGACTCTTTTAGCACCTGTATACTCTTTTTTCATATTCAGGAACTATCATAGCTTGTTGGTCAAAAACTGCCATTGTATTGTGAAATTTGAAAGGGACTATCATGTTGTCTCATTAATCTCTCTGTTAACCCCTCTTTGATGTGTAAGTGGGATTGTGAAGATGTTTAACTTTTGTTACTTGCCTTTTGGTAGTTTTCTGAGATTCTTCATATTGCAGTTATTGCTCAAGTTTTTTAAAACCAGACCAGTGGTTCAGCTCAATCAGTCCGATTAGGTTTAATTAAATAAATTATTAAAAATTTATAATAAAAAATGAAAAATATTAACTACAGTCTTTTTAGTCTGGTTTAACTAGTTTCAAATGGTTCACTCAAAAAGTCAGTTCAAAGCCAGTTCATGATTTTAGGTTTAATTGATTTGATTGTCCAGTCCAATTTGATTTGGACAGTGGTTTTGCATGTTTTTGGGCTTACATTGGTGATCTGGAGAAATTCAAAGTATAATTAGGTTATTATCAAGCTTTGCTCAAGTTATTAATAACTTGGAGTTTTGAGTATCACAAAATTATTATTAAGTCTATGATTTGTTAATTTAATTTTAAAATGTTATAAAATATTCATTGAACTATTCGTTTTCATTTAAGTTAGTGAGTTGTTAAGGTCTTCGTTTTTGAAGTCCCGCTAATGAGCTTTTAGCGATGATTTAACCATTGGTATGATGGATCAATACCCATCGATGAGTATAAAAACATACATTAGATCCAAGTCGGAGAAGAAAGTTGTTTGGATTTTGATCTGTAGATTTTTGACATTCAAAACTATTTTATGAAAAATTTTGATTTAGGAAGAGACAGGGATGGAGAGCTTTCGATTGACGCAGTTTGCATATGGTGTGAATAAAGATGGCCATACAATAGCAATTTTAACAGCCCAATGAATTAAATGAAAATTTCGAATAGTTTTTGTATCATTTTGTAACTTTTTAAAATTAGATGACCAAAATATAAACTTACTAATAAATTAAGGACCTCGTATGTAGTTTACCCTAAGCCTTTCCAAATGCTGTTAATTAAGAAGAGACTAAAGCCCAGCCCAAAATTGTTAAAAACTTTGATTTGCCAAAGCTTCCCGTTTATTAAACAACGCTTTCGATACTCGGCTGACTCTGCTTTTCTCTTTACTGTCTCTCTGCCTATTTGATTAAAAACTAAAAAAAGAAAAAGCTTCGAAAAAAATGGAGAAGATGATGGCGTTGAGATCCGTTTATAGAGCAGCATGTTTTAGATCTTCCCGTTTTACCCCCATCGCCGTCACGGCCGCCGTCAACCACAATCGCCACTTGGTTTCCCGGAGTTTCTTCTCTATCTCATCGCCTATCGCCCCTAATCCGCCTAGAAACACCCTTTCTGGTACTTTTTTCTATTCTTTTGGATTCTTTTTTGATTACCCATTTCTCGTTTTTTTAATTATAATGGAAATCGCTGAGTCTATCTTTCTCGTTTTTCTGATTGTATTGGGAATCGCTGAGTTTATCGACTTAGATTTAGTGTTTTAGTAATAATATAGCTCGTGGCTGACTTTTTCTTCTTGGGATTTCAAATTTGTAGCTATTTTTTTACGTCTGCGAGATTTGAACTTGTTGAGGGATTTTGACTGTTCGGGGAGAAGTCTGTGAAGTATCATTTGCCGAGGGCCTACCGACTCCTTAAGTCTATGTTCGGTTTTATTTCTGGGTTTTATCTCCCGACTCTACTGAGAGTCCGAGTGAGTTCAGAGGCTGATTGTGCCAAGAACCTGAGGAGGAGGTCCTACGAACCTCTTAACAGGTCTGGTATTAGACTTTGGATGTCTATGTTCAGTTTTATTGTTGGGTTTTGTCTCCCGAGTCTATTGAAAGTTCAAGTGGGTTCACAGACTGAGTTTGCCAAGAGAGCGGGAGCACTTTCACTCATCAAGTAAATCTCAACATTTGCTCTTGGTAGGATTTGCAAATGTTGAGTTTTCTTGTTAGGTAGAGGCGGAACCGCCACCACTGCAGGCTCTCAGCACAACCAGTCTGTGAACGCACTCAGGCTCTCAGCGGATTTGGGAGACAAAACCCAGGGATAAAACCGAACATATACATTCTGAGCCCAATGCTGGACCTGTTGAGGTGTCTGTCGTTCCTCAATGGATGACATTTCACAGACTTTTTCCCGAGCAATCTAAATCCTGTCAACAGAACTATACTCCTTGAAGATTGGATTTTTAAGCTCTTTAGAATCTCCTTAAGGTTGTGGGTGTTTTCTGCTAATTTATGGGTTTTTGATGTGTACTTGTGTGTATGATATTAGGACGCAGCTACTTTAATGAAACTATATTTTGTACCTGCTTACGATTAAGGGCTGGTATTTGATACACCATATATATGAAAGTGAACCAAATGCTGTTACCTTGATAAAGGCGTTGAAATTAAATTTAGACGTAGACAGTGTATAGATTTGTAAATAGAGTGCATTAAATGTATACGAACTTCTTGTGGATTGTGTAGCATGTTGTAACTTGTAATAATACCAACTTGTATCAAGTTCCAACACATTTTTATTCACGATGAAAATATGCAGGTGGGAGATCGTCCTTTGCGTTGAGATCGGGAAGCATGCGCTATTTTAGTGAAGATTCAGCTCATTTGCCTGACATAAACGACACTGAGATTCTGAATGTTTTCAAGGACTTAATGGCTGCAAGTTGGGATGAGCTTCCCTATTCGGTTGTACAAGATGCAAAGAAAGCCTTGTCGAAAAATACTGATGACAAAGCCGGTCAGGAAGCTTTGAGAAATGTTTTCCGTGCCGCTGAAGCCGTTGAAGAGTTTGGTGGTATTCTAATCACCATGAAAATGGAACTCGATGACAGCATTGGAGTGAGCGGAGAGGTATTACTATAATATATAAAGACCTCGTTTTTTCCCTTTTCTTTCTATTGCCAATTGTTGGCATTTGATGAATCGAATTATTTCGTAGAATGTAAAACCTTTATCAAGCGAGTTTGCTGCTGCACTTAAGACAGTGTTCCAACGATACGCGACTTACTTGGATGCATTCGGTCCTAACGAAACCTACTTGCGAAAGAAGGTAGAGAATGAGTTGGGATCAAAGATGATCTACCTAAAGATGAGATGTAGTGGCCTAGGTTCTGAGTGGGGAAAGGTAATAAACTTGTTTACAGCATATCTATGAATTCGGTTATGACTGCATGATCAGCGTTTTTTCATGCACTTCGTATCATTTTTCATGTAGTTCATGTATTAATACGAAACAAGAGAATTATGATTTAGGTTAAAGTGCCAAAATGCCTCAGATTATATATACTATTTGCAACATATCTATGAATGCAGTCACGACTGCATGATCTACCTCTACCATGTTTTAACACGGTTTATTCATTCACTTCATATCATTTTCATGTAGTTCGTGTTTTAATACGAAACAAGAGAATTACGATTTAGGTTAAGATGCCTCAGCTTGTATATGCTAATTGCTATTTGTTCTTCTGTGACCATGGTTAACATCTTAACTGTCCGGTATTCCAGAACACCAAGCTGAACCCCGGGCTAAATATTAACCTGTTTTCCAATCCATCTTCATCCGCCGAGACTTATATGCATTCACCCGTTGTTTTCCTTTTCTGCCTTTTTTATATTTGACAATGTCACTAGTCACGGAAACAGTTTAACGCAAACTTTAGGTGGATGAATCATGCAATTACGAAAAATGTAATTCGGTCTAATATTTTTTTCGGTTGCTTTCGATGCAGATTACCGTTCTCGGAACCTCGGGACTCTCTGGATCTTATGTGGAACAAAGAGCTTAGCACTAAATTGTTGAGACATTTCATGTGAACTCTTTTTTTTGTTCTGTTTTAGATCATGTTTATGAGTAGTAGGAGACAAGCTGGTGTTGTTCTCCTGGAAAACCTTGGAGTTTGCTTGGAAAGCTAAATAAAAAGGCTTATGTTGTCAACAAAACAATAAATCAAAATGTAAAATCATGTTTCCGAAAATTTTTTTATGGGAAAATTTTGCATGGAAAATTTAATGGAAAAATTTTCTCCAGCGTAAGGGTTGTTGGGTTTAGGTCAACTTTAAGTATGATATTAACACATTTTATACTTATTTGAATTTAATCTAATTTAAAATATAGGTTTAAAATTTTGCTCAAATTTGTCATATTTGTAACTAATTAACTCATTTATTTTGGTCATGCATATATAACTTTTATTTTTCTAAAAAATTATATTATTTATATTTTAATTTTTTTCATTTATTAAATTTTCATATGTAGGCAACTTTATTTAATGTTTACATCATAGTATTATATACTATTAATGATTTTTTTTTGTTATAAATTACATAATATAATATATTATAAATTTAGAAAACAAATTGAGCTAGTTTGAATTCAAGCTTGAATGTTTGAGCTTGGATTTAACTTATATTTTAAATGGGTTTAATATTTTTATTTAAACTTATTTTTTAGATCTAATATTTTGACTTCAACTATCTCGAATTTAAGTAAATTTTCGAGTTTAAGTGATAATTCTACCCTCAAACAGGTCTACTATCGACCTTATCTTACCCCATATATTTGCAAATGAGGCTTAATAATATTTCTTATTAGGATATAAATACCCGAGTATAAATGTAAGAGTGCAATTCTTCAAATATATAAAAATATTCATATTAAATGTATATTTGGCTTTCATTGTCAAAATGAAAGAAAAAAGAGAAACTCGAAACAAAAGTGACTAATATACCATCAGTCTTTGTACTTTATTTTAGTATCATAATTTTTCTTAGTCCAATTGTTGACACTAAAAACATTGATTGATGTCAATGATTGGACTAAAATTCTTTATAGATAAAAAGATTTTTTGAAGTAAAAGAATTATATCAAAGTATAGAAACTTGTAACATATTTAAATATATGGAGTCTTGGCTAATCTGGTCCCTTTGCGCCAAGACCAAGATTCCGAGGGTGATTTAGGCAAAGGTGGTAGCAACACAACTTTCCTACATAACCCAAATGGCCACCCTTCACAATGACAAAATTCCCTAATGATCGATCGCCTTCGGAAATCCTCTGAATCAAACTTCCAAATCTCTGGGAAATCAACATTCTTTAAACTCGAACAACGCGAGAAATTTGATTTAGCCGACATAAACGCTTCCCTACTAACACCACTCGAACACAATGAGAAACAACTCCTTACTGAAAAGAATTCATCTTCTTCATTATCGTTGTCTCTTCTTTTAAAATGATTCGAGCTTATGTAAATCTCTCCCGTCGATGGAGATAACACCCACGAAAAGCTTCCCGTCATTGAACTCGTCTTTCTGTTCATCTTTTCCATCGCTCGAGTCCGAATTTCCGAAACAACTACCTATAAACAACATATCACAAACAAAGAAACGAAACAAAACAAAATGAACATTCGTATGTATAGGAAGAATGGGAAATTGTTGATACCTCAGATTCATCATCAATGTCACTCATTGAGTGTTCGTCGTGATCGTGACCCGAACTCGAAAACCGACCATTGAAACTATGGCAATGGGAAAACGCTTCCTTTAAAAGTGTAGCTATGAATTTGCATCTCTTAGAATGATGAGAGTGCTCTTCTTGGTAAAAGACACTCATGTTTGGAAATGCCAAATTGATTTCTAAGATACTGACTTTATATTATACATATTCTTATATAACAATGATTATTATAAGACTTTTATGGTGAAATTATGGTTTTGGTCCCTCTATTATGTTGAATTTGAGATTTAATTTCTATACTTTAGTTCGACATGATTCTTAGTTTAAATGGTTAACACGATCAACTATTCCGGTTAAATATAAAAGCATTGATTGTTATAGACATATGGTGATCAAATTATGGTTTTTATCCCTCTATTATGCTTAAATTTAGGAGTTAATCATTGTGTTTTAATATAATATAATTTGATCATTTACTTTTATAATATCATTAGAACTTTCCAGTTAAAACACCGACGTAAATTTAAAAAAAAAAAATAAAAACACTTCTAACACACAAAAAAGGATCCATGTCTTCATTCGTAAACTGAAAATCTATAACCCCAATTGTTATAAGAATATCATTTAATTGACTAGCGACTGCTTGAATAGACTCGGTTAATCCAATATTTTTTTTATAAAAGTCAATATGATTTTTATAAAGCTCATCTTCATACCGAAATTTAATCCGAAATAGTATATAATATTAACTATTTGGATTAACTAATAACATTGTAAGAACAAAGGTACCAAATTAAGGTATAAGAACATCATAAAAGAAGTATACGGGCTAAATTCCAAAAACGAGCATAGCTGAAAGACCAAAATTAGAATTTAACCTACTTGTTATAGTTCCTTTATTTGTTTTGATGTTTTGTGTTGATAATGGCTTTACAGCTTACTGAAAATACTGGGATTCTATATCCTTTGGGGTAAAGACTAAGTTAAATTAACACACACAAAAAAAAAGGGGGGCTAAAGACATATCAACAAATAAATTGGGATTAAATAAATAAATAAATTCCCTATTGAGACCCTTCAAAGTGAATTTATAAATTTGTTTTCACCTTTTCCATAAAATAGTTTCCTTTGGAGTTACTTACAAGTAATTTCCTGAAGCTGAAGTCACGGTGAAAACTGAGACTTGGTACCAAACGATGACGGATTATATTGGGACAATAAGGATTTTGTCTTTTTCAAGTAATTCATATATTATTAACCTTAAATTTTCTTATCGAGCCAAGCTCGAATACAAAAATTGGCCAACGAGTTTAATTGAGCTCGGTTATATTTTGAGCCAAGCTCGAGCTTAAAAATAAATGTTTGATTGAGTTCAAGCCGAGTATCGAGTTTCAAGTTGAGCTCGAGTTTACTAGTATCCAACCTCGGCTCGGCTTGATTATACCCCTACTTACAAATTATTCGAGTTTGACTCAAAAGAAAACTTAAATATGATTTGATCATTTATTGAGCCAAGTTCGAGTTATTGCACAAGCTAAAGCTCGAGTACCTTAATACTTTGAGCAATTGGTGAATCTAGTCGAGCTTTTTTTTATAGTATATTTTTATATAACTCATATAAACAAGGTTAATTGAGCCGAGCTCTGACTTTTATAATGGTGTATTCGATCAAGCTCTAAGAGAGTTTTCAAATAATAAATTTCAAGTCAAGTTTTAAACTGTTCGAGTTGGGTTTGTATAATAGAATACCATTGGGTCATTGTCAAGTCGAACTCGAGCTAACATACAAGTCGAGTTTGAATACCTCAAATATTCAATTTGAACAATTTACGAGCTTAAAATACCTTTTTTATTTATAATATATTTATATTAAATTACTAATTTACTCTTAATATAATACAAACATAAACCCTAAACATAAAATTTATATATGAAATGAGTTTGAGCATGAGCTTAAGGTACAAATAACTAGTTTAATCGAGCCAAGTTTTTTTATTGGTATATAAAACTTGTTATATGCAATTTTTTCTTTTAACCCTAAATTCGCACTCCTTGTAAATTTGAAATTTAGTCCCTCCGTTTTTATTTTTAAAAAATTAATCTTTGTATTTTTAAATTTTAAAATTTAAATCTAATTGTTAACCCAACTTTAAAATTTTTTTTGCAATGGTATGACTTTTTGAAATTCTTAATTGCACCTCTTTCGAAGAATTGGTCTTTCATGCCTGCAAGGATAAAGATAAACATTGAACTAATAATCGGAATATCCAAATGGTATCCATACATGACCAGACTTAAACCAGAATATATCATACATTGATTACTTAATATCTAAGCTATCAAATCTTTCAACCAAGAACCAATAGTTTCCATTGATCCATCTCCTTCAAGTATCAACTTCCCTCGAACACATAACAGTTTAGAACGAGTCAGGGGTAAAAGTACCATAAAAGTCTTTGTACGAGGAGTCAATTTGAATTTTACCCTTTACTCAAAAACAGTTAAATTAATCTTTAATGGGTTTCATCAATTTTTTATTCATTTTTTTTTAAGTTCATGCTCTACTCCGAGTAAAGTCCACCCGATTTTGATTTGCGCATATGGGACAAATGACCCAATACCACATCTTTTTGCTATGATTTCATTTCCTTTTTTATTTTAATTCCTTTTTCTTTCATGTTTTCCGCCAAATATTCAACGTATACATTAGATCAAAGAGTAAATTAATTCTTCTATTAAAAATTTTCATCCATTTCTACGGTTAAAACTTGGCGTTCTTGACAAAATAACTAGACAGTTACACGTGACGTGCCACATGTACCTTATGCTGACATACATGGATAAATTTTTAACCGTAAAAATAGATAGAATTGTTAACAGAAGGACCGATTTACTCTTTGATCTAACGTACAAAGATTAGTTTATCCGTAAATGGAGCATAATGAGATCTGACTCTTATATTTAGGGCCTCCATGATACTTTTACCCGAGCCGGGTATAGACAACCAGCAAATCAGGTGAAATATTTGCATGCATGCTTGGCAATTATTGTATGAAAAAAACAGAAGAACAAACAACTAGAGCAACTGTTTTGGTGCACATAAACATACATGCTTCATGTTCCTAACACTCATTATTTACCCTAAGAAATTCAACCCTAAACCGTAAAACTATACTTCTAGAAGGGAAAATGTGATATCATCAATTAAATCATATCATGAAACATGATAGGACAGTCCAACTAATAGCACTTGCATCTGTCAGAAAAGAAGAAAAAGTAATCTCCAACCTCAGACAATCTTCATGAATGGAAAAAGGCAAAAGCAACAAATAATGACAAGCTTTTTTGTCTGGTTTCCCACCTAATTTTAGAACCAAACAGAAAAAACTAGAACATGAATGAATCGTACACAACGTTCAAATGTTAGAATAGATATACACGATGATTTAGTATGCAATCCCTAATAAACCTCGAAACAGTCTGTTGTATGGTATTGACGCAATGTATAGTTTACAGTTCTTTGACTCCAACATACGATGAGGCCATCTAACTTCACCGAGAATATTGTAAAAGTAACCACCTTGGATGACAGAAGTTGTATTGAAAAAGTTTAACTCGACTGCCAGTATCCAAATCCCGAATAAACCTCGAGGCGATCTTTTGTATGGTATTAACACAATGCATGGTTTACAGTTCTTTGACTCGAAGAAACAATGAGGCTATCTAACATCACCGAGAATATTGTAAAAGTACCATGGAAGCCCTTATACCGGGAGTTAGATTGCATTTTGCTCTCTTTACTCAAAAAGTGGGCAAATTAGTCCATTTTTTTAGTAGAGAAGGCATAATGCAATCTAACCCCCAGTACAAGAGCCTCCATGGTACTTTTACCATTTTTTGTACAGTATTGGCACAGTGTATAGTTTATAGCTCTTTGACTCGAACATACTATGATACCATCTAACCTCACTAAGAATATAGTAGAAGTAATCCAGTCAGGAGGAAAACATGCTGCATAAGCAAACCTAGAAGGAACTTAAACCGGAATCAACACAACAGCCCGAATTTCGAAAGGATATGAAAGTTAAGTGTCACCTATTTAGCTAGAACATCTCTATTGAGATGCACCTTTCCTTTTTTCCTAGCTACTAATCAAAACATGGTTTAAAATTGAAAACCAAGTGGTAATTAATCTAAGAATCACAAAGCAAAAGCATATGAAAGAGGCAACATAATGCAATAATTTTAACTGAAATTCAATTCAAACGGTGATAATCGAATTTAGAAAAAAGTACCCTACAAACACAGGGCTAGTCCGAAACAGGAGATTTGTTGAGTTGTTGAGAAGTAAGAGATATAAGAGACTGAAGCTTAGCAACAGCAGAGGCTTTCTCGGGCGGACATTTAGAGAGTGAAACATTCAAAGAATGAAAAGCTTCATCGAGCTTACCAGCAGCTAATGCAGCACAACCGGCTTTATAAGCCTCATCAGCCATCCGAGCATCATACTCGGAAGAATCACGGCTTTTGTTTCTCGACAATGACGAAGACGGGGAATCGAGGAAAGCCGTGGCACGTGCGTATTCGAGATTAGTGATAGCGGTGTTGATATCGGCCATGAGAGCTTCGGGGGTTAATGGGAAAGTCTTCACTCCGTCAAAAACACTGAAATGAGGGTTCCCTTCCCCAGAACCCATCTGCTTCTTTTTAAGTATTTTCCGTCAAAATTCGTATTTTCCATCAAAATTGACCATTTTCCGTCAGAATTCGCCGTCAATATCCTCATGCAATCATATCAACTTCATATACACAAACAATTATAAACTCAGTACACATAGTTTATACTAAATTTTAACAGAAAATATTAACAATATCAACATTCGAACTAAAATTTCATTTTTTTTTTACTAAAATCTCTATTTATAACCAAAATTTAACGATTTAATCAACTCTAAATTACTGAATTAACAACCTTTAACATTTATAAAAAAAAACCCAGAAAAAGTTGTGGAACATGTTAATGATTAAAGGATCAAAATGAACAACTTTTAAACTAGAATCAAATCATTCCAAAAAAAAACATAAACAGAAATAATAAAAACACTAACCTTAAATGATGATAAACGTCTTCAAGATTCAAAAACAAAGCTTCTTTGCTCCGATAATGAATTGGGTTTATCGATGTTGTCGTGGAATCGAGATTTGGAGCAAATTTCTATTGAAGCAAGCAAAATTTTCTACTTTAACTTTTTTTCTCCCAACAATTGTTTGTGATAATCAATTAAATCCCTTTTTAAGTTCTAATGATCTAACTTCCTAAACTTGAACTTAAGTGATGATTAAAAGACGACGAATCGATTTGTTTCCAACAACCGATTTGATTGTGTTTTTTTGTTTCTGGGATAGACTGGTTGGTTTGGTCCTCAAAACGATCTTGAAATTACTGGTCAAACTTTATAATTAGTATCTTTATTTTACTCAACTTATAAATTTAGTCCCTTATTTTAAATTTTATAATTAGTCCCTGTATCTTACTCAAATTATAAATTTAGTCCTCTATTCTATTAGTTTACCCGTCTCAGTTTTTTTACACAAGCAACAAACACTATTTTGAGTGATTTTTATCTTTTTATATAAATTTCAAAAAAATTACATAATTTGAACTCGAAAGCAAAGCTAAAATATTGTTTAAAGGACCAAAATCGAATAATAAATTAGGATTTAAGGTACTTAAAGGTAAAATTTTTACTGTTATTAATTTATAATTTTATAAATTTTAAAGGAGTTAAAAAAATTTTCCCTTATTTGGAGGGTCAAGGCCACTACTTCCTGCCAAAACATGACATTTAGGGTTGGTTTGGTTCAAAAATATATAAAATTATGTTTTATAATAAGATACCCGGTATGTTACATTTAGAGATTTGATTGACAAATATAAGATAACTTAGAAGCACATTTTATTAAATTATATTTATTATTTTCTTAAACAAATTCCGTTCTTTAATACTTTTTTAATCGCAATTTCTAATAAATAAATCATTAAAGTAAATATAATAATTATAAATTTTATTTTAAATCAAACTTAAATCTTATTTGAAAAAAAAATTAAAGCTAATTAAAATAATAATAAAAACACACTATAATAAGATTATGCATTATACTACGAGATAAACACTATCTACTAAAATGTTGAGCCATAAGATAAGATTCAACCAAACGACTGTACATTTACTTCCTCAACTTCAATCAAAACCATATTTAATTTTTTTTATTTTTATAAATTTGTTATATAATTATTTTAGCTAAATTTAAACCTTTTCGAAAGTGCTAAAATAAAGACTAATTTTTTTAAAAAAAGATCAAATAAAAACTTATTAAATGTTGTATATCAAGTCTCAAATTATGTACAAATATTCGATTCAACCCTTTATCAACATTCATCTAATTTTTACCCATGAACTGAAGTGAGTGAAAAACTTACTTTGAGCAACCATTTACCCTAAAGTTTTAGCCTGCATAAGTGTATCATAATTTAAAGAATAATTACTCAGATTCAACACATTTAATAATGCTGCAAACTCGTACCATGGAAACAATAACAAAACAAAAACTAAGAGGTCTGAAGAATTCATTCACATTCATATTGCCATTGCAGCAATTTTTTTTCCATTTCTTTTAATTGTAATCTCAACCTAAGAACGATAACAGGGTCTCTTTCTCATCTCATAAAAGTCTATCAAATTCTCTGCTTGAGATGGAAATTAGACCACATCCAATAGACACCATTACTGGTACAAAAAGAATTTCCATGTCAAAAGTGGAGGTGAAAAGGTTCCATTTTTCCCCCCATGTTCCAAAAAGACAACACATTATATTGTAATAACCATAGGTCTATTTGTCTATGATATAAATGGGGCCATCATCAAAAGATTTCAATAGAACTAGAGTCTGTTATGTTGTCTCGAATTGACTCTGCCCGTTCTCGGTGTCTCCGTTGATAAAAATTCAGTCATTCACTAATAATACCTGATACCCAAGGAACCATAACAGGTGCTTTTGGGTGTTTGTCTCGATATTGTTCGGAATATCGGTTTTTAAAGTTCAATCTTGGCTTCTCTGACTGCAAATTTTTTGTTTAAAATTCGGATTAGCTTTTATGTTGCAAAGAAGTGTAACTTGATGGTAAAAGTACCATGAAGGCCTCCTGTAGTCGGTGTCAAATTGCATTTTGCCTCTTCTACTGAAAAAATAGCAAATTAATCCCTATACATTACAACAAAGAGCAAAGTGGTCCTATTAAAAATTTCAATTTATTTTTACTGTTAAAAACTGATCTGGCACGCCAGTTTTAACCGTACAAATAAATAAAATTTTAACAAAAAAAAAAGAGAGACTAATTTGCTCTTTGATCTAATGTATAGAGGCAAATGTGCCCATTTTTTTGAATAAAATGCAATTAGACTCCTAATACAGAAGCCTCTATGGTACTTTTACCGTAACTTAATGGATACAAAAGGAGACTTACGAATTTCAGCCAGCATTCCATGTGTTTGTGTTGATATATATCTGGGGAATAGCAACCATTCTCTGACGGACAATAAACCCATATGTTGCATTTCTTTTCACCTGGCTTTGCATTTTTCGCTTGATCTAAACAAGCTTGGCAGCAATCAGCTGCACTTTCTTTGTGGTGGGTAAGACCCCATCTAACGGCTGCACCATCATAATCCGTGTGAAGTTCAGCATGGCATTGTGGTGGAAGCGGCCTCCCAGCTAAAATCTGGTCCTCCTCTTCTGCAGTATAAAAGAGTTACACCTTAGTGACAGGCTTTCAATATCGTTAATATATAGATTTTGCCCAATTACCTGTATCTTCCACACCCTCAGGCTTATCATCATGTTCTTGATTAATGACTTCAGTGGGTATCCAGAGGCCGATTTCTTCCGATAGTGCAGCCCAATTGGACTCCAAGGCTTTTACTAACATCCCTACAAAATGGTATGTTCGGGTAAAGTTAACATTCTGTAAAAAGGAAGAAGGTTAAAGCTTTTATCTCAATGACATACAAAAAGTACCAAAACATGCTGTGTCCAGATTACAAGTTACCTGCTTCCTCTTGCAAAAGAGTTGAATTCAACCCCTCTCCTCCGAGGGCCAACGTCTTGGCTTCTTTTAGTTTCTCCTTGCGCCAGGTTTCAACAGCTTCTGTTAACCCGAGAACGATATCAGCAAAAATAGTACATTATAATGAAAAAAAAACCCGAAAAAAGCCACAGCTGATTAGTTAGTCCCTAAGCATGGGACCTATGCCATTGCTGATTACTTAACTCTTCTAACACACAGAAAGTTCTTGTATGATAACCTGTAACTAATGCCTTAAAAATTCTAAACAAACCGTGTTAGTTAATATCAAATTGCGGTTGATATGGAAAGAGCAACACATAGAGCAATACAAGCTTCCATTTCTGTCAACTCGTAAAACTAAAAATCTTTAGACTTAGAGCTGATCAGCATCCAGCAGAAAAGCATTGCCAGCTAAAAATGAAACCAATAAACATTCAATTTGGGCAATGTCAAACCAAACACGGTCCTTTCTACACCAAATAGAAAAGTAAACAGAAGGACAAGTACAAGTTGCTATCCAAGTCAGTGTAAGCGACCATGTAAAGACACCTACAAGTAATAACTATATCTATTTCTAAGAAGTCCATGACTAATTACATTGACAAGAGATAAAAAGGTGATAGAACATCATTTAATCATATATTCGGACCCAATATATTTCATAAAAGAATAAGGTATAAGAAAAAATGGGAAAAAAGGTAGCAAAATGTAAAAACAGGATATGATAAGAGGACCATTATATACTAATATCTTACAAGTATTACACAAAATTCTTTGAGGATAATTTCTCATAAAAAATTAATGGACACCAACAAAAAAAGCGGGGGTTTTTCCTTTAAATTTATTATTAGAAATATATCCTAACCAATGAATCGAAAGCTTTCTTCAATCAAGAATCTTAATGCATAATATGCTTTCATTGATAAAAAAATGTTGCATTTCATCTTAATGCAATCAGTCAAATGAACCACAAAGTTCTGCAAATTGTGATTTAGTAGCTAGCTAACTTCGAGGAGATTATGAATATGAAAGAACTGATCTATGCTGTTAATTGCTATGAACCGAATATAAAGCATTTCCACCTCGGGACAATTGGATGATATTGAATCAATAAGATTAGAGACCTTAGCAAGATGAAAGGAAGGAAGAGAAAGCATAACATGCGATGCCTAAGGAAATCAAACAACATGAATCCTAAAGCTTACATGCGTTAGGAATTGAACTTCCCTAATTTTATAAAGCTTTTTAAGGTAGCCAAATTATGAAAACATCACAAACACGCATCATGTATGATGGAAATAAAGTTTCAAAAATGGATTTCTTCAGGATTTATCACAGAATTCCATTGGAAGCTCATTTTCCAGCAGTCATAATGTTTCAACTAAAACAAGAGGGGACTAATCAAGCACTATTTTGGCATAAAAACGGATGATGAAGACTATGTCTTAAGCATCCAACCTAAAATCAGTCTGTAATAGGTAAAACAGCGCAACTTTAATAGAACAACACAAGAAACCTAATACTTACCAAATGAGGGATGATACCACTTAACAATACATATCAATAAAACTAACTCTGCATACTCAAAAAGTGCAATGTCATTATAGCATTTCTTATATCTCCTGCCGGGGGCATAGATAAGGGGGGGTAAGGCCACTCACAATGTTTATGCATTTTAGTCCTTAGAAATTTATGAAATTACAAGTTAATATAATGGTAAAATTGTACTCCCCCCCCCCCCAAAAAAAAAAAAAAAATTTATGGCTCATCTCTAGCAGGGCAAAGGTAATTTTCTGGCTTCACCCTGCATGCTAAACCAGCTAATCACACATCTAAAAGTTTCCTTAATAAGATGCAGTTTAAGACTCTGATTTATTCATTAACAGATACAAAGATACAATCTTTGAACTTAAACCTAACACTCCTGAATAGGATATATCATAAATGTTCAATCAATATACTTACTAAATAAGAACATATAGAAATACAATAACTTTAAAACTGTAATACAATTAAACAAAACAATCAAAAACTAAAAAGGGAACTAAGACCCCAACCTTGCTGGTCACTGATACTGGCATTTGGTGTCAAACTTCTCAATCTCTGTAAGATTTCATCAGTTATCTTATGCTTAACCGCCGGTGGCAATTCGGCCAACGATTCGTCACTCGAAAATTCATGCTTTATTCGCTTAACCTTTATATATAAAGGTCAAATAGTAATCCCATAATTAAAAGCGTTATCACCAACAAAATGTGTTCTATCAAAAAAAAAAAGAGGAAATATGGGTGTTTTTGCATACCAATTTAACAAGCTCTATAGGTTCACTAGCTCTTCGAATCTTATCTGATTCTTCCATTTTCCTAATCTGATCTGGTGTATATTTTACAACTACAAAAAGAAAAAGAAAAAAAGAACAAAAACCCAGAAATTCAAAACACTAAACAATACAAAATCTCTTACAAAAACTCCAAAAAAAATTTGCGCAAAGCTGATAAAATTTAAAAACTTGCCATTATCTTTATTTGAATAAATGTAGAGCGAAGAATAAAGAGAACGAAGAACAAAGAGAGCAATAACAATGTTAACGAAGCAAACAATCAGTGTTATCCTTTTATACGAGCACTGCCCGGAACCCAAAGCTTTGGGTCTACTTTCTCTAGCCATTTTTCCCTCATCCCACCATATCCCTTTCTCCTTTTTATTTTCCCCTTTCCTTTTCTAATTTCCACACCTCCCCAACAGATCGATTAAACAGGAAAATTTTACCAGATCCCAGCAACCAACCAAACTTTCCTTAAACCACAGAAAAATGGAAGCCCCTTAACAGCAGTGAACTTGATTTCCAGCTTTATGATTGCGTGCGTTTGAGGGTTTCAATTTTTGTGGATAATAACAAAGAACTAAGAAAGGTAATTTTTTTTTTTTAAAAGTGGGGATTAATTCGGTGTTGGTTGAGGGTTACCAGTTGATTGATCAACAAATTTTAGGTTTTCAAAAAGAAATTTTTTTACCCACTTTATCCTTTTTCTACATTTTTTTAAATTGACGTGATTATCTACGCTTTAATAAAACTCTCGCGAGTGAATGGATCGAGTATGAAGAAATAATTAATATATTCTTTTATTAAATAATTATTATTTTAACATATTTTTATATAATTTTTAAATTAAAAAATTAAAAATTAATGTATCTAAAAATCATACTCGTGAGTCGTGTTTAATGATGCTATAAATAAATTTGTGTATTTATATTATCATTTAACTTCCTATTTGAATTGGTGTCATTTTTAATTGGGTCGCCAATTCAGTTAGAAAAATTACGAAGTCACGAACTCAATTATAAAAATATGAAAATATTTTTTCATAATTAAAATAAATTATATTATTTGAGAATATTTTAATTTTTTATTTAATAAATAATAAAAATAAGCATATTATAGAATTTGAACCTCAACCAATTGCATTAATACAATATTTAATTTATCACTAAGCTAAAGCTTTATTTTAATAGTTTTACACATTTTAATTTTATTATGCACACTTTATTTTTAAACATATATTTATGTTATAAATTTGTGATTTTTACACGTATACGTGTGTGATCAGATTTTTAATGTATTTTATTAACAATTTTCATTTTCATGTTACCCTCAATAAGTAAATTGCCAACTATAAAGTTTAAGCATATTTTTTTATAAGGTATAGTTTTACCTTTAGTCCTTGTAATTTTTACACTATTCAAATTTAGTATTTTTATTTTTAATTTTAGATTTTTTTTTGATAAATATGATAATGAGTTCACTGTAAGGTCAAAGATTAGTAAATGGTAGTAAAGTATCATAGAGACCATTGTATTAGGAGTCGGATTGCATTTACCCCTCAACTCAAAAAATAGATAAATTAATCATTGTATATTAGATTAAAGAGTATACTGACCCTTCCGTTAAAAATTCTATCCATTTTTGCTACTTAAAACTGGTTCATATACGTCAGCATAGGGTACACGTGGTACGTCACATGTCATTGTTTGATTATTCCGTCAACCACGCTAGTTTTTTATCAGTACAAATGGATGAGATTTTTAATAGAAATGATCAGTTTGCTCATTAATATAATGTCAGGGTTTAATGTTCAATAAAGAAAAGTTAACCCATTAATATAATAATTCAATAAAAAGTTTTATAAATATATATATATATATATATATATATGATATGATATCTAAACATCTTAATCTTCACTCGAATCAAAATTCAATCCTATCAACCTAAGTTTAATCTTAATCTTCACTCGAATCTCAAATCATATAAACTAAAATAATTTGAAATTTTAAATATAAATTAGATTTATAAAAAAAACACTATTAATACAATATTTTTTAATAATTTGGTTTATCTATAAATTCTTAATCGAGTTAATTATATATAAATTTAGATAATAATGGTTTTAAAGTACAAATTATGTACCTAAAATTATTGTAAGTCTTCATTTTTTTTCATGTTTTATTCTCAGATTTTTTTGTTCTTCTAAAAATAGACGTTGACGATATTGATTTTCAACAAAAGCTCAATCCTGTGTCTGGTTGGCCACGAATAAAATTACGCATAGTTAATGTAAAAATTCATGTAATGGCATGATGGTTAAGAGTGTTCACCATTTCAAATGTGATTTGGGTTCGAATCACGTTAGTTGCGTTTGTTATTCGGGCTTTACCCTGTTATTGTAATTCACAAAAATAAAAAATACTGGATTAAGTCCAGTTTGAGGAGAGGGCTATGGGTAATTATAGATACTATATCAAAGAAAGTACATATATGATAAAAATATATAATGAGATTGTTAAAATAATAAAAATGAATTGAATTTTTTTCTAAATTTCTTTTGATACGTAAAAAAAATCTATTCGTGAAATCTAAATTCATCAGTTATTATTTAATTTTAGATTTTGGTGGTTAACACATGTTTAATGATTCAAAACATGATGGTAAATAAAATAAATTGAATATATCGAGTTTTGATCCAATTTTATAATAATTTTAAAAAAATTAAATTTAAGAGTAGAGCGAGAACAATTTTTAGTTAAATTTTTTGAAATTAGGTTTAGATCAAACTGGTTAATAGAGTTTTAACTCGATTGGCATCGACATTATTGTCAATACAAGAGGACGTGGATTCGAGTGCGCTGATGCGCATTATCCTTTCTATTTATGGGTTAGGGAGGGGTTATGGGTAGTTCTAAATATTATATCAAAAAGAACAAATATATTTTATGTAACACCCCTAACCCCGAACCATCGTCGGAACAGGGTTACGAGGCATTACCGGACATATCAGACAATTTACAAATATAAATTTTGTTTAATATAAATTTCGGCAACATTTCTGCTTATTATTATATAAAACCCCCTGTAAATTAAACCATATTCATTTCAATCATAACCAATTCATTCCATATATTTATTTTCTATTCCAAATACCTTCTAATCAAATTCAATCAATATAATATCAACTTAAATTTATCAAAATATTAGTTAGATTAAAATAAATATACTTCATTCATTATAATTCTTAAACTTGTAATACTAACATTTTTAACCATTTACATTCAAAATATAATAACCTTTATACACAACCTACGTACATGCCACATTATGAAAAGGAAATATACATCACCAAAAGTTTGCTGAAGTCGGGTCTGGCTTCGGATGCTGGTTCAGTATTTGACTTCTACAACCTGCGCACGGAAACAACCGTACGCTGAGTATACATATACTCAGTGGTATTAACATAATTCAAATTATAAACATAATAATCATATCATTAATTCATATAACTTTAATTTAACTAAACCAATTCAAACATAACTTTCATATAAGTTTGTCCTTCTCAATATATTCATACAATTCAATTTTAGCTATTCAACAATTGAAATAATACACAATCATGTTGAGCCACTATCCATTTCTTGAACCAATGGTTCATACTTCTATTTTCGCATTTCTTCCAATGGCTCAACCATTTCATTTTATTCAATTTAACCTTTTCCTTATTTACCCCTATTAACAGACTCGGACTTTAACGGATACACGGATTCCAACCCAAACACACCAGTACGCACATTGTGCCTAAAACGGTACATAGTACCTGATCAGTATACGACACATAAGTGCCTGAAACGACACACGAGGTGCCTGATACGACACACGAGGTGCCTAAAATACGACACATAAAGTGCCTGATTTACGACACATAAAGTGCCTGATCGGCAAAGCCGATAAATCCCGTACTCTTCCAAATCCTATGGCATGCCAATTATATCCGACTCAGCTCGACTAGTTAATAGGGTATTTCAGTTCTCAATTTCATTTTCATTTTCATAACAAATTCAATTTCAATATCAATTACACTTTTCCATTTCAAACCACATACAATTCAATTTCAATACATATTCATCATTCAACTCAATTTCCATTCAATTCAATAAAAACACTTACCTTATAATTTACTTACCATATTCATAAATTAATCTAACATTTAATGAATAAATAAATAGTTTGAATTATAGTAATACAAACCCGAATTTGCTTGGTTATTCCTCGGTAACCTTCTCCTTCCTTTGTGGGTTGATGCCTCGAGTTCCTTTTTAGCTACGAAAATAATAATAATTTACATTATTAATTACAACATTAAATTACAATAAATAATTGAATTTTATTCAATTTCTACTCTTCCTCTTCATTCCACATCCTTTATACACAATTATATTATTTACTTATAAGTTCTTTCAAAGCTGTCTACCTGAGTCATTGTCACTAAATTATCTATATCTTGAATTACAGAATTCCAAATTAAGATCCGTAAATTTTCTATGAAACTAGACTCACATATCTTCTTGCCATAAAATTTTCAGAATTTTTGATTTAGCCAATAAGTACAGTTTATTCTTTGAAATCACCCCTATTCTGTTGTCTGACAGTTCCGACCACTCTTTGCTAAAATTTAATTATCTTTTTGTACAGAATTCAAATGATGTTATGGTTTATTTCTTCTAAAACTAGACTCATTAAGGAATCTAACCATATAAATTATGTTCCCAAATTATTTTTATACAATTTTAATGATTTTTTCCAAGTCAGAACAGAGGATCTCGAAATCACCCTGAACTAGTTTCACTAAAATTTAAATATCTCATAATACAGAACTTATTTTCTTTCTCTGTTTCTTTCATATGAAAATAGACTCAACAAGATTTAATTTCATATCTCACTCAACTTCTAATTCCACTTCTACGATTTTTGGTGAATTTTCAAAGTTGCTCTACTGCTGCTGTCCCCAAACTGTTTTCTTATAACTTATTTTGCAATTAACTCCTAATTAAGTTTACTTATTTCTTAACTTAATTCATGCTTTGATTCTACTTAAATTCCTTCCATATTCAACTTGATTATATAATTTTCATAATAAAACCCTAATTCATAATTTCTTCCAAATTAATCCCTATAGTAGAAAACTTATAGCTTATTTTACAATTTAATCCTTTTACTAATTCTAACTTAGATTTCATCTAATTTAATCCATAATTCATCTTTTTCTTCAACATAAACTATATTTAAAAACCTAAAAACTCTCAAATACCAACTTAGTTTCATCAAAATCTTGCTTTAAAGCTTCTAAAACATCAAAATTAAGAGAATAGAACTTGATTGACTTACCTAATTAAACTCCAAGCTTTAAAACCTCAATTTTCCCTTTTCTTTTTCTTTCTTTCTTTCCTTTCCCCTGTTTCGAAAACTTCTCTGTTCTTTTCTGTTCTTCTTTGTTTCTTTTTATTATTTCATTTACTTTATTTTATAATATAATATTATATTAATATAATTATCTAATATTAATAATAATATATTTTAATACATAAAAATCTCAGATTTTTATGCATGTATGCCGCCTCAACTTATGCTAAATGGCATATTTGCCATTTTGATCCTTTTTATTTTCTTTTAATCTACAATTAGACTTTTACTCCTTATTCAATTTGATCCTTTTTCCTAATTACTTTAAATTAAGCTAAATTCACTAAATAAAAAATTTAATTAAACACACTATTAGACTCATAATTACTCCTAATAATTATTTACTAACTCGGTTTACTAAGACGGAGGCCCGATAACACATTTTTTTTCTGGTGCCCACGGATTTTGGGTCGTTACATTTTATGATGAAATTGTTCAAAAAAAAAGTTTTAAATTGAACTGGCATCGTCTTACTCCAAAAAATTACCAAAATACCTTTTATAACTATTTTTTATGTATTTTATATTTAAAAAGTCACAAGTTTTTTTTAATTATAATATAAAATATACATAATACTTCGAGATAGATAAAATTGAAGTTTGAGAATTTTGTTTTCGAATATTAAAATTTTAAATAAAAATGAATTAAAAAAATCTAATCATATCAATATGAGTAAAAAATTGTCCCGTTCTGTCTGAGTGTCATCCATATTTATAGTTTATCGGGATAAATCTCAAAACTACACATAGGTTTAGGTTTAATGCGAAATTGTATACATAAATTTTCATTTTATGCAATTTTATATATGAAATTTCGATTTGATCTAATTCTCATAAATTATTAACAAAACTATTGACGTAACATCATTTTTTGTTTACTTATTGCATTCATAAATAATTATATTTATCTCATATAAAAATAAATTGATGTATTTATTTCTTTAAATGTGTACGATTGAATCAAAATTAAAGTATCATATATATATTTGAACCATAATCAAAGTTTTATCTGTACAGTTGCTTCAAATTAAAGTTTATATACCAAATTGTAA
Source organism: Gossypium australe (assembly GCA_005393395.2). Classification (NCBI taxonomy): domain Eukaryota; kingdom Viridiplantae; phylum Streptophyta; class Magnoliopsida; order Malvales; family Malvaceae; genus Gossypium; species Gossypium australe. Next base: position 144,013,220 of record CM016619.1, on the reverse strand, counting down.
ATTAAATCAAAATTAATGTATAATCTTGAGATTTATCCCCTAATTTATTTCCTTTTAACTTTAATTTGGAAAATGGTTGGACTTTGGGGCTTTTCACACGAGGCCAACATTTGTAACTATTGTACATAACTATTGTTAAAAAAAAATGGACTTTGAAAACAAAATATGGAAAAAGAAAAAAGAAAAAGAGAGAGAAAAGGGGGTAATTACTTTTATTTAATAGATTGTGATTCGAATTTACTAAAATGTATTCAATAAATTTAGCCCTAATATTTTTTTATTTTATCATTTTAGTCCTTGTTATTTTTTGGGTCATTTTAGCCCTAAATTTTTAAAAATTAGTCAAAGTGCTTGCTTTTAAACAGAAATTTGACTGAATTGTTAAAATTTTAACGGGATTAATGTGACCACTTGGACGGCAGTCCACGTATAATTCATAAAAATTTAAAAAAAATATTTAAAAAATCATCAAATTTCAAAAAACTTCATACAAACTTTTAAAAAATTTATCCATATTAGCAATGAAATATACGTAAAATGTCACATGAGTTGTTATGTCAATACCATTAAAATTTTAATAGTTTAATAAGGTTTTTTTTAGTCCAAAAACAAGTAATTTGACCAAATTTTAAAGGTTAGGGGCAAAATGACCCTTAAAGACCAAAATGGCAAAATAAATAAGTTAAGGGCTAAATTTATCTTTATTCCTATATTTGGAGCCTTCCTTTTGTCTTAAATTTTGATGTTGCTAAATAGATAAGTTTGGTTCGATCGGATTTTTTAAATTTTTAAAATCGAAAGAGTGAGTTTTAGGTTATCATTTAGGTTGGGAGTATCTTATAAAGTTAGAAAATCATTGATATTTCTTAATTTCTTAAAGTTTTACCAAATGCTATGGCAGGTAATGATTTCAATCGAAATATCCAATACAATAGAATCTTGATAAAAGACATCATTTGAGTTGAATTTGAAAAAAAAAATCGTATTTAATTTGGTAATTATCGAATCAAGTTCGATTAATTCGAGTTTTCGGTCAAGATAACTTAATTTGGTTGGAAGCAACATGAGTTTTATCGACTTTTTCATATTTCTATATTATTAAATTATGTTATTGTTCTTAGTATATATTTTTAACCCTAAGCTTAATTATGGACTTGAGCTCGAGTATAAAATTTGGTAAACAAGCTTAATTGAGCTCAATTAGTTCGATTATATCTCGAGTTGAACTCGTACTTAAAAATAGATGTTTGATCGAGCTCAAATCGAGTATTGAGCTTCGGATTTCAAGACGAGCTTGATAGTATTCAATCTCGACTCGACTCATTTACACCCCTAATTGAAACCTACAATTTCATTTAGGATTCAGATATCTCTTAAGCAATATCTCGAGTTTGAATTTTGTAGATGAAAAAAATTAACATTAAAAGAATTTTGTTCTTTATTTAAAAATTTAACTTAATTCGATTTCAAATTTAATCCGAATATTGAATAATAAAAATTCTCAAACATGAAATATATATATATATATATATATATATAACATTGGATTCCATGTTTCAAGTAAACAAGTCCTGTAGAACTGCCATTATTGTTGTCTTTTAAGTTATGTCAAACAATATGGTTGGGAAAGTACATGTTTATATATTTATTTAATCCTGAATATCCTGCAATATATTTCATCCACCGTTAATAGTAGTGATTAATCTTTTTATCGTGGATGTTCCTAAAAGAAGTAAATGGCTAATCATGAAATGTGTTTTATTCTCTTGAACGAAGATCGAATTATTGATCATATGATTATAGGACAAGTTGAGCAATCATCACACCATATACCACATCTTATGGTCTACATCTTATAGTTTTTAAACTTTAAAGGTTTAAGACGCGATTTATCCTTTGAAATATATCACTTTTACTATTTTCGTATCTAATATTTTTTGTCCAAATTGATACTTAAAGTGTAATATTTTTCTCACTTTGGTGTTAATTCAAACAAAAAAAAAAATGATATACTTTATTAAATAGTATATTGCTTGTGAAATTATTGAAAATCCATTCCTTTTTATTAAATAACAAGCATTACTTTGATCGTGTTTTTGTCATTTTATTTATACGTAAAGTTTTAAAAAATACACATAATAAAATTTGAACTTAAAATACAGTAGTCTTTAACATCTTAAGTTTATTTTTTTTATAGAATTCGGTTTAGTTCGTATAATTATGTTTTTTTTACTTGTCGATAAAAAATCAAACCCAATTAAATACATTTAAATAATAACTGAATCTAAACAAGATTGAACCGAAATTAAACACTACGATTCAAATCAATTTTTCTTTTACAATTTTTTTCTCATCCTAATAATTTATTGTTATAGTATATGTTGATAATGAGAGTAAGAATGACCGTAAAACAATAAGAAAGAAAAATAAGAACACGTAAATTTTACGTGAAAAACCCTTATCGAAAAAAACCACAGCCATAAAAGAAAATTTTCACTAATATTAAAAAACAACAATATAAGATATTTTTTAACTTTTTCAGTATAAGAGAGTTTTAACTATACGTTGTTTTAGGATTAAAGAACCATTTTATAAATTAATAAGTAAATTGTATATCGAATTTTTTAGACCAGATTAAACGAGATACGGGTCATACAACTCTACCGTTTATAAATTAAAAATATGGATAAACATGACATAATTGTCAAAATCTTAAACTTCAAAGTCAAAATTCCTTTTAATTTGTTTGGGGGTTGGGGGGGGGGGCAATGGAGTATGATGTGGTGAGCTGTGTCGTTGATTCGGCAAAAACAATCAGAAAAGCTGGCCCTTCACTCATTCACTTTTTCCAGCTTGCAATATATATATATATATATATAGAACATGTTCCACGCGCCTGCTTCTTTTGTAAATTTCGATATTTATGGATATTTGATAATAGATATTTTGTCTGGATTTAGTTAATATTTATATATTTATTATTCGAATTCATTTTACGGTAATCGGTTCGAATTTAGATAATAGATATTTAAATTAATTTTATTTATTTAAATAATGGGTTTAAATTTTTTTTTTTTTAAATTTTAATTTTTTTATACAATATCTATGTTTACCTATAACCCGTTGAAGGAAAAACCTGATTACACGCACTTGATTCAAAGTCTTTTTTATTGTTACAATAGCAACGATATCGATTAGGTTAAGATTATATTGATTTTTCTAAAAAAAATATTGTACTTACTAAATAAAGATATTTAGTGGAATCAAAATAACCGATGATTAATTTAATTAATTCAGATTTCCTTTCAAATAATAATTTTTGAATTTAATGCGGATAATAAATATATTCGAATTTTAAAACGTACTCGCTGGATTTTTTTGATTCAAAATATCATATTGGGCTTTTGATTTCTGAAAATTAAAGTTTACAAGAAAACTAAACAGAATTAAGAGAACAGTCTAGAGCTTAATGGCCCGAATTAAACAAACTAGCTTTATGGCCCTAGAATAGTAAAAAACTTGCACAAGAAGACTCTAGAAAAAAATTTCAAAATATCTGCCACCGATTTAACTGCCTGATCAGATCATCATTTCGCCTGCCAATGCTAGTCACGTCTTTCAATTTATTCATTAATGGCGATACCAGTTTCCAATGGGAGTAATAAGCTCTTGAGACTCATTTGGTTTTCATTTTTGAAAACTCCCTCTGTCGTTTCATCTCTTTTCCTTCAATCTGGTTCTCTGACACTTTCGTTCCTCGCTTATTACTCGTTGGATTTAAAAATTAAAAACATACCCAACCCATGTCCCTTCTCAATCTATAAATAGAAGGATAATGCACTTCAGCGAACTCGAACCAACATCCTCATGTATTGACAACAATGCCCACACTAATCGAACTAAGACTCCATCGACTTTATTTTTTTTTATATTTTAGTATTCTTTTGAAAAATATAAAAGAAAAATCAACGTAAAATTTGATAAATAATATGTAAGCTTATCAATTTTAGCTCAAATTAAGAAAATTGATTTAATTCAACTCGACAAATTAACCTGAACCCAAAATAATTCCTAATAATCTAACTCGAAAAGTAAAAACCTTAAACTAAAACGATCCAAATCCAATACAATATAAACTCGAAATGATGAAATCTTAATATATTTCAAATGTTAAATTGATCTAAACTCTAAAATTAAATATCTGATATAAATTTATTAAATTTAAATTGACCCGAACCAAAATAACTCGATACGTAAAAGGTTTAAGTGCGAGTGGGATTGGTTAGGATGAGGAGATGGTTAAATAGAGAGGGCAATTGGCTCCGAGAATTCCGCGGTCGACCGAGGGCTCCAGAGTCCTGATGGAGGTCAAAGGGTTAGGTTGGCAATAGGAGAAATTTTGGTTCCTTAAATTAAGTGGGCCCATGGTCAATGGGGCCCATATTAATCTCACAGCTACGTGATATTAACCGGCGAAAAAAATATTTTTGATTAAATTTTTCGGATTATATATAATTTGATACCTGAATTTAGTTTTTATATTCAATTTAGTACTTGAGTTTAGCTTTAAAAGTCACTTTGATATCTAATCTTTTTCAATTTGATATTTGAGTTTTTTTTCTCCTATTTAAATAATTGAGTTTGATTCCAATGTTCAATTTGATACATGAGGAGTTTTTTATTCTAATTCGGTATCTGAATTTGGCTTTAATATTCACTTTGATATCTGAGTTTAAAGCTCAATTTGGTACCTGAGTGTTCTTTTTCCTAATTAGGGGTGTAAATGAGGCGTTGGTGCTTACAAGCTACTTGAGTTCGACTAAAAAAACTCGATCTTGATTAAGTAATTATTGAATTGAGCTCAAATATCTCGAGTTATAGATCGAGTCGAATTTGAACGGCTGATAAGCCTTATCAAGTTTTTCATTTTTCATTTACATTTTAAATATTTTTATATTATTAAATTATGTTATTACCTTTAATATATTATTAACCTTAAGGTTAATTATCAAGCCGAACTTGAGCTCGAGCTTCAGTATGAAAATTGACAAACGAGCTTAATCAAGCTTGAGCTCGAGCCAAGCTAGAGTTTAAAAAACTGATGTTTGATTGAGCTCCAGCTCCAAATCTAGAGTCATTTATGAGTTTGAACTTTTCAGTATTCAGACTTGACTTAGCTCAATTCCACCATTAGTCCTAATTAAATATTTATGGTTTTTTACTAGAGCATGTGTTAAACAATCATTAGGCCAAATGATACTATTAGGTCTCATTACTAAATTGAACATTGAAACCAAACTAATATTTCAAGATTGAAAATTTTATGTACCAAATTGAATACTGAATTCAAATTTAAGTATCAATTTGTATATTTAAAATAGTAAACATTTATTGATTATTTATTGATTTTGTTTTTCCTTTTTTGCATGATTTGCTTCGCTTTCCCCGTCTCGTAAGGGAGCTGGGGGGAAATTGACAAATTGACTTAGTCCTTTCTTAGTTTTCGCTATCGTGCGCCTACATGTCGTTTTGCATAACCGGCGCCAGCCATGTCTTAAATTAATACTCAAAATACTTTTAATAAAAACACACACATCAAAATCAAATAGCTAGTGGTCGGCTTTGTTCTATAAAGGGTTTAAATTTTACTTTAGTCCTTAGCTTATGTTAAAATTTGATATTTACTCTTCTACTCTAATTTGAAGCAATTTGATCCTTGTTGAGACATAATCCTTCTTACACTATGCTGTTAGGTAAGAAGATGCATTTTTGGTCAATGGGAGACGATTCACATTATTTATTTATTTATTTATTTATATTCTTCATGCTCATTTCACTTTTTATATGCAAGGTTTGTGATCGTCCCTCTCAATAATATTGTCTCCAAGGTTCAAACATGCATCTTCTCTTGAGAGTGCATTGTGCCTTATCACTAGATCCAACCCTTGCTGGTGATGGTTCACACAATTGAGTAGTAATATTGAGATCTATGAGTGATTTTGACTTTACTGTAAAAATTTTTATGAAGTGTTGTCTATGCTTAAACAGACCATCGAATATGAGCACCTCATTGAAGAGTTTATGCATGGTGGGGGTTTGAACCCATGACCTATATAGCACATATGCCATTTATGGGTAAGATGTTTCCATAGTAGGTGAGGTTCTCCCCCTCTGTAGTTTCTTCAAATGCATATGAACTTCACAAACTTCTTTTATGATAGAATGAACACTTCTTGTAGCTCATTTGTACATTATTGTTAATTTGTGCGAACCACTCTTCATCGGCTAAAAAGATATCCTCATGCCCTCTTCAAGGATGAGGGAACAAAAGTTTGATACTAAAATTAAGCATAGACACCCCAAGAACACAACACTACACATGTTGTGAGTTTGACTCCTCAACAATATTTTATTTTTATAATGTTACTAGCAGGTCCAAATTGACAACATTGTTAATTGATCCCACTAAATAAAAGTGACATTAAACATTTAATTTGGCATGTATAAAGGACTGATTGGATTTTCACATAACTATAACTATATAATTGAATAGTAAAGGGATTGCTTTATATTGACCAAATTATACAAAGTTAAAACCAGAGGGATTAAATCCTAAATTTCAGCACAATGGAGGAAATAAAACAAAATTAGACCTTTATATAAACCAAAAAAAGGGAGTAAAGGTGTGGCCCACGAATATATCTCATTGTGGGCCATAGTACTGAAAATACGTTTGATTATGATCTTTAGATTCTAAATCAACCTTAATCCAACGGTCAGTACACACCCAATGGTGGGACCCAAAAGTCAAATACATACTTCGGCTTGAAAACGAACGGCTTTGTGCAGCCGAGTCAAGCATAGGCCCGCCGTTTTTGCCACGTCAGATATTATAAAAAGGCAAAAAAAAAGGGCGTTGTAAAAAAAGGGGGATTTGTTCTTTATTTATTTAAAAATTTTCCCCTTTATGTTTCTCATTTATCCTCTCCATCACAAAAAGAGTTTTTTTTTTTTTTTTATCGATCAACAAAAAAAAAAAATTGTTTATTTGCAGGGCGCCACGATCTGCATTTCTCTCGATCGTAGCGAATAATTCAATTCCTCGGCGTCGTAATCTTCTCCTCCATTTGCAAATCAATCGATTTCTTTGTAATTTTCCGTTTCTCTTTTCGTTTGGATTATTCAATTTTGTTATGTTTTTCATATCCATATCTAAGATTCGTTTTGTTTTTCTTTTCTATTATGGTTAACAGATTTATAGGATTTTTTTTTGTAATTTTTTAATGTCTACATTGATTCCGGTTTTCGATGAAGAATCTGATCGACTCGTTCAGATTTTTATGTAAATCGGATTTTTTTTGTGGAAGATCTCGATGTTTTTTGCCCTAGCCATTCTTGTTTAATTGTAATTGTTTCAGATTATTGTTGATGGATTCAAATCCTAATTTCGATTATTTCGCGATTTGATTATTGACAAGCCTGCATCGTGTGCATCTTTTAGGATCTTTGAGTGTAATCCATGGAGGTTAAGAGGCATTGTTTTTGAGGTAGAATTTTAGCTGTTGACGTGGTTTTTTTTTGGATTTGGAAAATTCGGAAACAATGTCTACGAGAGGTGAGCATCAAACGGTACCGCTGTCGGTTTTATTGAAACGTGAATTAGCTAGCGAAAAGATCGAAGACCCGGAGATTGTACACGGGCTAGCAAGTCACAGCAAGAAAGGTGAAGATTTTACGTTGCTTAAAACAGAATGCCAAAGAGCGCTAGGAGATGGTTTCACCACATTCTCGGTTTTTGGGGTATGGATTTTGGGTCTCTCATACTACCTAAATCAACGCCAATCATAAAAGCATGTAATTTGCAGCACTGGAATATAAAGATTTATAAACTTTTATAGGCGGGTATTGCTAAACGTTATTTAAAAATAATAATATTTTGGCAGCTCTTTGACGGACACAATGGATCTGCAGCTGCTATTTACACAAAAGAGAATCTTCTTAACAATGTTCTAAGTGCCATTCCGGCAGATCTTAATAGAGATGAATGGGTTGCTGCCCTTCCGAGAGCTTTGGTTGCAGGTTTTGTTAAAACAGATAAAGATTTTCAACAGAGAGGTAAGAATTATTTTATTTTTATGTCAACACATCTGTGTATAGTATATGTTTTATAGGATACCCTTTGGATAAAAAGGAATATTTGTCTATACAGTTATGCACTTTCTTTGGGAGTGGTTGCTACTGTTTATGCATGTTGTTCATGCACTCCTCTATTGTAGTACTTATTCTCATATCAATGTAGACTTAGGTAGTATCCTTTTTCACTCAACTAACTGTTTTATGTCCATATAGATATGGAATTTTACTAATTTATCATTATGAATATCCATGGAGAAAACGTTCTGATATGTAGGAATAGTTGCTTTCGGAAGTTGGTAGATATTGTTTTGTGATAGTTGATTTGTGCCACCTGTGGTTACTCAGGTGTTAAGTTGGGTCACTGTTTGGTTGGATGCTATCATGGAGCTGGAGTGCTTTCCCTTATACAACAAAATGGGATAGCAGATATCTATAGATCAGCTTGTCCAATATTCACATGATCTTATTATTCTGATCTTTGGTTTTTGACTATTCTGTCAATAGTTAACTGATAGTCTGGATATGTCAACATGACATTGGTCTACATATAGTTAAGTTGGCACCACCGATCACTGTCCAGCTTGATAATTCACAAGCTCTACCAACAGTTACACCAGGCTGTTTCATCAATAATTATTATACCATACTTTTTATGATAATTTTACTTGACCATAAAAGTTCGTGTACATAAGCACGGAGTTTCTTCCATTCATTGGGCGGGGATTGCAATAAAGAGGATAGTACATATTATTATTAGCTTTTTATTTTGCTTTTAATTTTTAAAGTTTTCGGTAATAACTTCTTGAGTTCACTCTCTCATGTTTAGTATTTGATAGACATGCTATGGTTTTCTTTCCAGCAAAAACATCAGGAACTACTGTAACCTTTGTGATATTAGAAGGATGGGTTGTAACGGTGGCATCTGTTGGTGATTCCCGCTGTATATTTGAATCAGCTGAAGGTGGAATATATCACTTGTCCGCTGATCATAGGCTCGAATGCAATGAAGAGGAGTAAGTCTTTGGCATAGTCTTTGCTGTATCTTGAAACTTTCCCCAAAGTATTGAGGCCTTACTTTCTGTTTTCATCTTCTTAGGAGGCATCGAATCACTGCAAGTGGGGGTGAGGTTGGTCGGTTAAATGCTGGTGGTGGTGCAGAGGTATTTCCACTTCCCCTACGGTTGTGCATCTTAATTCTTTTGTGTGGTTTAACAAATTTTGTCTAGAATGTTAGCCTTTTCTTTCCATCAGCAAAACACAATGATACATTAATGTGAATGGATGTGCAACCACAATACTTAGAAAACACAATCCAGAAGCTAGTTTCAGGCATGCGTGACACTTTTGACAATTGCACCAAAAAGACATTAAGCTTATTTGATAATTTTGTGGATTAGAGGACCCCTTTGTAGACCTTACTAATTTTAGCTGTAACAATTGTATTTAGAAACAACATTTTTGTACCTATCATATTTTGTTGCAGAAATATGAAACATAATACTGATATGTTTTGTAAACAATGATAAGTTGATTCTTTCTCGAGAATTTCAATATATTCAGTATGAGAGAAAACTCAATCTGATCATTGAAGCTGGTGATCTAATGGTAAAGTTATATTACAGATTGGTCCTCTGAGATGTTGGCCTGGAGGCTTGTGTCTTTCACGATCCATTGGTGATATGGATGTTGGGGAGTTCATTGTTCCTGTTCCATACGTAAAGCAAGTAAAGGTTTGTCTTACTCTTTCATAATCTACTTGCATAATGTAATTTATATCTTTTAGTTTGCCTGTCCTGATATCTTGATTTAACTTGTGCACTTAATAGCATTGGATATCGATATTTTATTTGAAAGGGCCAACTAAAATTATATATTTTTCCATTTTTGTTTCTGGTATTTCTTCAAAGTTGTATGTATAAAAGATATATGCAAAAAATATATCAATTAAAAAAAATAAAAATCTCATGAAATGCATTAGTTTTAGCGATTCATAAATTTCAAATCTGTTATTAATTTAGTCTTCATTATAAAATCTCAATAAGCAAAAATATCTAGTTTTAAGTTTTGTAAAAAGAAAAGTTTTTCATAAGCGGTTAAGATAAGCTGATTTATCTAGCACTAAACAGAGACATCAAAAAGAACATCTGAATTTTGAGAAAAAACCAGAACTTTTAAGATATTCATATGAAGGCAAGAATATATGTATATATATTTGAAAAAAAGCTTCTTAACAAAAAAATTGGCTTTGTAAAGGCTGTTGGTATGTGGTAACTCAAATGATTAAGCAGGAAAATTGAAAACAATCACAAAGATATTTAAAAGATTGAAATATATAAGAGAAGTTATTGTGAGAAACTAGGAAGTCAAATTTTTTTTTTTTCTTATCGTTGTATGGTTATGAGTTTAATATATGTTGCAAGCTTACTAATCTTTTATTTGTAAATAAAGATCAGTGGATTCATGAATAGATTAACAACAATGTTATTTTAGTTCATTGTTAATGCATAAAATTAAGATAAAACTTAAATAATAATGTTGGAGGGTCCATTTAAATGTATGTAATATGAAAACATATCCATGCTAGGGGATTTAGAAAATCTTTATTTTTTTGGGGGGGTGGCGGCGGCAGCGGCTAGGCTCCCATTATTGTCTGCCATTGGCGCCAAATATTGTGTTCTATAAATCTTGCTTCACAACATGTTAATTTTTTCCCTTATGCCACTGTTTTAAGAGATTGGATATGTACTTGGCTGTAATGGAGTTCCTCGAACTTCCAAACCAGTAACATTTCTGAATTTGTGATCATTAACTCCATAGTAGAGCCATTAATTTCATATCCGTATCCTCATGTGTCCTATACTTGCACGTTGAAGTGCTTTTGCATTTGGAATTTTCTTTCTTAATCAGTTTTCTTTAAAAGGGTCTGTTTGAACGAGTTAGTGTTTTATCTAAAATTAGAAGACATTTTCTTGATTGTTATTAATTGTTTTATTTTACCAACTAGCCTATTTTCTGCAGTTGTCTACGGTTGGTGGTAGGATGATTATCTCTAGTGATGGTGTTTGGGATGCTTTAACAGCTGAAGAAGCTCTTGATTGTTGTCGTGGAATGCCTCCAGATGCAGCAGCTGCCCAGATTGTGAAAGTATACTACTGATATTCTCTCGTCTACATTGTGCTCTTTAACTATTGCTGCTGGGAGCAATATGTTGGTATAAGTTTGCATTTCTTCATGTATTCTGATTCCTTGGTATCTAATGAACAGGAAGCTGTAAAGCCAAAGGGTCTTCGAGATGATACAACCTGCATTGTTGTTGATATCTTACCACAAGAGAAGCCAGCTGCTCTGCCACCACCAAAGAAGCCTGTCAAAGGTATGTTAAAAGCCATGTTTCGCAAGAAGAATTCTGGATCATCTTCTCAAGATAAAGATTACATGGAACCGGATGTGGTGGAGGAATTATTTGAGGAGGGATCTGCTTGGCTTTCGGAAAGGTTATTATTATTATTTTAAATATAGATTTGATCATCGATTGTCAGATAAAGCATCGAATCCATTTTTAACTTTCTTGTCCATCAGTACCATGGGGCATGGCATGCTATGAATGACGAGAGGATGAAGTAGTTTTATCTCACTAGGACCCTTCTATTGTATGCAGGTTGGACACTAAATATCCACTATGCAACATGTTTAAGCTGTTCATGTGTGCAGTCTGTCAATTGGAGATGAAGCCCGGAGAGGGCATTTCTATTCATGTTGGCACATCTAATCCGGTAAAGTTACGTCCATGGGACGGTCCATTCCTTTGCTCTGGTTGCAATGAGAAGAAAGAAGCCATGGAAGGAAAAAGACCATCAGGAAGTAATGACAGACCTCTCTCCCTTCCTATCTGTTCTTCATTGCTATTTTATGTTGCTAAAGTAAAGATCCTTGATCCTTTTTTTTTTCCCTTTTTTCAGATAGACATGGTAGTGATAGTGACTAGCTAGATCTTTCCAAATACTGTTGGGTTTGGTGGGCACTGTCAATTGTTCCACCGGTGGTCATAAACTGGGAAATAGTGCATTCTCAGAATAGTAACTTCAATCTCTTATCGGTGGGCATCGAGCATCCATTTGAATCTATACTCTCAAGTTCCGGCTTTGGGAGTAAGAAGACAAAAATGATTAAAAAAAATAGTTGGAAGGCTTTCATAGACTCGGCAGTGGATACTAGCATGCCTTGAAGGTAATTCTTTTCTCCATCTCTATTCATCCCATCGTATACCAGTCGCTCCAAATTCATAGATCTAACACTAAATGACAGTGGACTTCAATGTAATGTTATAATATAGGGAATTTGATAAGTACTCAATACTCATTTGTGAAAAAGTTAGGGGGGCGTGCTGAATGAAATTTATTCATGTATCATTGGTTATTCATTCCTTCCTTTTGACAAACTGGGGAAGGTAAAAATCTTTGGTATAGAAAATTCTGCAAAATTCCATTATTATTATTTCTTTTAAGCAATGCCATTCCATTATTATTTTTTAATCGTTTAGCCATAAATATACATATATACTTGGTTGATGTAAATATGTATCCCTGTACTGTCTTGATGCATTTATTATATAACCTAGTAGCTGGATCTTGCCCCTTGTGTGTGAGAATATAGATATGTATTACAGTTGGGACCAGCTTTGCTGTGGGGACGAGTAGACACGGCTTGGCTGGAGGATGTGGACTCTAGTCAACATACATGTGAACTCGCTTTCCACACCCTCTTCCTTGTACCATTGAAGTTTTTGAAAGGCAAGTTGCCTTACTTTTATGAACATTAGGTAGAGTCTGGTTTTAGAAAATAAAATTACTAATCAATTGATTATAATCTATTTAAATCGAATAAACTAACTGATTAAGAGTAGGATTTTGATTAAACACCGTCGTTAATTGCATTAGAAACAAAAAAAAGGGGTCTAATTCTTGTTTTAGTTCTTTTACTAAGCTGAAAATTAAAAATTAATCCCTCTAATTAAGAATATTTTGGCCTTTTACTTTTTATAATGTTATTAGTAGGTCATAACCAATAATACTTTTAGTTCTCGATAAAATAATGATGTAAATTTTTTTAATTGTTATAATCTTGGCCATGGAACTAACAATTGTTAGGTGTAGTGGTAAGATACACTGCATACTCTCAAAGAGAATGTAGGTTTAAATCGTGGAGATATCATTATTGGAAGTAGTCACAAATTCTGAACATGATCATGTTTAACATGGTTTACATAATTTGTCAAATACTTAATTTTGTTTTGCAGAATACTAATGGTGTTATTGAGTCGGGGACCTACTAATATGTAGATGGATTGTCAAATTAAAGGGATTAAATTTTAATTTTTTTCACATAATAAAGAGATTAAAACTATAATTAGATTAATAAAAAAAAAGTCCAAACAAAATACTTCGCATATAAAAAACATTTATAAGCTGTCGAATTGAGTGATAAAAAGATCAATGTAGTTTTCAACCATGGAAGGAAAAAAGGAACACTAGGAAAGTTTTACTCATTGTTTAGGGGTTTTATCATTTAATTTTGTTGAAGTTGAATGTTTTGTAATATTTCCATTTCTCCTAGACCTAGTTGACTGTTTGTCTATAAGATAATGAGTGGCCAAGGACAAAAGAAGAAAAAGGGGAAAGCAGAAAAAGCTTCCCTACCAAAAAGGATCTTAAAATGGGTTCTGAACGTGAAATCTTTGTTTTATATCCTGTTTGTTTCTTCATCTTCATCACCTTATCTTTTTACATAGAAATAAAATACTAGAATTATTAGATTTTTGAGTGGAGAAGATGAGTCAGTCCACCAAAAAAATAATGCCTCCATGATTGAGATGTTGACCTCTACTAAAATGAACAAAATTCCCCCCATCGTGCAAAAACCCAGAACCCTAAATGCTATAATGTAAACCCTAATAGGACCACTTTGTTATATACACGTGTGTGTGGGTCTACCATCTCTCACCGAACTGTCAAATGCCTCTTTTCTTTTGCTTCCATCTTTTTTATTTTAATCCGACGGTTTAAACTTAATTGTCACAAGATCATGTGTAGACCTATCTTCACATGGTTTTTCTTCTACTTAGTATGGGTTTGGATGAGTGGGGTAGTGCGGTGCATTTAATTTACTTTTTGTTTAATTCTATAATATTTAATTTCATTGTCATCGTTACTTTTACATTAACTACAGGTAAATGCACTGTTCATCCAAACTCATCTTTAGTCTATGTATTCTTTGTTAATTAGGGTTGATATTTACAATTTGTCTTTGAATTTGCATTATATTATTTGAGTCCGAATTAAATAAATTATTAATTGGATAATAAATTTGAATATCTAAATTTATTATTTATAAAAAATTAAGCAAATACGAATAATTTATATAGAAATCCATATTCATAAAAGTAAAAGCTGATTTGTGTGATGGGTATCGGAAGGTAAATATTCACGTTTGCTTCAAATTCATTGTGAATAGTAATTTGAATATTTGAACCCTAATACTATCTAAATCTTTGAAAAACAATATTGTTTGAACTAGATTGGATAGGTTGGGGTATTGGTCTAGTGAGAGGTATAAAATCAGTTGACTCGTGGATTAGTACAGATTGGTTGAATAAATTTTATTTGTATTTTTTAAATTTTTAATAATTTATTTATTTTAAATTACTTCAGATTGAAAATCGATGGTTTAACCGGTTCAATTACCAATCAGTTTCCCAAAACATTATCAAAAACCAAATAAAATAGGGATAAATCTCAATTATGCATGAACTTTGATTTAATGTGCAATTTGATACATGAACTTTGATTTGGTGTAATTATATAAGTTTTAAAAGATAAATATATAAATTTAGTTATTTTCGTTTATAATATATGCATATAAAATTATACTATATCAATAATTGTGTTAATAATTTATGAAAATTGAATCAAAATCAAAATTCATGTATAAAATTACACATTAAACTAAAATTCATATCTAATTTTGAGATTTATCCCAATAAAATACCTACAAATATTTCAAATCTACACAGTGTATTACAATCCCAAATACAAAAATTGACTAATGAATGAAAACCAACCTATGCTCCAATGCTTGATTTTGCAATTTCCTTATCACACGCTCATAGCTCTAAACTAGCCTTAATAGCTCATTCATTGCAAGTAATGCTAAGCCCTTTTTGGATGGGTGATTATTTCAGTGCGGTGTGTTTATATATAAATTTTATTTTATATTATAATATTATTATAATATCTAATTTTATTGTCACCGTTAATTTTTACACTAACTGCAAATAAACGCACCGCCCATCAAAAGAAGCACTTAATTAATGATAAAAACACTAGGTCTTATGACCCAAAGAAATAAGAAAAAAAATGGTTGATTTTCCACATGGTAGGGAGGTTGGTCCATCTCCATCCCAACCATGAATATCATTTGCATTTAAACCTATAACCAAGTCATAGACCAAAAACCATATTCTATCTTTTAATTTAATTTCTCAAACAAAATCTTCTCCTTTTTGCCATGACAATTCAAACCATTAATTGATAATCATAAAAAAAAATAAAAGGGTAAATTACACCTAAGGTTATTAAACTATTAATAAATTTATATTTTAATCATCTAAGTTTAAAAAATTACAATAAGAGTGACGGAAGGGGAGTAGTAGGAAATTGACTCCCACTGGAAAATTGTTGCTTTATTCCTCTCCCTCAAATTGTAAAATCTTAAATTAATGTGGTAAAATTATTGTTTGGCCCTCCTAAATGCTAGAACATTAATTTAGTCTTTTTGAAAACTATAAAGATATAAGTTAATACAATGATGAAATTACATTTTATCTCTCATAAAAATATATAACTTAATCTCGACCCCTTTAAAAAAAAAATTCTGGCTTTGCCCCTAAGTTACAAAATTGTAATTAAATTATTCAATAGTTTTCATTTAAGTCATTGGACTGTTAAAATCACTGATGTATGGTCTTCTCTTTTCGCACCGCTTGCATCAATCGAAAGCTCTCATTCCCATTCTTTTCTACAATTAAGTCTTTTTTCGTGAAACAACTTTAACATCACGAACCTGCAAACCAAAATAAATAAATAAAGTCATTCTTTGATCTCCGACACTAGACGTTAGATCAACTTGAATCTAAAGTATGTTTTTTTATTCACCGATAGGTACTGATTAATCATGCTAATTGTCGAATCATCACTTGAAACTTGTTAGCCGAACTTTTTTTTAAAAAAAAAAAATTTAACAACCGGGTAACTTAAATAAATTTTTTTAAATAATTAATTAATCAAAAACAAAAGCTTAGTAAAGTTTTCCTTAAATTATTTTCTTTAAATAAAATCTTATCCATTTATGTCACGAAAATTCAAACCATTAATTGATAATCATAAAAAAAAAAATCAATCAACTTAAAATATTGAAAGTGGTGGTGTGTCAAATCGGGTCCATTTCAAAGAGAAAATTATGATTGAGAAAATGAAAAAAAAAATAAAGAACAGAAAAAAGATTGTATATATTTCAAATTGGTTGAACCATGGAAGTAGACTAGGGACTTTTAAGACATTAAAAAAGAAAAGTGCCTTTAACACCATGGGTCGTTGCAACTTCGGACCTTTTCCTTCAATCACATTGTTTCCTTGTCAAGATGGAACATGTTGAAAAACAACCTCTTTGTGTGTATGTTGAACAAAAACTCCAATAGTAAATTGGTAAAGAGTTTCGGGTTTAAGAGAGTCTATTCAATTTTATTTCAAATTTAATCAAAGTTTAATGTAATTATTGAATACTAAAAAATTTCTTTTTTTAAAAAAAACCCAACTTTTTTCGATGAAAAAAGAATAAGATTAGGGACTTTTTAAGTAAAGTTTCAAGTTTAGAGTTTGGAAGAATTTTATCTTTTATTTAAAAATCTATTTTGATTTGACTTTTAACTTTGATCGGAATTTAATATAACTATGGAATACCACAAAAAAATTAGAAAAGAAAAACCCAAACTTTCTCATACATAGTTAACTTCCAATGAAAAAAAAAAGAAGAAGAGTAGATTAGGTTATTCCTTGTAAGAGTGAAAAGATAAAAAGGGTCTAGTTTGGTGAAAATAAACATTTAATTTTATAATGTTATTAAAAATTTTGAATTATTTTTTTGAACAATTTTATAATAGATTTTGATTATAACTGCTTGTTTTGACATAATGTCAACATATAAATAGGAAAATAATGCGTTTCAATGCCCTCGAACTCACATCCTCCTATATTAACAACAATACCCATTCCAATCGAGCTAAGATTCAGTCGACATAAATTTAAGTTATTAACATTATTAATTGTTACTATTAAAGTGATGATGATGTATATTTACTCGTATATATTGCTATTAAAGTGATAATGATGTATAAATCCTTTTAAAATAAGCCTTAAGCATTTTATTTGTATATATTAATCACAGGGGCAGAGCTAAGGGATGGAAATTTTCACTCTTAGCTTTTTTATAATTTTAAAAATTTTAAATTAGTATATAGTAAAATTACACTTAAATCTCAAAAATGAGAAAAAAAATTATCTAATTTTTAAAAATGATAAAGATATAGACTATTAAAATGGTGAAATTTTACTTTGCTATCATAAAAATATAGAACTTTATTCTGCCCAAAAAAATTTCTGACTCCACCCTTGATTAATTATGTAATTGACTAATAATAATATTAATTTGAATCTATCAAATTAAAATAAAAAAAAAGAGTTAAATTCATACTAAAAAGACTAAAATCATAATAAAATCAGCAAGTCACATATTGAGGGAATAAAGTAGCCATTCCATCATCTGCATGTTTGTGGGCAAATTTGGATGTATGTGATCTAAAAAAAAGAAAAAATATTTTCATCAACAATTTAAAAATAAAAAATTAAATTAAATTAAAGCTATTGGATTTAACAATGGACCTACCAACCTTTTTTGATCCATATACTGCTAAATGTATCATCTCATCTCAATCTCTTTAGTGCGCCATTAGCCACCACACCCTTTCCCTCCCTTGAAGCTTAATGCAATCAATATAAATAAAATCAAATATATCAATTCCTATTCCAACTAATCTCGAAACAATTTGAATCTAAAATTATACGTATTTAAAACATTTAAATAAATTTTAAATTGCGGTTCATTCATCGGGTGTTCATCTTCTTTAAAAATTATTTGAGTTCGAATTGTAGGAGCGTTGTCATCTGCGTTATATGTATTGACAATGATTTGTTCTTACTAATAACATGTGAATTATATCGATAACTCCAAATGACCAAAAAATTATCTAAACCTAAAACTTGTTTCATATGATATTTTGCACTAAAGACACATTAAACGCAATTAAAGATGATAATTTGTTATTATACGTGGTGTTATATAAAAAATTACTTAAATTTTAAATGTCAAAATCAAATGAAAAAGCTCGAAATAACTAGTTCCACATGTATAAACCAAATATCTGTGGTATTTTGTATTAAAGACACATTAAACACAACTAAAGACAATGATTTGCTTCTACAAGTAGTGCATGAATTGTATAAACAAACTTTAAATTATAAATACCAAAATCAAATGAAAAAGTTCGAATAACCCAATCCGAAAATTTTGACTAATTTAACCGATAAATTTATATCAACGAAAAATGATTCAAACTCAAAACTTGTCCACATGTATAAGTTGAATATGTATTGTATTTTGTATTAAAGATACATCAAATCTAACTAAAGACGATGATTTACTCGTATCTACAATGTAAAAATTGCATAAAGAATACTTAAATTTTAAATGTCAAAATTAAATAAAATATTCAAAATAACTCAATCCCAAAAATTTAAATAAATCGAAAATTATCCAAACCCGAAACTCCTTTCACATGTATACCAAAAACATATGTTGTAATTTTATACTAAGGACACAATAAACCCAACTCCATTTTAACAATCTCTCTCTCCCACTAGCTCCTAATATCCTCATCCCCTCCATAAACAAAAGCTGAGAAAAAAGAATAAAAAATTTTCATTTCAATATTTTCATTTCAGATTCAGATACAGAATCTGATATCTTTGTTTTAATCTTTTTGTGAGCTTTTTCAGTTTAAAAATTTTGCAACAATGGATACTTCCCACCACCAACAGCACCAGCAAAACACCAAAGAAAGCTCATCATCAGCAACAGATAACCAGCAACAACAACCATCAACGGCAGCAGCGGCGGCGGCGGCTGTATCATCATCATCGTCTTCATCTCCATCACATGAATTCTCTTTCGCTATATCTTTGAACAACAACACGATGATTAATACAGATAAAGCCAAAACCCCACCATCTTCTTCTTCATCATCATCAATCGCCATTGATTTAACACCAGCTGATGATATATTCTTCCATGGACATTTACTCCCTCTTCATCTTCTTTCTCACCTTTCTACAATCTCTCCACGTTCATCCACAGACAGCTTCACCACCACCCTTCCTGTGCCTTCCAGCAAAAGTGACAGCAATATCAAGAGTACCAACCATGGTGGCAATAACAATACTGAATCAACAAGGTCAAAAAAATCCAAGTCTTTCTCTTTGTTCAGTTTCAACAAACGGCAGCAGAAAAGGGTTGTTGAAGATGATCGCAAAGAGAAAAACAATAAGAGAAAGACTAGATTTGATGTAAGTGATGTGTTGAAAAGGTATTTAAAGATGGTTAAGCCATTGTTGTTCTTTAAAGGTAAGAAAAGAGATAATAAGCTTTATCATGTCCATAGGCAAGCTTATTCATTTTCTGGGAATTTAAGTACTTTGAGGGATAGAAAAAGTGGGGATCATCAATGCTCATCAGCTCCAGTTTCAATGAGGACATCACCTACAAATAGTGGTCTTCTTGTTTCAACAACAAGTGATAGTACTATGGAAGAGTTGCAGGCCGCAATTCAAGCTGCTATTGCTCATTGTAAGAATTCAATTAGGGGGGAAGATAAACTTCAATGCTAGATTATAGCTAAATTTGGGTTTTTTTAGTAGCGTTTGCATTTGGTATCATTTATTCAAAAAAACGGTTAAATTAGTTTCTGTGTTATGTTAAAGAGTAAATTGATCCTTTTATTAAAAATGTTTATTCATTTCTATCGTTAAAAACTGGTCTCTATATGTCTGCATGAGGTACACTCTCCGCACGTAAGTTTTTAACGGTAAAAATAGATGAAATTTTTAATAAAAAAGATCAATTTACTCTTTAATCTAATTTACAGAGACTAATTTATCAATTTTTTAAATAAAAAAGATAAAATACCTACTACATAAGCCTTTATAGTACTTCTACCGTTATATTTTTGTATATGAAAAAGTAATATAAAGAAAATTATGAAGTATAAAATTAGTTTTAGAATAAAATTAAACTATTTTTTTTACTGTGTCCATATTTGGTGACAACAATGTTAAGGGATAATAGAAGTAAAAATTGTTCTAAGCGGATAGCATTTCATATAATATAGTGGGAATATTTAACATTTTAATATTTGCACAAAATACAATGCAATTATGTGTCATAATTTTAAAGAATGAATTTTATTTTTTAAAATTGTGTAGTAAAATTGGTCGTATTTGTATTACTTCTAATTTGTGAGACATCTTTTGTAAGTTAGTGTGTATCATGATATTTAGTATCAGAGCTCTCACCAAAATAGAAAATAATCTATTAACCACTTTAATTTTAAGTAAATATAAATTAATATATTGATAAAAATACCCTTTAACCCTAAAATTTTAATCATATCTTACCCCTAAAACAGATTTCTAGCTTTAGCCCTAATCTAACTCCTCACCACCAAGCTACCATTTTCTCCTTTTTCCTTTAGCATTTTCCCATGAATCAAACAGTGTTTAATTGTGAAACCAATAGTAAAAGGGCTATGTTAGAATCTGCAGCTAAAGCGAGAACAGTGTGGCTTTATAATCAATAAAGCCAATGAAAAGGGAACAAAAGCCATTGCTGGTCTTAGGTACCATAAAAAGAAGTGGTAGTATCTATGAGAAGAGATGTGGGACATACTTTTATTGACTTGATAGTACTAAGTACAACAACAACAATGTGCAATTTATATATGCTTTTTATCAAACAATGTTAGGAAGCTTAAATATTATATCAAAATCAGAGTCTTAACTCGATGGGTATGAGTATTATTATCAATACAGAAAGATATATATTTGAGTATGCTGCAACGTATTTTACTCTTATTTATAAGTTGAGAGGGTTTATAAGTAATTCTAAATATTATATAAAAAAATGTATATATAATCAAAATTTATAATAAAATTGTTGAAAAGAAATATTATATCAAATGATTAACAAAGCATTGATAATACTGTAAGTTGGATAATTGATTGAAATGATGGTAACCATTGACTGAATTCTCTCCTTTTGTATGATCATAAAATATTTTGTATCTGCCTGGTATAACCACACACTCAAATATATGCATTGTGGAAGTGCTTTTTCTTTGTTGTTTTAAGGGTAAATTAAGGTTAAGATAATTAACTATTAGTAAATTTATGTTTTGGTCATTTAATTTTAAAAAATTATAAAATAATTATTAAAATATTTGATAATTTTTATTTAAGTTATTGAATTATTCGAAAATTTTTATTCAAGTCACTGGGTTGTTGAGTTTTTTTTTTAAAGTCTAGCTAATGAGCTCCAAGTGATAATTGGTTGGTACGGTAGATCCAAGGGTAGACTGTCATAAGGGCCCAAAATTTTGAGAAAATTTGATTTTTTTCCCTTAAAATTTTTAAAAATTTTAATTAATCCCCCTGAAAAATTTAAAATTTCTCATTAATTTCACAAAAAAAGTTAAACTTTTAATTAGCCCATTTAAAAAAAATCATTAAACTCCTAATTTTTTGAAAATTTTACTAGCTCCCAAAATTTAGTCTTAGGATCCGCCACTGGGTAGATCACTACCCATTGACGAGTAGAAGAACATACTTTAGATCTAAGTTGTTCTGACAGTCAACGTTGGAGATCAAAGAAGAAAATTCTTTAGATTTTTCTTTGTAGATTTATGACATTTAAAATGTTTTATAAAAAAAAAACTAAACTGTATAAGAGAAGAGTAATGAGAGCTTTCAATTGGTGCAAGCAGTACAAATAGAGGTGTTCATGGGCCGGACGGCCCGACCGAAATTTGGGAGGGTTTGGGCAAAAATATAAGTCCGAAAAATAGGTTTGGACAAAAAATAAGGCCCGTTTAAAAAATGGGCCGGGCCTCGGGTAAGGTATTTTTGGCCTGGGCCCGGCCTGAATTCACTAAATGACAAAAAAAATCTACTTTTTTAATGTTATTTTCTTGTTGTTTTCTCCCTATTTTGCTACCATATTACTATTATGTTGCTACTATTTTGTTGTTATTGATTGAATATTGTATAAAACTTATTTTATTGTTAATTTTGTTATTGTTTTAAAGGCATTTGTTAATTTTATTATTATTTTAGTGGTCTTTGCTTGTTAAGTTACATCTATCTTAGTGTTATTTAAGTCTACATATTTTTTTAAAATTTATTTTCAATTTGTTGGGAAATATTTATTTTGATTTTTTTAGTATTTTTGATGTATTATATATATTTAAAAATTATATAAAATAATATAAAATTTTAATATGGGCGGACCAGACAGGGCCCGAGTTTTAGCATTTTTATATGGGTCGGGCTGGGAAAAAAAATTAGGCCCATTTTAGTTGAGCCCGGCCCGGCTCATAAACATCTCTAAGTACAAACAGAGAAGGTCATATAGTAGCAATTTTAACAGTCCAATAATTTAATGACTATTTTTGTTACTTTTTGAAATTGAATGTCCAAAATATAAACTTACTAATAATTTAGTGGTGAGTGTAATTTATCCTTAAAAAAAAAAAAATTCTGGGGCTCTACTCATGAATGCATTGCTGAGATTAGTGAAACCAATATTTAAGGGCTGAAATTTCAGATTAGTTATACATGGGAATTGGTGAAACAACCTAATAGGCCCCTCTATTACAGAGACTTAATCAAATTGGTTTATTTACTATTATATTGTATTATTAAAATGAATAAAATAAAATTAAATATTAATATTCGTTATTTAAAAAAAATATTGTTCGTTGTTTGAAAAAAGTTAATATTTTTAATTTTTAATTTATGATTTTAGAAAAAAAAATTACCGTTTGAGTTTTAACTTGATTGACATGAGCATTGTTGGCAATGCAAGAGGACAAGAGTTTGAGTGTGCTGAAGCACATTATCCTCCTATTTATGGGTTAGGGAGGGGCAATGGGTAGTTTTAGGCATTATCTCAAAAAGAACATATATGATCATAAATGTTAACTTCATTACAATTTGATCTTATTTGATTCTTTTTAATAGTATAAAGATTAAATAAAAAGACTAATTTGATCCGATCTTTAAAACAAAGGGATGCGGAAGGTACTTTCACCCATGGGAATCTCAATTCTCAAACAGCAATGAAAAAGTAGGAAAACAGCCTGATAAAAGATGATAGTTACTTTGAATCATTTCAGATTAGAGTCATATCGGATCGAATCTATTAAATTTGTCAGCCATTGTTTCAGGTTAAACTATTTAAATTTGAGTTATTTTAGGTTTGAATTATTTCGAGTTCATTTTTTATTTTGTTTAGGCTAATTTTAAATCCGTGGTGAATAGATTGAATTTATTAACTTTTTATCTTTTAATAAAATTTGAATAATTCAAAATCTGCTTCTTACCAACGAGAAATTAATTACTGTAACAAAATTCAAAGATCCTTATATATATATATATATATATATATATATATATATATTTCAATGAACATGAAACATTAAAGAGCAAAAGAGTGTTACAAAATTATAAGGTAAGTGAAAGAGACATTGAGATTTCTGTGATATATAAAAGTATGATCTGTCTATTTCATTTGGACTAACATCAATATCCCATATTTACAATCATCTTTAAAATTAAAAAAAAATAGTGATATGAGAAAATTATATGGAAGATTTTTTATTGATCCAAATAAATGTTTATAATCCATCTACAATCTTTAAATAAAATGATAAAAGTATGTTAGTGCACTTGAATCTACATTTTTCTATATTAATAAGATTTTCGAAGCCAATTGACACAACACACACTTATATATATAGGATAATATTAGATGCATCCATTGTTGTAATGAGAAATTTTTTTGGAGGGATCAAAATTGCATTAAAATTTTTTATGAGAACTAAAATGTAATATTTTTCACTGTAAGATTAAAACTTTATAATTTTTAGAAAAGTTAAATCATAATTTTATCATTGCAGGGGCCTAAAATGCAACTTTATCATATATTAATTTATAATTTTTTGGATTTTATAAAGGCTAAAACATATATTTTTTATTTTAGGGGCAGAGTCATTACCTATTTTCTTTAGTGCGACTATAACCAAAAAAAAAAAAAAAAAAAAGAAGAAGAAGAAGAAGAAAGGAAGGTAAAAGGCTTTATTGTGATTCCCTTACCATATATAAGACTTGTGTGATTATATATATACATATATATATATTATATTATGTCACACTCATAGCGTGATAAATAATAAATTGATATAAAAAATTTTGAAACCGTAAAGTTCATATTTTAAAGATTATGGTGTGTTTGATTTAAATCATATCATGCATAAAATTACTCTCATAATAATATCTATTACTTTGTAAAATAAATAAGTTTTGGGTAATTTCTCAACTGAATTGATATTCGATTGATTCGTGACATCAATTTAATAAAAAATTTAAATATTAGTGTGTATATATATATATATATATATATATATATATAAATAAAGTTTGAAAAGGGAAAGGGTAGGGTTTAATTGATGATTTGATTAAACATCTAACATAATTGCAAGGCCTACTCAACAAGTAATTACAATTAGCTATCAACCACATATTTGAAACAAGATAAAGAGTTGAGTTGCAAAAGATGCAAAAGAATCCACAACAATCCAAAGCTCTCCCATTTGTGGTTTATAATGTTAACATCAAAAGCAATGGCTTAGAATAAACTATCTTATCTAAATATATTATTTGATTCAATATTTCTTTTTCTTTGAATTTTATTAGAGTTAAACTCGATTTGATTTAGTTCGTTTTTTGGATTTTTTGAACTCTTTATGATAAATCAGTTCGATTTGATTCAGTATTGAGATTTATTTTGATAAAATAAATATTGTTTTATGAATTTGGCATAATATTTGATAATTTTTCAAAAAAACCTAATAAAAAATCAATCTCTTATATAATATATATTTTTAGAAATAAATTTTTCATATAAAAAATCATCCAACACTCTTACTTTGAATACATTTTTTTATTTTCTTTATTTTTCTTAATGACCCAAGCTAGTTTGGAGTTAAAATGGACCCAACTAGCTATGAACTAGAGGGCTTGGGCTTCGCTTATTTATCCATCCAATACCAATATTCTTCTTTATTGCTCTCCAACTTGAAATTAAGGGGTAATCTAGTTGGGTCGAGTCCAAATATTGTTTAGTTACTCGAAATTTGAAATTCAATACTTGACTTGAATTCAATTGAATATTTTTTTAGACTCGAGCCTAGCTTGAGATATAATTAAATTACTCGATTTTGAGCTTGATTAAGCCCATTACTAATTTTGGTATTCAAGTTCAAGCTCGACGTGATAATTAAGCTTAATGTTTAATAACATATAAATTAAGGGTAATAATGTAATTTAATAATTTCGTAAGTTGTTCGAGTCAATTATTATTAAACTTGAATTCGGCTCAATTGATAGCTTAGAAAAAAAATGGTACATTTCAAAATTTAATGATTTACGGCTTAGAAAATTATTTTTAACGCTATTAAAAGCCTCTATGGTTGAAGTCAAACTAGTTGTTAGATTAACCATTTAGAAAATAAATAAATTGACAAGAAATTATCAAAAGAAAAAAATATAAAAAATTACTCAAATCGTGTTAAATCCAAATTAACTTGAACATAAAGTTAACCCAAATATGAAACAATTTAAATTCAAAATGACTCAAATAGCTAAACTCAAAAATTATTTAAACTAAAATTATCCATAAATTTTAAAACTCAAATTTACTCGATTTAAGATAAACCTAACCCAAAACCAATCGAATGTGAGACTTGAAGCTTTACAAGTCAACTTTTGCAAATAGAACAACAACTTGTTGAGAGACATGTCAAAATCTTTAACCACTAATATCTTAAAATTTATAAAATAAAGAAAGACATAATATCTTCATGTATTTAATTCATCTATTTTAATTTGATCAATTTTAGTCTTTATATTTTTCGAATGATCAATTTTAGTCTTTATATTTTTTCGAATTTTGAAATCCTAGTTCTAACTCAAATAGTAACAGTTAAATTCGTTTAGTTAAATTTAGTTACTAGTTCTGTATTATGTTTACCGTCATAGATTTAGTCAATATTCTTCAATTGGATCATTCTAAGTCCCTATACTTTTCGAATATTCAAATTTTAATCTTGACAAAAATGACAATCATTAATCATTAACTGAATTCCAAGCGGGTGATATATGAAACTAACAAGCTTACAATGGTATTGAAAAAAAAAAAGATAATCTGTTTGCCTCGTCAATTTTAAAAATAACAGAATTTAGCTAATGAATTTAACAACTATCATTTAGTGAGAATCGAAATTCTAAATTTTAAAAAATACAAAAACTAAAATAATCAAATTAAAATATAAAATTAAATCCACAACTTTCGTAAAATATACAAACTATAAAACATATTTTTACCTCAACATAATTATAACATAAAAACAAACCAAAACTTCAAATACACTGATTGTAAGCGAACAAATTATTGGTGCCACTAATATGTGCACATGCAGGCGTATTTGTAATTCACCTAACTTGCTAGGACGGGCCTAGACGGTGGGTACTCTAGCCCCAATCTTCTTCTTTCACTTTCAAATTATTTAAAAATTTTAATTTTTTAAAAAAATATTTTCATGTTTAAAATATAAAAATATTTTATATTTTAATAATTTTTAATATTATATATTTAATGTGAGTTTGGATGGACGGTGCATTTACTTACTGTTAGTATAAAAACAGCGGTGACGGTAATATTATATACTATAACAATATTATAACATGAAACAAAAAATAAGTTAAACGCACTGTACCGCACCTCACCGCTAACTCGATATGATGAGACGGAAAGTAGTTGGCAATGAGCAGCAACAACTTTGTCTACTGGTCTAAAAAAAATACCATGACAAGTAGCTGAAATATCTAAGAACAAGACAATGATCCGCCTAACACAAACCGTTGTTCATGCTCAATTCCATTTTAGCACAAACAGTTGGAGATATATGGTTTAATTCTAGTTTTAGTCCCTGTATTATTACTAAAATTTAAAATTTAATCCTACAAATTTGATATGATTTTTTTCTTTATAACATTATTAATAGGCCCAATTTGATAATATCGTTAGTTGTTATCCTTAAAAAAGATGATTTTATTTAAGACGAAAGGGCCTTAATTAATTTTCCACATTGCTCTAAATATATGATTGCATAATAGTAAAAACAATTTCCTTAAAAAAAATTTATGGCTTTGATAGAAAAATTAATGAAATTGTTATTTTGAGCTTATTAACAATACTATACAAATAGAAAACTTAAATTAAAGTTTAAAGATTAAATTTTAAATTTTAGAAGAATGGGTGATGAATAGTCTTTATTTATCAACCAGTGACGGAACTAGAGTTGGCCTAGGCCTTCCAAAAATTTTGTATTTTTGTTTTCATTATGCCCTTTAAAATTATTAAAATTTTTAACTAGGTCTTCTCAAAATTTTTTGAACATCCTAATCAAGCCCTTTGAAAGATTTGAAAAAAAATAATTAAACCTGAAGTTATTAAATTGTTGCTAGTAATTTAACCAAGTGTTTGAAATGAACAATAAGGAAGTGGAACCTTCTCTAGCACCAAATTTGAAAACCAATAATATAAAGAGCACACGTGAATTGTTTACGTAGTTCGTTTTCCTTATGTTTACAGAGCCTAGCTCATGGAAAAATATTCACTCTCTTCAACAGTTACAACAAGTAAACCTAACCCATCACAAACCCCGTAATGATTCAGAATTCTTAGTACAAAAACCTATACATGTCTCTCCCTTAAATAGATTTATATTCAAGACTTACTAACTAAAAGGTCTATCACAATCCCATTAAAACAATAATACGATAACTTGTTTACAATATAAAAATAGAGAATAAACCAATCGTGTACACATAGAGTTTCAATCTAATCCAAATGTCCATGTTGCAAGTAGACCTGAGGCTCGGCTCGAAGGTTCGCCCGAAAAGTGAGAGGGTTTGGATAATGAATTATCTCTCTTCCATGTGAGTTTCTTAAGTAATATGACGTTCATTGTTGGGCTTAATAATCTCCAAATAATAGCACAACTCATTTAAAACTGTTGAATAAATTGCCAAATTTTTAAAATATTCTTATTAAGCCCTTTACATCTTAAAAATTTTGATTAAATCCCAAAATTTTTAAAAGAATTAATCAAACCCCCCACAACTCAACTCATTTCAAATCAATACCAAGAGTGAAATCAAACAAAAGGGTATTAATTATAAAATGATAATTAATGGTTTGCCAGCAATAGCCAACAATTTTAATCACTCTTCCCTGCTGTTTTAGTGTCTATTCTCTGCCAATCATTTAAGAAGATTATCATTCTTAATTTATCCTATTCAGAACATTTTTGTCGGCGCTTTTGTTTGCCTTTTTTAATCTCATTTTTTATATATTTAATTAAATTTGCTAACAAATTAATTTAATAAAACAAACACAGTTTAACGTTTGAACAATTTATGTAATAATAAATATATAAATATTATATAATTAAAATTTTTTAAAAAATAAAAAAAACGATTTTTTTTAAAATTTTGCTAGTAAAATTTTTAGAAAATTTCATCTCCAATTCTATAAAATAATAAAAAATGTATTATTATTATTATTATTATTACATATATTTAATTTATTGTAATGCAAATTGAGGGGTTAATTTTTTTTAATTAATTGATGCATAATGATGAGTTTCAATTGGATAAGAGAAATAAGTTCAAATATTCGTTTATTATTTATTAAATTTATTTTATTAATTTATTGATGTCAATGTCAAGAAGCCAGAAATGTACAGCCTGTCTTCACACTTACGTTTCCTAACAAAAAATAAAAATTGTTTGAATAAAGACTTAAATTTAATAACAATAAATAAATAGATGACTCTTGTTTTGATTGTATTTGCAAAAGTGAGAAAAACGACCAAAGCTAAAAATAGGTAAAATTTTAGTTTTAGTCCTTTTAGATATAATTTAGATTAATTCACTTCATTTTATGGATTGCTGTAATATAACACTTAGCTGCATGTTTAATCGTTGTTCATTCTCCATACACCTGTTCTCTTTTGGGTTTGGTCGTTGAAATGCTATTTGTGTTCCATTGTACACTTATAAATATTATAATTGACCTGTCGCACTCACGGTCATAGTTAAAATAACTTTTAAATCTCAATATTTTGTGCTAATTCTCTACTCAGTGTTCTTAATTCGTTCACTATCACACAGTCGAATATTATAAAATCAAAAGAAGGCTTGATTAAAGGATAGAGACTGATATACAAAATCATATAAAATTATTATTTGTTGGCACCATAAACCAGGTTCGAGTACTCTATCACCCATTCTTCTCCCCTTAAAAGAAAGGTAAACTACATTATTAGTCACTAAACAATATGCAAGTTTTCTTTTTGATCACTTAATTAAAAAATTACAATTTGATCATTGAATTATTCAAAAGTTTTCATTTAAGCCATTGAACTATTTAAAAGTTTTTAATTAAGTCACTGGATTATTAAGATTTTTTTTTTAAAAGTTCTGTTGATGAATTCCAAGCAACGATTCGACAATCAGTATGGTAAATTAGTACCTATTGACGAGTAGAAGAACATACCTTAAATCTAAATAAATTGACTGTCAGTGTTGGAGATCAAAGAAAAAAGTTGTTTGAATTTTGATTCGCAAATTTTTAACATTCAAAGTTATTTCATGAAAAAAAAAATGAATTATAGAAGAAAATGAGAAAGAGAGCTTTTGATTGGTGTAGACATTGTGAACAAAAAACGCCATATAACATTGATTTTAACGATACAATGACTTAAATGAGAACTTTCAAATAGTTCAATGATCAAATTGTAACTTTTTTAGTTAAGTGACCAAAACAAAAACTTACCCATAGTTTAGTGACTAGTGGTGTAATATACCCTTAAAAGAAAGCATATCGACTAAGTACAAAAATTGAGCATAAGAGAAGGACCACAACCATAATTTGACTCTTTACTTAGAATAGCAAAATGGGCTTGGTGTTTTCTGCTGACACGTAATCTCTTCTCTTCATTTTCTTACTCACTCGAGTCTCGACATTTCCGAGGTACACACCCAATATACAAAATCTCTCTCAATTTTGCTCATAAGCCTCACTCTATAAGCTTTGAATTTTCCCAGGTTCGTTTCATTTTCTTTAATTTTTTGTTATATATATTTCTCTAAAAATTTTTATTTGTTGGGTTTTTAATGATATAATTGTTTCTTTCTGGGTACATTCTAATGGTCAAAAGAACGAATATGCTTTATTTCCATCAACTGTCCTCTTTTTTTCCCATTTATTTATTTTTATTTTGATTGGTTCAATCAAGTATTCAAATCCCTTTTTTTCTTTTTTCTTTTTGAATTTACAACTGAGAAATATACTATAAAATAGAAAAAAACCCAGAGTTTCTCAGCTGTTTTTTTATTAATCTTGTTTGGTTTGCTTTGATTCATGTTTTTCGTGTTTCTTTTTTGTGGAGTTCACTGAGCATTGAACAATTCCCAAATTTATACGTTATTGTCTCGCTATTGCTTTGTTCATCAGTTTTGTAACTTTCTAACTGGTGCGTTATTTTTTCTTTAGCTAAGAAAAAGCATTTTTTTTATTGATCGGGTTCTTGAATTATGTATTGATTTTGAGTTTTATAATCTGGGTATTTGCAGAATTGTAAGTTCTATACTTTTTGGAGTGAGATTTGAAGAATCCCAATTGACAAAAAGGCAATCTTTTGGGATTGGGATTTTAAATTATGGTTGAATTTTCAACTGTTTAAGATCTAGGTGTGTCTTTAGAATTTTCAAAGGGAAGAGGATGTATGCTGTGGGGAGACTAGGTAGCTATATATCTCGTGGTGTTTATACTGTGTCTGGTCCATTTCATCCCTTTGGTGGTGCTGTTGATATAATTGTAGTTGAACAACCTGATGGGACCTTTAAAACATCACCTTGGTATGTTCGGTTTGGTAAATTTCAAGGGGTTTTAAAGACGAGGGAAAAGGTTGTTAGTATCTGTGTTAATGGAATCGAAGCGAATTTCCATATGTTTCTTGATCATAAAGGGGAAGCATATTTTTTAAGGGAAGTAGATGGTGAAGAAGGGGAATCTGAAGGTGTTCCATTTCCTTTTCCTTCTGGATATGATACGGATGAGCCTATGTCTGGTAATAGAATGCCAATGAAGTCTAAAAGTTGGAACTATGATGCTGATAGGTCTAATTCCGCGGGTGAAGTTGATGTGAGTAATGGGAAGATTTTGGCTAGGACTACTTCTCGGAGGTCACGGATATTTGGACTTGTTTTTGGACGGAGGTCGATGAAGGAGGATGGTTACCAGGAAGCTATAGGTGCTGCTGATGTAATGAGGTTAGATCCGTTGGAGCGTGCTGAAATTGCTGCTGACTTGTTGGAGGTGAAGTGGTCTACTAATCTTATATCTAATAGATCAAATACTAATGGTTCTGGATTGCCTTCCACGAATGATGCATTGGATGATAAAGGCTCCGAAGAGCATACACCGATTACTCGTGAAGAAAACCAGTTTCAATCTTCAGTACATGATGAGGAGGGAAAGAATAATGTTGAAGAAAACCAGTTTCACTCTTCAGTAAATGATGAGGAAAATGGTGTTGGTCACCAGACATTACTAGAGGAAACTGAATGCTGCAACGAGCAAAAGGTCAGTTCTCATTCCGGCCTTGAGAATGTAGAGGGTTCTGTTGAGGAATCTAGCATACAAGTGTCTTATCTAGGTGTGGAGCAACAACTTGATGAAACCTCATCATTAGGTGAAGGTTTTATGGAAGATAAAAGCAAAGTAATAGTCAATAATTCAGTAATTATTGATGACCAAAGTGTTGGAAATTCTGATCACAATGAGAACGACATGGGTGCTGTCTTAGACATGAGTGGTCCTGATCTACAATGTCAACATAACTTTGAAGAATTTACGGACAAGCGGTTTGATGAAGAACCCGGTGGTAATGAAAGGAATGTTGTTTTACCAGTCCCCGGGAATTCCAATAAGGAGGTTGTTCCAGAGAGTCTTCAACCATTTGTTTACTCCAAAATGTCAGAGAGCTCGGTAATAACTTCGGATGGTTCAAGTGAACAAACTCATCAAATAATGAGCGTTTCCGATGTAGGAAATGGGAAATTACGTGTTCATGCTGAAACACTGGTTACAACGACTGCGCTAGTGCCAGAGGTGAAACGCTTATTCAAAATGTTCAATATAGTTGCCGAAACATTTTAAACAAATATGATTTTAAGTGTATTTTGCACCTTATTTAATGATGCATTGCTCTTTTGAAGGCAACCACACTTGAAATTATATGAACCTAAGCTTTTTCTTTGAATAATATTCTCTTGATTGATAATTAAAAATTGTTACTGAAACTGATGGAATAGATGGTTAAACTCAGGTTACGGTTCTTAAGCAAACGGAGGACATGGAGTTGGATTCTGAAGGGGAAATAACAGTCTCGGAATCCTGCTCTCAAATGGCTAGTGTTGACCCTGTAATTGGTTTAGAAGAAATGAAGTTACATAGCTTTCACACCTCTTCCACCATCAGTGATTTGGGTGATCAAGCTGAAGATGAGAAAAATACTGACGACGTTGTCCATTGTTCTTTGGAGTCCGTTGATGATTCTCAAAACTTTTATCATGATCGTGACCCCAAGAGAAGTATTCCACCATCAGAGAGTTCTGATGATGAACAATTCCTTTTTAGTGACCTCGATGAACTCAAACTTTGTGAGCCAGATTCTGTAAATAAAGATCTCCATCCTTCAGCTTGTATAGAAAATGAAGGAAATGGTTTGTGTAATATTAAAAACGAGTCATATTTAAACCCTGATAATTTTGCTCAGGAGAATCCTTCAAATGATCTAGAAGACTCTGTAGGAAAGTCAAGGACTATATCTAATCCTATTAGTATTTCTAGAAATCATAGAGTAGCTGGTGAGAATAATGGGTTGCAGGTGGAATCACTTCCTAATATGTGGTCTCTTGATGCCAAGTTTGATGCAAATAACCATCGTCCTGTAAGCCATTCTATGGACTCAAGTTCTGGAACCATGAAGTGGACATCAAGCACGAAAGATGATATGAGCTGTAAAAGGTCGGATGCAGATCAGGAACAGCCATTAGAACATGAAAGGTCTAGTAGTGATGAGAGCGAGACTTCAGGGAAACTGAAAAATACTCTTTATAATCCTGCTGTCGGTAAGAGCAATTCATTATCCTTTTGTTTTTCTTTTCTTTGATTGTTAAGAGAACATGGGTACTATGTACTATATTAAAATAGATTTCTCGGTCCCAAAAGGACAATAGAAAGCACTCGAGAAATTAATTATCATGCTGAAGTACAACATGCCTACTACTTGTTATGATTTTTTGGTTAAACATTAAAAGAAATATTTCTTTTTGGTGTAACTGCTCTCTAGGCTATAAATTGTGGAAAGTGACATCCATTGTGCTTTATGCAGAGATATCTCTTTGCAAACACTTACTATATGAAGGGATGGGGGCTGAAGCTGCATGTGAAGTGTTTGATGCTGAAAAACTGGATAGCAAAAAAATTAGCTCTTTAGGTCCTGCTGTTGTGAAGAATGATAAACTTGTTGTTCGAATTGGTGGTCATTACTTTCCATGGGATGAAGCAGCACCTATTATTTTAGGGATGGTTGCGTTTGGAAGTGAAAAAATATTTGAACCCAAAGGCATGATACCAGTTGAAAGAGTGGAGAAATCCATTGAAGGGGATCCATCAAAAGATGTTTCCCGTAGTGGTAGCTGGAGGCTTTGGCCTTTTTCTTTGAAAAGGTCAAGATCTAGGAAGGCTGTGCAACTGGCTCCAGTCGATACCAGAGATTTGGATGCTGAGATTGCTGCAGAGGTTACCGTTGCTATTAACGATGATAAAAATTTGCTTAAATCCAAGCAGATGAAGAAAATGG
The DNA here is from genome assembly GCA_005393395.2 of Gossypium australe. Classification (NCBI taxonomy): domain Eukaryota; kingdom Viridiplantae; phylum Streptophyta; class Magnoliopsida; order Malvales; family Malvaceae; genus Gossypium; species Gossypium australe. Next base: position 143,978,590 of record CM016619.1, on the reverse strand, counting down.
TCAGGGCAATCACTCCAACCTCTGAACAGTTGGCTTCGTTGAATCTAAAGGATGGGATGAATCATATAACCTTCACGTTTTCAACCCCAATGCTAGGGAAGCAGCAGGTCCTTTTTGTTGAATCCTTACCTGAAGTTACATATTCTTTCTGAAATCTTATTTAGTTTTATGTTGTTAAGATCATTCCTGATTTATCACTTGTTGTCCTGGATGTGCTCACTCAAAAGCATGTAATAAACAGGTTGATGCCAGAATCTATTTGTGGAAATGGAACACTCGTGTAGTAATCTCAGACGTTGACGGGACAATTACAAAGTAAGGATGTTTCTTAGATTTACTGGCATTTAATTTATTCTTACATGCAGCTTTAACATAAACTTTTGGATAACTTTCAGTGATATTTTGTTTTGTCTGCAAGTCTTAAGCTTGGCTTAAGTTTATGAATGACTTAATATAATCTTGAATTCCTCCTTGAATTTTTTTTTACAGTGGTTTCTTTTATAATCTGGTTCTTTCCTAAGTTCTTAAGTGCAGCAGCTAAGGATTTTCTTGGTCATTTCTTGCTTCCCTAATTGTATATATATGGTTACAGATCAGATGTTCTTGGCCAGTTCATGCCTTTGGTCGGGATAGATTGGTCACAAACAGGTGTTGCGCATTTATTTTCAGCTATTAAGGTTGGTTGTCTTCATTTTCCGTTTTAATTTCTTAGGTCATAGTTTTGCTAGTCCTTGCACAACCAGAAAAAGAAACATCCCTTTGGTTTGTGAACCGTATATGGTCTTAGTGCTGATTGAGCTTTAGCTAAATTTAATCATTGTTGTTGCAACAACTAGGAGGACATGGGTTCAAGTGCGCTTAAGCGTGTATTATCCTTCGATTTTAAGGGTCCGCGGGGTTGGGGGGGGGGTTAGGGGTAGTAGTAGGAATTGTATCAACATTTATATGGTCTTAGTGGAGGCCCTTGCATATGTGCAACCATTGTCTTATTTCATACTGTAGAAAGAAGTGTGTTACTATATTTAAGATGGATTCTAATGCATGGATATGATTAACAATGTTAATATCATTAACGGATCAAAATTCTTCTTCCATATTACAGGAAAATGGTTATCAGTTGCTTTTTCTTAGTGCACGTGCAATAGCGCAGGCATATATCACCAGACAATTTTTAGTCAACCTTAAGCAGGTAATCTATGCTAGTCTAATGCTTTTCTTTTATCGAACCGTAAATTCAAATGTTTTATAAGTTTCTTGTTTCTGGTTGTCCTTATGTGTTAACTTACCACCATTGCTCTTAAAAGGGAGAAACTTTTTGACAAACATGATTTTTTATCTATAGGATGGTAAGGCATTACCAGATGGGCCAATTGTTATATCCCCTGATGGACTTTTTCCATCCCTATATCGAGAAGGTAACTCTGTTGCATTTCTGTGACTTAATAGATTTATGACATTTCTGCAATAACTAACACGACAAGCCATAGCTGTACCTTCAGAAACTGATGCATGAGACTGAGACCTGCAATTATAACCTGAAAAAAAGAATTATAAGTTTAGTTGTTATGACACTTTGAGCAGCAATAAATTCAATGAAACCTTGTCCTATTTTATTTTGTTTCTGCTATCATGTAGGAATTCAGCTTCCTATGAAGTTAAATGGGCTTCATATTCATATTCAATATGTTATTATTCCGGTTTGGGTCATATGATTTTAACCCTTCAAGCATACCAGAGTTTATTACACATCTATATCTCAAACCACATTATTTAAACTGAAACATCCTATTTAATTTTCAGTTATTAGAAGAGCTCCTCATGAGTTCAAGATTGCTTGCTTAGAGGTTAGTTTCTCTGCTCGGTTATTAGAAGAGCTCCTCATCATGAGGTCAAAATTCGGAACATTTTAATTTTTTAATATATATATTTATATATATATTTGATTTGCAGGAGATTAAGGCATTGTTTCCATCTGATTGCAATCCATTCTATGCTGGTTTCGGGAATAGAGACACCGATGAAATCAGCTACGTTAAGGTCGGAATTCCAAAAGGGAAAATCTTCATTATTAACCCAAAGGTAATTAATTAGCGCTTTCATGCTTAAAGAAAGGCGTCTGTATACTTCTAATGTTACTGCACTAAACTTTCGGTAAAAGTACAATGGAAGCCCCTATGGTAGGAATTAGATTGTATTTTGCTCTTTCTACTAAAAAATGGGCAAATTAGTCTCTGTAAATTAGATCAAAGAGCAAATTGGTTATTTCTTTTAAAAATTCATTCCTTTGTACCCTTAAAAAGGCGTGGCTAATAGAATAATCAGACAGTGACGCGTGGCATATCGCGTGCTCCTCATGTTGGCGTACAAGGACAAGTTTTTAACAGTAAAAATGATGGAATTTTTAATAAAAGGACTAATTTGCTGTGTGATCTAATGTCCATGAACTAATTTGCCCATTTTTTGAGTATAGGAGCCAAAATGCAATTTGACTTCTAATACAAGAGCTTCCATGATACTTTTACCCCAAACTTTCTCTTCTAATGGTTTCGTGTTTGTAGGGTGAGGTTGCCGTGAACCGTCGTGTTGACACAAAATCTTATACATCTCTTCACGCTCTTGTTCATGGCATGTTTCCACCGACAGCCTCCTCCGAGCAGGTTTTGCTACGTTTTCTTTTCCATTTATCTCACAATGACAATTGGTACTGGGTTGTTGCTTAAGTTCTTTACTTCTATCGATTACAGGAAGATTTCAATTCGTGGAATTTCTGGAAACTGCCACCTCCTGTATTCGACATATGAAGTTGTCGGCTAAAGTATGTTGCTTTAGCATTTGGATCATCCAAGATAGATGGATGATGATTTCTTCGATCATTCCGGAGCTGTCCAGGTATAAAAATTTGATGTTGGTTTTGCCTGTTCTTCCCGAGATACCACCAGCTATTACCATAAACTGTTTATAACACGATAACGGTGGCTAATTACAGGTTATAAATAATCATGACTGCTTGAAGAACTTTCACCCTGCTCTCGAAAGTGCAGATTCGGTCAACTCTAGGTTGTCGTCGAATATAATTTATTTGAAATTTTTTATAGAATCTCTGAAGCTTTATATTGGCTTCATTGTAGTTTGATTTATAATTTGTATAGTGAATTATTGTGATCCCACAAACATTTCCAGTATGTATACATTCATGGGAGAAAAGGGTAGTTTTAATTATTGTTTATATATATATATATATATATATATATTTGTTGCTTATACAAAATAAATCTTTCATTATTAGTTCATAGGAGATTGCTTGTAATCCAATCAACCCAATTCTTTCAAGTACATACTAAGATGAATGAATCTACTGGATTTACCCTTTGTGTAGACTGATGAAAGGAACTCGGAATTTTCCCATTGATTAACGAAAAAATGTAATAAAGTAATTCGATACGATTCAAATGAACGCTTTACCAATGCAAGATTCTCACACTCAAGTGTTTCTCTGCGAATTCCGCAAGGTTTTTGATCTCATTGTCATCAATGAAGCCACTACCATTGGCATCCACCGATCTGATTATACGCTTGCTCTTCCTCCTAGTGAACCATCCACCATTGGAGACTCGTATAGCATCGGCAAGCTCGTCTCTGCTAATCCTGCCATCTTTATCATCATCGAATTTCTTTAACCATCTTTTGAACTCATCTATCGTCATTTCCCGCTTGCCATCGACGGAGTACGCACGAGTTTTAATGGCCATTTCCGATAAATAGAAGACCGGAAAATCCCTTCGTCACACTGTAATTTGCTTGCTAACTTCCCCAATTTACAAACGTTTGAAGGTTTCTAATATTTATACCATTCCCTTGTGTTTTGTGCCTTCGCAAATACAATATATAGAAACTGATTGGCTTTAGCTTAATTTAAACATGCCGAAAGAATATTTTAAGCAAAAGCAAAAGTCTTTATAGTTTAAGGTTAAATTATAGTTTTGATCCCTCTATTATACTTAAATTTGGGAATTAGTTTTTATACTTTAATTTGATATAATTTGACATTCTACTTTTACAATGGCACTAATTAATCGAAATAGGTAACGCGGTTAACCTTTTGTATTGCTTTGGTCCATATACTATACATAAATTTGGGATTTAATTTCTATGCTTTAACTTAGCATAATTTAGTATTCTACTTTTATAATGTCACTAGTTAGTTGAAAAAAGTAACACTAACTTTTCCTATTAAAATATTGACAAGGGTTTTGTCTTAAAAAAAATCCTCCCAACTCATCATGCTGACATGGAATTTTTTTATGACAAAAACTGTGTTTTAAAGAAAAAATTACTACAATATTTTAACCGAGATAGTTAACAGTGTTAACTAATTAGCATAATAGAGGGACTAAACCCATAATTTGTCCAAACTTTTAGACTCAAAGTTGTTTATACCATAGGAAACATTAATGAAATAGATTTATCAATAGCTTTTTTTGCAAACTTTGCCTAATATACTTCTATTCCTTCTTTACTTAGTTATAAACAAAACCTATAAAAGCCATGATGCATGTTCTTTGGCATTGGTAGCCAAAAAAAGGACATTAAAGAAAGGATATTTGAGCCACTTTATAGGAGCCAGAGCTGTGTACCCCTTGATGGCTTTGGTAGTGCTATTGATATTTCATAAATTTGTGGTTTAAAATCCAGTTTTTCTCGTGTAGAATTAAGTATTTTTCATATATGTTTTGCGACAGATATTTTGAGATTTGTAGTTGTTCTTCTAACAATGTCATTTTTAAGATTTCAACTTTAGTTCTTTTCTTAGAAATACAATCTGCTTTATTATTGCACCCAACACTTATTTGTAAAATATGATATTTTTAAACCCTTTTTCTGTCCTCAAATTGCAGCCTTTTTTTTAACTTACTTTGTATATAAAAGGGTATTTTAATATTTTTCTAATTAAATTGGTGCCCGATTAACATATGACACCAACTAAGTTAGAAGCTTAATATAAGTACAAATACTAGAATGACAGATTTTCGGTTTTCAAGTCCATTTAATTGAAAATTGAGCATTTTAAGGTTTTTTTTTTCCTCCCTTAATTTCTCAAATTACTCTTAAACACTTGAATAATTTTACTTGAGGTTAACTAAGTATTAGTCGCCGGTTGAGTCTTAACTCGATTGGCATGGACATTGTTGCTAGTGCAGGAGAATGTGAGTTCGAATGTGCTGAAGGGTATTATTCTGTTATTTATCGGTTGAGAAGGGATTAGTGGACATTGTGTGATTAAAGAACTAGATTAAGCTCACGAAGTTGAATACATTCATGGGAGAAATGGATAGTTTTAATTATTGTTTGAAAGAAGTGAGTCGACTACTAGAACTATTGCTCTTAGAACTAGAAATAAATAGGCTTACCCTTTCAATTGATTCAAAATTATCAAATGTAGACTGATGCATTAGTCAAAAAAATCTGATAATCAAAATTGTCGTGTCGTAAGAAAAAATAAATAAAAGAATAGAATCCGGTTGGGGAAGAAAAAAAATCTGTTTTTTATTGAGCGTCTTCACTCATCTTGTTTTGATGAGCTTATAAGAACCAGAATTTTTTTTATTATATTAATTTCTACTCTACTTTCTCCGAGTTCATTCTCGAGCGAACTCCATTTCATTTAAAACATTTTGTTGAATTCCTTCCGATATCTTTATTTTCTAATCTCATTGGAAATCACAATTCGAATTTGACAAATCATATATATTTGTTGCTATTACAAAATAACATTTCATTATTGGTTCATAGGAGATTTGTAATCCAATCAACCCAATTTTCTGAAGTACATACTGAGATGAATGCAATATTTTAAAGATGATTGAATCTATTGGATTTATCTTCTGTGAAAAGAACTCGGATTATTAACATTGTTTGATCAACCAAAAAGGAATAAATAAAGGGATACGATTCAAATAATCACTTTACAAATACAAAATTTTAATGTTAAAGTATTTTTCTGCAAATTCCGCAAGGTTTTTGATCTCATTATCATCAATAAAGCCATTACCATCGGTATCCACCGATCCGATTATACGCTTGCTCTTCCTCCCAGTGGACCATCCACCGCGGGGGACTCGTATAGCATCGGCAAGCTCGTCTCTGCTAATCTTTCCATCCTTATCATCATCAAATTTCTTTAACCATCTTTTGAACTCATCCATCGTCATTTCCCGCTTGCCATCGACGACAGAGTACGTACGAGTTTTAATGGCCATTCCCGATAATCGAAGCCCGGAAAACCCTTGGTCGCACCCTGTAATTTGATTGCTGGCTAGCTATCTATCCAACTTCCTCAATGTACAAACGTTTGAAGGCTTCTTATATTTATAACATTCCACTGTGCTTTTGCAAATACAATATAGAAGTGAATTGGCTTTAGCAGCTAAATTAAAACATGCGGACGCGTATTTCAAGCAACAGCAAAAGTCTTTAAAAGTTTAGGTCAAAATTTAGTTTTGTTCCTTCTATTAGGCTTAAATTTAAGATTTAGTATCTATGTTTAAAAAAAAAATCATTATAAATTCTGATAATATTTACTCTTTTTGATTCAATACTTAGAACTACTCATAGCCTCTCTTCGACCATTATTAGGAAGATAACGCGCTTCAGCGCACTTGAACTCACTTCCTCCTGCACTGGCAACAATACTCACGCCAATCGAACTAAATATCAATCGAATAGTCTTTATGTTTTAGTTTGACATAGTCTATTAAAATGTTAACATGTTTTGTTTTTCTTAAAAAGATCATGCCAACTCATCATGTTGTGACATGAATATTTTTATGATGGAAGCGAAGTAAATGATCAAATTACATCAAATTAAAGTGTAGTGACTAATTCTCAATGTTGAACATATCAGAGGGACTAAAACCAAATTTGACCAAAGTTTAACACAATTGTTTTTTTTTTTCTTTGGATAGAATTAAACACAATTGTTAATACCCTAAAAAACATTGAAAAAACAATAGATATATGGGTAGCTTTTTTGCAAACGTTGCCTAATATTCATTTGTTCCTTCATAAGTTAGCATAAACAAAGGCAATAGGGCCATAAAAGAAGTGCTAAAACTATATGATGCATGTTCAAATCCAAGGAACCAGACGACAAGTGATTAATATATGAAAATTTTTATTAGAGTTGTTGGCCACTAAGTTAGGCAATTATGTTAATACGATCTTTGGTGTAAAGGGTCATTAAAAAATGGGATATTTGAGCCGCCCCCTTATATAGCAAATGTTGTACCCAATGCATTTAACAGATGGGCACCCTTTGATGGCTTACAATAGATTAATGGTATTGGGCTATATATTTAGAGATGGCATGGGGGACTCCATTTCAAAATTAGATATTAATTTATTCTATCGTAAACTCGATCTGAAAAATTAAAGCTATGTTCGATTTTAAGTCAACTCGATTTAATATGTTTTAATTTTTAATTTTTTTATATTTTTATCAAAATAGAACAAATAATTTTTAATTTTTATTATCTTATACTATTAATTGTTTTTTAAATATAATTATGTTGGAGTAAATCTTAAAACAAATTTATTATCATATATTTTAAATTGACATTATATAAAAACTGTATTTTGGTAATTATCTTAAGATAGGATGAGGTGGGGTTTTTTTAAATTTGACCTCGACTTGGAAATTTAAACCAACATTAAAATTTGATTTAAAAAAAAAAAATCCTACTCTATCAAATCGAATTAAATGAGAGTATTTTTACAATCTTTATATATTTTATTGGAAACCTTAGTTTGCGAGGCTAAGGGGGCCTAAATGATATGATAGAAATGTGGGAGAAGATTAGGCCAACCGCCAACCACGAATAGAGGGTTCAAAGGATTAAGATTTAGCTTAGTTTGTGAAGTCATACTTAAGAGATAATATCTGGTCAATAACGTATTGATTCAATGGCAATGTTTAAGTTTGAAAATTTTGATAGTCTACGTTCAAGTCTCACTTTACGTAAATGTGTAGATAAAGTTAAAGGTAGCAAAAAATTTAGAAAATTAAAAATATATTATAAATTTTTGGGATCAAAATATAATTTTAACATTATACTAATTTATTATTCTTTTAAATTTTCTAAGGAACTTAGAAATTCTTTTACCATTTTTGGAGGATCAAGACCACTACTTGCCTCTTGCGTTCACTTCTATGTGTGGGTTTTCATATTTATTATGATTATGATTATGTTAGTTAAATTATGTTTAATTAATTATTCTGTTTATAATAATTGATTTTAATTGCAACTATTAATATAGCCATAATTTGAAATTAAAAAAATGTTGTCGAACAAAGTCTATGGGTTATGTCACACATGGCTTGCATTCACAAGCCTTAAAATTAAAAAAAATGTCTAAGATTTGCATGCACCAAATTGATGTGGCAACAATTATTTGGTGTTTCAATTGTCATACCATATTAAATCACTATTGAATTTAAGGACATGAAAAATACTATAAATAGGTTTTAATTTTTAGCCATGAAACACATCAAGAGAGAGTGAATGAGAAAATTAATTAGTGTGTTTAAAATGAATATGTAATAGTTTTCGGATGTGAGTTGTAGACTTTTCAGGGTTGTATTTTGAGGGCTGAAATATTTGAAATCTTTGAAATTTTTTGTCGTTTTCGCCTATGGACGCAAGTTTTAAAGTCAAATCATAAAAATCATTGTGTCCTTTTATTAGTTTCTTTTTGTACCTTATTTGTTGTTGCTAGTAAATTTATTTATGGTTATATTGACATACTTGGTTTAATCCATTCTCAATAAATTGGTATTAGAGTTTCGTTTCAACTACTTTTATGGTATTTGCAAAGCGGTTGTGCTCGTAATATTTTTTGTTGTTTCTGTTGTCACTTGAAACGTTAATATAATTTGCAAGTATGTATCAACTAAATATAAAGTTTAGAAAATTCATTGGCAAAAATAACTTCAATCTATAATGCATCAAGATGCGGGTAATGCTGCTTCACCAATGATTGCTTAAATAACCAAACACACTCTTGAAAGAACATAAGAACGAGATAATAGAGACAGCATATAGTGTCATTCTACTATGTGTAAGGGATAAAGTATTACAAGTGGTAGCTGAAGAGACCACCGCGCCTATTTTTGGCTCTAATTGAAGAGCAAGTACATGATGAAGTCATTGATGAACCGACTCTACCTTAAGCAACAGCTTTATACCAAGAAGATAGAGGAAGGTACACCTATTTTATAACACCCTAAATTGGTATAAAAGAAGTGAGCAAAATAAAATTTATTAAAATTGGGTGATTAAAATGAATGTACAATAATATTGTCTACCCCAAATTAACGGCAGGTAATTAAAACGAAAATGGTTCGTAATATGGTGCCCTTTTTGCAAATTTTTTATCTGCATCACCCAAAATAAAAATTAATGATAATTGAGTGATTAACTATGTAGTTGTTGGTGTTATGATCAGCTAACAGCAACAATCAGCTGAAGCTTGAGCAACAAGGCTCGAGACTTACATCAGAAGAAAGAAAGAAAATTTGCTTAGAAAAGACAAGCAAGAAAGATGGAGCATAGAATATTGAATGAAATCAAGTGTTTTTCATTACAAAACAACATTGGCATACTGCCATTACATATATTGGATAATGACAAAGGAAATTAAAACAAGTTTTTACCTAATGCCTACCTAATGCCACTAATTCACATAGAAACTTGAAACATTAGCTTGCACATATTGTTTTGCTGATATAATCAGCTCAATCACTATCAAATCACATAAAATATCAGCCTAACATACTTCAAAATGAACTAAACTAAGTTACATTGACTGAGAGTTGAAGAAATGAACAAAATGAGCACTTAGTGCACATAAAATAATAGTTCCAGCATGGCTTTGCTTCATGGCCACCTTTGTTGCTTCACTTGCTGCATGGGCTGCATGGATGGCCAGCTTCTAACAGTAGTTTACTGTTGTTTATACAAAATATATCTTCATTATTATTTATTAGTTCATAGGAGATTGCTCGTAATCCAATTTTCTAAAGTACATACGTCATAAATATAAGATGAATGTGTATGCCGAGGTTTGATATTAGATTAACTCTGATTGTTAACATTATTCGATAGACCAAAAGAAAAAAAAAGTAATAAATAAAAAGATACGATTCAAACAACCACTTTACAAATACAAAATTTTCACATTCAAGTATGATGCTTTAGCATTTGGACGCCAAGATAGATGGATGATGATTTCTTCGATTATTCCGGAGCGGTCCAGGTATAAAAATTTGATGTTGCTTTTGCCTGTACTTCCCGAGATACCACCAGCTATTACCATAAACTGTTTATAACACGATAACGGTGGCGAATTACAGGTTATAAATAATCATGACTGCTTGAAGAACTTTCACCCTGCTCTCGAAAGTGCAGATTCGGCCAACTCTCGGTTGTCGTCGAAAATAATTTATTTGAAATTTTTTATAGAATCTCTGAAGCTTTATATTGGCTTCATTGTAGTTTGATTTATAATTTTTATAGTGAATTATTGTGATCCCACAAACATTTCCAGTATGTATACATTCATGGGAGAAAAGGGTAGTTTTAATTATTGTTTATATATATATATATATTTGTTGCTTATACAAAATAAATCTTTCATTATTAGTTCGTAGGAGATTGCTTGTAATCCAATCAACCCAATTCTTTCAAGTACATACTAAGATGAATGAATCTACTGGATTTACCCTTTTTGTAGACTGATGAAAGGAACTCGGAATTTTCCCATTGATTAACAAAAAAATGTAATAAAGTAATTGGATACGATTCAAATGAACGCTTTACCAGTGCAAGATTCTCACACTCGAAGTGTTTCTCTGCAAATACCGCTAGGTTTTCGATCTCATTATCATCAATGAAGCCACTACCATTGGCATCCACCGATCTGATTATACGCTTGCTCTTCCTCCTAGTGAACCATCCACCATTGGAGACTCGTATAGCATTGGCAAGCTCGTCTCTGCTAATCCTGCCATCTTTATCATCATCGGATTTCTTTAACCATCTTTTGAACTCATCTATCGTCATTTCCCGCTTGCCATCGACGGAGTATGCACGAGTTTTAATGGCCATTTCCGATAAATAGAAGCCCGGAAAATCCCTTCGTCACACTGTAATTTGCTCGCTAATTAACTTCCCCAATGTACAAACGTTTGAAGGTTTCTAATATTTATACCATTCCCTTGTGTTTTGTGCCTTTGCAAATGCAATATATAGAAACTGTTTGGCTTTAGCTTAATTAAAACATGCCGAAAGCGTATTTTAAGCAAAAGCAAAAGTCTTCAAAAGTTTAAGGTTAAATTATAGTTTTGGTCCCTCTATTATACTTAAAATTTGAATTAGTTTTTATATTTTAATTTGATATAATTTGACATTCTACTTTTACAATGGCACTAATTAATCGAAATAGGTAACGCGGTTAGCCTTTTGCATTGCTTTGGTCCATATACTATACATAAATTTGGGATTTAATTTCTATGCTTTAACTTAGCATAATTTAGTATTCTACTTTTATAATGTCACTAGTTAGTTGAAATAAGTAACACTTAACTTTTCTTATTAAAATATTGACATGGGTTTTCTCTTAAAAACAATCCTCCCAACTCATCATGCTGAAATGGAATTTTTTTTATGACAAAAACGGTGTTTTAAAGAAAAAATTACTATAATATTTTAACCGAGATAGTTAACAGTGTTAACTAAATAGCATAATAGAGGGACTAAACCCATAATTTGTCCAAAACTTTTAGACTCAAAGTTGTTTATACCATAGGAAACATTAATGAAATAGATTTATCAATAGCTTTTTTTTTGCAAACTTTGCCTAAATATACTTTTATTCCTTCTTTACTTAATTATAAACAAAACCTATAAAAGCCATAAAAGAAGTACTAAAAGTGTTTGATGCATGTTCAAATCCATGGAACCTGGCGATATGTGGTGATTAATATATGAAACCTTTGGCATTGGTAGCCAAAAAAAGGACATTAAAGAAAGGATATTTGAGCCACTTTATAGGAGCCAAAGCCGTGTACCCCTTGATGGCTTTGGTAGTGCTATTGATATTTTACAAATTTGTAGTTTAAAATCCAGTTTTTCTCGTGTAGAATTAAGTATTTTTCATGTCTGTTTTGTGATCTATTAAGATATTATTTCGGGATTCGTAGTTGTTCTTCTAACAATGTCATCTTTAAGGTTTGAATTTGAGTTCTTTCCTTAGAAATACAATGTGCTTTATTATTGCACCCAATACTTATTTGTAAAATCTGATATTTTTAAACCCTTCTATTGTCCTCAAATTGCAGCCTCTCTTTTAACCCAAAAAAAAAACGAGTTTTTTTAAATAAAAATTAGATTATGACACACCCACAATATAAGTAAAAAAAAAGATTACATACTAAATATATTTATTAAAAGTTTATAAAAATTTAAATGAATAATTGGTTGAAATGGTAAACTTAAATATTTAAAATTTATTGTGACACAAGTTCAAATCTTACTATAGTTGAGTTGTTATTGATTTTAAATGAAATGTAAAAAGATAAAAGCACTGTCTTAATAATGTAACTTACTTTGTATATAAAAGGGCATTTTAATATTTTTCCAATTGAATTGGTGCCTGATTGGTATATGACACCAACTAAGTTAGAAGCTTAATATAAGTATAGATACTAGAATGACAAATTTTCGATTTTCAAGTCCATTTAATTGAAAAATGAGCATTTTAAGGTTGTTTTTTCCTCCCTTAATTTTTTAAATTACTCTTAAACACTTAAAATAATTTTACTTACTTGAGGTTAACTAAGTATTAGTTGCCAATGGAGTCTTAGCTCGACTGGCATGAACATTGTTACTAGTTCAGAAAGATGTGGGTTCAGGAGTGCTGAAGCTCATTATTCTCTTATTTATGAGTTGAGAAGCTAACGAAGTTGAATACATTCATGGGAGAAAGGGGTAGTTTTAGTTATTGTTTGAAAGAAGCGAGTCGACCACTAGAACTATTGCTCTTAGAACCAGAAATAAATAGACTTACCTTTTCAATTGATTCAAAATTATTAAATGTAGATTGATGCTTTAGTCAAAAAATCTAATAATCAAAATTGTCGTGTTGTAAGAAAAAATAAATAAAAAATTCAAATCCGGTTGGGGAAGAATCATCTTGTTTTGATGACCTTATCAGAATTAGAATTTTTTATCATATTAATTTCTACTCTACCTTCCCCGAGTTCATTCTCGAGGGAGCCCCGTTTCATTTAAAGCATTTCGTTGGATTCCTTCCGATCTCTTTATTTTCTAATCTAGTTGGAAATCATATAAAGACAATTCCTATTTCACAAATCATATATATTTGTTGCTTTTACAAAATAAAATTTCATTATTAGTTTATAGGAGATTTGTAATCCAATCAACCCAATTTTCTGAAGTACATACTGAGATGAATGCAATATTTTAAACATGATTGAATCTACTGGATTTATCTTCTGTGAAAAGAACTCAGATTATTAACATTTTTTGATCAACCAAAAAGGAATAAATAAAGGGATACGATTCAAATAATCACTTTACAAATACAAAATTTTAATGTTCAAGTATTTTTCTGCAAATTCCGCAAGGTTTTTGATCTCATTATCATCAATAAAGCCATTACCATCGGCATCCACCGATCCGATTATACGCTTGCTCTTCCTCCCAGTGAACCATCCACCGCGGGAGACTCGTATAGCATCGGCAAGCTCGTCTCTGCTAATCCTTCCATCCTTATCATCATCAAATTTCTTTAACCATCTTTTGAACTCATTCATCGTCATTTCCCGCTTGCCATCGACGACAGAGTACGTACGAGTTTTAATGGCCATTCCCGATAATCGAAGCCCGGAAAACCCTTGGTCGCACCCTGTAATTTGATTGCTGGCTAGCTATCTAGCCAACTTCCTCAATGTACAAACGTTTGAAGGCTTCTCCTATTTATACCATTCCATTGCGCTTTTGAAAATACAATATAGTAGTGGATTGGCTTTAGCAGCTCAATTAAAACACGCGGACGCGTATTTCAAGCAAAAGCCATAACTCTTTAAAAGTTTAGGTCAAATTTTAGTTTTGCTCCTTCTATTATGCTTAAATTTAAGATTTAGTCTCTATGCTTTTTTTTTAAATAATCTCGTTATGATTTTGATCATATCTGCTCTTTTTGATACAGTACTTAGAATTACTCATAGCCCCTCCCCGACCATAAATAGGAGGATAATGCGTTTCAGCGCACTCGAACTCATGCCAATCGAACTAAGACTCAATTGAGTAGTCTCTATGTTTTAGTTTGGTATAATCTATTAAAATGTTAACATGGTTTTATTTTCTTAAAAAGATCATGCCAACTCATCATGGTGTGACATGAATATTTTTATGATGGAAGCGAAGTAAATGATCAAATCACATCAAATTAAAGTGTAGTGACTAATTCTCAAAGTTAAACAGATCAGAGGGACTAAAACCAAATTTGACCAAAGTTTTAAACACAACTGTTTTTTTTTTTTTTTTCTTTGGATAGAATTAAACACAATTGTTAATACCCTAAAAAACATTGAAAAAAAATAGATATATGGGTAGCTTTTTTGCAAACGTTGCCTAATATTCATTTATTCCTTCATAAGTTAGCATAAACAAAGGCAATAGGGCCATAAAAGAAGTGCTAAAACTATATGATGCATGTTCAAATCCAAGGAACCAGACGATAAGTGATTAATATATGAAAATTTTGAGTAGAGTTGTCGGCCACTAAGTTAGGCAATTATGTTAATACAATCTTTGGTGTAAAGGGTCATTAAAAAATGGGATATTTGAGCCGCCCCTTTATAGCCAAAGTTGTACCAAATGCATTTAACAGATGGGTACCCCTTGATGGCTTAGAATAGATTAATGGTAGTGGGCTATATATTTAGAGATGGCATGGGGACTCCATTCGAAATTAGATATTAATTTATTCTATCGTAAACTCGATCTGAAAAATTAAAACTATATTCAATTTTGACTCAACTCGATTCAATATTTTATAATTTTAAAACTTTTATATTTTGTTAAAATAGAATAAATAATTTTTAATTTTTATTATCTTATACTATTAATTATTTTTTAATATAATTATATTGGAGTAAATATTAAAAATATTGTTATTGTATATTTTAAATTAATATTATATATAAAAGCTGTATTTTGGTAATTATCTTAAGATAGGATGAGGTGGGGTTTTTTAAAATTTGACTCTCGACTTAATTTAACTAATTGAAAATTTAAACCAACATTAAAATTTGATTATAAAAAAAAATTTCGAATTAGAATTTATCAAATTTGAGTATTTTTACCATCTCTATATATTTTATTGGAAACCTTAGTTTGCAAGGCTAAGGGGGCCTAAATGATATGGTAGAAATGTGGGAGAAGATTAGGCCAACCGCCAACCACGAATAGAGGGTTCAAAGAACTAAGATTTAGCTAAGTTTGTGTAGTCATACTTAAGAGATAATCTTGTCAATAAGGTATTAATTCAATCCCAATGTTTAAGTTTAAAAATTTTGATATTTTATGTTCAAGTCTCATTTTACATTTTACGTAAAAGTGCGGATAAAGTTGAAGGTAGCAAAAAATTTAGAAGACTAGAAATACATTAAAAAATTTTGGGGTCAAAAAGTAATTTTAATATTATACTAATTTATTATTTTTTAAAATTTTCTTAGGAACTTAGAAATTCTTTTACCATTTTTGGAGGATCAAGCCACTGTTTGCCTCCTTGCATTCAATCTTATGTGTGGGTTCTTAGATTTATTCTGATAATGTTAGTTAGATTGTGTTTAATTAATTATTCAGTTTATAATAATTAATTTTAATTGCAACTATTAATATAGCTACAATTTGAAATGAAAAAAATGTTGTCGAATAAGTCTATGAGTTATGTCACACATGGCTTGAATTCAGAAGCCTTAAAATTAAAAAAAATGTCTAAGATTTGTAGGCACCAAATTGGTGTAGCAACAAATATTTGGTGTGTCATGCCAAATTAAATCACTATTGAATTCAAGGCCATGAAAAATACTATAAATAGGTTTTAATTTTTAGCCATGAAACACATCAAGAGAGAGAATGAGAAAACTAATTAGTCTGTGTTTAAAATGATTGTGTAATTGTTTTCAGATGTGAGTTGTAGACTTTTTAGGTTGTATTTTGAGGGTTGAAATATTTATAATTTTCATTTTGTTATAGTAAATTTTGTTGTCGTTTCTGCCTGTCGACGTAAGTTTTAAAGTCAAATCACATAAATTTTTGTGCCCTTTTATTAGTTTCATTTTGTACATTATTTATTGTTGTTAGTCTTATTTATTCTTAGTAAATTTATTTGTGGTCATATTGACATATTTAGTTTAATCCATTCTCAATGAATTGATATCAGAGTTTTGTTTGATATTTGCAAAGCGGTTGTAGTCGTAATATTTTTTGTTGCTTTTATTGTCACTTAAAATGTAGATATAATTGCAAGTGTGTTATCAACTAAATACAAATTCGAGAAAATTTATTAGTAAAAATAACTTCAATCTATAATGCATCAAGATGCGGGTAATGCTAGTTCACCAATAATTGCTTAAATTACCAAACACACTATTGAAAGAACAAAAGAACGAGATAATAGAGACAGCACATAGTGGTATTCTACTATGTGTAAGTGATAAAGTATTACAAGGGGTAGCTGAAGAGACCACCGCGCCTATTTGTGGCTCCAATAAAAGAGCAAGTACATGACGAAGTCATTGTTGAACCGACTCTACCTTAAGCAACAACTTTATACCAAGAAGATAGAGGAAGGTACACCTATTTCACAATAACCTAAATTGGTATAAAATGATTGAACAAAATAAAAATTTATTAAAGTTAGGTGACTAAAATGAGTGTATAATAATATTGTCTAACCCCAAATTAACAGCGGATGACCAAAACAAAAATGGTTCGTAACACGATGCCCTTTTAGCAAATTTTTTTTTACAGTACCCAAAACAGAAGCTTATGAAAGTTGAGTGACTAACTATGTAGTTTACCATTGTTTATACAAAATAACTCTTCATTATTATTTATTAGTACATTGGAGATTGCTTGTAATCCAATTTTCTAAAGTACATACATCATAAATATAAGATGAATGTGCATGTCGAGGTTTGATATTAGATGAACTCTGATTGTTAACATTGTTCGATAGACCCAAAAAAAAAAGGAATAAATAAAGAGATACGACTCAAACAACCACTTTACAAATACAAAATTTTCACATTCAAGTATTTTTCTGCAAATTCCGCAAGGTTTTTGATCTCATTATCATCAATAAAGCCATTACGATTGGCATCCACCGATCGGATTATACACTTGCTCTTCCTCCTAGTGAACCATCCACCGCGGGAGACTCGTATAGCATCGGCAAGCTCGTCTCTGCTAATCCTTCCATCCTTATCATCATCGAATTTCTTTAACCATCTTTTGAACTCATCGATCGTCATTTCCCGCTTGCCATCGACGACGGAGTACGCACGAGTTTTAATGGCCATTTCCGACAACCGAAGCCCAGAAAATCCCTTCGTGGCACACTGTAATTTGCTTGCTTGATAGCTAGCCAACTTTCCCAATGTCAAGATATTTGAAGGTTTGAAATATTTATATCATTCCCTTGTGCTATGTCCTTTTTGCAAATACAATATAGAAATCAATTGGCTTTAGCTTAATTAAAACATGCAGACGCGTATTTCAAGCAAAAGCCATATGCATTAAAAGTTTAGGGTCAAATTATGGCTTTGGTCCCTCTATTATGCTTAAATTTGGATTTTGATCTATATACTTTAATTTGACATAATTTGATTATCTACTTTTATGATGTCTCTTATTAATCGAAATAGATGACACCGTTACTTTTCATATGAAAATGTTTTTTTTTTTTGCTTCATTCGATCTGTTCTGTTGTAAAAAAACAAATAGAACAGCGTTCAAAAGTTTAACATTATAGCATTCCAAAAGAAAACACATTCAATCACTAATAGACTTAAGTTTGCATCAAAGCAGTAGCTCACCACCAAGCTTTAAATATTTCCTAACGATTTATACTTGCTATCACCAAGGAAGATGCCATTTTGTTTCCATTTTTTTCTGCCGTCGAAAAAACAACATTTCCTACCTTCTCAATGTCTCTTCAATATCTGCAAAAGTTGCTTGAAGAGACTATCTCTTTCATATTAAAATGTTGACACGGGTTTTTAAAAAAAAAAAAAAGATCTTACCAACTCATTATGTTGACATGGATATTATTGTTATGGAAGCAATGTTTTTTTCCTAAAAAAAATCTATGTTTGCATGTTATCCAAAATAATTACAATGTTATTATCTATTCAAACTAACTAATTACTTTATATAAGTAAAGGATTAATTATACTAAATTGAAGTGTAATGACTAATTCTTAAATTTGAACATATTAGAGGGACTAAAACCAAAATTTGACCAAAGTTTTAAACACAATTGTCTTTTTTCCTTTTGTTGTTGTTGTGGATATAATTAAACACAATTGTTAATACCCTAAAAAGCATTGAATAAAAATAGATTTATGGGTTACTTTTTTGCAAACGTTGCCTAATATTCTTTTGTTCCTTCATAAGTTATAGCATAAACAAAGGCTATAGAGCCTTAAAGAGTCATTAAAAAAAGGGATATTTGAGCCACCCCCAAAGCTGTACCCAATGCATTTAACAGTTAGGTACCCCTTGATGGCTTAGAATAGATTAATGGTTGGTGGGCTATATATGTTATTGGAAACCTCGAAGGGGACCTAAATGATATATTATAATAGAAATGAGGGACAAGATTAGGCCAATCCCCAATCATGAATAGAGGGTTCAAGGAATTAAGGTTTAGCTTTGTTTGTGTAGCGATTCTTAAGAGATAATCTCCGATCAATCTTGATTCAATTGGTAAGGTAGAAATTTCAAAAACTTCGAGATTTTGAGTTGAAGTTTCACTTGAGGTAAATGTGTGGTTTTTTTTTTTTTAAATTTATTTCGGTCATAATTAGTTCATGTTTAGTTAATTACTGAGTTAGTGGTCCAATTCTGTATTTGTAATTATTGATTGATTTAAACTCAACATTTTAAAATTTTCTTTCGAAACCACCATTAAATTACCCTTTAATTCTTTAAATTCTCAATTAACTTTACTTATATGATATTAATGAGTATTAACTCGATAGACATTTATATTATTAAAAACTCTTAAAGGTTACATGTTCGAGTAAACTTAATTGTATAATATCTCACTTTTTTAAAAAAAAAAACATTATTTACCTATATCAATAATCAATGCGAATTAATCTAATATATAGCTTTAAAATCTTCCTCTACATGAAACTTAATTGCTGTGGCTAATTAGAACTTTTTTATTTTTTTGCCTGAACTGTCAATATGTATACAAGAAAGAGTAACACAATTAATATATTTCAACCTTGAACATGTAATGAAAATAGCTGATTGAGTCTTATCTTGATTGACATGTGCATTGTTGCTAATATAGGAAGACGTGTGTTCGAGTGCGCTGAAATGCATTATCCCCTATTTATGGGTTGAGGACGAGCTATTAGTAGTTCTAAGTATTATGTAAAAAAAAGCAGATATATTAGACTGTGGATATATAGAAAGGGCTAACAGAAATAAAAAAATTTCCCTTTAATTTATTGAGTATTTGCAAAGTTTTAAGTTAATTTAATGGTAAAATTGTATTTTAATCTCTCCTAAAATTTAAAATTAAATTATACTCTCCCATAAATAAAAAGTTTATATTTTAATCCTTCAAAACCGTGAAAATAATCTTCATCTCATGAAACGAATTATATCTCATTATGAGCACAGTTCAACCATAGTAAACAAATTTCAATAATTGCAATTCTTTTACTATAATGATGGAAGCAACAAACAATTTTAATAAAGCTCGACATTTACCGTCTAAAATTCAATGAAATCACACACCAATAAAGCATTATATAAAAATCCATAATTCATATAGTTATATTATGGTACTCGCCATTATCGATTTGTTATTTTATTATTCGATTGGATCTTGACTCATAGTCTATATAGTTTGTATTTTGAGTTCACATGTGAGGTGCTCGTATCATTTTATGAGACCGCATGATGTGGGTTCGCACCACCATGAAGGTGAATCTACATCTAGAAAACATGTTGGAAAAAATGTAATTTTTGAAAACTTTGAGGCATATTCTTAATTGGTAAAGGTGGAGAGTTGAAGTATAAAATTATGATTTTATATTCTACTCCATGAGACTTTTACAACAGTATACCATATGCTCAAAATGAATGAGTGAGGAATGAGAAATTGATGCTCAAAGTAAGCTAGATATATATATGAGAACCTACTTGAAAATTATTGAATGATTAAAGATAATGCCCTTTTTTGCACACAAGGGTGCAAATCCGAATCCACAAGAGTTGAGGGCACACATTGTGGCTGATGCAAAAATCTAACCCAACACTCGACAAATTATAACACTTATTGATCAGATCTCTCTAGGCAAGTCTTATATATAAATCACCCTAACACCCAAATATTTGTCTGCAAAATCAACAAGGTTGGTGATTTCATTTTCATCAATAAACCCACTACCGTCCGCATCTGCAGATTTTATCGCACGTCGGCTCTTCCATCGGGTGAACCGTCCCCCGGTCTCGTAAATAGCGTTGCGGAGCTCTTCTTTGCTGATACGGCCATCGTTGTCGGCATCAAACTTTTTTAACCACTGCTTGAACTCGTCCATCGTCATGATAAGTTTTCCGTCCATGGAGATGCTCTTATAAGTCTTGATGGCCATAACAACACAGCAAAGTAATAAAAGAAATTATGTGTTTTCAATGCTCACAATAGGTGACAATGGCCTTTAATTCCTTGAAGACTACAACCCCATTTTATGCTATCTCATATTTCACTTTACATATGTTTCACGTGTTAATCAAAATATTAAAATATAAACCACTGCCTTTCTTTTCACTTTTTTAGATTCTACAATAAGTTTTCTTCCGTTAAATATTTAATTTGGTGTTTGACTTTTTTCTTCTTAATTTAATACTTAAATTTAATTTTAATGTTCACTTTGATATTTGAGTATTTTCATTTGATAATTCTTTTGTCCCATTTAAGCACTTGAGTTTGACTTCAATGTTTGATTTAGTACTTTAGTGGTTTTTTTTTTGTCTCAATTAAGTACTAATATATTTTTACTAGAGCATACACGTCAAATATTCACTGGGCTACATGATGTTATTTGGTTTAGGTACCAAATTAATTATTGAAGCCCAACTTAGGTACCAAATTGAGACAAAAAATTTAGGTATCAAATTGAACATTAAAACTAAATTCAAGTACCAAAAATATATTAACATTTTCTAGAATTAAAAAGAATTTAATCTAATTGACATCTCAATACTTACTCAAACATGTAAAATATCTTTAATTACAAATGATTATACTTAAATTTAATTATTGTACTATAAGTTCTGATTATATATGCTATTTTTTATACCAAAAAACCCAACCCTTAAATAGGACGATAATAGACTTCAACAAACTCGAACCTATGCCCTCCTGCACTGACAACAATACCAATACCAATCAAACTAAAACTCAATCAACATTAAATATTATCTCTTAAATGTAATTGTACAAAGTAATTAAAATTAATTAGTTAAAAATAGAAAAAGTAATTCGGTCAAGTCGTATAATATACTCCCTTAATAAAACTAAAATTAAAAATTTCACTTTCTTCAACACGACCCTAGTTTCAAATCATGTATGTATTATTTAAACTTAAGTCCATATTATTATAACTCATTTTGAGAGCATGCTTAGAACTATTCATTGTCCATCTCCAATTTATAAATAGGCAGATAATATGCTTCAGCATACTCGAACCCACGTCCTTCTGTATTGACAACAATATCTATACTAATCAAGCTAATACTCCATCAACGTCATTGCCTTAATTTTAAAATATATAACTATTAATATAAGATATTACTAATATTTTATAATATAAATAAGAAAAAAATCCATTGAATTGGCCGAATTTAAGCTTTGAGTATGAACTTTTTTTTTAAGTCGGGCTTTGTAAATAGATCTACTTTTAACTAAATTTAGAAAGTTTGAACGTTTATGCTCAAGTTCCATCATGTGAATGGGTTTAAGTTTCATTTGTGGATCTTAATTCAATTATATTTCTATTTTAAATTTATTATACTTTATATTAAATTAATTTTAATTCAAATTAATCGGATATATCATTTATAATTTGTACCTATACCTATAATTGTACTATAGAATACTTGGAAATAATTTAGAAAACTAGAATATATGCAAAGGATTTTGACAAGGACGCATGGGGTTAGGCAAAAAAAAGGTAGAGAAATGGAATAACTTAAAAATTAACAATTGAATATTAGACCTTTAACCAATACAATACTCATTTAATGTATGAGAAGGGATTATATGAAACTATGATTCTACGTCATTACTATTCGTTTCTGATAGGAGAATGACAAATCAGATTTTTTGTCCTGATTTTCATCTTTTTCCTCTAGAAAAAAAATTCAAATTCAACTACAAAATTTAAAAAATCAGGAGAAAAAATCTGATTGTCATTATTCTATTAGAAAAGAATAAAAATAAAATGGAATCACAGTTTCATACAATTCTTTCTCTTTAATGTATATATTTTCAAATTTTTTGTTTGTAATCAATAATATTGTTTTAAATCTCTTCATAAATTCATATTAAAAATCATATCAATAAGCCAACTACAATTAATTATATCATTTGAAAATTAAAAAAGAAGAAATTTACCCATGTTTTAACCTTGCCCAAAAGCAATAAAGGGTAATCCAAAGGTCATTTCGTGGGAGGAATCCAGTTCATTGCATAAGCACGTGGTGGACTTTTTAACCCTGAAATAGTGTTGATTCAATGAAACAAAATTAATGAACAGTGGTGACTTTTATATTCTTGCATTCAAATTACCATGGAAAGTTGATTTCAAGGGCGCATCATTTTATAAAGTAATTTCTTAAAGATCTTATTCTAATTTTGTGATTTTTATCTATATTATATTGGTTCAAGAGAATTAGTCTCAGACCCAAAGAAATTAGTAACCCTAAGAAGGTTCTCAAATCTCGGTATCTTTATAATAGGTAGTCATTAATTTAATTGACATCGGCATTGTTGTCAGTGTAGGAGGACGTGAGTTTAAGTATATTGAAACGTATTTTACTCTTAATTAAGAGTTGAAATTATATAAAAAATAAAAAATTAAATAGACTGCATTGTCGAGTTAAGGACAAGACAGGACATCAATTTCGGTCAATCACATGCGCTAAATGACTTTCACCTTCACGCACTACAAGAAGATTCTCAAATGTTCAGTTGGTACATGATATATGGACAACGAGTCATATCTGCCTTGAGTTAGCCAATTACACGTATAAGATGACTTGGTCTTTATAGACTCTCTAGATTGAGCTCATTGATATGATCCATAATCGAAGTATCTTTAATCATCTGGGTTGAACAAATGGTATATCAGATGCATCTTGTTCGTTGTAGATGGGGTTTTTTGTACGTGTTTGATATTGTCTTCATTCGATCAGTCATAGTTATTTGTTCTTGATGTTGTACGCAACGTTCTTAGCCAAATTCAATAGAATAGTTCCATTTAGTAATGACCATGTGGGCAAGATCAATATTTTTTAGGTTTTTATCTCGAATAAAAACTCATATATTCTTTTGATACAAATAATCCTTCACCTACGTCTTCAAAAAATCAAAATCAACACTTTCGAGTTTCTCAATTCTTACTTTGTTGATACTATACGATTATCATTCTCACTTCTCCTTTTCAACTTGAAGCCCTGATACTATTTTTGGGAAATGAGACCTTAATCTAAATAAATAAGAACACTAAATTTACATGATTCAGGAAAATACCTCCTACGTTCGCGGTTGCACCATGCTTTTCACTATTAAAAAGAGAGTTCCACAAATCATAGTCCAATCTTTATTGTTATTGGTAGTTTCTGTTAAAATTTGTCAATATATTTATTTATCATTAATCATATGCTACATCACATAAGAATAGCTTAATCAACATGCTAAATTGATAAATTTTGACGAAAAATACCTACGATTTTGATGATTGAATTGAGATTTTTAAATAAAAAAGTAGGACTTAATTTTTAACTTTTTAAGTACAATGATTTAATCTCAAATTTTATCAAAGTACAAGGATTACTTAACATAATATTTTAACAAAAAAATCAAAATTCTAACTAAACTCGTTTTATCCATTCAATCATGTTCAAAATATATATCAAAGCAATCATTTTATTTTATTAATTATAACTATAGATGTTCTCATCCATTTTATGGTTTGAGTTTAATCTTGTTCAGGCTAAAAATAGTATTCAAGTAAATTCTTCCAACAATGATAATTCTAAGATTCGAACTCTTTTTTTTTTTACTCGATCAAATTATTACACATTTTAAGTATTTGCAAATAATATTATAATCTGTAAAATGCAGCAATCCCACGAAAAGTGTCCCTCTCCTAAGTATAAATCACCAAAATCTCATATCAATGACATCATGATTCCATACCACCAGACCCCCAAAACCCCCCTGTGTTATTCTGCATTTTAAAAAGCAATTGTATAAGCAACCGAAACATTAGCCTCATATAACCAAAGATCCTTTAGACACTAACAGCTAACCAATTCTTCAAAAGAAACTCAGCAACATCACTCATGATATATTCGAACTTAATCCAAATACCCGAGAAAGAAACTCACTGTCACTCCTTCTAACCACTTATTGATTCAAGCAATCATTTTAAAGTTTAAAATACGAGTTTAAGAAAGAAAAAAATTAAAGGAAATAAATAATGAAAGTAGATAAGTTAAGACCCATTAACAAATATTGCAATTCATCATTGCAATCATCTTATATATACGGATTGCAATGAAAGAAACTTGTCTTTTTTCCAGCATATGTAATTGCTGCAACACAAGCAAACAACAAGAAGCAAATACATACATACATATATATATATATATATAGCTAATTCCCATAGATCAACCATCTTATTATACGACATATACACACACAAGCTACATTAGTTGATGCCATATCCTTGCTTGGCAACATATTTGACAAGCTCATCCAGTTCATCCAAACTGATGGTTCCGTCCCCGTTGCCATCAGCATGGTGCAAAGACCGACGAACTCGCCAACTTGGGTTCCGGGAACCGAGTTCACGGAAAGCTTTCATCAACTCGTCCTTACTTAGACAACCATCGCCATTGACGTCGTGTTTTCTGAAGACAGCCTTCAATTGCTCTTCATTGAGGCTAAGGTTTATGGATTTTGGCACATAAAGAGGCATGTTGGCAAAGGGGGACAACTTAAAGGGTTTAGAACTACTTGAATTTGCTATGTGATCAAAATATGTTACTAGAGGCATGAATTTATATAGAAATTTCTTGACCATAGTTCACCACTTTTTCCTATGTTTTATTCTTAATTTATCTCCTCTCTCTCTCTCTCTCTCTCTCTCTTTTTTTGACCCTTTTTATTCTTATTCTCTTCCTTTTGTAACTGTTTATTACAGGGGATCATGCATGCATATATATATATATATATATATATATATTCCAATATAACATACTGATCTTACTAATATAATTGTGCAAATTTATTACTATTGTTAAAATTTTTGTTTTTTTTTTAATGGATTGTTGACGTGGTACATTTGCTCTTTTTGCTTACTTTTGACTAAAGTTTAGGAAAAAAAATTTAGGACTAATTATAAGGAGGTCCCTAAACGTTAGTCAAAAGTCAACAAAAATACCACGTGTTAATCACTCAATGTGCCATGTCAGCAATCCGTTAAAAGAAAACAAAAATTTTAACGACAGTGACTAATTTACACAATTATCTTATTTAGAGTAACAAAATTAAAAAAAAAATTGAAGTAACCAAAATAAGATAAACTCTATTTTAGAGCAACCATGAGTGTAATTTGCCCTAATTTTATTCTTACATACAAGGATATATATATATATATATATATATATATATATATAATATTTTTGGGTAGGGGCGTAGAAATAGATATTTGTAGACTTTGAAGGTTATTATTATTATGGCTTCACGTTTTTAATAGTACTTAGGTGTGTTAATAAGTTAGATTGAATCAAATTGTGGCTTGATTTTAAAAAAAAATATTTAGACTCGAGTCCAAGCCTGGCCCTCTCAAGTTTGCACAAAGGTTTCTTTTACTATTTAAAATATAAAACAATATTTATTTAAATTAATCTAATTGTCAAAATTATAGATATTAAAGTCGACTTAATTGTCAAATTTAGAGGTAAAAAAATTATATTATCCTTAAATTATAATTTATCTTGATTTTTGTAAGAAAATAAATTTTAAATTAAGTTGGATTTTCATTTAAAAAAAAAAAGAAATTTATCAACATATTTATTTAACGTTAATCATATGCTACATCACATAAGATAGTCTAATCAACATGTCAAATTCACAAATTTTGACAAAAAAGTACTTACGATTTTAATGATTGAATTGATATTTTTAAATAAAAAAATAGGACTTAATTTTTAACTTTTTAATACAATGGTTTAATATCAAATTTTATCAAATTACAAAGATTAATTAACATAATATTTTAACAAAAAAAAATCAAAATTCTAACTAAACTTGGTTTATTCATTCAACCATGTTCAAAATATTGGTCCAAGCAATCATTTTATTTTATTAATTATAACCATAGATGTTCTCATCTATTTTATGGTTTGAGTTTAATTTTGTTCAGTCCGGAAGTGGTATTTAAGTAAAGTCCTTCTAGCAGGGATGATTCCAATATTCGAACTTAATCCAAATACTCGAGAAAAAAGCTTACTGTCACCCCTTCCAACCACTTGTTGGCTCAAGCAATCATTTTAAAGTTTAAAATAAGAGTTTAAGAAAGCAAAAAAAATAAAGAAAGGAAATAAATAATGAAAGGAGACAAGTGAAGACCCATCAACAAAGATTGCAATTCATCATTGCAATCATCTTATATATACGGATTGCAATGAAAGAAACTTAGTCTTTTTTCCAGCATATGTAATTGCTGCAACACAAGCAATCAACAAGAAGCAATATATATATATATATATATATATATATATATATATATATAGCTAATTCCCATGGATCAACCATCTTATTATACGACATATACACACACAAGATACATTAGTTGCTGCGATATCCTTGCTTGGCAACAAATTTGACAAGCTCATCCAGTTCATCTAAACTGATGAATCCGTCCCTGTTGAGATCGGCAAGGTTCAAAGACTGACGAGCTCGCCAACTTGGGTTCCGGGCTCCGAGTTCACGGAAAACTGCCGTCAACTCTTTCTTACCTATATAACCATTGTCACAGACGTCGTGTTTTCTGAAGATAGCCTTCAATTCCCCTTCACTGATCAGGCTACTACTGTTTCTGGATTTTGACACAGAAGGAGGCATGTTGGCAAAGGGGGACAACTTAAAGGGTTTAGAACTACTTGAATTTGCTATGTGATCAAAAAATGTTACTAGAGGCATGAATTTATATAGAAATTTCTTGACCATAGTTCACCACATTTTCCTATTTTTGTTCTTAATTTATCTCCTCTCTTTTTTTTGGGACCCTTTTTATTCTTATTCTCTTCCTTTTGTAACTGTTTATCATAGGGGATCATGCATATATATAAATATATAAATATATAAATATATAAATATATAAATATATAATATATATATATATATATATATATATATGTCTATTATTCCAATACAACATATTGATCTCATTAATTAATATACTATTCCAATATAACATATTGATCTTACTA
Organism: Gossypium australe; assembly: GCA_005393395.2. Lineage (NCBI taxonomy): Eukaryota > Viridiplantae > Streptophyta > Magnoliopsida > Malvales > Malvaceae > Gossypium > Gossypium australe. The sequence continues at coordinate 143,950,475 of CM016619.1, read as the reverse complement.
ATATTATAGGTAAATTTACACTTATGGTCACTTTAAAATAGAGTCTGTTTTATTTTGGTCACTTCAAATTTTTTTTCTCAAATTAGTCACTCTAAATAAGATAACTATGTGAATTTACCACCTATTGTTAAAATTTTTGTTTTCTTTTAACAGATTGCTTATGTTGTACATTTGCTCATTGAGCAACTGACATGTGGCATTCTTTTTGCTAACTTTTGATTAAAGTTTAAGGAAAAAAAGTTTTGGACTGATTATAAGGAGGTCCCTAAACTTTAGTCAAAAGTCAACAAAAATGTCGTGTTAGTCACTCAATGTGCCATGTGTTAACCACTCAATTTGCCATGTCAGCAATCCATTAAAAGAAAACAAAAGTTTTAACAACAGTGACAAATTATCTTATTTCTGTATAATTCACCCTAATTTTATTCTTATATACCAGGATATACATATATATATATATATATATATATATATTGTAATAGGCCCATTTCGCCCGGGCCATTTAAAACAAAAAGTAAACCAAATAAAACCACAAAATAAAAACCAAAATATAAATAATAAACCAAATTATTTAAAGTGTCCATAATCCATTACAAAGTCCATAAAACCCTTAGCCCAAATACAACTCAAATTAAAAATAAGCCTAAGACTCGACTCCATAGGCCCAAATCCAAGAAACCCAATAAACTAACTAGCCTAAATAACCAGACCCAATATCCAGGGCCCAATGATTGAATTGACCCAAAATTCTCCAGAAACCCTAGAGGTTTCTGGAGCTTTCCAGCACCGCTCGAGCAGCCAAAGTTCGCACGTGCGCCACAGCATCCACGCCAGCCTCAGCAACGGCCTCCTCACCATTCCACGACGCTCACACTTGTAAAACAAACACAGCAGAACAAACAGCACAGTAATTGACAGAGAGATATAAAAAAAATCTAAAAAGAAAAGGGGGTTTTTTGTATTTTTATTGATTCTGGATTCGGCTATAAAAACGACCGAATGTAATTTGTAAAATGGGGGATTCCCTTGTGTTACGCGCACTGAATACAGAATATACACAGAACAGAGAAATCAAAAAGTTTTTCTGAAAGGTGATTTCCATTCCACGATATTCTTTTTCTTTGGCCTATTTGAATCTTTTTCTTTTGTTTTTGTTCGTATAAAAGTCTAAAAAGGGGAAAGAGATTTACCTTCGAGATATGAACAGTATGTTGCCTTCTTCGTCGAAATCGAAGTAAATGTGGCCTGAATCTGTCACCAATCGCCAATTGCCATGGCGCTATGGTGGTTTGATATTCGTTCAGATGCGGCTAAGGGAGAGAGAGTTTAGATTGCGGCTGAAAAACATAAACAAAAGGGGGGTTAGGCTCATTGCGATAGCCTTTAAACGATGCCGTATAGAGCAACCCGATGACCCGATCCACATGTGGCTGAGATTCGCGTGTTTTGATCCCCGGGGATATTTGTATGTTTGGTCCTTCTTGGTTGTACTGTTTCTTTGATTAGATCCGTTAAATATTTTCCTTGTTTTTAATTGATCTTTGTAATTTATGCATTATGATGATTTGATCCAATTCATACACTGTGCTTCGGCTATGAGAATATTTGTACTTTTGACCGCATCTCAGTTTGATACTCGACTTGATTAAATAATTCTATTTATTTATAAATTAGCCCTCTAATCATATTTTTGTTTCAATTAAGCCTTAATTTTTTGTTTTTAATTCTCATAACCTTTTATAGTATTAAATTTAGCTATTATCAAAGTTTTTTTTAAATAAAATCATTTTGGAAATTGAATTTATAACTTCTTAATTTGTTTTATTTTTCATTTAAATGTATTTTATTCCTTGTATTACAATTATGTGTTATTATTATTGATTCTCATATTATTTTATGTGTATATTTTTCCTTAAACCTATCTATATATAAATTTAGTTTCTTTTAAAATTGCTTATATATATGTTTTTCTATTTTAAATTTAGTATATATATATAATTTATTAATTCAAAAGATCATATTTTATTGTATATTTTAATTTATTTCACACATTTTTAATATATTGATTACCTGTATACTTATTTGTATATTTGTGCGTTAAATTATTTCTATAATTATGTCCATTTGTATAATGTTGAGTTTGTATGTTATTTCATGCTTAATGCTTTACTTGTGCTACTTGCTATTGTTTTATGTTTCAAACTCCAATGTATTCGAGCCTTTATTAAATGTTCTATTTTTATTACAAATATACCAAATAAAATGCATTTTGAGCCAATTCTAAAATTGCGCATTTGAAAAATTTTCAAGATAAGGCAATATTTGTGTGTTTTGGAAATCCAAGAAATTGTACCCTAAATTATTGGGTTGCGGTTTCTTCGTTTGACCAAAAGACTTAATATACTTTTTAATCGCATGATTTTGAAATAATAAGATGATCTCGACTTTGAGGGTCCAAGATTTTGCATCCTAACGTACTGGGTGTAGTATTTAGTTCCTTTAGAGCGAATGAATCTTACATTTGGAATATTCCACCCGTTTTTCAAAGAAATTACATTTTCAAAACTTTTCAAATTTTCGACGTTAGGACAACATTTAATCAATTTGGTACCAATTTTGGGCGTACGAGGATGATAACTCTTCCTCATACGTAACTGACTCCCGAACCCGTTTTTTAATTTACGCAGGCCAAAATTAATTTTTAAAGGTGAAACATTTTACGAGGTGGTCCGGTTACACCTAAACCAAAAAAGATCGGTGGCGACTCCACATCACATTTTTAAGTCGACCCCATTTTTCCAAACTTCAAAATAAAAATGGTTTCGCCAGCTTGGCGACTCCACTTGGGACTGGTTAAGAGTCAGGCCATAAATTAATTAATCTTTGTCCTTTTGATTGAAAATTTGGAAAATTGTTTTGAAAAATCGTGTTTCTTTTAATGCATTTTGGTGCTATGATTGCAATAATGTCGAGTCTCATAAAATACTTTGGCATTGCATTGCATGACCGTTGTGGTCAAACCTTTAAGTGGGAGTAAGAAGCTATGCTTTCGTGAGGTTTTCACCTCCGCATGGGCTAGTGGATTGCTTCCGGGATACATCTGTACCTATGTGCTTCGTGGGATTTTCATCTCCGCATGGCTGTAGGGAAATGTAACCTCCTGAACTGAACTCGGTCTGTATGAGCATGTAATGGGTGAGGATCGAGGAATTTGCTGGTTCAGGTACCTCTCTTTAGAACCAAACCACATGTAGTGAACCCTAGGAGCCCACTTTAGGTAGAACTATGTCAAACCCTAGTGGTCACCCGGACAGGTGTTCTGTTTTGTTTATTTCTCTTATACTAACGTGTTTTCTTTTGTTTTAATTGCATTGCATTGTATCATCATAGAAATGAGATGTTGATTAATATTCGATTGATAAATAGAGGAGTTTGTCATAAGGAAACGAACTTCTTGATAAAGTGGATTATAATACGGTTGCCCAGACATGGTCTGAGTAAACACAATGGAAGAAGGTTGATAGTCCGCGGAGGAATGCAAAACCTTGCCCGAAGGATTCAAATTGGCGAAAACCGTGCAAGAGCCGTCATGTCTCAACTTTCTTAAAGAAGCTAATTAACATCGCAAGGGATAAGTGAGCAGTGAACCACGACCCGGATCAAGCCGAGTGGAAATATAGAGACATCTTTTGGGAGGATTTGAAAAATTCGACCGCAGCGTCCGGATATGAAGGAGAAGATCGATGTCTTCACCTGGACTATGAGGACGAAGCCGCATATATAATCCGTTTTATGTAAAGATATTTATTTTCTAGAAAAGTTCTTCTAATGGAATTGAATTCAAAATCAACATCTCTCTTTCTTTTTGCATTTATTTCATGCATTTGCATTTTATGCATTTGTATTACATCATTTGCATTGCATTTTGTGCATTATATTTTCACATAAGGTTCTTATTTGGTAGAATTATTTCAGTTAACCTAGAAAACATGGAACGAAGGTTGGAGAGATTAGAGCAAAGGCAAATACAAATGCAGGAGCAATTGGCCGAAATCTAGCAGGATATGCGAGATCAAATGAATATGATGCGCCAGTTAACCCAATTACTAGTCGGAGGGCTTAAAAAATGAAAGGCCTAGTGGTCAACCATGAGGATGATAGTCCTTCAAGTTTTACTCCAATAAGTGTCTCGGCCCAACCAGACGTGCCTCCGCAAGGGGCACATGTCATTATCAAACCCCAATGTCAAATTGATACCCCGACACTGTTGAACTTCCCGATGGGCTCAAGTTTTAACCCAAAGGATGATCGAGTCAAACCAGTTATTCTGGCAAAAACAATGGAAAGGGGAGAATGGGCTTCAAGGGCCCCGAAAAGGAAGGACAAGGATGTGAATAATACGAGTGGGTATAACAAGGGCCATTCGAAGCAGTTTATAGTAAACCAGGCAAAGAAGGCAGTTACCAGTTATCTGGTCTCCCCAAGAGAAGAACTCAATCTAAGACTGAACTTAGAAAAACCCCAGTTCACACCTAGTCCAACGACGTATAGGGAGTTATACCAGAGCTTATTTGAAATGCATGCTGTAGCTCCTCATTACCTGAAACCAATGCAACCTCCATACCCCAAATGGTATGATTTGAATGCTCAATGTGAGTACCATGCCGGGATTACAGGACATTCAATAGAAAATTGCCTTGCTTTCAAAAAGCTGGTTGAAAGATTCATCAAAATAGGAGTTATAAGATTCGATGATCCCTCTGGTGCAGAAGATCCGTTACTCAACAATGCTGTTAAAAGGATAACTATTGTGAGTACCATGATGAATGGGGGCATAAGATCAGGAGTACATCAAGATTAGGGCTCTAGTTGTAACAGTCCGAATTCGACCCTAATCGGAATGATGGTCTCGGGACCATGAATCCGAGTCGATAGAATATTTTAATATTTCATATTAGGTCTAAAATCTATGATTGAACATGTGTTAAATTTTGGTGATTTAATTTATTTATTTGTGTGAGTAATTTGACTAAAGGACTAACTTGTATAATGGGTAAAAATGACCTTTTAATGGATTTAGTGACAAATGCATATGGCTTTATAAGGTGAAGTCCTTAAAGGACAATTTAGCCAATATTATGATGGTGGACGGCAACATGATGGAATGTGATTTAGAATATAAGTATTATTATAATATGTTGTAGTGGTTGAAGAATAAATAAATAATAGTATAATTTAACACATAAAATAATAAAACATAGTAGAAGGAAAGAGAAGGCACCTTGTTCATCTTTTTGACCGAAATTTGAAGAAAGAAAACTCCATTTTTGGAGCTTGAAAGTCTGCATTTGAAAGCTCAATTAGGGGTATGTTTATGCTTAGTTTTCAATTGTTTTTGCATTTTTGGAATGGGTGTTTTGAATACTATATAACCCATGGTGAAATTTTAGAGTTTATGGCACTTTTATATTCGGCCATTGAAGCATTTTAATAGTAAATAATGGTTGTTGATAGATTATTAAGTATAAAGCTTAAACTAGCATGTTTATTATTTGAAGTTTGAGTGAAATTGATTGTAAGGGTTAAATAAAAAAAAAATGAAAATTTTTGAAGGACTAAATCATGAATTAAATAACCTGCAAGGCCTTGTATAAGGTCAAGGAGTATTCGGCCTAGGGTATTTGTGATTGAAATTGGTGAATTTTGTGTGGTGTCCAAATTGGACTAATTTGTAAAAGTGTGAAATAAAGGGGGCAAAATCATAAATTTCTTATTTATATGTGTTGGGACCAAAATTGTTATAATATGCTTAATTGATTTTAATTTAATTCATTTAGATCAAGAAAAAAAAGGAGGTAGGATCGGATCGGGGAAAAAGTAAATTGATCGACTAATCGGAAAGTTGAATTGGTGACTACTTGAGGTAAGATTTTAAGCATTTGAATTTAATTGAACTCAATTTAGTTTCATGTACTTATGTTGGATAATTGTGGCATATAAATCATTATTATGCTGAATGGTTTTGGTATGTATATCTCCTTTAGTGAGTTTAATTGCTATTGATTATTAGAGAATATGTATGTGAATCACATTGAACAATAGCAAATAAACACTGGCACTATGTGTGCGAGTTTATACCGAGCACTATGTGTGCAAGATCGGTCGGTTAGCACTAAGTGTGCGAAAATGGGTAAGTAGCGGCACTAAGTGTGCGATACGTTACGTTTATAATTAGCACTAAGTGTGCGGAGTTAACTACTAACAGCACTATGTGTGCGATATGTGACCAAATTAATATGAGAATATAATGATTTGAGGTTAGTTGGGATGTGCTGTGTTTATTCAATTTTTTTTTATATGTATGGAAATTCGGCAATGGTATTATCCTGTGTTACATAGTAACGAATGATTTCGAAAGATCGAAATATACTCAAGGTAAGTAATATTTACTTATGATATAAAGTTGAATAGTGGTTGAATGTGGTTGATTAATTACTTTGCCTTGAGATGTATAAGACTTAATTTATATGATGGTTATGAGCCTAATTATGGGGAATAACAAACAACTTGAGATGAATGTAAAGGAGAAGAGTTATTTCCTTATGAGTTCATACATGCTTATGTGAATGTATTCATTGCTTAAGTCTTACTAAGCTTTGGAAAGCTTATTCTATTTTGGTTAATTCTTGTGTGTATAGGTTACTTTGGAAAGCTCGATTTTGTGCTTGGGATTCGTCTCAGAAGTTCACCATATTATCATCTCTTTTGGGTATACCTTATTTTGAAGTAGTAAATTATGTTTTTATGGCATGTATAAGCTAAGGTATTTTGGAACAAGGTCAACCATGTATGTACATACTCACGCCATGCGAAAATGGCTAAATTATAGTTATTTGGTCTTGTTTGAAGTCGACCTTGATGTTTGTTAAACTTGCCAATGATATATTATGAATGTGGTAGTTGTTAAGTTAGGTTGTTGGCATATAAATTCTTAGGCATATTTGGTCTTGTAATGCCTTTAATAACTTGATTAAATTAAGGAACTTATAAACTAGTTAATCATATTTTTGTTATGAAACAGTTTTTAGCTGCAGCAGTGATGTGATTTTGAAAAATCACCAAAAATAGGAGAAATTGAATTAGAAAGTGAATAAGACATAGAATTAAAGTATATTGTGTCTATTTTGATATGAAAGAAACAAGTTAGGCAAAGGAATTATATATTATGAGATATTTAAGTTTTAGTGAGACTTGTCCTGAATGAATTCGTGAGTCCCTGTTCTGTCTTGGAAAATTTGTAAAAATTTGTACAAAAATAATTATGGAGCATAGTTTATATGTTTAGAATCCTTAATGAGTCTATTTTTGATTGGAATAAACAATGACATTATTGAAATTTTTTGCAATGAGATAACTGAGTTTTTGTAAAGATAGGTCAGAATTATCAAACAGTGAAATAGGGGTAACTTTGATGAATAAACTGTACTAATTGGCCACATGAAAAATTCTGGAAAAATTATGGTAAAAAGTTATATGAGTCTAGTTTCAAGGAAAATTTACGGATCTAAATTTCGAGTTTTGTAACTCGAGTTATGGTCAATTTAATCAGCATGATGCAGTTAGGCAGCTTTAAATTTTTATGCCCCAATTTAGTAGTCAAGTCTAGTAATGCCACATACTCGACTCCGTCAAAGGTTTCGGGTAACGGGTGTTACACTAGTGCAAAACCTGATTGATCGTTGTTTTGTCGAGTTTTTAAAATTTATAAAGAGAATGATCGAACCTGGAAACTAACTCTGACAACGATTTAAGGCAAGTGCACCTATCGAACAGTAGTATAGCTTAGGCAAGACCGGATTGTCGAACCCAAAGGAACTAAAAGTACTAATACTAACTTTCTTTTTATTATTTAGTCTAAAATAAGTGAAGTTGTTGTTTAATCTAAATCTAACTAACTACTAAGCTAAAGACGCAAAGACAAAAAGAATGAATTGGGGAAATACTGTCGGAAAAACTCAGTTGATTAAGACGATACCCTTAGGAAGAATCCACCTAGACTTCACTTGTTATCTAACACTAAACCAGACGATTTATTCACTTGTCTTGATCCGTAACATTCTCTAATTTATATTAAACCCTCTCTTGAGGCGAATAACGTCTAACCCTAGGTTGATTAATTGAAATCTCTTTTTAATTAAAACCTCTAGAATCGCATTAACTCGATCTATGAACTCCCATATTAGGTTTCACCCTAATCCGACAAAATCTCATCACCCTATCTCTAGGCGTGCGATCAACTCCGCTTAATTATGCTAGATCTACTCTTAAGCAGGGACTTTTGCTCCTCCACCTTAGCACATCCAACTTGAATCAATATATCAGAAATATTAACACAAGAATTAAGCACACATAATTAAGAACAAATCAAGTATTTATCATATAGTTTAGAAAATAATAACAAGATCCATCATAGGTTTCATCCCATTCAGGTATCTGAAGGGTTTAGTTCATAACAAATAAAGAAAACATCTCAGAAGAAAAGATAAAACAAAACATAAGAAATCCCTAAAACCCCCTGAAGGAATTGAAGGAGAGATCCGCTGTCTTGAGTAGAATTCCGGCTTCTTGAGATGGATCAACTAGCTATCCTCGAGTGATTTCCCACAAATCTGACCTTTTCGGCTTGGCTCCTTGGCCTAGCTAACCGCCCCATTTTCAGGTTGCGCTTAGGGGGTTTATATAGGCTTTCAAGATGGGTTTCTTTGCCCCTAAGTATCCTTTTCCGAGTGAAATTGTTCTTTGCCACGATAGGGACACGGGCATGGCACACGCCCGTGTGAATGGTCTTTAAGCCATGTTCGGATTTCTTTAATGAGCATGGCCGTGTGAATCAGGATCAGGCTGTGTTCTAGTTGCTCAATGAGGCACAGCCGTGTGGGCTTAAGTCCAGGCCGTGTTGATTTTCACTTTGGCCTAATTTGGCTCGTTTTAGGCCCGTTTCTCGTTCTTTCCATCCTCGGGTGCTATCCTGGGTATATGACATGAAAAGAAAGGATTAAGAGCACCTTTTTACATGAATCAATGGATAAATCATCTGAAAGTATGCTAAATGTGGGATTTAAAATATGTTACTTTTACGGTTTATCACATACCCCCACACTTAAGCTTTTGCTTGTCCTCAAGTAAAATTCTCAACTTACAATTAAAACGAACTTTCCATAATTCATAATTCCTATCAACAATGTCTCATCGTAATTCATAGATAATTCATACATGGATAATTTTAACTCAAAGAGTCTTAAAGATTCAAACAATATAAGTCATACATTTGTATCACGAAAATGTAGGTGTCTCCCCTTATCTGAATAATTGCCTTTAATTCAAAATCGACAAGGATTGACATCCTATCAAAAGATTCACTCAAATCACTCGAAGTGTTTAAGGTTCACGAAAAGAGCACTCATAAGTCAAACCTGAAAAGTTAATCCCATAGACTTGCCTGAAAATCAAATACCCACCACTGTAAAATGAGATGATAAACAGATCAAAAGGTCTTTACAGGGTTGTAACAGGGCTAGGGTTAAAGGTGTGGATAAAGGCTGAATTAGAAGGTTAGAATTGAGACTGAATTGACAAGTTACCTATCTAGGAATCTAAGACGATAATAAACAATTACATCAACTGAAAATTAATAATCCTAATAATACGAGCTTTTTCTTTTGAAAAATAAATTTTAACTGTATAAGCTCACTTTTCATAACACTAATACTGAATTTTTTTTACACCAGAATAAATGGATAAATTCAACTACTGAAATAATATAATTAGGTAACTAATCAAATCATATCTCGATATTAGGGTAGTTAAAAGGAATGGTGATAACAAATACAAAGGGGTTTTGGGTTAATATTAGCTGGTGAGTCAATAAAAAAGGGTTGTTAGGATCAACAGGGTTCACTGAGGGTTAATTGTAGAGGTAGGCCTTTTAGTGGAGTAAGTAGGTTAAAGCCTAGGTGCCTTTATCATCTCTGTATATCAAATCAAAGGTGTGGTCTCAATATGTATAATCGAGGCAAGTTCTAGAATAACAATTCAATGTTGACACACTCCTAATCAATAAAGTGAGCACGAAAAAGAATATATGCTCTATAAGGCTCAAAATCTCACAAAAATTATGGGTGTTTTTGATATCAACCTTGTAAATTTCAAATTTCAAAGTAATATTCAAATTTAGGTTAACAACCTAGCAACGATTTTAATTTCGAAAATAGACTTATCATGCTTGATTCTCTAGTATCTTAAAATTTAAATCATCAATGCACAATTATCAATGACTTACTCAAAAACATATCAATAAAAATCATAAATCATCAGGAATTTCATCATAATTAGTAATATGAGGAAATTACTTAAGAATTAGATATAATTCAGGGATTTGAGAATAATGAAAAAAGTTAGGCACTTTTTCCCTCCCACACTTAAGATGTACATTGCCCTCAATGTACAAAGATAGATAATAATAGTTAGTAGATGATCAAAAGAGAGGGGAAAAAGTGACACTTCCTGAATTTTGGATGGATTCCTTGAGTCGGAGGTGAAAAGATGATGACTTATGTAGTATTGAATTACTTCTAATGATTTGTTCGTTATTTGAAGTGTGCATTTAAAACTGCGAAGTCATCAGTTAGATTTTTCGGTGGCATGATTAATAGTGGTTGTTAGCAATACTCGAAGGTTAGATAGCCAATGATATCATGAATGAAATAAAAGTTTGAAATATAAAATGCAACAAAAATAAAAATAAAAATAGAATTTAAAGCTAAGAACTAAAAATAAAGAAAAGAAAACTAAAATTAAAGAGAATAAAAGGACTCAGAGGTCATCATCTGCTGGGTCCTGTGGTGGTGTCGGTGAAGAAATGTGGAAGTGATGGCAAATTTGCTGAAGGGTGGCTTCGATCCCGTCGAAACGTCGAGCGGTGTCATTGAACTGCTGAGTATAGTACTGCTCGAACTGGGTAAGGCGTGCAGAAATGTCTGAAAGTGAAGCTGGTGCATGGGAGGGCTGTTGGCTTGGGAATGGTTCCTCCTGTAGTGGTGGGACATCATCAGGAATGTCTGCATGCTCTTCCTCATCAGTGGGTAGGGCTAGTCGGTATTGAGAAGGATCGGTCCCACGTCGATATTTGATCATCCTCATGTACAGCATCGTCTGGATACCCTGGGGTACCATCTGCCCTATCAGTGTGAGTGAGGAGGTTTGTGCGTCGGTGTCTAGGAGACCATAATACCGAGCCAACCGTGTGATATACGGACCCATCGATAGAATCCCCCTCCTATGTGGCTCCGTCTGGTGCTGGATCACACGGGCTATAAAGTATGCAAGGTCAAAAACGTGCCCGTTTGACATGCACGATAAGTAGTAGACGTCATGTGTATTCACTATGCCGATGCTCTCGCGTCGTCCCGTAATAGTGTGAGCTAAAATGGCATGGTTGTACCGTAGGGATGGGGCAAGGGCTGTCGCCTTGGAGTGACTGGGGTCGTAGATGCCCGTGTTGGTGGCTAAGCTGTGCCAACAGCTGACGGGGGTGCAGTGAAACTGGCTGTTCAGTTCGGAGAGTGGATTCTCTGCTACAATCTCATCTGTATAAAGTCCAAATGCCGTCCCGAATTGTGGTACGCTCAGTCGTCGTAACGTGCCCCCTAAACGAAAATGAATTGTGCCTGAGTCATCATATTGGGCCATCACTGTCTGCAGTGTAAACGTGGTGCAAAACTCCAAGGTGAGTTCCAAGTACGTAGGTTCGATGATGTTAAAGAATTGTTCCCACGGCTCAGTCAAAAGAAGTGCTCGGATATCGACTGCTAGCCCAACCTGTTCTAAAGCGTCCCAGTTAATGCACCTACCAGTGTCGAGAGGTCGTGCTCGAAATGCCTTGTACTGTTCCTCCTGGGCGTCCTGAGTAAATTGGAGGAACCGGTGGCGTACTTCGGAAGAGGCACTGGCGGAAGACGAGCCGGGTCCCTTTCGTTTCTTAGTGGAGGAGGCCGCGGTTCGTTCTCCTCTCGACGATGACATTGTACCTGAAAATAATTTACATGCAAGTAATGTTTGAACCAAATTAAATCAAGCGCTTTTATCTAGACCCGAAATATTTAAAGGCTAAATTCTAACTATGAGCAACCAATTTATTTTATCCAAAGCAAAATTTTCAAAATGGCAATCAAATGAGTTTGCAAGAGAGTGAATAACATTAATAGGAGAAAAGGAAACTAGAAAATTTAAACTAGTTCTAAAATTCAAGGAATTATTCTAGAGGAAAATAATTAATACTAATAGTAAAAATATTATGAAAATTAACTCAAACAATTAGTAAATATTTGAAAATGAAGTAATGAAAGAAACCAGTAGTGTTTTGGGGGTGTGGCAGTGTGAAAGGTTGAACACGGTGGTGCACGGTCGTGTGCTATGATTTTCCTGGGCAGCACGACAGTGGCGAGGGCGTGGGCTCCTGTTTGACATGGGCGTGGTTCCAGTTTTGTATGGGTTTTGGAGAGAATGGAAGGTTGAGGGGTTTTGGAGGTCAAAATGTGTGTGATTTTGGGTATGGTGGCCGGATTTGGGAGAAAAGGGGTTAAGAGGATCGATTTAGGGTTGGTGTTGGAGAAGATGAGCGGTTAAGTTGTTTAAATAGAGGTGGGAGCACGGGTCGGGGCCACGCCCGTGCTCAATATTAATCAGCCCGTGTTTTTCGTGATTTCAAATTTTGGGCGTGTTCAGGGTGCTTGGGCACAGCCATGGTTAATATGACACGCCCGTGTTCTTATTCACACGGTCGTTTAGAACGAGTGTGTTTAGCCCGTGCTCGACAAGTCAGACCTCACACAGTTGTAAGGCACGACCGTGTTTAGCCCGTGCTCAACAAGTCAGTAACCTCACACGGGAAGTAGGCACGAGCGTGGCTATTATCACAACCCGTGTTGGGAAAAGAAATTCTTCTCTGTCGTGCACAGCTACTGGCACGTCCGTGGTTCATCCCCTGGCTTCCACATGGCCACGGGCATGCCCGTGTGCAAGATCGTGTGGTCTAAGACCTGCGCTTTATTGGATTAGTTAGTATGGAATTAAATGCTAAAATTTAAGAATCTAATGTTAGTGAGGTTAGTGTTCAGGTTGCCTCTCGAGAAGCGCTCGTTTAAAGTCTTAAGCTAGACTTACCCTGTTTTCATTTCTAAAAGAAGGTTTATGGAGTTGAAGCTCCTCTCTCATATCCCTAAAATCTTCACCATTATAGATTTTGAGTCGATGACCATTTACCTTGAATGTGCCTTGAGTGGGATGAGTTACCTCGATTGTGCCATAAGGAAAAATTGTCTTAATCATGAATGAACCTGACCATCTTGATTTTAGTTTTCCAGGAAACAATTTAAGCCTTGAGTTGTATAGCAGGACCAGGTCTCCTATTTTGAATTGTCTTGATTTCTTTAGACGAGCATCATGGCGTCGCTTTGTTGCCTCATTGTATAGTTTCGAGTTCTCGTAGGCTTCAGCTCTCCATTCGTCTAGCTCATTCATCTGCATCATTCTTTTCTTTCTTGCAGTCTTAAGGTCATAATTTAAAAATTTTATAGCCTAAAAAGCTTTGTGTTCTAACTCGAATGGTAGATGACAGCTTTCTCGTAGACAAGTTTGTATGGGGATGTTCCTAGGGGGTTTTAAACACTGTTCTATATGCCCATAGGGCATCATCTACTTTTAATGCCCACTCTTTTCTATTTGATTCAATCGTTTTTTCTAGGATGCGTTTGAGTTCTCGGTTTGCTACTTCAACTTGCCTACTGGTTTGAGGGTGATATGGGGTAGCTATCCTGTGGTGGACTCCGTATTTTTTTAAAACCTTGTCAAATTGAGTATTACAGAAGTGAGTGCCCCTATCACTAATGATAGCTCTAGGTGTTCCAAATCGAGAGAATAGTTTCTTGAGAAAATTAACTACTACTCTAGCATCATTGGTAGGTAAAGCTTCGGCTTCTACCCATTTTGACATGTAATCAACTTCCACTAGGATGTATTTATTTCCAAATGAACTAGGGAATGGACCCATAAAATCAATACCCCATACATCAAATATTTCACATGATAGCATATATGTTTGAGGCATTTCATCACGTTTAGAGACATTACCTGTTCGTTGGCATTTATCACATGAAGCGACATACCTGTTGGCATCTTTGAATAGAGTAGGCCAATAAAAACCTGATTCGAGTATTTTATGTGCTGTCTTAATGCCACTGTAGTGTCCTCCTGAAGGTCCTGAATGGAAATGTTCCAGGATTTTGCTTGCTTCTGCCTTTGTAACACATTTTCGAATTACCTGATCTACACATATGCAGAAAAGAAAAGGATCTTCCCAAAAATAGTTTTTCGCATCAGCAAAGAATCGCTTCTTTTGGTGATCTGTTAGTCTTTTTGGTAAGATGTTGGCAGTTAAATAATTCGCAATATCTGCAAACCATGGTACCTCAAAGTGGGTTATAGAAAAGAGTTGTTCTTTAGGAAATGAGTCGTTTATCTCACTTTCGTCTAGCTCTTTGATATGTGGGTTCTCAAGCCTGGAGAGGTGGTCTGCTGCAAGGTTTTCAGCTCCCTTCTTATCCTGTATTTCCAAATCAAATTCATGTAAAAGTAATATCCAACGTATGAGTCAGGGTTTTGCATTAGGTTTAGTTAAGAGATAACAAAGAGCTGAATGATCAGTATAAATGACAACTTTAGATAATATTAGATACTGTCTCTAATTAGGATGCGTGTGACAAAGGAAGTCGATAGAATGTTGTGTTGGTGCCACATTACACTCTTTTGCAATTCACTTTAGCAACGAAAGTGTAAAGACTTGTTTATTCTTTCTTAGCATTTTTAATTATTTTTTTAACCTTTTGAAGAATTCCGTGCAACCAAATTTGTGGTATATTCGAGGAAGTTTTTCTATTAAGTAAAGGAGCTTAAAAAGTTTGATTATCTTGTCATGTCTATGAGATATATAATCGAGTGGTTAATTTAGTTGATATCTCTACATTATTTTATTTCATGTTAAGTGGTTTAATTGAAGGGAAATTCTAGAGACCTACCCCATCTAAGTAGCTTTGTTTATAAGGAATATAAACACTTATATCTTGAAGACTATATTTACTATTTTAGTGTGGAGCTATAGAGCTCACAATTCTGTTCATTGCGAGGGAAATTGTAATGTAGCTAAACAGTGTTATTAGTTTGAGCTAAGCTTTAATTAGGAAAAGTCTTAGTAGGAGAGTTATTTCATTATAGTTGTATAAGAGTGAGACTGCAATGAGCACGAGTATTCTTTAGGTGATGTCTCGCTGACGTAGGATTGAGTCTGAATTGTTTGTTTACTTTTCAATTTTGAGCTGTTTCTCTCGGCCACGACACACCGTAACTGTTGGATCAGATGTCCTGAGTGTAGTATTTTCGTCTAAGTACACTTGTAATTTTTTGAACTGATTGGTTAATAAAATTATTCATGAATTATATTAATACTTTGTATATTATCCTCAATTTTATTTACTAATTGTAGCATTCTATAATTGTTGCACTATTCCCTCTCTAACATTAAACATATACTTATTGTAATAATTAATTAATCATTGCTCAAGTATAAATAATTAATAATAAATGCTATATAATTTAGTTAAAATTAGTATAAGTAATTTATAATAAATACTATATAATTTAGTTAAATATAGAATAAGTCAAAATGTATTGAAAATTATCAATCGTCAATAAAATTTTAAGATTATTTAAACATGTGACTAGAAAATAACATATAATTATATCTTAAAAATAAAATATATTTCCTAAAATTAAAATATTATTATTGTTGTATAAAAATAACTTCCTAAAGTTAAATCAGGTAGGAGTTTTATTGGAAAGTCATATTGTAATTGTTTGTAACTATCCCAATTCTCATGAGAATTGAATAGTGTAATTCAGTGAGATCCACTAATTATAATGGTTACTCAAACATACCATATATGGTTAACCCATATAAATGTAAAATTTATTATTTTTTCCACACTTTGTAAATATTGTTAGAATTAAGTGACCCGAATACTTATTTAAATAAAATACAATGGTAAAGTAAAATAAAAGTAAAATCCATATAGAACTACACTTCTTTTATTTTATTTTAGAATAAGCTTTTTTTAAACCTTATTAAACTCTAACTATTTGATATTGATTAGAATAAGATGTTTCAATCTTACTACACTCCTATTAGAATATGGTTTTACAAGCCTATAAATAAACATAGTCTATTCTTCTTGTAATAATTCGAATTCGACATAGTGAATTTTCTTCTCCTCTACCTGTAACACCCTTAACCCGTATTCCGTCGCCGGATTAGGGTGACGAGCATTACTAGACCAATCCAAAAATAATTTACCCAAATAGAATTAATAATTAGTAAAATACATATCAATAGGCAAAACCAATATAAAGCTAAGTATAATGCATTAATCAAATAGTTAATGGACACGTATGCATTCTAAGAGTACATATATTATTTTTCACCCAACATGCATCTTTAACTCTCTATTTACATACATCTCATCCCTCATTCATTCAAACCACAAATACAAGCTCAAAACTATTCATTTATTTCGACAACAATAATCATGCACTCTCCCCAAAACGGTCAATCATCATCCATTACAATTCCCCTTTTTAATTATATCTCAACTAGGCATAATCATTCAACTCAATTAAAACAAAACTAAAAATAATATCAAAGTTGTATTCGGATAACCTATTGATAATTCAAGTCACATTCAACATTAATCATTATAACATACTTATTATAATTAACACATCCTTTATTAAACAATGGAGACACATAGCCGAACCTGTTCAATCACTTAATAATATAATCTAAACTCCATGCAAAAATGACTCGTTTTTTTTTTTAAAAATGACCTATGAATAATTCACATTAATCTTGCTCCTTACTAACTCACCTAAGGTATGTGCATGCATTAGGTACGATATATATATATTACCTATGAAAGTTTATTAACCCAATTTGCATTATACGCTATATTTAATATCAAATTTATGCATTCCACAAACATATATAACTTAGTATGCAAAAATTTTATAAAAATAAGCTTATGATTAAAGGTTCAAGCATTCATCCTAATGGCACCAAAAATTCAAAAATGACTAGATCACATTCTCTCACAAAAGTATAGCCATATTCGCATGGCTTATATAGCCATATTCGCATGGCTTATATACAATTTCACAAAAATCAAAATATAACAAAATGGACCTAGCCTATACATGCCATAAATTCAAAAGAAAGTACAACTTATAAAATACCAAAGCTTGGTGATAGTATAATTGACTCCGATGAGGATCCCCGAGCTCGAGCTTTGACTTTAAAAATCTATAAAACAATGTAACAACACACCATGTAAGCTTAAATAGCTTAGTAAGTTATAAGCAAGAAAGTGAGATGTACAACTATGCATTTCACCGTTAATCTTTTAAATTTCAATCTAACTATTAATTAATTTGCAATATCGACAATATACTAGATTAACCCTCATCAATCTCATGCATATTCAATCCCAAAACAAAAGAACTAAATTTTCATATGCTGCATAATCTTATCGAAATATCTTACTTAATTTTACACCAAGATAATAATCCATGAATCTGATATGAACATACCTAACACTTTTATTTACCCTACTAAGTGCCTCTGTCCTTGATGAAATCCGATAACCGCACACACAGTGCCTTTCAACCGATCTCGCACACACAGTGCTCGGTGATTAAATCCGCACACACAGTGCTACTCAACCGATTTCGCACACACAGTGCTCAGTGATTAAATCCGCACACACAGTGCTACTCAACCGATCTCGCACACACAGTGCTCGATGAATAAATCTGCACACACAGTGCCTTTTTATTAATCTTCCTCTTCATGCGCATATCATATACATTTATCTCTAATTTGCATACACATAACATATCTATATGCATATATCAAACAAACTTTTCTTCCAAGTCCTACTCTCCCTATAGGCTATGCCTCATATATACACATAGTTAATTATTCAATTACCATCGTACCATACCTCAAGATTTACCTTTACTTATACTTAATTCACTTCTATTCATTTAACCCTACTACATTAGTTACATACATGATTCAACTCACATTCGGCTTTTACATAAATTAAATCCCATACCATATCACATTCGGCAATTATATGTATCTACATCAATGGATATATGTATATACCATTTTATATATATCTCAAGTAATCAAAGATTTATATAAACCACCACATATCCATGATAGTATCTCATTCAACATATACTATTAAAATACCATGTTGCATTCGGCATTTGAGATTTAATACACTAAATTCATTTGAAAATGTATAATTCCATTTTAGCACTAATCATTTAAAAACCAATTGCTTATAAACTTACCTCAAAAGTCGAGGAATTTGAGTGTCCCGGCTATTCGTTTAATTTAGCTTTTCCTTTGTCCAACCCATTTTCCTTTGAATCTTGATCTAAACAAGTTCAATTAAGCTCATTTAAAAAACAATTTCTATTCAATTGATCCATAAACACATACTTTAGCAATTTACAAATTTACCCCAAACTTTTATAGTATCTACAATTTAGTCCCTAATGCAATATTCATGAATTACTCAATTTGTCCAACATCCTTTAGGGCCGAATCTTTCTAAGGGTCTCATACATCAATACCAACTAATTATTTAGCATTATAATCCTTCAACTACTCGTTTTTGAAATTTAAACCATTACACCCCACTCCCCCTAATTTTT
Organism: Gossypium australe; assembly: GCA_005393395.2. Taxonomy (NCBI): domain Eukaryota; kingdom Viridiplantae; phylum Streptophyta; class Magnoliopsida; order Malvales; family Malvaceae; genus Gossypium; species Gossypium australe. The sequence continues at coordinate 143,931,584 of CM016619.1, read as the reverse complement.
CATACTTTAAACATGTTGATTTTCAAGAACATATTTCTATTCTTCCATTAAACACAACAAATCACCAACATTCGTCATAACCGAATTTAAAACATGCTTCAAAATAAAAATTTCCACATGGGTTTGTCAATATTCAAAGTAACTAACTCAAAAATATACCAAATTACAAAAATCATGATCAAATTCTAACCTTAAATGAACATGCAAAGGCCGAAAGATGAGAGCTTGAGTTTCCCTTTTTTTTCTTTGTCAAATTTTGGCAAATGAAGAACAAAATGGATGAAAGGTGAGCATCCACTCACATTTTTATGTTTTTCTTTATTCTTAACCTTATAATAAAATATTAATATTATACCACTTACTAACCAATTACATAAAATATACATATATAACAATCATTATGCCGTCCCCCCACTAAGCTTTTGGGTAATTTACCATGCAAATCCTTTCATGAAATACAAATTTCAATTGAACCCCTTAATAAAATATAAACTACTTTTACCATTAAACATTTAAATCCATTGTTTAAAATTAAGCATCCCAATGAACAAATTAACTTATCATATTTTAGAATATGCTTAAACTCATAACATAGTTATCAATTTAATAAATAATAAAAAGAAGAAAAGAAAAAATAAAAAATATTTTCTAACCCGGATTCGTGGTCCCGAAACCACCGTTTCGATTAGGGTCTTAATTGGGCTGTTACACTGCCCGTGGTTTTTCTTGAAAGGGTTTCCCCGTAAAAATCTGTATGTTCTTTATTTTTTATTTCTCTTTTCTTTGCGATATATTGTCATTACCAACATTCTATTTTTATAAATTGGTATCAGAGCTTCTGGGTTGTTCATCTCGATCAAGATAATGACGTCTTTGAAGTATGATATTTTGCTGTTGGATCGCAACACCAGATTTGCATTGTGGCAGATTAAGATGCAAACAGTTCTTGCGCAGATGGATCTGGAGGATGCCCTGCTAGGGATAGATAGGATGCCTTCGACATTAACGAATGAAGAGAAGAAGCGTAAGGATAGAAAGGCATTAACACAATTACATCTGTATTTTTATAACGAAATTTTGCAGGATGTGATGAAGGAGAAGACCGCCGCTGCATTATGGAAGAGGTTGGAACAAATATGTATGTCGAAAACTCTAACCAGCAAGTTGCATATGAAGCAACGTCTTTATGCTCATCGTTTGGAGAAGGTGCGTCTGTGCACGAACACTTAGCAGTGTTTAAAGATATTCTCTCAAACTTGGAGGCCATGGAGGTTCAGTATGATAAGGAAGATCTAGGGTTGATTCTACTTTGTTCGTTGCCCCTTTCTTATTCAACCTTTAGAGATACGATTTTATATAGCCGCGAGTCTCTCACAGTTGATGAGGTTTATGATTCTTTGTCCTTGTATGATAATATGAAGCATCCTGTGGTTAAAACCGACTCTCAGAGAGAGGGTCTCATTGTTCGTCGGAGACAAGACATAAATGCTGATGATGGTAGAAGGACACAGGAATAGAATCCTTGAGGTAAATCTAAGGATAGATCGAAGTCTTCAAATAGAGGTAAAACTTGTAACTTCTACAAAAAGAAAGGGCACATTAAATCTGAGTGCTATAAGCTACAGACAAGATAAAAAAGGAGGCTGCAAATCAAAAGGGAAAACAACCAGAAAATTCTGGTGAAGCTGTTGTTGTAGAAGACTACAGCGATGGTAAACTTCTAGTCGTTTCTGTCAACAATTCTAAAGTGGGCGAGGAATAGATCATTGATTCGGGCTGCATCTTCCACATGAGTCCCAATCGGGATTGGTTTACAACTTACAAAAAAGTGTCTGAAGGTGTTATTTTGATGGGAAATAATGCTTCGTGTAAAATTGCAGGTGTTGGAACGATTAAAGTTAATATTTTTGACGGAGTTGTCAGAACACTTAGTGACGTACGACATGTTCCAGAATTGAAAAGAAATTTAATTTTGTTGAGTACTCTTGATTCAAAATGGTACAGATACACAACTGAAAGTAGGGTTTTGAAGATTTCCAAAGGTTCCCTTGTTGTGATGAAAGGGCCGAGAAAGACTGCCAAGTTATATGTTCTGCAAGGTTCTACTATTATTGGTGATGCAATTGCCGCTTCCTCTTCCTTGTCAGATGATGATATTACTAAACTTTAGCATATGCGCTTAGGGCATATGAGTGAGAATGACATGGCAAAATTGAGCAAAAGATTATTTATGGGTAAGGAATTTGCAAACTGAAGTTCTGTGAGCACTGCATTTTTGGGAAGTAAAAGAGAGTTCGATTCACCAGAGGAACCCATAAAATGAAAGAACATTGGAGTATATTCATTCTGATCTGTGGGTGCCATCCAGAGTGCCTTCAAGAGGTGGAGTTAGTTATATGCTAACTTTTATTGATGGTTTTTCCAGAAAAGTTTGGGCGTTCTTCCTGAAGCAGAAATGTGATGTGTTTTCTTCATTTAAGTCTTGGAAAACTATGATTGAAAAATAGACGAGAAAACAAATAAAATACCTCCACACAAACAATGGCTTAGAGTTCTGTTCTAATGAGTTTAATAAACTATGCAAGTCAGAAGGGATCGTGAGACACTTGATAGTTCGTCATATTATACAGTAAAATGACGTTGCAGAACGAATGAACAGAACGATCATGGAGAAGGTTCAATGTATGTTGTCAAATGACAACTTACCAAAGTCATTTTGGGCCAAAGCAGCCTCTACTACATGTTTTTTGATCAACCGATCTTCATTCGTTGCCATTGAGAAAAAGACTCCACAAGATGTATGGTCTGGTAATCCTGTTGACTATTCTGATTTAAAGATCTTTGGGTGTCCTGCGTATGCTCATGTTGATAATGGAAAATTGGAACCGAGATCCATTAAATATGTTTTTCTTGGTTATAAAGCTGGTGTAAAAGGGTATAAGTTATGGTGTCCTGAAAATAGAAAAGTTGTGATTAGCAGAGATGTTTTTGATGAAACTGCTATGCTACCTAACTTATCTTTTAAAGACTCTTCCAATAAAGAAAATCAAAAGCAGGTGCAACATCAGATTAATCCAAAATCTACAACAGAGTCGACTCCTCAAGCTAGTACAAAAATTCATAATAGAGTTGCTTCTTTACCACAATACTCTATCGCCAAAAATAGAACTAGAAGAGAAATTAAACCTCCAAAGAAGTATGCCGAGGCTGATCTAGTTGCTTATGCTTTAAATCTGGCTGAAGATATAGATGCAAACCAAGAGCCATCTAAATATTCTGAGGTGGTTAGTTGTGAAGACTCAGAAAAGGGGATGTTTGCTATGTAAGAGGAGATAGAACCACTTCACAAAAACAGAACATGGGATCTTGTGAAACTTCCTAAAGGTAAAAAGGTTATTCGTTGTAAATGGGTATTTCAAAAAAAGAAGGGACTCAAGGAGTTGAAAAACCCAAATATAAAACAAGGCTTGTTGAAAAGGATTACAGTCAAATTCCAAGAGTGGACTTCATAGATGTGTTCTCCCCAGTTGTGAAGCATAGTTTGATTCAAGCTTTGCTTGGTATTGTGGCTATGCATGATTTGGAGCTTGAGCAGTTAGATGTAAAAACTGAATTTTTGCATGGAGAACTTGAGAAGGATATTTACACGCAACAATCAGAGGGTTTTACAGTCTCAAAAAAAGAGGACTATGTTTGCTGGAAAAGTCCCTTTACGGTTTGAAACAGTCACCAAGACAGTGGTACAAGAGGTTTGATTCCTTTATGACTTCTCATGATTTCAAAAGAAGTATCTTTGATAGTTGTGTTTACTATAAGAAAAATAGTGATGGTTCTTTTGTGTATCTACTCCTTTATGTTGATTACATGTTGATAGCAGCAAAAGATAAAAGAGAGATAAGAAAGGTCAAAGCCCAACTAAGTGAAGAATTTGAGATGAAAGATTTGAGACCAACAAAGAACATACTTGGTATAGATATTCCCAGAGATAGAAAAGTAAGTAAATTGTACCTAAGTCAGAAGGGGTACATTGAGAAAGTTCTTTGTAGGTTCAATATGCAGAGTGCTAAGCCTGTTAGTACTCTTTTAGCAGGCCATTTCAGATTTTCATCTACTTTGTCTCCACAATCAAATGATGAGATGTTCTATGCTCTAGTGCAGTGGGATCTCTCATGTATGCTATAGTTTTTTCACGTCCAGATTTATCATATGCAGTCAGTGCAGTTAGTAGATACATGGTGAATCCTGGTAAAGAACATTGGAAAGCAGTTCAGTGGATTTTAAGATATTTACGAGGTACTACTGATATTTGCTTACAGTTTGAAAGAACTAGAGATGGAGTCATTGGGTATGTTAATGTTGATTTTGCTGGAGACCTTGATAGAAGAAGATCTCTCACAAGTTATATCTTTACAATCGGAGGTTGTGCAATCAGTTGGAAAGTCACTTTGCAAACTATAGTTGCTTCGTCTACCACTGAAGCTGAGTACATGGCAATTACTAAGGCTTGTAAAGAAGCTATTTGGTTGAAGGGACTCTTTAGTGAACTCAATGAAGACCTTCAAATCAGTACAGTATTTTGTGATAGTCAGAGTGCCATCTTCCTTACAAAAGATTAAATGTTTCATGAGAGAACAAAACACATTGATGTTTGGTATCATTTTTTCATGATATTATTGCTCGTGGTGATATTGTTGTGAGCAAAATTACTACTCATGAAAATCTTGCAGATACGATAACCAAATTTGAGCACTGCTTAGACTTGGTTGGTGTTCATTGTTGAAGTTAAACCCTTAAGGGGTTTTATGGAAGAGGTGGAGAACTTGTTCGTTGAGAGTTCACGATGAAGAACTTGTTCATTGAGAATTCGTGTCAAAGTGGAGACTGTTAGAATTAAGTGACCCGAATCCTTATTTAAATAAAATACAGTAGTAAAATAAAATAAAAGTAAAATCCATATAGAACTACACTTCTTTTATTTTATTTTAGAATAAGGTTTTTTAAACCTTATTAAACTCTATCTATTTGATATTGATTAGAATAAGGTGTTTAAATCTTACTACACTCCTATTAGAATATGGTTTTACAAGCCCATGGATAGACATAGTCTATTCCTCTTGTAATCATTCGAATTCGACATAGTGAATTTGCCTCTCATCTGCCCGTGATTTTTTCCCGAAAGGTTTTCCACGTAAAAATATGCGTGTTCTTTATTTTTTATTTCTCTTTTCTTTGCAATATATTGTCATTACCAATATTCTATTTTTTTAAATATTAAACCTATTACCCTAATTTGAATCTATAGGAACTTATTTTATTCTATATCTTATGTTTCTATATCAACCACAGTGTTATGTTTTCATAATTGAAAACAAAACATTTTAATTACCAAACATATTTTTCAATTTTTAAAAAATAAAAAATAAAAAATAAAAAATAAAAAATCTTCAAGTAGCATATGATTCTGTTCCTTTTTAGCTTTTGTAACAAGTATGTCCAAGAAAGAAATAAAAAGAAAAACTATTCCCACCAAGATTTGTTAGAGATAAAAGTAGAATATTTTGTTAAGAATTTTTTTTTGGAATATCAACGCGACTAGTACAACTTAAACTCAAGTTACATTTGAGGCGGTGAACACCTTAATTATCAGACCAATGCATAGAGTTGAATTGTTAAGTTTTTTTAGCTTAAGATTAATACAGTAACATATTGATATTTAGTTGCAATTAATTTCTCACTCAACACATAGAAATTTGGAATGAACCCTTCAAACAAAATATCACAATCCCAACTATGGAAATTAGGTGAAATGGCAAGGGTCTCTCCTACCTTAATCAGTGGTCGAGGATTCAATCCTCGCCTTGGGTATGGAGCAACTTTAAAACTCGTGGTCAACATCTACCCTCTTAAAGGGCTTATAGAATGCGGAAGATTAGTAACTGAATTTGCTCCGATAAATACCTTAAAAAATAAAAATATCACAACTTTTTTTTTTCTTTTCTAGTTTTCAATTCACTTGCCTTGATTTCCACCATTGAATGGATGAATAATTGATGAAAGGAAATAAATATTGAAAGGAGACAAGTTAAGACCCATATCAACAAAGATTGCAATTCATCATTGCAATCATCTTATATATACTGATTGCAATGCAAGAAACTTGTCTTTTTTCCAGCATATGTAATTGCTGCAACACAAGCAATCAACAAGAAGCAAATACATACATATATATAGCTAATTCCCATAGATCAACCATCTTATTATACGACATATACACACACAAGATACATTAGTTGATGCCATATCCTTGCTTGGCAACATATTTGACAAGCTCATCCAGTTCATCTAAACTGATGGTTCCATCCCCGTTGCCATCGGCATGGTGCAAAGACCGACGAACTCGCCAACTTGGGTTCCGGGATCCGAGTTCACTGAAAACTTTCATCAACTCGTCCTTACTTAGACAACCATCGCCATTGACGTCGTGTTTTCTGAAGACAGCCTTCAATTGCTCTTCATTGAGGCTAAGGTTTATGGATTTTGGCACATAAAGAGGCATGTTTGGCGAACGGGGAAAAATTAAAGGGTTTATAACTACTTGAGTTTGCTATGTGATCAAAATATGTTACTAGAGGCATGAATTTATATAGAAATTTCTTGACCATAGTTCACCCGTTTTTCCTATATTTTATTCTTATTAATTATCTCCTCTCTCTCTCTTTTTGGGACCCTTTTTATTCTTATTCTCTTCCTTTTGTAACTGTTTATTATAGGGGATCATATATATATATATATATATATATATATATATATATATATTATTCCAATATAACATACTTGTCTTACTAATATTATAGGTAAATTACACTTATGGTCACTTTAAAATAGGGTCGGTCACTTCAAATTTTTTTTTTTTAATTTAGTCACTCTAAATAAGATAATTGTGTGAATTTATCATTGTTGTTAAAATTTTTGTTTTCTTTTAATGGATTGCTGACGTTGTACATTTGCTCATTGAGCAACCGACATGTGACATGTGACATTCTTTTTGCTGACTTGTGATTAAAGTTCATGGGAAAAAAATTTGGACTAATTATTAGGAGGTCTCTAACCTTTAGTCAAAAGTTAACAAAAATGCCGTGTTAGTCACTCAATGTGCCACGTCAGCAATCTGTTAAAAGAACACAAAAGTTTTAACAACAGTAACTAATTTGCATAATTATCGTATTTAGAGTGACAAAATTAAGAAAAACAATTTGAAGTAACCAAAATAAGATAAACTCTATTTTAGAGTAACCATGAGTGTAATTCACCCTAATTTTATTCTTACATACCAGGATATATATATATATATATATATATATATATATATATATATTTTTGGGTAGGGGCAAAAATAGATATTTCTAGACTTTGAAGGTTATTATTATTATGGCTTCATGTTTTTAATAGTACTTAGATGTGTTAATGGGTTAGATCAGATCAAATTGTGGCTTGATGTTAAAAAAAATATTCAATCTCGAGTCCAAGCCTGGCCCTCCCAAGTTTGCGCAAAGGTTTCTTTTACTATTTAAAATATAAAACAATATTTATTTAAATTAATCTACTTGTCAAAATTATAGATAGTAAAGTTCACTTAATTGTCAAATTTAGACGTAAAAAATTATATTATCCCTAACTTATAATTTATCCTGATTTTTGTAAGAAAATAAATTTTAAATTAAGTTAGATTTAATTTTTTTTAAAAGAAATTACCCTTCACTTGAAAAAAAAAATTAAGTGACTATAGTTAAGGACAATTGAAAAAGTATACTTTTTTTTTCCTTCAATAAAAGTATGAAAATAAAACAGTATTTATAGGATTTTTTGAGTCATATAAATTCGAAATTTGACGTCGGAAGTTGACGTGTCTGACTAGCATCACTCACAAGTCGTGAATGTGATTTTATCTTTTATTATTATCATTATTATCATTGAAGAGATTCGTGGTTTTTTCACTGGTGGTCCAAAAATATATAAAGATTTATGATATATTCTTATTTAATATTTTAATTTATTCTCTTATCTTAATCGGTGATCGAGAGTTTAATTCTCATTTTGGGTATGAAGTAATTTCAAAATTCATGGTCAACATTTACTCTTTAATAGACCTACAGCATGCAGAGGATTAATTACTAAAGTCGTTCTGATAGATATATTAAGAAATAAAATATATATGCATGTCTTAATTTAGGCATCCAAAACCAAAAGTATTTTGTTGCTTTCTTCACCATCCAAGTCTGTAATTAGGATGCGTGAGACAAAGGAAGTCGATGGAATGTTGTGTTGGTACCACAATATTACACTCTTTTGCAATTCACTTTAGCAACGAAAGTGTAAAGACTTGTTTATTCTTTCTTAGCATTTTTTATTATTTTTTTAACCTTTTTGAAGAATTCCGTTGAACCAAATTTGTGGTATATTTGAGGAAGTTTTTCTATTAAGTAAAGGAACTTAAAAAGTTTGATTATCTAGTCATGTCTGTGAGATATATAATCGAGTGGTTGAGTTTAAGTTATTTCTTGTACTATAAAATGAGTGATGCTTCGCAGACATAGGATTGAGTCTGAATTGTGTAACCAATTGGCTATGTTAATGTTACTTTTCAATTTTGAGCCGTTTCTTTCGGCCACGACACACCATAACTGTTGGATCAGATGTCTTGAGTGTAGTATTTTCGTTTAAGTACACTTATAATTTTTTAAATAGATTGGTTAATAAAATTATTCATAAATTACATTAATACTTTGTATATTATCCTCAATTTTATTTACTAACTGTAACATTTTATATTTGTTGCACTATTTCCTCTCTAACATTAAACATATTCTTATTGTAATAATTGATTAATCCTTGCTCAAGTATAATTAATTAATAATAAATTCTATATAATTTAGTTAAAATTAGTATAAGAAATTTATAATAAATATTATATAATTTAGTTAAATATATAATAAGTCAAAATGAATTGGAAATTATCAATCGTCAATAAAATTTTCAGATTACTTAAACATGACTAGTAAAATAACATATAATTATATCTTAAAATTAAAATATATTTCCTAAAATTAAAATATTATTATTGTTGTATAAAAATAACTCCCTAAAGTTAAATGAGGTATGAGTTTTCTTTGGAAAGCCATATTGCAATTGTTTGTAATTATCCCAATTCTCATAAGAATTAAAGAGTGTAATTCAATAAGATCCACTAATTACAATGGTTACTCAAATATACCATATATGGTTAACCTATATAAATGTAAAAAAAATATTATTTTTCCCACACTTTTTAAATATCAAACCTATTACCCTTTATTTTATTCTATTTCTTATGTTTTCATAATTGAAAACAAAATATTTTAATTACCGAACATATTTTTTTCAATTTTTAAAAATAAAAAATAAAAAATAAATCTTCATTTTCAAGTAGCATATGATTCTCAACAAGAAAAACTTCCTTTTTAGCTTTTGTAACAAGCGTGTCCAAGAAAGAAATAAAAAGAAAAACTATTCTTAGCAAGATTTGTTAAAGATAAAAGTAGAATATTTTGTTAAGATTTTTTTTTTAAATAGCAACGTAACTAATACGACTTAAACTCAAGTTACATTTGAGGTGATGAACACCTTAATTATCAGGCCAACACATAAAGTTCAATTGTTAAGTTTTTTTAGCTTAAGACTAATACAATAACATATTGATATTTAATTGCAATTAATTCCTCACTCAACACATAGAAATTTGGAATGAACCCTTTAAACAAAATATCACAATCCTACCTTAATCAGTGGTTGAGGGTTCGATCCTCGCCTTAGGTATGGAGCAACTTTAACCCTCTTAATGAGTTTATAGAATGCGAAAGATTAATTATTAAATTCGCTCTGATAAATACCTTAAAAAATAAAAATATCAGAACCCCTTTTTCCTTTTCTAGTTTTCAATTCACTTGCCTTAATTTCCACCATTGAATGGATGAATAATTGATGAAGAATTGGAATAAATATCAGTCTAGGTAAGTGTTAAATCAAATATTGTTTAGATTCATATAAATCAATAAAGGAATAGTGTTTAATGTACTATGGGTGAATAAAGGGATTATGACATGTTTGGCTTTTGTATTTTATCTAATCTTTTACTTTAGTACCCATACTTTTAGTCTATCTATCAATGTGGTATCTATGATCAATAATGTTATGCTTTGAATTATCAGGACACATGGTCCAATTATTTATTTCCAATCATCCTAGGGACCTTAAATTAAATAAGTCATGCGCACAACTCTTTTAGTTTCAAGATGAATCAACAAGCGATCTGAGAAGAGGCCGATGTGATTTTCAAACGACAACATCGACATGGTGGCCGGACGATGACTGTTCATTCTAATAACATTAGTTTTTCAATTTAGTATTTTTTTTTATGTTTTGATTAATTTTAAATGTAGAGAATATTTACTTTTTGGTCCCTTGATGTGACTCGACAAAATGTGTCACCCTTTTGGTGGTTAGATGCCATTTCATTAACAACTTTTAAGAGTGAGTAATACATTAACATACATGATGAAACGCGAGATGCCAAAGTTTTAAAGTACAAATATTACATTGAAAGATTTGTTCAGAGATCAAATCGATCATAGATTGATTGTTAATTATTAGATACTATTTATTAAAAATTTAAGCATTTGTTTTCTCTTTCTAATTAAAATGTTATATTTATCTAGTTAATTAAATATTATATGTTTATTTTTTTAGTTTATTAGAACAATTATATTTTAACTAAGATTTTTTTATCTTTTAGCAATATAAAAAATTATATGCAAGTATTATACTACAAATATAAAATTTCATAAAACCATTTTTATTATTAATTCAGAATGATAAGAAAAAACAATTGAATTTTTCGTATCACAATTATAGTATTTATGGATAACCCAATGTTATTAAAATCAGGTCAGGTCAGTCGATAAAACTAGAAATCGATTAGTTCGTTAGTCTAGAAAGTGTTACTAAACCGTTTTAGACTAAACCATTAACAATCCTATAAAATTGAAAATCAAATCGATTGAATCGAAAAAAAAGTCTAAAACCAGGTTTTCTGATTCTTTGGGTTATAGTTTTAATTTGCGGCTAATATTATTAAATTTAAGCCCAATTTTATCCAATCCTACTAATAACCTGTTGACCCATCTAGCAGAAGGGGCTGTGCTGATTATTTTGATATTTTCATGGGTTGCTTACCTCTTTTTTGGATGGCCGAAATCATGGGCTGCTTACCTATGAAGAGGAAATGTAATGGTTGTGGAATTATGAAGGAGACGTTGGAATATTAAAAGAAAGAAAAGGTAATAATATTTACGAAGAGTTGAATATATATGGTTTAATTGGTTGAATCGAGAATTTAGATGAATTTGATTTTTAAAACATTTGTTTATAATTTGAATTTTTTGAGTTTGATGCACATTTTTAACAATAATTTAACAAATATTCATTTTATAGGCAATGATGGCTTTTGACTTTATATTTTTTTATTCATTGTCAATTCGATTTTCTGATATGTTGAAAGAAATGGAAAATGTAGGAAAATAGGAGGAGAAATAGAAGAGAATGGAAAATAAAGAAAAAAAAAAGGAAAATTTAAAGAACATAAAAAAAATTAAATTCTTCAAAATGAAAAAATATGGGGATCGATTGTATAATTTAACCTAATTTTTTTGTTTGGAATGATGATTTAATGTGTCACGTCAGCTTACCATTACACCGTTAACGGTAATTAACGGCTTAGTGACTAAATGTTACAACACGATAACGTAAGTGGCTAAAATGTAACATTTCAAATATAAGTGACTAAAATGTAACTTAAGGTAAACAAAAGTGACTGTAGGTGTAGTTTACCCAAATATTAAACAAGTTGAAAATAAAAATCAATGTTTATTTAAGATGACAACCATGATGATAGATTGAAGAAAGATATGTTTTTCTATGGCCTAAAAGCCCAAATGGCCCATAAAAGTAACACAAATAAGATTAAAATTGGGAACATTTAAATCTTTTAATATTATTAAGATATACTCTTTTTAAGATAATATCTAGCACTACCTATAACTCGTCCCCAACTAAAAAATAGGTAGATAATGCGCTTCAGCACCTCAAACTCACATCTTCCTGCATTGGCAACAATACTCATACCAATCAAGCTAAAACTCAACCAGCTTTGTTAAGTTTTATTTAGATTACATTTAAGATGTTTGATTTTTTATTTATCTAAATATAACATAATATTATTTTTTTTTAAGAATTTAAATTTATTTTTAGAAGATTATGGTCATGGTGCGAGAGATTGGAGCCTCCATTCTTCTTGTTGGGCTTCATCATCGCATATAACTATTTCCAATAGAACTAGATCATCAATGATGTACAAAAGGGTAAGTCTCAGATGGTTTATCCTTCTCTTCTTAATCTTGGATTTTAATTTTACAAAAACTATCATTGTGCTCTATCATAATTGTAGAAGGCCAAATTTGTCCGGGCCCTCTACTAAGACCCAAACCCGAGCCCAACAATCCAGCCCAAATCGAAAACAAAAAAGGGGGGCCCAAAAGGCTCGTATTTTTTAGGGTTTTCAGGAAACCCTACTCCCTGAACCTATGAGGCGCCGCGCGCGTGCCCCCTCGGACAGCCTCCATGTACGCACCACTGGCCTCCACTACCGCAGCACCCCGCTCCACTAGCTATGGTCTGCCACCGCCGTTTCACTGTCTTCCACGATCTGTGAAAAAGAACAAGGAAACAGCAAAGTCACAAGCAAAACAAGTTGTACTTGTTTATTTATTTTTACTTACTAATATTCGGCTATAAAGTCTGGGGAAAAAGAATGTATTCGGATCCTTTTTTTGGGGAAGCAATCAATACAAGCAGAACATATTTCCAAAAAATACAAACAATAGCAGTAGATCAAGCAAAAATCAAAAACATCAAAGTCATACCAGTATATCCGAAGGTATTATTATTTTTTTTATTTTTTTTCGAATCTTTCATTTTACTCACAAAAATATATACATATAATATAATATAAAAAATAAAAATAAAAAAAAGCTTACCTTTTGCGAATTTCACGCGGTGGCCGGCGGTGGTCCGGTGCAGGAATTCTGATCGGGGGCTGGCCAATGGGGAAGGGGCTGAGAGAGTTGAGAGAAAAAGAAACTTTGTTTTTTTAAACGGATGGTAGAAATAAAAAAAGAAGAAGAAAGTTTTGACTTTATAAAGGAGATAAAACGACGTCGTTTTGGATTGGGTCTTCAGACTCCAAAACGGCGTCGTTTTGAGCCAACCCGCATGCGTGACTCGACCCATCCAGAGGATCCGCGTGTTTTTGTTAATTGGGCTAATTACCCTTTAGGCCCTTCCGCATTTTTAGATTTTTTAAATTAGATCTTCTGTTATTTTAATTTTGGCCCAAAAATATGCTTTTATTCACAATCGAGTCCTTTCTGCTGCCTCGCAATTTGACAAAGGGGTTTTATTACTTCTTAGATCCCCCTCCCTTCGCACGCTTCATTTTAGACCCCCTAATCCGTTTTTTTCTTTTTTTAATTTAGAATTGTAGTTTTATTTCCTTCTCAAATTAGTCCCCTTTTATTTATTTCACCCTTTTACTAATTTCGTTAAGTTTATTATTATTATTATTATTATTATTATTATTATTATTATTATTATTATTATTATCATTATTATAACTATATTATACTATATATTATATCATTATTATTATTATCGTTACTATATTTATATTAATATATTGTATATATGTGTATTATTATTATTACTACTATACTCATATTATTATTTTGTACATATTTCGTATTATCATCATCATCATCATCATTATTATTATTATATTTACTATTATCATTATTATTATTATTGTATTGCACATATTTTATATTATTATTACTTTACTATTATTACTATACTAATTACTATTACTATTATTATTACTATACTATCATGTTGTATATATTTTGTATCACTATTACCTTTTATTATTATTATTATTATTATTATTATTATTATTATTATATTATTATTATTACTATTATTATTACTATATATTATTATATTGTACATATCTTGCATTATTATTATTATTATTATATTTACTATTATCTCCATGGCTACTAACATCTTTTAGTTTTTATTTATTGTTATTATTTCAATGTTATTTCTTTTTGTTTTTTTATTGTTGCATCTTTTATTATCATGCATTGTTAATTTCTCATTTTCGCCATTTCATGTGGACCGACATTTTTAAATCGCAACCCGATATTTTATTTCTTTAATTCATAAAAAAGGGTTTCATAAAGGTAATATTCGTGAGTTTAGAAATTCAAAGAGATCGTGCCCAATCGTGCTGGGTGTGATTTTCTGTTCGACCAAATGAACGAATATCCTTTCAAAATTGCAATGCATGTGTTTGGAGAATTTTGGGGATGATCTTAAATTCGAAGGTCCAGATTGTCGCATCCAATCGTGCTGGATGTGAGACTCTATTCCTTCGAAATAAGGGAAACTCAATATTCAATCAAGTTGTTCAAAAATCATAAAAAAAAAAAACAAAATTTCAAAATCATTTCAAATATTTCGGCATTAGGACATTGATTAATCAATTTGGTACCGATTTTGGGCGTTGCGAGGGTGCTAACCCTTCCTCGCATGTAACCGACTCCCGAACCTGTTTTCTCGAACTTTCGTAGACCAAGAGTCCCGTTTTAGTAAACCGAAATGTTTTATTAAAACAAAAGTGATCCGATCACACTTAATAAAAGATCGGTGGCGACTCCCGTTTTATTCATTTTCAAAACCCCAAGTCCGATTCTCGCCTTTTCTTTTCTAAATAGGAGGGTGGTTTCGACAGCTTGGCGACTCCACTGGGGACCATAAGAGAGTCAGGCCGCAAATTGATTGTTCTTTGTCCTTTTGTCGAAAAGTTGGATTTTGTCGAAAATTTGGAAATTTGTTTTTTTTTTAAAAGAAAAATTTCATGTTTCTTTTGATGCATCTGTTTGTGCTTTAACTGCAATAATGTTGAGTCTCATAGGAAATTTCTGCATTCATTTTTGCATGACTGTTGTGGTCACACCCTTAAGTGGGAGTGAGAAACTATGCCTTCGTGAGGTTTTCACCTCCGCATGGGCTAGGAGACTGCTTCCGGGATACATCCGTACCTATGTCTTCGTGAGGTTTTCACCTCCGCATGGCCATAGGGAAATGTATCCCCCTGAACCGAACTCAGTCCGTATGAGCCTATAATGGGTGAGGACCGAGGAATCTGCTGGTTTGGGTACCTTGACTTTAGAACTGAAACACATATAGAGAGACTTAAGGGCCTACCCTAGATACAGCCATATCAATCCTTAGTGGTTACCTGGATAGGGTTTTTGTTATTTGCTTTATATTTTGTTTCATAATACCAACTTGTCTACTTATTTTGGTGCATGTCATCCCATGATTCATAGAGTATCAATTCACGATCAGTTTCCAAGTTAAGAAAGCTCGTTATGGAAAACGAATTCCTTGATAAAGTGGAAGACAATTCAGCCGTCCGCGTATGGTCAGAGCGAACGCAACTAGAAAAAGGGAACAGCTTAGCCGACGGGTATGTGTCAGAGCTATGGGACTTTACGCGCCTCAACACTACGCAAAACGACCTCGGCGAGCTAAAGAAAATATGGAACCAGTGGGACGATAAGGCAAAATAGCTGTTCTATCACAGTTATGGTGATCTACCCTACTTGTTCGACATTAAGGTAGATAGGCATCTATTCCGAGCCATGACTCAGTTTTGGAACCCTGCTTACAGCTGTTTCACTTTCGGGAAAGTGGATTTAGTGCCTACCGTAGAAGAATATACAACCCTGCTTCACTGTTCGCGAGCCTAAGCTGACAAAGTTTATTTTAAGGCCGCCATGCCCCTACCTTTGTAAAGAAATTAATGAATATCACAGGGATGAATGAGCAGTGGGTCTCGGCCAGAATTCAGAAAAAAGGCGAGGGTAAATGCATACCTTGGGTAAGTTTGAAGGACCTGATCTTGACACACCCCGATGTAAAAAAGAAGATTGATGTCTTTGCCTTGTGTACTTATGGTTTAGTAATTTTTCCTAAGGCTCTAAGACATATAGATGAAGCAGTTACGGATCTATTTGATCGACTGGACAAAGGGATCACACCTGTGCCTGCAATCTTAGCCGAAACGTTCAGATCCTTAAATGCATGTCGAAAAACGGGTGAAGGCAGGTTTATTGGATGTGCGCAGCTATTATTGGCATGGTTCCACAACCATTTCTGGAAGACAGAAAAGGTGTCTTGTCATGTGTTCTTTGAGAATTACTCTCTGTTGAAGAAGATAGTAGCTACACCAAGAAAAGAAGACATATCCGAGGAAAATTGGATGACACTCCTTCAGAATCTTCAAGAAGAAGACATCGAGTGGAAAGCTCCTTGGATGATTCCTAATGAAATCCTTTATCGATGTGGAAATTTTGACTGGGTTCCTTTGCTCGGAATTTGGGGAGCTGTTGGGTATGCTCATTTGTTCGTACTGAGGCAATATGGGTCGAGACGATTTGTACCAACGACAAATGGTCTAGCCCAAAGTGAATTTGCGTATAGTGGGGAAAGCTATAAGAAAAGGGCCAAAGAGATATCTGGCACTTGGAATCAAGTGCATAGAATGAAGAGATTATCCGCGAGACCGATGACGACTCCAGAATATGATGGATGGAGGACTGGAAGAGTTAACGATAACATCCCCGAACAAAGCACAGAGAGTTCCCGACTTAGAGAAGAATGCTTACGAGTGGTACCATCAGAGTTAGAAATCATAAAACAAGACTTCGAGAGACAGAACCTAGAGCTCGGAAAGAAGATAGAAAAGCTAGAAGAAGAAAAGATGTACTTGAAATTGGATGTGGATGTTCAGAAGTCAGAAACAGAAAAAGTGAAAAAAGAAAAGAGAAAAGTCGAGGAAGATCGAGATAATTTGAAGACCGAATACAAGAAGATGCATCTATCAATGAAGAATGCTGGATTGGGGAAGACCACGGAGCAATGGCGATAAGAAGTCCAAGAAGGAATATTGGGAAAAAAAATTTCAAGAAATACGAACGCAAAAAGAAACCTTAGAGAAAGACTTGACAGAAAGCCTGAATGAAAGGATAGAATTAAAAGATAGAATAACTGAACTTGGGAGGACACTCCATCACTATCAAAGTCGTAATGTCGCGATCGAGTTAAGGTCAAGCCTAAACAGGATCGAAGAGTTAGAAGCAGCATTACGCGGTTATGAACTACGGATAGAACTTCTTGAGGCAAAGGAAGAGCGTGGAGAAGAAGAAATTCACCATTCTCATAATCAAATCAGAAGTCGAAATTACCTTATGAGTGAGGCCATAATTTAGATCAGAGAGGTAGCCGATTACCTGCAAACTCTGACAGCACAGGCCGATGTACTAAGCGTGAAATATGAGCTGCAGCCTCATCATAATCAAGAGCTAATCTCTTTGCTTAATAGAATCAAAACTCTGGGCCTTAGGGCGAAAGCGTATTTGTAGTCCGGTTTATGTAAAGGGTTTTGTCTTCTAATAAAGCTTTCTGAAACGAAACTGAATCTGAATTGATACTCCTTTGCTTGCATTCATTCCATGCATTAGCATCGCATGCATTTACATCATGTCATATGCATAGAAAGAGTCTAATACACTCAAATCATAACAGTGAGAAAGAGAGAAAAAGGAAAGAGAATTTGGAAGCTGAACACCCGTACGACACCCGCGCTAAAACAAAGAAGATGGATCAGAGACTAGAGCAACTCCAAAAGGAGATGCAAGACCAAGTGCAAGCACAGATGCAAGAGCAGCTAGCCAAAATCCAGCAAGACATGATAGAGTCCCAGAGGGACATGAGGTCTCAGATAACTCAAATGACCCAACTGTTGAACAGATTTATAGAGAGAGGAAAAAGCCCCATGGCTATTACTGGAGGGGAGAATGAAGATATTCCCTCAGGATCTACCCTGCCGCAAGTGCCTTCACAGCACGGAGAATATCTCCGGAGGCCATCCGTCACAATTAGACCTCAACAAGGGCAAGCTAACATTGGATCCCCTATGAATTTCCAAGTGGGCTCAGCATCCAACCCGGGAGATGACCCTATTAACCCTATGGTACCGGATTTTGATGAAATGGAGAAAAAAAATGAAAGCCGAACCCTCAAGGCAGATGGAAGATCGCTACAGATGGTTAGAGGAGAGAGTCAAAGCGATAGAAAGGACTGAAACTCGTTGCGGAATTGATATCAAAGAGCTAAGTCTGGTCCCAAACTTAGTACTTCCACCAAAGTTCAAGACTCCGGATTTTGAAAAATACAACGGGACTAGCTGCCCTGGAGCACACCTGAAGATGTTCAGTCGTCAAATGGCGGGACACGCTGATAATGAAAAATTATTGATTCACTGCTTTCAGGATAGTCTGGTTGGGTCCGCGGCCAAATGGTGGGACCTGGAGAGACCTGGCCCAGGCCTTCATAAAACATTACGGCTACATAACAGACATAGCTCCCGACAGAGTCACTCTTCAAACTATGGAGAAAAGGCCAAGCGAAAGCTTCAGGCATTATGCTCAATGATAGAGAGAGGTAGCCACGCAGGTTCAGCCGCCTCTTTTAGAGGAAGAAACAACCACACTCTTCATCCATACTTTGAAAGCCCCTTTCATCAATCACATGTTGGGGAGTTCTATGACAGATTTTTCAAAATATGTGAGGTGTGGAGAAAGGATAGAACACGAGGTTAGGTGTGGCAAGATAGAAGCAGGGGAAGGTCCCAGAAAGACGGCCCTAAAGAAAAGAGAGGGTAACGTAAACAACGTGAGTGCCCGCGACAAGTCAGTCACCCTGAATCAACCCAGTACCGTAATTACCGACCGTCTAAGATCACATAGACAAGAACCCAATACAAAGCCAAATATGGAGAAACTCCAATTCACTCCAATCTATATGACATATAGGCAACTGTACCAAAAATCATATGACACACATGTCGTTGCCCCCCATTACCTACAGCCCATACAGCCCCCATACCCTAAATGGTATGATGCGAATGCACAATGCGAGTACCACGCAGGGATTGTAGGACATTCAATAGAAAATTGTCTCGCATTCAAGAAGTTGGTAGAAAAACTCATTCAAATAGGCGTCGTGAAAGTTAACGATACGGAACACCCGTTACCCAATCACGCCAATAATGAGGTAAACATGATAGGCGAGAAAGTAGGAAAAAGAGTGAAAATGAACGTCGAGAAGATAAAAACCCCGCTAAGATGGGTTTGGAAGCAAATGATAAACAGAGGCTTAATCACGCAACAGCCAAAAGAAGAGCTTGAAGGAGCAGAAAGATATTGCGAGTTTCATGCCGAAACGGGTCATAATATTCAAGAATGCCTCGAGTTCAGGGCTATCGTTCAAGATCTCATGGACAACAAGGAATTCTACGAAGAGATTGGAGAACCAGAAGAAGGAGAAGTCCACACGTCAGAAGAAGGATCATCTAGGAGAATCTATGGGGGCAACCGCCCTGCGGTGATTATATCACGACCTAGAGCGGTTGAAATCACAACCAGAAAGAGAGGTCCACACGTCGGAAGAAAGATCATCTAGGAGAATCTACGGGGGTAACCGCCCTGAGGTAATTATATCACGACCAAAGACAGGTGAGACTGGAGTATCAATCACGCCGAAAGTCATAATTCAAAAGCCCGTAGCTTCCCCTTATAGGGACAATAAAAAAGTTTTGTGGAGTTACCATTATAAGGTAATAATCCCGGGAAAAGAGAATCCAGTTAATGCTGTGGAGAAAGACCAAGATGAGGGCTTTTTCACACGTAGTGGGAGGCGTTATACCCCGAACACAAGGGCCGAACTGTTAAAGGGAAATCCGTGATAACTGAGCAAAATGAAGAACGGATGATGAGACACGAAGCACTTGTCAATGAGCCCGTGACAGAGAACGAGGCTAAGGAGTTCTTAAAATTCCTTAAGCACAGCGAGTACAGTGTTGTGGAGCAACTACACAAATAGCCAGCTCGCATATCGGTACTAGCCTTACTCATGAGCTCAGAAACTCATCAAAACGCGTTGATGAAGGTATTAAACGAAACATACGTAGCGGGCGATATATCTGTCAGCAAACTGGATCGTCTAGTTGGAAATCTAAGTGCCGACAACTTCATTTTCTTCAACGATGATGAGATACCTTCGGGGGGTATGGGATCCACCAAGGCCCTACACATAACCACACACTGCAAAGGGTATATTTTGCCCGGGGTGTTGGTCGATAACGAGTCGGCCCTGAATGTATTACCTTTATCTACGTTGAACAGGTTGCCTGTAGATAGCTCCCACATGAAAACATGCCATAATGTTGTGAGAGCATTCGATGGTACGGAGATAAGAGTTATGGGGAGAATCGATATACCTCTTCGGATCGGCCCAAATACGTACGAGGTGGACTTCTTAGTGATGGACATCAAACCTTCCTACAATTGCCTGTTAGGAAGACCTTGGATCCATTCAGCTGGGGCAGTACCGTCATCACTGCACCAGAAGTTGAAGTTAGTAACGGAATGAAGGTTGATCATAATCAACGCCGAAGAGGATATCATAGTATCCGTTACTAGTGACGCTCCGTACATTAGGGTGGACGAGGAAGCGATGGAATGTTCTTTTCGATCACTAGAATTTATCAACGCAACCTTCATTGCCGAGGGCAGCAAAATCCCCATACCCAGAGTATCTAAGTCTACGAAGATGTGCCTCCAGATGACCGTTGGGAAGGGAGCCTTACCAGGGAAAGGGCTCGGAAAATACCTTCAAGGAAGGACTGAAGTGCCGATGCGACGAGAAAAACGATACCACTTTGGCTTAGGATTCAAGCCAAATGCAGAACAAAGGAGGAGAGAGGAAGAAAAGAGAAGGGAAAGAAGAAGGGCGCGCCTAGGCGAAGAAGAGATCAAATAGGAACCAATGACCTTTCCTCATTTATCCAGAACATTTGTCTCAGGGGGGATCCTATACCCTGATCAAAGCATGGCAATAAGAGAGGAAGCAGAAGAAATGTTGGGAAACTTGAGCATCAACGCCATATCCGAAGGAAAGCCTGAAGAAAGAGATTTATCCGGGATTCGTCCTTATGCTCCTGGAAGTGTTCTGAACAATTGGACCGTGGAAGAGATTCCCTTAGCTTTTAGAATCAATTCAGAGTAATGTTCAAAGCACACCTATTGCTCTAAGCCTAGGAGTAATAGGGAAACCTTTGTTGAATAGGCATATGTCCAAGCATCTTTATTTCAATAAAATGCATCTTTTAAGCAAAAGTTTTTTATCCTTTACATTTCATTCATTCGCACAAATAGTCATTCTTAGATTATTTCGGTTTTTGCACTTTTCTCAGCCCTTCTAACAGGTCCCCAGATATCAATGGCATGAGTGATACTGTTATTAACTCAGAATCTCCTTTTGAACAAGATACGGGTATGGGGGATTCCAGAGATTTTGGAGATGACCAAGACAATAGCGTACGTCTTGAATTGTTAAGGATGGTAGAACAGGAGGAGAAACAAATCTCACCCCACAAAGAATCAGTGGAAATTGTGAACGTAGGAGAAAGGAAAGAATTGAAAATTGGGGCTAACATCACTGCGGAAACAAAGCGAGACCTCATCAAGTTACTCCAAGAATTCAAGGACGTCTTCGCTTGGTCATACCAGGACATGCTCGGATTGAACACGGATATAGTGGTACACCACCTCCCCATAAAGGAAGAATGTAGACCCGTCCAACAGAAGCTTCGAAGAATGAGGCCTGATGTTTTGTTAAAAATAAAAGAAGAGGTCAGGAAGTAGTTCGATGCTGGTTTTTTGCAAGTGGTCAAGTACTCGGAATTGGTAGCAAACATAGTGCCTGTTCCTAAGAAAGATGGAAAGGTACGAATGTGTGTGGACTATAGGGATTTAAACAAGGCTAGCCTAAAAGATAACTTTCCGTTGCCTCACATCGATACCTTAGTAGATAACACAGCTGGTTATTCACTTTTCTCTTTCATGGATGGCTTCTCCAGGTACAACCAGATTAAGATGCACCCTGAGGATATGGAAAAGACCGCATTCATAACCATGTGGGGAACATTTTGTTACAAGGTAATGCCGTTTGGACTAAAAAATGCAGGGGCAACGTATCAAAGAGTCATGGTGACCCTCTTCCACGACATGATGCACAAGGAGATCGAAGTTTACGTGGACGACATGATCGCAAAATCCAAGACTTAGGAAGAGCATGTACAAGTCTTGAGGAAACTATTTCTAAGGCTGAGGAAATTCCAACTGAAACTCAATCCAGCAAAATGTACCTTTGGGGCTAGATCGGGAAAATTGTTGGGATTTGTAGTCAGTGAAAAAGGAATTGAGGTGGATCCTGATAAAGTAAAAGCTATACAGGAGTTGACTCCACCACGTACCCAAAAGGAAGTTCGAGGTTTCCTGGGGAGATTAAACTATATCGCTCGGTTCATTGCACAATTAACGGAGAAATGTGACCCTATATTCCACCTTCTTAGGAAACACAACTCAGGTGAATGGAATGAGAAGTGCCAGAGAGCTTTTGATAAGATCAAGCATTACTTGTCTGAACCCCCAGTACTAATGCCCGCTTGCCCAGATAGGCCACTAATACTGTATTTGTCAGTATTTGAAAATTCTATGGGATGTGTGCTAGGCCAACATGATGAGTCAGGAAGAAAGGAAAGAGCGATATACTATCTCAGCAAGAAGTTTACAGAATGCGAGATAAGATATTCGCCAATTGAGAAACTGTGTTGTGCTTTGATTTGGACGACCCGGAGACTGAGACAGTACATGCTATATCACACCACTTGGCTTATCTCAAAGCTAGACCCTCTCAAGTACATGATGGAATCGACTGCGCTAAATGGAAGAATGGCCCGATGGCAGATTCTACTTTCTGAGTTCGATATAGTCTACATAAACCAGAAAGCTGTAAAAGGAAGTGCAATAGCAGACTTTCTAGCCAACAGAGCTTTAGAAGATTATGAACCATTGGACTTCGATTTTCCAAATGAAGACCTGATGTACGTGGCAATCACTGAGGAAGATGTCCAAAAGGAGGGCCTCCCTTGGAAACTGAACTTTGACGGAGCTTCAAACGCGGTAGGGAATGGAATTGGGGCAGTCCTAGTATCCCCAGATGGAGATCACTATCCTCTCACCAGCAAATTAGATTTTGATTGCACGAATAACATGGCTGAATACGAAGCATGCATCCTTGGTATCCGGGCGGCCCTTGAACGTAAAATTAAAACGTTGGAGGTATACGGCGATTCTGCGCTAGTAATCTATCAACTGAAAGGTGAATGAGAAACGAGAGATCCCAAGCTAATCAGTTATCGAAGGCTAGTCTTGGAGTTAATCAAGGAGTTTGACAACGTCGCTTTCTGTTACCTCCTACGAGAAGAGAACCAGATGGCCGATGCTCTAGCTACCTTGGCTTCTATGATCAAAGTGAACAAGCAAGATGAAGTGAAGCCTATCCAAATGAGCATTTACCAGGTTCCGACACATTGCTACAACATCAGCGAAGAAGAAGAAAAGGACGATCACCCTTGGTATCACGATATATTACAATACATGAAGAATTGTGAATACCCCAACCAAGCAACCAAAAATGATAAGAGAACGTTAAGAAGACTGGCTAGTGATTATATCTTAGACGGGGAAATCCTATACAAAAGAAGAAAGGATCAGATGCTTCTAAGATGCGTGGATACTGTTGAAGCCAAGAGGATTCTCGAAGAAGTTCATGAGGGTGTCTGTGGGACACACGCTAATGGTTTTATAATGGCAAGACAAATTATGAGGTTCGGGTATTATTGGTCTACTATGGAAGGAGATTGCATTAGCTATGCTAAGAAATGCCACAAATGTCAAATTTATGGAGACAAAATTCATGTACCTCATTCACCTCTCCACGTCATGACCTCCCCATGGCCTTTCTTTATATGGGGGATGGACGTCATTGGGCCGATCTCACCAAAAGCCTCGAATGGGCATCGATTTATCTTTGTGGTAATCGACTACTTCACCAAATGGGTAGAAGCCACTTCGTATGTGAATGTCACGAAGTCAGCAGTCAGCAAATTCTTAAAGAAAGAAATCATATGCCGGTATAGAATGCCCGAAAGGATCATATCTGATAATGCACTGAACTTGAACAACAGTACAATAGCAGAGGTCTGCAGTCAATTCAAGATCAAACACCACAACTCGTCACCATATCGTCCAAAAATGAATGGAGCAGTCGAGGCAGCTAACAAGAATATCAAGAAAATCGTGGGGAAGATGACTGAGACTTACAGAGATTGGCACGAGAAGCTACCATTCGCTCTTTACGCTTATCGAACATCGGTCAGAACCTCTACCGGGGCAACTCCTTTCTCTTTGATGGAAGCGGTACTTCCGATCGAAGTTGAGATCCCTTCCCTTCGGGTCTTGTCTGAACTAAAATTGGATGAAGCAGAATGGACTCAATCCCAGTATGATCAACTGAACCTAATCGAGGAAAAGAGGTTAAGAGCCCTTCGTCATGGACAAATGTATCAAAAGCGAATGATATGGGCTTATAATAAAAAAGTTCGCCCTAGAAAATTCTATGAAGGAGATCTTGTCCTGAAAAAGATCCTTCCCTTGCAAAAAGACTTTAGAGGAAAGTGGATGCCAAACTGAGAAGGACCTTATGTAGTGAAGAAGGCTTTTTCTAGTGGAGCTCTAATTTTAGCAGAGATGGATGGCAAAAGTTTACCGAATCCTGTGAACTCAGATTCAATCAAGAAATAATTCGCCTAAAAAAAACGAAGAGGCCAAAGTGAAAACCCGCAATGGACGCTTTGTGACCAAAGGGGTTTTGAATTTAAGACCCAAGAATGGGCAATTCAAATTTTTGAGGGGGAGGTATGCAATGGTCTTGCTACAACTCGAGTTAACAAGAGAGAGAGACGTCACGTCTTGGGGCATCAAAAAAGTCTTCTAAGTCTATCCAACACCTATCGAGTACAAAAGGGATTCTCGAGAAATTTGTACAGAGAAGCTCATGCTATGACATCTGGACATTTGTTTTCATCTTCAATTTCACATTTCAGCAAAATTTGCCTTGTCAAAACATGATCCTTTGATCAGTTTATCCATTTTGAGTCTTAACCCAAATATCCATTGTAATGACATTTTCCAAGCACTTTTCATCGAAAACAACGATTAATGGACAATTAATATTCAAATTAAAGGAGTTTCGCATATTACTCTAAAAACTTATTATTACGGGAACCTGAAATGAGGTCAATATTCAGAACTAACCAGGTTCATGGGGTAATCAAGATCCGAAATGGTGACCCTCAAAGAGATCAATCAAATAAGAAGGCAGGATGATGCGTTACGAAAGAATCATTCTCATGCATTCATCATTCACATTAGGGGCATTCGATTCATTCTAATCATTGCATCCTAATCATTGTAAAAAGACCACTCACATGACATTCTACATTCATGCAAATGTCGTCCATCATGCATCTAGTAAGGAGCATTTGAGTCATTCCGATCACAGCATTCTAATAATTTATTTAAGCATAAACACATTCTACAGGACAAGTTCCTCAAAGAACAGTGTAGCAAGTTCAGATTTTGTTCCCTAGAAATGATAGTGGAGCAGATTGAAGATTGAAGTCTTCCTAAAGATAGTAAGGAAGCAAATTAAAGATTGTCCTATTGCCACTGACCAGCGGTGGAATGGGTTGAAGATTATCCTATTGCCATCGAACAGCGGTGGAATGGGTTGAAGATTGTCCTATTGCCACTGACCAGCGGTGGAATGGGTTGAAGATTATCCTATTGCCATCGAACAGCGGTGGAATGGGTTGAAGATTGTTCTATTGCCACTGACCAGTAGTGGAATAGATTGAAGATTGTCCTATTGCTACTGACCAGCGGTGGGATAGGTTGAAGAACTATTCTATTGCCACTAACCAGTAGTGGAATGGATTCAAGATTGTCCTATTGCCACTGACCAACGGTGGAATAGGTTGAAGATTACAAATGTTATCTCCCTGAAGACTCAACAAGACAATAAAACA
The DNA here is from genome assembly GCA_005393395.2 of Gossypium australe. Lineage (NCBI taxonomy): Eukaryota > Viridiplantae > Streptophyta > Magnoliopsida > Malvales > Malvaceae > Gossypium > Gossypium australe. Next base: position 143,905,312 of record CM016619.1, on the reverse strand, counting down.
GATTGAAGCTACAGGTCCTATCTCTCAGAAATAGCGGATCAAAGCAACAAGTTACGATGGAGTTTGAAGCTACCTGGCAAAGAAAGGCACCAAAGGAAACAAGACTCAGTGGATTTCTGGCCGGAATTCTGATCGGGGGCTGGCCAATGGGGAAGGGGCTGAGAGAGTTGAAAGAAAAAGAAACTTTGTTTTTTTAAACGGATGGTAGAAATAAAAAAAGAAGAAGAAAGTTTTGACTTTATAAAGGAGATAAAACGACGTTGTTTTGGATTAGGTCTTCAGACCCCAAAACGGCGTCGTTTTGAGCCAACCCGCATGCGTGACCCGACCCATCCAGAGGATCCGCGTGTTTTTGTTAATTGGGCTAATTACCCTTTAGGCCCTTCCGCATTTTTAGATTTTTTAAATTAGATCTTCTGTTATTTTAATTTTGGCCCAAAAATTTGCTTTTATTCACAATCGAGTCCTTTCTGCTGCCTCGCATTTTGACAAAAGGGTTTTATTACTTCTTAGATCCCCCTCCCTTCGCACGCTTCATTTTAGACCCCCTAATCCGTTTTTTTCTTTTTTAATTTAGAATTGTAGTTTTATTTCCTTCTCAAATTAGTCCCCTTTTATTTATTTCACCCTTTACTAATTTCGTTAAGTTTATTATTATTATTATTATTATTATTATTTATTATTATATTATTATTATCATTATTATAACTATTATACTAATATATTATATCATTATTATTTATTATTATTATATATTGTACATATCTTGCATCATTATTATTATTATTATATTTACTATTATCTCCATGGCTACTAACATCTTTTAGTTTTTATTTGTTGTTATTATTTCAATGTTATTTCTTTTTGTTTTTTTATTGTTGCATCTTTTATTATCATGCATTGTTAATTTCTCATTTTCGCCATTTCATGTGGACCGACATTTTTAAATCGCAACCCGACATTTTATTTCTTTAATTCATAAAAAAGGGTTTCATAAAGGTAATATTCGCGAGTTTGGAAATTCAAAGAGATCGTGCCCAATCGTGCTGGGTGTGATTTTCTGTTCGACCAAATGAACGAATATCCTTTCAAAATTGCAATGCATGTGGTTGGAGAATTTTGGGGATGATCTTAAATTCGAAGGTCCAGATTGTCGCATCCAATCGTGCTGGATGTGAGACTCTATTCCTTCGAAATAAGGGAAACTCAATATTCAATCAAGTTGTTCAAAAATCATAAAAAAACAAAATTTCAAAATCATTTCAAATATTTTGACATTAGGACATTGATTAATCAATTTGGTACCGATTTTGGGCGTTGCGAGGGTGCTAACCCTTCCTCGCACGTAACCGACTCCCGAACCTGTTTTCTCGAACTTTCGTAGACCAAGAGTCCCGTTTTAGTAAACCGAAATGTTTTATTAAAACAAAAGTGATCCGATCACACTTAATAAAAGATCGGTGGCGACTCCCGTTTTATTCATTTTCAAAACCCCAAGTCCGATTCTCGCCTTTTCTTTTCCAAACAGGAGGGTGGTTTTGACAATAATAAGCGAGAATGGATTATATAAACTTGTGATTCTACGTTATCCCTATCACTTTCCAATAGGAGAATGACAAATCAGATTTTTCCTACCCCTCGAGAATGGTTTTCAATAGATCTAGCAACACCCTAACTTGACAAATTTCATATATATGCCAAAACACGACTAGAAACTAAAAATGAAAAACAAAAACTAAAATTTTCATTACTTTAATGGAAAACAGAATAAACAAAACAGAAACCATGATAGTGTAGACAAAACAAAAATTACGATAGTGTGGTCAAAGTTAAAAATTTTGTGTTAAAAAGATTTACTTTTGTTCATTAATTTTTTTAAGAGGGCCAAAAATAGAATTTGCCCACTCAATGCTTAAATTGGTCATTTTAATTTTTTAAAATGATTTTTTTTCCCATTTAGTTGGAAGTCGAGTTCCTTAACCTTTACGTACCTCTTTTGGCTACGCCCCCATGGATAGATAGATATTGAATTTCAAAGAAAAGCAATAGGTAAACATTCATTGTGAAATCTTTTGAGTAGATTCGCCAAAAATTTTAGCCTTTAGAGCCTACATTGATATATTCTTTACTAATGTTGAAGGAATTTTGAGATAACTTTTAAGATAGAAGTGTTTGATTGAAAAGCAAAAGAGTAAACCGAAAACCTACGGAAACTGTTGAGATAAAAGTGTTTGTTGAAAACAAAAATGTAAAATTAAGCTTAATTGATTGCACTTGTCAGCTCTAATTAGTATTAAGGATAAATTTTAAAATTATACATGAATTTTGATTTAATTTATATTTTTATATAAGAGTTTTGATTTTACGCAATTTTATAGATGAAAATTTAATTTGATCTAATTCGCACAAATTATTAATAAAATTACTGATATAACATCATTTTATGTTTATATACTGTATACACAAATAATTATTTATTTCTTTAAATAGTATAACTGAATCAAAATTAATGTTTTATATATACATTTGAACTTCAATAAAAATTTTATATGTATAATTACGCTAAATTACAAATTTCATATAGTTTTTAAGATTTTTCCCTTATTATTATTATGAATTTAAATCTCTAGAAAATAACATAGCATAAATTTTATATTTTGTTCTTATCAAATACATAGCTTTATGATTGTCACTTTTAAATTGGATTAAGCAATTTTTTGTGTTTATATATATATATATATATATATATATTGTAAATTTAATCAGCTTCTTTATTCCAAAAGAATAATGAATTTCCCCACCCATTTTAGCAAGAATTTAACTTTTAAAAAAGTGGAAAAAGAAAAGAACAGAAAGGAAAATAATTTCCTTTTGTGCTATTTTTTTTTGGTGAATTAGTAAATTACAATAACAGGGTAAAGCCCAAACAACAAACGAGACTACTATGACTGAAGTTTATTAATGCGTGGTTTAAGAAAAAGGAATGTATGGGTTTGATTTAGAAAGAATGGCCTAACATGGGAACATTGAATGGGCAAGTAGCAAGAAAATTGAGAAAACTTAAGGGGGTACGGAAGAAATGGAACGGGGATAATTGCAATGATTTGGAGAATAGAATAGTGGAGTGTGAAGAAAGGATTAAGGTGTTAGATGAAATTAGTGAGTAGAGAACGCTGAATGAGAGAGAACTGGAGGAGCTTAAAAGATTGAATTCTGATGTTTGGGATGCAATTAAATTCAAAGAATTGATATGGTGACAAAAATCTAGAATGATGTGGCTGAAAGAAGGTGATGCGATTACAACTTTTTTCCATAGAGCTGTTAAGATAAAAGCAAAAAGAAAGACTATTTATAGAATGAAAATCGAGAGATTTTGGTGTAATGAACCAAGGGAGTTAAAAAAGAGAGTGTATGATTTCTTTAAAAATCATTTTCAGGTGCGCTCGAAAAAATAGAGGTTGAGGATAGAGCTCAATTTTAGGAGATTAAAGGATATTGATGTTGAGAAGCTGGAGGAACCTTTTTCAAGAGAGGAAATTAGAGATGCAATATGGAGTTGCGAGGAATCGAAAGCTCCTGGTTCGGATGGTTTTAACATGTGTTTTTTCAGAATATGCTGGAATACAGTTAAAGAAGATCTGTTTAGAATGATGTCAGAATTTTATAGATATGGGAAGCTTGAAAGATCCATCAATTGTTCTTTTATAGCTCTTATTCCCAAAATTGAAAATTCAAGTGAGATTGCTGATTTTCGACCAATTTGTTTGGTTAGTTCATTGTATAAAATTGTAGCAAAGGTTCTTTCTCGTAGATTAAGGGAGGTTATAGGAGAGCTGGTGAGTGAGACACAGTGCACTTTTATCAAAATGAGGCAATTTTTTTATGGTATTTTAATTGCAAATGAAGTGATACATTCGATGAAGAAAATGGAAGGAAACAGGGCCTATTTGATCTTCAAACTGGATTTCTCCAAGGTGTATGATTGTGTTCATTGGGATTTTTTGCAATTATTTTTACGCAAGATGGGTTTTGGCGATCGCTGGATTGGATGGTCTATGGAGTGTGTTTCAACGGCGAGAGCAGCTGTTCTTGTTAATGGTCCGTCTACAAATGGATTTAAATTTGGTAGAGGGCTTATCTCCATTCCTTTTCATTTTAGTGACGGAATTTTTACATTTATTGCTGGACAAAGCAAGGACGATGGGATTAATTGAAGGAATTCAAGAAGTTTCTCTGGATCAGACGATTTTGCATTTACAAATTTGCGGATGACACTATATTGTTCTTAAAAGTAGAAGAAAAGGTGGTGGAAAATATGAAATTCATTCTTCGTTGTTTTGAGATTTTTTCGGGATTGAGTATTAACTTCAAAAAATCGTGTATTGTGGGGTTTGATGTGAATGAAGAATTTCTTTATCATATGGTAGCTATTTGTAAATGTAAGATTGGGGTGTTGTCTTTTAGTTATTTGGGAATTCCATTGGGAACGGATCCAAGGAGAGTTGCTACTTGGGATGTTGTGGTTGAAAGATTTAGAAAGAAATTGTCGGGTTGAAAATGTAGAACTATGTCGTGGGCTGTAAGGGTAGTATTGATTAATGCAGTATTGTCGTCTCTGCCTATTTATTTCATGTCCTTATTTCAGGTGCCAGTGACAGTAATTAAAAAGATTGATAAAATTAGGAGAAATTTTCTGTGGGGTTGTTTTGATGGCAAACGAAAAATGGCGAAAGTTTGTTGGAACCAGATCTGCAGCCCAAAAGAAAAAGGTGGAGCCGGAGTGGTTAATCTCGCGATAAAGAACAAAGCTTTGTTAGAAAAATGGAGATGGCGTTTAGTGGTTGAAAAAAAGGCGTTGTGGAGTAAAGTGATATTAGCAAAGTATGGCACTAGTGTGCAATAGTGGAGATTTAGCACGAGCAATTCGAAAGAAATGTCTACTGTTTGGAGAGGGATTGTTGAGAATTCGTTTGATGTTAGAGTAGGTAGATGGATGGGAAATAAAGATTTTAGTTGGAAGATTGGGAATGGAAAGTCGACGTTGTTTTGGAGGATATATGGTATGGTAATGGTCCATTAAAAGTGGATTCTCCTAGACTTTTTCGATTAGCAAAACTCAAAAATGGATCGATTTTTGATTATTCGTTCAGAAATGGTTTTAGTAATGTTAAATGGGAATATCTTTTTGTACAACCTCTGTTAAGTCGTGAATTGGAGATTCTTAGTCGTCTCATTGAAAGGGTGTGATCTTGTCTGTCAGAGTTTTAAATTTATAATGAATGAGAATAATCGAATCTGGAAACTAACTATGACAACGATCGAGGCAAGTGCACCTATCGAACAGTAGTATAGTTTAGGCAAGACCGAAATGTCGAACCCAAAGGAACCAAAAGTACTAATACTCACTCTCTTTCTATTATTTAGCCTAAGAATTAAGGGATTTGTGTATCTAATCTAAAGTAACTATCAACTAAACTAAAGATGCAAAGACAAAGAGGATGAATCGAGAAAATAACTTGAGAGAAAACCAATTGATTAAGACGACACCCAAGGAAGAATCCACCTAGACTTCATTTGTTATCTAACTCTGAACCAGACGATTTATTCACTTGACTTGATTCTTAAGATTCCCTAAGTTATATTAATCCCTCTCTCGAGGCGACTAACGTCTAACCCTAGGTTGATTAATTGAAATCTCTTTCTAATTAAAACCCCTAGAATTGCATTAACTCGATCTATGGACTCCCATATTAGGTTTCACCCTAATCCGGCAAAATCTCGTCACCCTATCTCTAGGCGCGTGATCAACTCCGCTTAATTATGCTAGATCTACTCTTAGGCAGGGACTTTTGCTCCTCCACCTAAGCACATCATACTTGAATTAGTATCCCGAAAATATCAACACAAGAATTAAGAACACATAATTAAGAACAAGTCAAATATTTATCATATAGTTCAGCAAACGATAACAAGATTCATCTTAGGTTTCATACCCTCAGGTATCTGAGGGTTTAGTTCATAATGATAATAAAAGAATACATCCCAAAAGAAAAGATAAAACAAAACATAAGAAATCCTTAAAACCACCTGAAGGAATTGAAGGAGAGATCCGCCGTCTTGAGTATAATTCCGGCTTCTTGAGATGGATCAACTGGCCATCTTCGAGTAATCTCCACAAATTTGACCTTTCTTGTAACACCCCTACTACATTAATATCGAGACATAGCATTCAATTTATATATATATATATATATATATATATCCGAACTAATTTCACATCGTTTCATTTGACCAGTTTAGTAAGCACAATTCAACCCTTTAAAAAAATCATTCATGAACATAATGTACTTCACATAATTAAGTCTAAGAATTACCCAGATTACCTATATATATATATATATTTATATATATACCTTACGATGCATACTACAATCTAGACCCATGAGCATTTTATTTAAAACCGCTTTTAGCTACTTCATGGTATAACAAAATTAGCACTTCATAGGTGACTTGCCATTCTCAATTACAATCATCCTAGAAATTTAACTACGTCCGCATTCTCACAATAAATACACATACAAGGCCAATTAATATCATTATCTTCACATATCTAATAAACTAATCACAACCATCTCACTTAGGCGCAATATTCATCATAAACAAGCATATTTATTCAAATTAAGTAACATTCAACCAACAATTCATGAACATACATATTTATGTAAACATATATATAATATATTATATATAAAACAACTCAAAATCATTCAAGTCCCATTCACCTTTCCATACATCAACACAAATACATATAAGATGCACTCTTACATTAACCAAACATGAATACCGAATTCCACAAGATCAAGCCATCATAATTAGCCATTTCACATGGCATGATTAAACATATAAATCAAAAGATATTCTCAACATAGTATTTTAGCCTATACATGCCATTGACTTTAAGTTCGTTTACAAAAGTACCAAAAATTGTTTTGATAGTTGATGGACTTTGACAAGGATTCCCGATGCTCGAGCTGCAACTTTTAAGGATCTAAAAAAATGAAACAACCACACCAAGTAAGCTTAAATAGCCTAGTAAGTTATAAGCAAGAAGGTAAGATGTACAACTATGCATATGCATAACACCCATATATTCCTCTAGTTTTCCATCTAACTATTTAATAATTCCTCATATCAACCTGCATAATAGATTACCATTCATCAAAAAGGTTCATCCAATCCCAAACAAAGTAACTAAATAGTCATATGCTTTGTACTTTTATTGAATAACTTACTCGGTATTACCTCAAATAAATAAACTGTTAACCGATAAACATACCTGATACTTTTAACTACCCCCTTTTTATAAGTATCTATATCTTCGAGGTAATCGATTAATCCGTACACTCAGTGCCATTCGACCGATCTCGCACACACAGTGCTCGGTGATTAATTTTCCGCACACATAGTGCCCTTCAACCGATCTCGCACACACAGTGCTCGGTGATTAAATTCCGCACACACAGTGCCCTTCAACCGAGCCTTATAAACACTATTACATTCGACCAAATTAAATAACATACAATCGCTATTAAAACACAACCATTCGCATCACAATTTCACATATAAATTTTTCCTCAAAATATATAATCATTCAACTCAATTAATTTCAAGCTCACATGAATACAAATCTTATATTCGGCTAGCACATAAATCATTCAATGTCATATTCGGCAATGAGTAATTTAACATGTTATATCTATTTAGCAATTGCCACCACAATATAGGTTAAATTACAACAATCAACCAAATGCTTAAAACTTACCTCGAGAGTTGATGATTTTGAGTGTTCCGGCTATTCGATTAATTTGGTTTTCCTTTGTCCAACCCTTTTTCCTTTGAATCTTGATCTAAACAAATTTCAATAAAGCTTGTTCACTTCATATTCAATCAAATTAATCAAATTCTCAAGATTATAAAATTTACCATGATACCCCTAAGATTTTCAACTTTTACAAAATAGTCCTTCGTGCACAAGATTCACAAAATGTGCAAATTTTCATTAAAGCTTTAAGGGCCGAATGTCTATCATCTTCATACAAAACCATACAACCTATGTATATGCACTTTCGGTCCCCAAATATTTATTATCAAAATTTAAGCTATCCTATTCCCTCACATTCAAAATTCCATTTCTAAACATGTTAATTCATGAATATCTAATATTCCTCCACACATAATAACCAACATTATTCATCAATGGTCGACCTCTATCAGCTTTAAACTCAAAAATTTAAACATGTATTCAATAAAACTCAAAGCTATGAACAAAAAAAAATGCAAAGATTAAAAAAAATCAAGTTCAAATGCTACCTTATAGGGACATGCAAAACCGAACAATGGAGGTTTAAACTCCTCTTTTTCCCTTTTACAATTTCGGTAAAGAAAAGACCAGGGTTGAAGAAGACCACCCACTAATTGTTTTTTCAATTCTTCTTTATTAGTCATAATATAAAAAATAATCATTCCACTAACAAATAAATAAAATTATTTCATATATATAAATCTTCATCATTGCCGTCCAGTACTAGGAGAAATGTGACTATTTGACATGCAAGTCCTTTTATGTAGGGACCAATTTAATTAAACCCTCCTATTTAATACAAGCTACTATAATTACTACAACAATTTGGTCCTCTTTCTTAATTCGAATCTATAAGCAAACAAATTACCTAATGATGTTCTAACACATGCTTAAACATATATCGAAGATATAAAATAAAATATAATAATTATTTTCTAGCTCGGATTCGTGGTCCCGAAACCACCTTTTCGATTAGGGTCATTTTTGGGCTGTTACAACTCTTAGAATCAGCAAAAAAATTTTGGCAAATAGTAAAAAGAATAAATATTCGATTAATCCGGAAATTCAATTTTTTTAGAAAATTTTTCATAGAAAAGATATACATGGATATTCTTCTATATATCATTAATATTCCAAGAACCAATACCCAACTTTTTTCTTGAATCAACAAAAAAAAATGATTGAGAAGTTCATTCACAATAATGAAGCAAATCAAGAAAGAATTAATAAAACAACTAAAAATACAGATCCGTCGTCTTGAGTATAATTCTGGCTTCTTGAGATGGATCAACTGGCTATCTTCGAGTAATCTCCACAAATCTGACCTTTTTAGCTTGGCTCCTTGGCCTAGCTAACCGCCCCCTTCTAGGTTATACTTAGGGGGTTTATATAGGCTTTTGAGATAGGTTTCTTTGCCCCTAAGTATCCTTTTTCGAGTGAAATTGCTCTTTTCCACGACAGGGACACGGCCATGGCAGACGCCCGTGTGAGTCGTGGCCAGGCCGTATTCGGACTTTTAATGAGGCAAGACCGTGCGTCTTGGGCCCAGGCCGTGTCGATTTCTATTTTGGCCCAATTTGATCTGTTTTAAGCCCGTTTCCTCGTTCTTTTCATCCTCGGGTGCTTTCCTGAGTATAAAACATGAAAAGAAAGGATTAAGAGCACCTTTTTACATAAATCAAGGGATAAATCATCCAAAAGCATGCTAAATGTGGGCCTAAAATATGTTACTTTTACAGTTTATCAGGGTGATTAGTGTAGTCCTGGTCCCGGAGTGGAGGATCGGTTATTATGGATGCACGATAGTAAAGGAGAGTTCTTAGTGAAGAAGTTATCTAAATTGCTGATTGAGGGTGATAGGGATGACTCTATTTTTGCTTTTGATAAAATTTAGAAATTAAAAGTTCCTCCAAGGGTACGTAACTTTCTATTGTTGTTAGCTATTGACAGAATTCCCACGAAGGATTTCTTAGTGAAGAGAGGGGTGAATCTGCAAACCATATTGAATGTTTGCCATTAGTGTAATCATAAGTTGGAGAGGGCAGACCATTTGTTCTTTAAATGTAATTTTATTGTTGGCTTCTAGAGGAGGATTTTTAATTGGTGGGACGTTGGCTGGAAATTGGTGAGCAGTTTTGAAGAATTTTACTCTTTATGTTTTAAAGTGAAGCTTCATGGTTCTTGCAAAACGTCTGTGGTTGATTGCAATTGCGGCTTCTTGTTGGTCTATTTGGCTCACTAGGAACGATATGGTGTTTGAAAGAAAGGTGTTGTCGATGGATAAACTGATTTTTCATTCCAAGATGAGGGCATTATTGTGGGTAAAAGTTACTTTCGATGAGTGAATGGTTCAAGAGAGATTATGGTGGTTTTGTCCGTACAATTGCAGTTTTTCTAAATCTGTGTCACGGGGTTGGAGTTATCCTCCACATGGTGGATGAAATTTAACGTTAGTGGTATAGCTTCTGAGGTTGCTTTGGGTGGTGGAGGTGTGCTGAGAGATGAGGAAGGAATTGTAAGAGCTTTATTCTCGGGTCCAAGTGATGCTTGTGATGCAGAGTCAGCTAAATTAGGAACAATTATCACTGCGTTGGAAGTAATTATTGAGATAGGATGGAAGGGATCTGGTTCGTTTATTGTTGAAATGGGATCGAGATTCGTGTATAATTGGATATTGGACAAAATAAGGAGACCTTGGTCGAAACAAGCTACATTTGTATTTTGAAAGGAGGATTGCCTGTGTGGGAGAGGTTACTTTTTCATTAGCTGAGCTGAATGGTAATGAAATGGCAAATTCATTAGCGACTGCTAGAATGAGAAGGCCTGGTATGTTTAAGGCTTGGTGGTGAGTTCAAGTCTTGGACTGTTATAATTATGTCAGAACAAGTATGTGGGTTTATTGTTTTAGAGTCTTAGGGAGTTTGGTGCTGGTTTTTTGTTCTTTTGCTTAGAGGGCTGTCCAATAGAGGGGGATTTTGGGATTATTGGGGTGCTTTTGTGGTTATCCTTTTGAGTGTGGTTTTTGTTCATGGGTGTGGGTCTGTTTGTTAGGGTTAGGGTGGCATTTGTCAATATGTTATTGCAATTGCGGTATTGTAATACCTTGATTGAGCAAAAAAAAAAAAAAAAAAGATCAATGCAATTTGAATGTATGCTTTAGATTGATTGTGTCCAAAGAAAAATCAGTAGTTTTCAACTTTATATGGGATGATATTTGGGGTTTGTGTTTAGCAATAATTCTTATATTAGGGTTTGAATATTTTTTGGTTCAAGTTAATTTTTGAATTTGGCAATTATTCTAACATTAAAATCTAAACTATAGAGTTTTCAAGAAAATATTAAGGACTAACTTAGACCAAAAAAAAGTTTAGACCCCAATGCGTTAACCCTAGTTAAACACATATTTCTCCAAAGACAAAAGAGTGTCAAAGTACGAGGTGAAGACAAAAAATTGCTTTAAGAAAACCAGAAATGAATAATAAATTTTTTTAGATCTAAAATAAAAAAATTACCATTTTATTAATTTATGATTTTATAAATCTTGAAGGAACTACATAATTAATTTACCATTTAGGGGATACCTCCTCCTTGTCTTCACCCTTGTCAAAGTTGCAATGTCTTGTAACTTAATTAGGGTTATTCATTCTCATTCTAAATTAGACAAGAGTTTTGCATAAATATTGCATTAATTTTTTTAAAAATTAAAACTTAAGTAGGTATCAAGAAATTGCAATCAGAAGTGTTGAGGCAAGATGTGAAGAATAAAGATGAGTGGTGCTTGGCAGTGCTTACTGTAGACTGCCATTGAAGTAGTTTATTATTTTCCTCATTTGATTTGGTAATTTAATGAAGAAAATATTTAGACATGTTAACATATTGTTATATTAAAGATACTATGGATTATTTATGAAAATCAATCCTTGACTTTTGAAGAATTTAGATCACACAACTCTAATAAAGAGAATATATGTTCCTTTACGCAATTGTAACTTACTTAATTGAGAGTATATATAGAGAGAGAGAGAGAAAGAGCATTGCTAGTGTAGCTTTATGTATTAATTAATTCCAATATCAAAATTATTTAAAGAGATGACCCAAAAATGTGATTGGTACCCTTTGATTATTTTATATTTATATACAAATGGTCTAATTTTAATTTTAGTCCTCATACTATGTTAACTTTGTGATTTAATCTCTCTAGTTTAATATTATTTGGTCTCTTTACTTTTATGGTGTTATTAGTGTGCGCAAATTGATGATATAAGCGATGATGTGAAATTTTTTTTAAAAATAGCTTTAAGCATTTAGTTAATTTGTAAATCACATAGATTGCATATGATTTTATATATTTTTTAGTTTATAATTAAAGCTCACCCAACGTTCAAGATATAAAGAGCAATAACGTTGTTATATGTATAAAAGGTGGAAGAATAAATGAGAAAAAGAAAAAGAAAACAGTTAGAATATTATAGTTTGGCAAGTGTTGAATGGAATATAGTTAGATTCATATAAATCTACAACAATCTTGAAGAAAGGAAAAGAACAGAACCTATTGTAGGATGACATGTATATAGATCAATGCAATTTGAATATATGCTTTAGATTGATTGTGTCCAAAGAAAAATAAGTGATTTTCAACTTTATATGTGGATGATAATTTTCGCTTTATGTAGTTGGAAAAGGCATCCTACATTTTGGGTTTTTTTTTTTTTTTGAATTACAAGAGGAGGATAAAGTCCTAACAGCAATGTGATTAATGCGACTCAAACTCAGGCCACATTTGAGACGGTGAATGCCCTAACTATCATACTAACACATGGGATTCTGTTGGGTTCCTTTTTAATCAAATTAAGTGAGACAATCTCCTTGTAGTTAAACACATATTTTTACAGGGACCAAAAATAAAAAGACAGTCAAAATTGCTATGTCTTGTAATTCAATTAGGGTATCAAGAAATTGTTTAAAAAATATATATTATACCCATACAACAATAAGTACAAATAAAAGCTAACAATAAAAAAATCATACAAAGACTTGAACTAGTAACTGATAGGTACTATATGATATTAGTGAGTTTCTTCCTGCTATTGTGACCGCAAATTTCTACCAAGATTTTGCCTTGTCCGTATTATCTAATTAAGTGTTTCTCCGTCTTCTTGGACAACTGAATTGCTTGAAATTGAAATTGGTCTCAGTATGAAAATATCATCTATAATTGATTTGAGTGACCAATGAACTGAGAAATTCTTTTCAATGATTTTGTCCAACAACTTATCATTTACTTTTAATACGCTTGTTGACGCCCTATTTCAAAATCATTGCTAATGCAAATCTCAATAACAATTTTCTTCCTTCTTGGAAGTAGTTATAGTCAGGGGTCTCATGTAAGATGGTGTTAACGTGTTAGGCTTGTCATCTAGTAATCATTATGGAATGCGTGGGAAAGATGTTTTTGATGGGATGAGGATGTCTGTGATAGGACAAATCCTGTCATTCGTTCCAACTTGATGGGATAAAGCAACTTCACCATTTTAATTGATTTAAATGATTAAATTAAAATTTTATCATTTGGGGGGCAAAGTGTAATTTTACCATTACTAATTTAAAATTTTATAAATTATAAATGAGCCTAAATGGAAATTTTTTCATTTTAAGAGGGGCGAGGCCCTTGCTAGCTCCCCTGGCTTCGCCACTGCCAACAACCTCAAATTCTTGATGAAGGTTAGGCCTTCCGTTGTCCAGATGGTCATCCCAGAATGGTGAATTCACAGGTTACCTCCTAATTTTGAGCGCTTTTACAGCTTGCCACGTGTCATAATGCAGTTGAGAATATAACATATTAACTAAACTAACTAAACCGAAACCAAATTAATCAAATTACATTACATTTATTAATTCAATTAGCGTGATTTTAACCAAATTTTACACTTATTTAAAGGGATAAAGATCATGAACCCGTGTATTGGCCTTATGGTCAGGATGTTCACTATCCCAGGTATGGCTAGGTTTGAGTCGCGCTAATCACGTTATTGTTAAGACTTTACTTTCCTCTTATAATTCAAAAAAAAAAATCATATTGTAAACTTAAAAAAAAAAGAAGAAGATAAAGATCATACCTAAAAAAGGATAAATATCATTAATAATACTGGATTCCTTTAACTATCTCAATTCTAATCATCTATAATGATTAAATTAATGTATGATTATCTTATACATATTTCTACTTATATAATTACAGTTGAGTTGCCATTTGTCTGTCACCTATAACAAATTAAAACTTTCGGTGAAGCTCCCAAGAGCATCTTGTGATAAATCATTTCAAATTAATCACATGCTATTACTTTCCTCCGGACCTATATCGATCGTCGAATTGTCATTTGGAGTTTGTTAGTCGAATATAAAAAAAGAAATTTATTACCTAATAACTTAAATGAAAACTTTCAAAAAATTCAGTGACCATTTTATAACTTTTTTAAAATTTAATGATCAGTACGTAAATCTACTAATAATTTAATGACATTGGATGTAATTTACCCTAATTATTATGTTGAGTAACCCCCTTTACATGGGCCAATAATGGGACTCTGATGGCTTAGATTAAAATAGCATCAAATAAACATTTTAACATTTTTGGTAAAAGTATCATAGATGCTTTTTTTTATTAGGAGTCGGATTTTATTTTGCTCTATTTACTAAAAAATAGATAGATTAATTCATATATATTAGATTAAAGAGCAAACTAGTCTTTCTGTTAAAAATTTAGTCTATTTTTACTGTTAAAAATCGGTTATTATATGTCAATATGAGGTACACATGGCATGCCATGTGTCTCTCTGTTTATTATGTTTGTCACGTCAGTTTTTATTACTAGAAATGGATGTAATTTATAACAGAAAAGACCAATTTACTCTTTAATTTAACATATAATTTACTATTTTTTTAGTAAAGAGTGTAAGATGTAATCTAATTCCTAGTGTAAGGATTTTCATAATACTTTTACCCAACTTGTTGAAATCTTAGCAATGTGAGATTGCTCAACATTGCAAACTACCAATAGAAACTGAATTAGAAGGATTCTGTAGTAGATCATATCGGAATCCAGTTATATCATGCGAAACCTAAAGGAAAAATATTTGTGTCAAATTCCTGTTTTCATCCCTATACTATACTTAATTTAGAGATTTAATTCTTCTATTTTAATATAGCATAAATTAATAAGTAGACGAGTGTGATTTTAAAAAAAAAATAGTCGATTGGTATCGGTATTATCGTCAGTGCAGGAGGATATGGAATTAAGTACGCTGAAACGCATTATCCTCTTATTTAAGGGTTAAGAGAGGCTATGAATAATTTTAGGTATTGTATAAAAAAAATAGTTCAAATCACAAAACTGAGTTTTTTTAATGGAAAATTAGTGAAGAAATCTACCTTTTAAAATGGCACAATGAATCAAATTATCCAAAAATTAAATTTTAACAGAGTTGATGATTTAAACTAATGCATAATATTAATAACAGTAAAAAATTAAATTATATCAAATTAAAGTATATTAATTGAATATCAAATTAATTATAGTACGAGGATGAAATCATAATTTGACCAAAGATTTTATATTCTTCAACGGGTAGAATACAGAATATTATATTAATATTACAGCCATTGAAAATTGCATCACAGCTTTGGCCACATACAAATTAGGTAGAAGATGTAAGTAATTAACTCCTTTATATAGTGATGCCCTAAGACTTGAAATACATTAAACTACTACATATTGACTTATACATCCAAACATTGCAGAGGAGCCTAATCTTCTATTTTCTTCTCGCCAAATAATATAATTTATTTTATAAAGTAATGATATATTTGTCATTATCTAACTCAGTTGATATCGAGTCGACTCGTGACACCAAATTCAATACAAAATTTAATATTAATAGAGATATATGAATGATAAAAAAGCACTCTTGAAATAATATAATTTACTTTGTTAGTAGAGATATATGAGCAGAAGTTGAGGCCCTAAAACTTGCAAATACATCTCTCTACATATTATAGGAATATATGGAGAAAACCCTTGAAATTATACAATTTACCATATAAAGTAATGATATATTCGTCATTATGCAACTTAGTTGGTATCTGATCGATTTGTGACACCAAATTCAATACAAAATTAATATTAGTAGAGATATATGAATGATAAAAAAATTATCAAATAATATAATTTACTTTATTAGTAGAAATATATGAAGAGAAGCTGGAGTCCTAAAAATTACGAATACATCGCTCTACTCAATAAAGGATTTAATAGGAGTAGAGGAAGCCCTAAAACTTGCAAATACATCCCTCTACATGTTATAGGAACATATAGAGAAATTACTACTATACATTAAACTACTACATATTGACTTAATTATATGTAAATCCAAACGCTGCAGAGGAGCCTACTCTTCTATTTTCCACTATATAAATTAGAGCTACAAGAACTGAATGTGTATAGAACTATACACTATCAGTGTATCAAATATTAATCATTTACCCAATGGTATAACCATATTTCATGGCATATTTAACAAGATCATCCAACTCGTCATCACTTACATATCCATCTCCGTTGCCATCAGCTAGAGAAAGCCCTCGGCTGGCTCTCCAACGTGGAATATAAGCACCTAAGCTGGCGAACGCATTCCTCAACTCTTCTTTGCTAAGACGACCGTCTTTGTTAACGTCGAAATTCTTGAATCTGTCTTTCAGTTGAGCCTCGGTCATCGGCACAGGGCCTGGTGTTTTCCTTCGGCAAGTACTGGGGATACTCTTAGGTGATGAATGGTTGAAGCAAAGCATGTTGTGTAGGAGGAGAATATAGTTTTGTTTGCTGTAGTTGGCGTAAATGAGATTAGTGTATATATAGAGAGAGCATTGCTAATGATAGCTTTGTGTATTCCATTTAGGATAAGATCTGCGTTGCCACCCTTTGATGTTTTCTTTGTTTTCATTTGTACCCTTGGATCGAATCTTGAAGAAAAAGGTAATAGATAAACACTGGCTCTGCCAATCTTTTGAAGTGATTCTCAATTTATCTCTGTAGTCCTTTGTAGACCCTTGACTCATACATATCCTTTACTGATCTTGAAGGAACTGTATTTAATTTTTCAATTCAAAGCGGAAAAGTATGCCACAAGCTTCGAGAAACTTTTGAGTAAAGATGTTCATGAGCCGGGCCAAGTTTAGATCAAGCTAAAGCTTAATATTAACTTACTTTATATTTATAAAAGTCCAGCTCGAAATATAAGCTTAAAATTTTGATCAAGTCTACCCATATGTGTAAATAATAATTAAGTTAAGTTCATTTTAGGTACACCTATATTTTTAAATATATATATATTTTATATTATTTTTATTTTAATATTTAAAAATTTTGTATATTTTTCATTTATTAAAATTTTGTATATAGATAACTTAATAATTTTTTAATGTTTACATTATAACTTTACATGTTACTATAGATTTAACTTTTATGTGTTATAAATATAATATATAAAAATAATATAATATATTATAAACTTAGAAAATGGGTTGGATCAAGCTCGAGTTTTGAATTTTTGAATCCTAACTTAGTTCATATTTTAAACGGGTCTAATTTTATTGTCAAAACTCATTTTTTGAACTTAACTTTTTTTTTTACCCAAATCTTATAAATTTTGAACAAATCTTCAAAATTGTACGAATCGTTAAATAGTTCTAATTTAGATCACTAAAAAACGTGTAAATTAAGCTTAATTAATACACATTTTATCTCTTACTATTAACTTTGGTCCAAAATGAATTTTTTGAATGAAATTAATGAAAGCTCTTGAAAGCAACACGGAATAAAATCAACAGATTTAATGGGTTCTCTTCATAGGGAGATAAGGTACATCCATACCTAATGCATGCATTCTTTTTGTTCCTTGTATGTTGTATTATACGGAGAAATTAATTAATGGACCATTCCCATCATAAAATTTATGGTCTCTTTTTAATTATTTAATAATATTTTGGTATTTTTTTTCATCTCATTAACATATAATTTTAATATTTTTTATCCTGAACTCAAAACCCTAACCCAAACATTAAATCTCAAACCTTAACCCTAAACTCAAATCTCAAACCTTAAACCTTAAACTGAACCCTCGAATCTTGAACCCATCAAGGTTCGAGGTTCAAAGTTTGAATTTAGGATTCAAGATTCAGGGATTTAGATTTGTGGTTCATGATTTAGGGTAAAAAAATCAAAATTATGTGTCAATGACATAAAAAAATTGTTGAAATATTATTAAATAATTAAAAAAGGGTCGTAAATGATGTGGTGGGAATGGTTCATAAAATAATTTCTCATATTTAATGAACTTCCCAATTGGTTTTCTTAAGAAATTGATAAAAAAAAAGTTTGTACTATATCCTAAAATGCATTTTGGTGTTATATTTTAAAAGGAGTAAAAAAATATTATTGTACATTAGAAAAAAAAAAAAAAAATCTTTTTAATAAAGGTTGGAAAAAAGCTGTTGATTTTCTTTTTGGTAGATAAAAACAATATTAAGCAACTATATTATGACAACCAAATTAAAATATCATAGAAACATTAAAATCAGTCAGCACTAGACCCTGCGCTGAAGGAGGTCGCTCTGCAAATAAATGTAATCCTTTAAACCATGTAGCAGAATATTTGTTAAAATGGTCTGCAACTCCGTTTTGGGTTTTTGAAATATAGCGAATACATATCTTCCACTTCCAGTTAAGCAGTTAATGTATTAGGCACAATTCCATCAAATTATTATCGATAAATCTATCAGTCAAAATCATCTCCATCAATAAAATATTATCACATTTCAATTTTAATTGTCGAAAACTCTTATCCCACATTAAGCGCAGGCCTTCAACAACGAAAAAAGCTGTTGATTTTAAGATGCGAATTCTCGATATTCGTATTTAAAGATTTAAGTTAAAGTAAGACTTGGTTTAATGTAAAAAATTGCAAGGTTTTGAAACATATAAAAATCAAAGATGGGACATGTACCATACTTTTGCCTAATAAATTTAGTTACTTTCAAAATTTCATTTTAAAAAATTAGAATCTATATTTGCTTTTTGTCCCTGTAGCAGGCTAATTTCGCCCGAGTTAAAATTACAAATAAATGAAACAAAAAATATTAAACCAAAAAAATATAATAAAATTTAAATAAAAAAGTCCAAAGTCCAATTACAAACATCAGGTCCAAATAGCTCAATATTAAAAAAAACTCTAAAGGCCAAATGGCCTAACAACCTAAACAATATTCAAAAAAAAAAAAAAAAAGAAACCCTAGCCCCTTGCATCGCTCCTCGTGCCACGTCAACAAGCTCTCGCCCCGAGATCTGCCACTGTTAATACCTCTGCCACCGTTGACTCAACCACCACCTGCAAAGAAAGAAAGCATAGAAGTAGAGAGACCACGAGCAAGCAACAGTAGCAAAAACAGTAAAATAATATGTAAAAATCGGCTATAAAAGCCGGATGAAAAATGTAATCTTACACAGAGAAAAGTATACGAAAGCAATAAAAAAATCGAATACAAACTTGAAACAAAGAAAAAGAAGGTGATTTATTTTTATTTTCAGATTCGAAAGCCAAGTTTTTATCCTTTTTTTTATTATTTTTAAAGGCATTCGCCTTTGGATTTGGGTTTATGGGTGTCAAAAGACTAAAAGTGGGGCTTTTTGCATTTTTCGGGCACGGTAGAGCCTAGCGTCGGCGATCGGCGGCTGTCGGCAGATCACGGTGGCTCCTTTGGCCAGAGGTGGGGAGGCTTGGAGAGAAAAAAGAAGTTTTCAGAAATTTTTTTTTAAGCTAGGGTTTGAAATGAAATTTTTGTATTTTTTTCACTTATATAAGCCCCCCAAAACGCCTTCGTTTTGGGCCTAAGCTTTAGACGCCAAAACAGCATCGTTTTGACGCGACCCGCGCGTCAACCCAACCCGCTCCAGAGGATTCGCGTGTTTTCAACAAATGGTATATTTGCGTGAATAGTCCTTTCGCTTTTGCGGTGCGCTTCAATTTAGCCCTTTTTTACTTTTTTTTATTTTATAGATTTGGCCACTGAATTTTTCGCGCGTTTCAATTTAGTCCCTGGCTCGCTGAAGGGACGGTGTCAAGAGGATTGGGTTATTTTCTCATTTGGTCCTCGCTGGTTTCCGTGCCTTATATTTTAGCCTTTATTTATTTATTTTATCATAATTTTTATTTTTAATTTTGTTTTTATTCTGATTTAATCCTTGGCTATTTATTTTCAGCCCTTGATATATTTTATAGGTTATATTTATTTATTTATTTATTTATTATCTTATATTCTTCATATACATATTAAAAATTGTAATGTTTATATTTCTTTATTTAAATATTTGTTGTTGATTATTACATTTTTCCATTCGCATATTATTATTATTATTATTATTATTATTATTATTATTATTATTATTATTATTATTATTATTATTATTATTATTATTGTCGAAACCATCCCTTTTTTGAAAAATGCAGGAATCGACTTGGGTTTTGAAAACGAATAAAACGGGAGTCGCCACCAATCTTTTTTGTTGAGGTATGATTGGGTCACCTTACGAAGTGGTTGCTTTAAATAAACCATTTAATTTATCAAAGCAACGATTTTGGTCTACGAAATTTAAAGAAACAGGTTCGGGAGTCGGTTACGCACGAGGAAGGGTTAGCACCCTCGATACGCCCAAAATTGGTACCTAATTGATTATCTAATGTCTTAATGTCGAAAATTTGAAAAGATTTGAAAATATGATCCTCTTTAAAAGAACGTGAACAAATCGAAAGTGGATGATAAGACATTCTTATTTCCAAGAGATAAAATGTCGTACTCAGTAAGTTAGGGCACAACATTTTGGACTCTCGAAATTAAGCTTGTCTCTTGAATTTAAAATTCAGATTCGAGTTCGAGGAGGATATCTCATTATTTGACAAATGAGAAACTGGAACTCAGTAAGTTAGAGCTCGATCTCTCGAAATTCCAAATACGGGACATTTGCCTTCGTTTTAAAAATTTTATCTCGGGATAACAAAACATCACATCCAATGCTTTAGGACACGACATTTCGAATTTCCGAGAATAAGTTTTTTGTTTAAAAAAGTATTTGTTTTAAAAGGATATTCAGTTATTTAGATTAAACGAGGAAAATCGAAACCCAATACTTTAGGCTACGATCTCTTGAATTTCTAAACACGGAATATTGCCTTTGAGAACGAAAGCAATCTTGTATTGTGCAAAAATTGATGTAACACAAGTTTATAAAAATGAAAAGAACCAAATCATGATATTAACAGGTATAATAATAATAATAATAATAATAATAATAATAATAATAATAATAATAATAATAATAATAATAATAATAATAATAATAATAATAATAATAATAGTAAGTATATATACAAGTAATAGTACAATAATAGTAGTAATAGAAATAATAATAAAATAGTAATAATAGTAATTATATACAAGTAGCAGCACAATAATATTGGTAATAGAAATAATAGTAGTATAATGAAAGTAACAATGATGAAAAATAAAGCAAATGGTAATAATAATAATAATAATAATAATAATAATAATAATAATAATAATAATAATAAAAGTAATGAACATGAACAAAAATGGAGTGCTTGGGGTAAATTTGAATAAAACAAGAGGGAAGGATCAGATTGAAATGCGTGAAAGAAGGGAGGGACTAAAATGGACAATAACCCCTCCTTCAAAACGCGCGGCAGTGGATGGACCAGATCAAAAATCAAATAAACTTCCAGGGCAAATTTTAAAGAAACTGAAAACCCGATTGCAAGAATGTAAAATAACGGAGGGGCTAAATGTGCAATTAGCCCCTCCCAACAAAACACGCTGATCCTCTGGCCGGGTCGGTCGTGCGCGCGGGTTATATGCTAAACAACGTCGTTTTGGGCATTAATGGCCAGCCCCAAAACGACGTCGTTTTGAGAGGCTATTTAAAGGCCAAATTCTTTAAAAAAAATCATTTTTCCATTCATTCTTAAAAAAAACTTCTTAAACCCCTTTCTTTTTCTCTGCAGGTTCTGCAGATTCCGGGGAGCTTCCGGCACTCGGACCACCACGTGCCGCCGTCGGCCACCGCGCACGGTGGCCGGAAAGGTAAAACTTCTCTCTCTCTTTTTTTAATAGGTATGTATATTATATATATTTTGATTGAATAATAAAAAATAAAAATCAAAACGACGAATAAAAAAAATGCAAAATCACCTCCTTCTCCTTTTAATGTTCACTCTGCCCTTTTTAATATTTGAATCTGTTTTTTGTATTTCCCCAAATCACCCCTCTTTTTATTTTTTGTTTGTAAATGCTTAAAAAATAAAAAAAGAAACAACAGCAAATAATCATAGAAAACGAAGACGAAAAAGACTAAAATCAACCTTGGGGCTTCTTCTCCCTTTCTTGTTTGAATCTAAAAGCACCGTTTTATTGATGACCAAAAAAAAAAAACCCATCCTACATCATTTCCTTTGGTTTTTATAACCAAATTAAAGAGAAAAAAATAGAAATAAAAAAAACAATAGTATTTGTCTTCTTGCTGCCATTATTGCTCTTGTTTTGTCTTTGTCTCCTTCTTTTTCTTTTTGCAGGTGCAACTTGGGCAAGTGGCTAATGGGTAGGAGATGGGGGAGCGGCGCTGGTGGAGTAGAGTCCTAGGGTTTTGTTTTGTCTTTTTCTTTCTTTTTCTGGTAATGGGCTGGTTTATTATTGGGCTTATTGGGTTTGCTTTTTTTTTAAAAAAATTGGGTTTTGTATATTTTGGGCTCGGACAAATTTGGGCTAATACAATTATTATTATTATTATTATTATTATTATTATTATTATTATTATTTATTGTCTTACTTTATTTTAAAATTCATACCGTTCATATTTGCACATATTGTTATATTGTCATTATTATCCTTTTTCATTTTTTGTTTTTGTTTTTTGTTTTTGTTATTTTATTATTCCTTTTATTATTTTTGGCATTTTCAAATAGTGCCTTTTCAATCATGTATTTTTCATTTATTTTAAGTTATTTTATCGTTTTAAATATACATCATTTTAAATATTACATTTGTTATCATTCAAAAATGAGGAAAATTAAAAAATAGGCAATGTTTGATATTTAGAGATTCGAGAAGTTGTACCCTAACTTACAGGGTTTCAATTTTCTCTTTGAACCTAAATGACCGAATATCCTCTTAAAATCAAAATACATGGGATTTAATTAAATAATAAAAAACGAGCTTATTTTTCGAGATTTCAAGGTGTCTTATCTTAACTTACGAGATGTGATCTTTTGTTACCTCGAGATGAGATGACCTTTAACATAGTTCAACGCATATCACTTTAAATATCATGTTCATTTTTATTTTATTTTTTTTGCACGATGAATAAAAAGAAAATTTTTTAAATCGAAACGACATTCATTATTTTTGGAATTAGAAAAGTCGTGTTCCTAACTTGCTAAATATGTCTTTTTTCTAAAATCGAGATGATCGAATATATTTTAAAATAAATAAAATTTTTAGTGTTTATTCTCGTTCTCGAGGATTTAAGGCATTGTGTCCTAACTTACGGGACATGATCCTCTCTTCTCGATTAACTTGACATAAGCCCTTTTTACGAAAATTAATTTCGTTAAGTAATGTCTTAATAAGGGATCGTGATAAACCATAATTGTAACATATTTTAGACTCACATTTAATATGCTTTTGGATGATTTATCCTTCAATTTATGTAAAAAGGTGCTCTTAATCCTTTCTTTTCATGTCTCATACCCAGGAAAGCACCCGAAGATGAAAAGAACGTAAAACGGGCCTAAAACGGAGTAAATGAGTCATATCACAAAATCAACACGGCCTGGCCCAAAGTCCACACGGCCGTGCCTTAACATTCATGTAGAACACGACTTCAACCCCGATTTACACGGCCGTGCCTCAATTTACAAATCCGAACATGGCCTGAAGTCGAGCCACACGGGCGTGTGATATGGCCGTGTCCCTGTCGTGGCAATGAACAATTTCATTCGGATTTGGATACTTTGGGGCAAAGAAACACATTCCAAAAGCCTATAAATATCCCCTCAGTGCCACCTTTGAAAAGGATCAAAGCGAGGCCAAAGAGCCAAGCCGAGAAGGTCAGAGTTAAGGGAATCACTCGAAGATAGCCAGTTGATCCATCCCAAGAAGCCGGAGTTATACTCAAGACGGCGGATTTCTCCTTCAATTCCTTCAGGGGGTTTTAGGGATTTCTTATGTTTTGTTTTATCTTTTCTCTTAAGATGTTTTCTTTATTTGTCATGAACTAAACCCCTCAGATACCTGAAAGGGATGAAACCTAGATGAATCTTGTTATTTGATTTCTGAATTGTATGATAATTATTTAGTTTGTTCTTAATTATGTTGCTTAATCCAAATCTGATATGCTTAGGTGGAGGAGGAATAGACCCTGCCTGAGAGTAGATCTAACATAATTAAGCGGAGTTGATCGAACGCCTAGAGATAGGGTTACGAGATTTTGTCGGATTAGGGTGAAACCTAATATGGGAGTCCATAAATCGATTTACTGCTATCCTATGGGGTTATTATAAGCGAACGAGAGTTCCACTAATTAACCTAGGGTTAGACGTTATTCGCCTCGAGAGAGGGTTTAATATACGTTAGGGAGTCTCACGGATCAAGCTAAAAAAATCATATGGTTCAGTGTTAGGTAACAAGTGAAGTCTAGGTGGATTCTTCCTGAGGGTATCGCCGTAATCAACTAAGTTTTTCGTCAAGTTATTTCCCAATTCGTTCTTTTTGTCTTTGCGTCTTTAGCTTAGTAATCGTTAAAAGCAACTTCACTATATTTTTAAGGCTAAATAATAAAAAGAAAGTTAGTATTAGTACTTTTAGTTCCTTTGGGTTCGACAATTCGGTCTTGCCTAAGCTATACTACTATTCGATAGGTACACTTGCCTTTAATCGTTGTCAGAGTTAGTTTCTAGGTTCGATCACATTCATTATAAATTTTTAAATCTCTGATTTCAGCGATCAGATCGTATTTTAAATTCTCTTCAAATTTTCAATTCACGACACCAAGATACCAAGTAATCAATTAGGTACCAATTTTGGGCGTAATGAGGGTGCTAATCCCTTCTCGTGCGTAACCGACTCCTGAACCCGTTTTCTAGATTTCTGTAGACCGAAAAACAGTGTTTTAATAAATCAAACCTCTTATTAAAACAATCAAATTATGAAGTAACCCAATCACACCTCCTAAAAATGATTGGTGTTTACTCTCATTTTCATTTTAAAATAAAAATTCGAATTTCAAAAAAAAGGTTTCGACAGTCCCAATATAATATTCTTTTCCTTTATTGCCAATGAAAAAGATATATGTGAATTATTAATTGCGCATGGCTAAGTGCTAACCTTAGATTTTGTTGGATTTGGTCGTTCAATTAGTTATATAAAATTACAATTTATTTTTTTTACTATACTTAAAATTATTCATAATTCCACTCCAATTTTTAAATAAAAAGATAAATGTATTTGAGTGTGTCTGAACCTATATTCTTTTATACAGACAATAATACTAATGACAATCGAATTAAAACTCAATCGACATAAAACTACAATTTTTAAATTTTTTCATTCATTTTAATTTTTGGATGTAATATATATATATATATATATATATATATATATATATATATAAAGTTAGAAATACAAAAGATTTTAACGTGCAAAAGGAACATGTGGCCTTTTTTTTCATAGGCAACATGATTCCTCCAAATCCTATTGTTTAATTTGTTGAAGTACTTTTTTTTTACTCCAAATTCATAATCTAAATATTACTATTATTTATTTAATTTTTTATTATCATTGAATTTTAATTTAGTTTGTATCGTTATTGTGAATATGCTTAAACGCATAATATCTTTCACTTTAAAAATTAGGTAGAGTTTAATTTGTAGTTGTTTAATGGCAATGAAATAGTATGGCTGATATTCTGGGAATAACAGGTATAAGGAGTCCTTCGTTTTTGAATGTCGGGAGATGATTATTTTGGGCTACATATTAGTTTTAGTTTGAGTTGATGTTGATTGCCTGTATTTCAAAGCGGAAAATTACTCTGAGAGTTTCTCTAATATTTTTTATTTTCCAACGTCTTTCAATCTTTGTCATTTTTATATGGATAGATAAAAAGGAAAAAGAACTAGGCAGAGTTGAGCAACTTGAAGCATTATATAAAAAAAGGTATATGTTTTTATTATACCTTGAATCTCATCTTTAAAAGGGGCGGAAATTTTTATATATAATTTATCCGATCAACTTGAATTGAACACAATTTAATTTAATTTAATCATAGAAAAAGTAATAGTTTGTTTGGTTAAATTCAATTACTAGTCATATATTAAGCGTACAATGTCAATTTACTTCATATTCTCCAATTGAATCATTCTAAGCCTCTATAGTTTTCAAATTTTGAAATTTCAATCTTAACATAAATGGTAGTCATTAATCCATTAGTTGGATTTTTAGTAAGCAATTTGTGGAAATAATAAGTTGACATGACATTACACAGGTGATAATATATTTGTCACATTAGATTATGAAAATAACAGGACTTAATGAATTTAACAATTATTGTATGATGAGGATTAAAATTTTAAAATTTGAAAAGTATAAAAACTAAAAATAACCAAATTAAAGTACATAGATTAAACCCACAACTTTTACAGAGTACAAGGACGGATAGCAGAATTTAACCTAAAAGTTATTAATATTGGAGGATTTAGGTGGCCAATGTAAATGTTTCTTGGTTTGATATTTAAACCCTTTTAAATAAAATTTTTTAACTTTCAACCCTCAAAAATATTATAATTTTATTTCAATCTTTCCACCCAAAGTTATGTTCCTGGCTTCGTTCCTAATTAGACCAAAGTAATTAACGAGAAAATGACTATATTATACATTAAATTACTACATATTGGACTTACGTATATATACACCATAACACCACAAAGGAGCCTACTCTTCTATTTTTTTTCATATCTTCAAATTACAGCTACAGGTAAACACTAACAACTCCAAAACAAGAAAAATAAAGAGTTGCCAACAGATTGATGCCCAAAATTTAAGGCAATTTTCTATTTTACTTATTGGTATACCCACATTTCAAGACGTATTGAAGGAGAACTTCCAACTCCTCGTCACTTATGTACCCATCTCCGTTCCTATCAGCTTGTTTAAGCCCTCGGCTGGCTCGCCAACCCGGTAGACGAGAGCCTAAGCTAGCAAACGCATTCCTCAACTCATGTTTGCTGAGATGACCGTCTTTGTCGGTGTCGAAACGCTTGAATATGGCTTTCAGTTCGGTTACCGGCACGGGCCCTCCTTTCCTTAGGCATCGGCAAGTACTAGCCGGGAGATTTTTGGGTGTATCCTTAAAACGAAGCATGTTTTTGGTGAAATAGAGAGGAAAATTGTGTAGGGCAAGAATAGTTGCTTTGTGTTGCCTTAGTTTTGCTTAACTGAGATTATGTATATATTGAAGATTGATAGTTAATGAAAGTAGGGGAGAGCACAGTTTATTTAGTATTTTTTTTTTTATCTATCGGCTGTTATTAAAATTCATAATCGAATCATTTAACTTAATCGACTTATATACAAGGGCGGTGCCTCCTAAAATGAGAAAATAACACTTTTACCCTCTTTAAATTTTATAAAATTATTAGTAAATGATCAAATTGCATTTTGGCCTTTCAGAAATAATAAAATTTTAATTTAATCTTTTAAAAATTTATAAAGATATAAATTAATACAATGATTGAATTACATTTTAGCTCTTATAAAAATACATAACTTAACTCCACCTAAAAAAATAATTTTTGGCTCACCCCTACTCTTATCTATATTAACTATTTAAATATATTTATAATATATAATAAATATATAATATAAGTCGGTTAATCAATTTAATCAATTGAACCAGTTGATGTTAAACCAATTTGGTTAAGATCATAAAGGTTGATCGATTTAAGGGTTAGAAGATGATTAATTAAATTGATTAAGTATAAAAACCGATTAAATCGATTGCCTTAGAGGAGACCCAAAACAAATCTCGGAAAAAAAACAATCATTTTGAAGTGATTCTCAATATTTTTAGCTCTTTGAGACCATTGACTGATATCCTTTACTAATGTTGAAGGAATTTTAGTTAATTTTGCAACGTGGACTGGTAGATTCAAAGCAGAAGAGTGAGATAAAAGCCAATGGGAACTTTTGAGAGAAAATGATGGTTGGAAAGAAAAAGATGTAAATTAAGCTTTGTTTAATGCATTTTTTTCTCTCTTTTAGTATTAAACTTTTTATCCCAAAGGAATTTTTTGAGTGAAATGAAAGCACTTGAAAGGAACACAAGTGGGTTATTTTTGGAGATCATGCACTGATTCGATCCTCTATTATTAATATTGCACAAAGTTGTTCATTTTCTATTAAATAGTACTATAAATTGGGAGCGAATCGGATAACGGAGAACTGGTGTTATATAATTATAATAAAAATAATTCGACCCGGAATTTGATTTGTGGTCCGTTATATAATTATAAAAAAGTAATCTAATTTGAGGTCCAACCCAAAATAATAAAATTTTACAAATATCTCACGGAGATCGATTTCCTCTTCTCTACTTATGGACTAGAATGTCTTCCATCTTTACATTCGTTGATCCAATGTATCAACAAGTGGTTATGGCCTTTATTAGCAACCCTGATGTTATCCCTTCCCCCAAAAAACTAAAAAGAATATTATAAACTAGTTCTCCTTTATATCAATATTTAACAAATTTTAAAAAATTTAATTTTAACTATAATATGTAATTTTATAATTTATATTATTAAAAAAATTAAAATCTTTACAAATTAATTATATCCTTATTCCATATTTTTATATCATTTAATTTTCTTTTATAATTATTTTTCATGTCATGAAACCTAAACTTTTTTTAAAACAATTATTTATCCAAACAATAAAATTACAATTCTTAGTATTTTGAATTGATGTGTTGTGGGTGAAAAAGTTCGAGGATTGCAACACGGGGAGCATTCGTACACAAGACCATGTGGCACAAGGACCTGGTGGTAGTGGGTCAAACAAAGTTTGTAATGAAGAAAAAAGAGGGGTCGAAGTTACTTATGTCAGGGCATGGCCTAAGAGCTCAAAGAGAGGAATGGAGACATTGGCCTCCCCTTAGCTTTTTAGAAATTTACATAGCACCCCTTTTAAAATGAACTTTATTATATTAAACCCCTTAAAATTTTAAATTTTGCCCCCTAAACTAAAAAAAAAACACCAACCCCTTTTAAGGTTTAATATATATATAATATATTTTTCAAATCATAAATATATATATATATGTATACTTTAATTATTGAATAATTATATATGAAAGTTAATAGTAAAACTATATATAGTCGACAATGCTAATATAAGTTTGTCCCCCTAAGTTGTATTTCTGGATCCACCACTGAATGGGAGACCTAATGGGCGGCTTTTTGAACTCCTCTAACTCCTTAAAGGCAAGAAACTCCAAATTGAGTTGAAGAAAAAGTAGCGAAGACTTTAGGGACCAACATCCAAGTGATAATGGGATTGACAGAGAACCTTGAGGGGGTTTGCTGACTCCTCAAACTCTTTAATGGAAAGATTAGTGCTTCCGGGTATCTAAGGGAGATGGTCCTAGGAAGCATGAAAGAGACGAGCAAGTCATGCTACACAGGCTCCTCAAGGATGAAAGACCTAAACTTCTTAGCCTAGGGTTTTGAGGGTAAAGAAAGTATGAATGTTGAAGAAAGTTTGCAAGATTTAAGCCCTAATGAGAAACATAGAGTAGATTTAAGTGAACAAAACTGATTGAATATTGTTGATAATGCAGAGTACAAAACCATAGTTTTTATAACACAATGCATTAACAGATAACTAACTATAACTACCTTAACTACCAAGCTCTAACTACTAACTGTCATAACAGTTTTCATTCCTTAACATGCCTCCATCTTCCTAATATTTGCCGGTTGTTCAAACTTCGCAACCACTTTGCTAAAATCATACTAACGCATGCATTTAAAAGCCATTCTCACTTACTTCATTAATGAATGAACTCACGTATTTAATACAAGAGAGAGACTTGAGTACTTAACAGATACTAACAGATTAACTGTAACTTACTAACAGCCTAACTAACTAACTGCTAACTCTTAACTCTATCATGCCCCGAGCTTGTCGAACTCCTCTCCATATTTGCAGTTCCATTGACTAAAACCCGAAGCTGTCTTGTAAACTTGTTGAACTGACTTGCTGATAAAGTTTTGGTTAATATATCTGCAACCTGTTCTTACCCTGGAACATGTCCAATCTGAAACAGTCCTTGTGCCACTTTCTCTCGTACAAAGAAGAGATCCAATTCAACGTGTTTAAACTTTTGAGTGTAGAACTGGATTCCCTGCAACAGCCACAGCAGCTGAGCTGTCACACCATACAAGAGCCTTGCCTCGGGGAGTAACACTTAGCTCAGCTAACAAAGACTGAATCCAGACCATCTCAGTAACGACATGAGCGAGACTTCTATATTCAGCCTCTGCAGACGAGCGAGAGACCACCTATTGTTTCATTGAGCTCCAAGACACCGGATTTTCTCCAAGAAACACACAGTAGCCAGACGTGGACCTCCGATCATCTACATCAGACAGCCAACTAGCATCTGAAAACCCCTCGAGCATGAGTTTTGAAGTCTTTGTAAAAGTAAGACCATGATCCAGCGTACCATGCAAGTAGCGCAATATCCTTTTTACAGCTTTAAAGTGTGTATCCGTTGGTTGATGCATAAATTGGCAAACTTTGTTCACAGTATACGCCATGTCTGGTCGCGTAATGACTACATACTGCAGCGCCCCTACTAAGCTTCTGTAGAGATGAGCATCGGCAACAGGAGTACCTGCATGAGCTGATAACTGAGACATTGTTACCATAGGTGTTGGTGCAACTTTTGACTTATCCATAGAAGCCTTTCGTAAAATGTCACAAATGTATTTCCTTTGGTTAAGAGAAACCCCAGTGGACGTATACTGAACCTCTATACCAAGGAAATAATTTAGTCTGACGAGATCCTTCAACGAAAATTGAGCATCAAGTCTTTGAACGAACCAATGGATGGTTTTAGAGTTGTTCCCAGTTACTATAATATCGTCGACATATACTAGAACATACAATAGCTGTGACCCTGAACGATGGACAAAAAGAGAGCTGTCGGCCTTGGAAGCAACAAAGTCAGTGGCTAACAAAAATTTCTTCAATTTTTGAAACCAGGCCCTAGGTGCTTGCTTGAGGCCATAGAGGGCTTTCCTTAAACGACACACTAGCTGCTGTCCCTCGTGCCCTTGCTGCTCAAACCCCGGGGGCTGCACCATATAGATTTCCTCCTAGAGATCTCTATTGAGGAAGGCATTATTAATGTTTACCTGCCTAAGAGACCATCCCATTAAGACTGCAAGAGCCAGTACAACCCGAATGGTCGTTGGTTTGACAACCGGGCTGAAAGTTTCCTGAAAATCCACCACAACTTCTTAGAGATAGCCTTTGACCACTAGGCGACCTTTATACCGTGCAATTGACCCATCAGCGTTACGCTTGAGCTTAAAAATCCACTTAGACCCCACTGCCCTCCTTCCTATAGGCAGAGGCACAATATCACAAGTATGGTTAGCAAGCAATGTAGTATACTCAGCATTAAGTAGCTGCAGACCAGGCTAGATATTGAAGAGCTGTTGTAATAGAAGTTGATTCTTCATCTCCTAGAACAGAAGTGAATAATTTGGGCTTGAATATCCCACTTTTAAACCTTGTCTGCATTGGATGAGCATTGAGAAGAGGCATAGACTGTATAGGAGAGGCATATGAATGAGCTGTATCAGACGATGTATGTGAACATTGTGCACCTGATGAGTGAGTAGGAACCTCCATGGCTGATGAAGACTGCCCAATGTTATTCTCATGAGGAGACATTGTTGGAGGGATAGGGGAAGACATATCAGAAATATAAACAGTTTTAGCCGACACCACTGGAAAATGAGACTAACAACGAGCTGACTTACCTAATTGTGATAAGGATTCGAGGAAAACCCTCTTTGAAAGGGAAACCATGATTCATCAAAAATGACATGCCTAGAGACAAAAACTCGACCACTACTATCGAGACATTTATAACCCTTCTGATTCGTCCCAACGCCAAAAGACACACATTGAGCAGACCAAAACTGTAACTTATGTTGATGATAAGGTCTCAAGCATGGATAACACGCACAACCAAAAACTTTGAGATATGAGTAGGACGGTCTGACTTGATATAATAACTCATAAGGACTCTGTTTCTATAAAACAGACGTTGGTAGTCTATTAATCAGATGAACACCATGGGCAAAGGCATAGTACCAGAAGTCCAAGGGTAAGCCAGCCTGTGCCATAAGAGTCAACCCCATGCCCACAACTTGCCTATACTTCCTTTCAGCCACCCCATTCTGCTCGGAAGTATGGGGACAAGTGATTCGATGCTGAATTCCAAGACGAGCAAGTTCTCTAGAGAGTGATCGATACTCCCCACCCCAGTCAGATTGAAGAATATTGATGGTACGGCCAAACTGAACATACACCATTTGTTTGAACTGAAGAAAACATTACAAGACTTCAGCCTTGGACTTAAGAAAGTAAATCCATGTATAGCGATTGTGCATATCGACAAAAGTAACATAATAAAGAAATCCATTCGATTTTACATGGGAAGGACCCCAAACATCGGATGCTACTAATTCAAATGGTGTAGAATACACAGTTTTAGATGAGCTGAAGGGTAGCTTATGTGCTTTGCCTATTTGGCAAGCGGAACAAACAGAGGAAACACTGTTGTTGTTGAAAGGAATATTACAATTACGTAAAGCAACACCAAGAACATTGGAACACGGGTGTCCAAGCCTCATGTGCCATAACTCTGTGGGGAAAGAATGTTGTGCGGTACATAAGTGAGCTGAGGCAGATTGAGAAGAGGCACCAGTAGCACAAAGAGGTGGTTTAGAAACATCAAACTGATAAAGACCCTCATGTATGTGGCCCACTAGGAGAGTGTTCCTTGTCTGTATATCCTTCACAAAGCACATGAAAAGATGAAATTCAAAATATACTTCTTTATCTCTAGCAAATTGACCAACTGACATCAAATTTTTGCATACAGTAGGTACATGGAGAACATTTTGCAGACGCAAAAGTCGAGAACCAGCCACCATACGAGTTGTACCTACATTAGCAATAGGAATAGAAACACCATTGCCCATAGAGACATGGTTCGTACCTGTATAAGGAGCAACATTCGAGAGTAAAGTCACATTTGGAGTTACATGATTTGTCGCACCAGAATCCAGATACCAAACTTGATCAGAAGATCGAGGAGACGGATGAGAGAACGATGATGTGGTGGATAGACAACATGGGCTACACCTGTGAGAACACGTGGCTACAGAGGAAATGTCATGACCTTCAACCTAATGATAGTTGACTGAAACTAACTGATTGGAATTAACTCCCGAATATGTTTCATCAAACTAGTGATAGCAAGTCTGAACCAAATGCCCAATTTTTCCACATAATTGACACTGTGGCCTAGAGCGAGACCATCCACGACCATTTGTACGACCCTTGCCACGAGACCAGCCACAACCACTACCCCGAGGACTGGGTTTATACTCTCACTGATAACTTCCTGAAGACTCAATATGAGTCGAATTGTCAGCAGTATCGTGTTTTGAACGAGAAACCATATCTGCTTGCAAAGGTGCCTCTGTTAAAAGATCAAGTTGTCGCGTCTCACAATCAAGCAACATCTCAGTTAAGAAATCAAGTCATGGGAGTAGCTGATGCAAACACACGAATTCATTCATACTCCATCGAGAGACCAGCTAAAATAATACTGATCTGTTCTTGTTCAGTGATATGACTCCCAGTAGCAATGAGAGTATCACTTAGATTCTTTACTTTGGCCAAATAATCTTTGACGGAAAGATTGGCTTTCTTGATAGAATACATAGCATGATGCATGCTTGAAATCTTGACATTCGACTTAGCACCAAACTGTCGCTCAATAGCTGTCCAGACATTAAAACTTGTCTTGGCCATCGTGAGATGCACTAGTATTTCATCTGTAATTGTAGAAAGCAGCCAAGAAGCAAGGAATTTGTCCTGCTTCTTATGAAGAAGATACAACAGATTAGCCACGAGTTTCCCATCAGATCCAGAAACAAGAGAATCAGGAACGGAAACCGTGCCTAGTACAAACCCTTCAAGTTCGTACCCCTCAAGAATCAGTAAAATCTGATGCTTCCATAACAAGAAGTTACTTTCACCAAGCTTGACTGTCTCATGTTTGGAGAAGTATTGGATATTCGACAAACAAAAAGAATTCTGACCTTGTGAAGGGAATGCCCCTTCGATGTTGAAAGAATGCCTCGGTGTATCACTCATGAGAAAACATCAGTAACCAGGATAGCAAACAAGAAGAAGAAAAACTAAAAAAATTGTGGCTCTGATACCATGCTAAAATCAGACTAACGCATGCATTTAAAAGCCATTCTCACTTACTTCATTAATGAATGAACTCGCGTATTTAATACAAGAGAGAGACTTGAGTACTTAACAGATACTAACAGATTAACTGTAACTTACTAACAGCCTAACTAAATAACTGCCAACTCTTAACTCTATCACACTTTAAGGCACGATCTAAATTTTGCAAACAAAGGAGCTGACAAAGGTTTAGTAATGACATCTGCAACTTGCTCTTGTGCAGGAATATGCCCCACACTAAGTTTTCCAGTCGCAATCTTCTCTCTAACAAAAAATAGATCTAACTCAACATGTTTGAACTTTGAGTACAACACTGGATTTGTAGATACAGCAATAGTTCATGAGTTATCACACCATATTGTGGCCTTTCTTGAGGTAGAAACATGCAACTCAGATAAAAGAAACTCAAGCCAAACCACTTCTGTAACAGTGTGAGCTAGCCCTCTATACTCAACTTTTGTTGTTGGCCTGGAGACAATCTGTTGGAGGTCCTCGAAGCGAAAAGAGTTCTAGTATCAGGCTATTGAGAAACTTTGGATGTTCCGAACTCCTCAAATGCCTCTTAGGCTGTAAGGGTATAATGGCTATGGTTCCAAGGTTACTTGAGGGTGGGGTCTTAGAGAAATGTGAGACTTGACTTGTGGTTTGTATGTGGCTACAAAAGCTTACGGACTCCTTAAACTCCTTCTTGAACTTGAAAAGAGGAATCAAGGTTAGCAAGCCACCATTATGACCCATACAAACTTTATGATCCTCATTACCCTTATTATGTGACATACACATAGCATTTGCCACTTAGGTACTACATCGTTTACCCAAATCAACAAACCCTATCCACTTTCCCTTAGGCTTACCCTTACTCTACTCTTGGTTAATAAACCTCTTAAAACCCCAACACCATCTCATAACAATTTACATAAATGAAAGGAAACATGAAGATTCTTGAGGAGCAATTCTTGACACAACAAAAATCATACCAATAGTAACAAGAAATCAACCTACGCAATGAGAAAATTATTAAAAAGTTGTGAGCAAACCAAAACCCAAATCTACTAGCCCCAACAAAAAATGCAACATGAGGAAACTACTCGATCATTTTCTTCTCAACAAGACGTTACTATAAATCCCAACACACTCCCCATCAAACAAAAAGATAGTGAACCACTTAACGAGTTCATATGTAGGTTTAGTGCGGCAACAATGAAGACTATGCTGGAAAATCATTTACTATGGATAGTAATTCATGCATTTTATTTCTCATTTTGTTTTCTTCCACTTATTCTCAATTCATATTATGTAATCCGTTCAAAGTTACAGTGAGCTAGCGGAGGTACCGATAGGACATATAGAATAAGGGCTTAAATAATTTGTAGTTAAGTTTTGACCCTTCATCTATTAATTACAAAATTATTTAGTTATGAAATCAATACACTAAAGGTACCATGACTGATCTCTCTACTATATACCATTATGAAAGTTACAACTATTAAGCATTTGTCTAATAACCTTATCATATGTGTATTGCCATCATAGGATATCCTTGATCCCTTTAGGTTAATTCATTCACCAAATTCGATCCGTTTTTATCTCATGATTAGCATTGTATCTCTAGTGACGAAAATAATCATTACTTATACTAGTAATGATTAATCATTTGTCACAAACAAAATACTCGAGGCCACATTCCAGTTTCATAATATATACAATGTTAATGAGAGGATATCATTTACTTTTTTAATCAAGTTGTGATTTCTCTATTGTGATTGAAGTCATGTCACTTGGAAGTCGTGTACCCAACATACCAACCTTCAACCCACTACCATAAGAGCACAAGTTTCCAGTATATTAAAATGCATGAGTTATACACAAATGGTCATTCACTTACTCAAGGTTTAAGTAAGTCACACTATTAACGACACAAATAAATAAATCCATAAATGGATTCAAGATAAATTAGTAAGAGCACGGGTTTCTAATAAGTCAGGTACCCAAGGCTTCTCCTTTATACCACTGGCATGCATTTCGTACACCCTCAACACACATTTCCTAATTTGACAGTATCTCCGACTAATTGCAAGCATTGGCATACCCCACACCTCATCATAATGTCTGTAACATGCGATGTATAGACAACGACTAACACACATTTCCTTAAATCATGCAACAATTAAGTCAGTAGGTACAAACTCGAAATTCAATTTACTTTTTTCAAAACTTTGCCATCTTGCACTGTGCCACACGAGTCAAATATCTCACCAAAACCCTTGGTCTTAGGGGAGGTCACTTTACAATCTCCCCCTTGAACAAGGGGAGAATTGTTACACATACCTTGCCAAAAGCCTCCTCAACCAATACCTACACCTTTATGTATGGACTAAATCATACCATGCAGCTATGTCACTTAAAATCATATTGCCGACCTAACAAGAAGGCCTGCACTACACTATATGAGTAATAACAACCAACCAATAGAGGGCATGTGGCTTATAAATATTCCCCTTAAATACCTTTATGTAGTCAATGGAGCCAAACATAACTTTCCAACTTCGAACTCCCTCCGGTCTCTCAACTCAACTCATCCTCTGTTCCTCTTTCTCTTCTCCACAAAACCTATTGTGACTCTCGATCCACCGAATGAACCGTCCTTACGACCTCCTTCGTTTTCCTACAACCAAGCAAATTTGTAGCAAACATTTGCTTCTTTTGAATAATTAAAATTCTTATAAAAAAAATTACTACTTAAAAACACAGTTGAGTTGTCATTTGCCTGCGAGCTAACAAATTAAAACTTTCGGTAAAGCTACCAAGATACGTATCTTGGTCTAAATTATTGCAAATTGATCATACGCTATAGCTTCCCTTTATTCCTTTCTCTATATTGTAATCATTTATTCTTCATTCTCTCTTGTGAATTTAGGCATGAATCAAATGATTCCCATATTTTCAGTATATTTTTATTAATTTCTTAAGCTTTATAACTTTTAATTCACTCAATCGGGTATGGAAAACTTGAGTGCCACTTATTGTGGTGCATATATATTTATTAATTGCTTTATACATCCCTTATGATAGTCAAGAATCAAGAAGCATTTGGCATCTCAAATATCACTTCAAATATTTCAATTGTTTATCTTTTTGGAAAGTATCCCTAATAATAAGATTATTCAATTAAAAAAATATCACTATTAATAACTATGAGCTTACAAAAAGAGTATAAAAATTAATAATCTAAGTCTAGATATGGAATGACAAACCAACTCGAACTCAACGGGTTTAGACCCAATCTGACTCAATAGAGATGGTTTTTTTTTTTAAATTGAGTTCGAAGATGAGGCGGGATGGATTTTTTATTAAAATATTTGAGATCCATTTTTTTAATAATCTCATTATAGGTTCTGATCATATCTGCTATTTTTGACACAATACCTAGAACTACTCAGCTCCTCCCTAACCCATAAATAGGAGAATAATATGTTTCAGTGCATTTGAACCCACGTCCTCCTGCACTGACAACAATATCCATACCAATCGAGCTAAGACTCAATCGACATTTGAGATCCAGCTTTGATTGAACTCGCATTAGCTCATCCTAAAAAGTTTATCAAAATACCCCTCTTTTAATTTTATAACTAATTTTATATATTTTAATTAAATTTTAAATTTTTCTAAGATTTTATAATATGTGTTCTTTTTAGCTTTTTTTTTTAAATTAATGTAGTATAAAAACATATTTAATATATTGAGGCAGGTCAGATAGGAGTTTAAGGTTTTTTTTAGAGTTATATTTGAATATTAAAAGCTTTTAAAAAATTAGGTTGAATTGAGTTGGAGACAAAAAAAAATATATAAAAATAGGGTTGAAGTTGGGGTGAGGAATAAATCGTCAGTTGCCACCCCATCTAAACCTTAAAAGAAAATGCATGTACTGCTTTAAATTTTAGTCACAGTTAATCAATACAAAATACAATGAATGAAAAATAAAGAGAACTGAACGAAAATTGAGAAGAACCGAACGAACGAACTCTATGATGCGGATTAAAGACTCACGAATTATAATTTAATGGTGAAACTCTTATCTTGAATGCTCAAGCATAAGAGATTACTATAACTAATGAGAGAAGTGCTCTTTTAAAAACTAAAAATTGGGGTTAAGCATAAGAGATTACTATAACTAATAAGAGAAGTAATTAAAAAAATCAGTCTAATTAGGCTAATTAATTAATCTAGCTTTAGCAGGAAGATGGTGATAATCTTTCAGGTAGGCTCCAAAAGGTAAGGGAAAGAATATTTTATGCAAAGATAATTAGAATAAAAAATTAAATAGTATAAAAGTGGGCTTCTGAAGACAAAAGTGTATATAGCTTTGCTTCTGCCCTTTAAAGACATGGAAGGTGAAGAATCATAATCTATACCATATATTTATCTTTATCTGTTATTAAGAGCGATTGAATTAGTTTAACTCATTAATCGGATTATAATTTAATTATAAAATTATTAAAAGCGATAAAGTAACAAATATTATATTAAATGTGTTTATGTCAATTTATATTTGATAAATCTAATATATATATATATATATATATATATATATATATATATTAAGAATAGAAGTGCTCATGGGTCGGGTTAGATCGAGTTTGGGTTGGGTTCGAATTCGGGTTCAGGTTCGGGTTAGGCTTATACATGATATTAACATACTTTATGCTTGCCTAAACCCTACTTGAAATATAAGCCTAAAATTTTGCCCAAACCCACTCATATTTGTAAATAATTAACCCAAGTCAATTTTAGGTCTACCCATATTTTTTTTTGAAAAAAATTGTATTAATTTTAATTTAATAGTTACAAATTTTATATATTTTTCATTTATTAAAGTTTATTTAGAGAGAACTTGACATTTTTTAATGTTTACATTATAGAATTATGGGATAAATCTCAAAACTATACATGAACTTTGGTTTAATGTGCAATTTTATATATGAACTCTGATTTTGTACAATTTTATACAAAAAATTTTGATTTGATTCAATGCTCACAAATTATTAACACAATTTGATATAACGTCATTTGATGTTTATATATTGCACATACAAATAATTATATTTATCCAATATAAAAATAAATGGATGTATTCATTTCTTCAAATGTGTATAATTGAAACAAAATTAAATTTTCATGTATACATTTGAACCACAATCAAATTTTCATTTGTATAATTGCACCAAATTAAGGTTATGTATCCAGTTGCACATTGAATCAAAGTTCATATATAATTTTGAGATTTGTCCTTAGAATTATAGATTACTATAGATTAAATTTTCATGTGTTATAAATTACATAATATATATATATTACAAATATAGAAATCGAACCAAGTTAGGCCAAGCTTGGGACTTAAATGTTTGAGCCAAGTTCAACCTATATTTGAAATGGTCCTAATAATTGTTTGTCCAAGTTCTTTTTTAAGCTTAATATTTTTCTCAAACTCTCCCAAATTTTGTGGTGGACAAGTTTGGGCGAGTAACCTGACCCATAAATAGGCTTAATTGGGAATCATAAGATTTAAACTTATAACATCATAATGTTCACTATCTCAATTTTACCATTGCAACCAAAACCTCATTTGGTTTTTATATTAATTTTTATAAATTTGTTATATGATTTTTTTTCATTCACATCGTGAATTAATTTATTTAACATACAGCCTTAAAAATTTGACATTTAAAAAAAGAATATATTTGGTAAAAGTATCATGAAGGTCCTTGTATTAGGAGTTAGATTGCATTTTATTCACTTTACTCAAAAAGTGAGCAAATTAATCCTTGTACATTAAATTAATGAGCAAACTGATCTTTTTGCTAAAAATCTCATATATTTCTACTATTAAAAAATTGGTCCTTGTAGGTCAGAATGAGGTACACATGGCACGCCACATTTTTTAACTATATAAATTGATGGAATTTTTA
Source organism: Gossypium australe (assembly GCA_005393395.2). Taxonomy (NCBI): domain Eukaryota; kingdom Viridiplantae; phylum Streptophyta; class Magnoliopsida; order Malvales; family Malvaceae; genus Gossypium; species Gossypium australe. Next base: position 143,864,746 of record CM016619.1, on the reverse strand, counting down.
ACAAAAATGACTAATTTGCTCTTTGATCTAATGTACAAAGACCAATTGCCCCTTTTTTTGAATAAAAGAAACAAAACATAATCTGACTTCTAGCACAAGGCTTCCATAGTACTTGTATCAATTTATTTATATTTAAATCAAAGTAAATTTAAATAAGGTTATTTGTACTTTGTACTAAATTGTGGGATGAGTGCTTTTAAAAAATGGTTAAATTCTACTATTAGTCCTTGTACTATATATAAGTTATGAATTTAGTTTCACTATTTTAATTTAATCATTTTTTAAAAAATTTTAAAATTTAAGTCCTAATCAAATGTTAGTTGTTAAAATTTATTAAGTTAAGATTTTCTATTTTCAAAATTTAATATGACAAACATATTGTCGAGACCGTCCCTTTTTGAAATGGCGGGAAACGAACCCGGGTTTTGAAAACGAATAAAAACGGGAGTCGCCACCAATCATTTTTGCTGAGGTGTGATCGGGTCACCATTGTTTTAATAAAACGTTTTGATTTACTAAAACATTGTTTTTTGGTCCGCGAAGTTTTGAGAAATCGAGTTCGGGAGTCGGTTACGTGCGAGGAAGGGTTAGCACCCTCGTCACGCCCAAAATTGGTACCTATTTGATCAATTAATATCCTCATGTCGAAAGTTGAAAATTTTAAAGGAATTTAAAAATCCGACCTCTTTTGGAAATATCTGCGTTTTCTTGAATTAAATTGAGATTTTCTCGTTTCGAATGAATAAAATATCACATCCAATACTTTAGGACACGATAGTTTAAATCCCCGATCCTAAGATCATCTCATAGTTTTCCTGAAGTGCAAATCAAGACTTTCTCGTCCCAAAGGAATCAAAATATCACATCCAATACTTTAGGACACGATAATTTAAATCCTTGGACCCGAGGTCATCTCATAGTTTTTTTGAAGTGCAAATCAAGACTTCCTCATCCCAAAGGAATCAAAATATCACATCCAATACTTTAGGACACGATAATTTAAATCCTTGAACCCGAGGTCATCTCATATTTTTCTTTGAAAATCAAGATCTTCTCGTTCCAAAAGAATGAAATATCACATCCAATACTTTAGGACACGATAATTTTAATCCTCGAATTCGAGATCAGTTCAAAACTACCGATTTACATAAAAATGACACAAACGAAAATAACATTGACAATAAGATAAAATAAAAAACATATACAAAAAAAAAATTAAAAGAAAACAAAACGATATCAATAATGATGGAATTATTAGTAATGAGGATAATAAACATTATAATATGAATACTACCGACAATAATAATAGTGCTAATAATAATAATAATAATAATAATAATAGTAATATAGTGATAATGATGATAATAATAATAACAATACAAAATATGTACAAGATAATGATATAAATATAATGATGATAATAATAATAATACGCAATATATACAATATACTAGTATGAATATGGTAATAATAACAGTGATAAAGTTAATATATACAAGTAATAATACAGTAGTAATAATAGTAGTAGTAATAAGTAGTATAGCAAATATAATAATAATAATGATGCCATAATAAAGTAATAATAATAATAATACAAATATGTACAACATAATAATATAATAATAATAGTAATAATGGTAATAATATAATAGTATAATAATAATAATAATAATAATAATAATAATAATAATAATACTATGGTAACAACACTAATAATAATAATAATAATAATAATAATAATAATAATAATAATAATAGAAAAATAAAATAGAGATATTAAACAATGGCATTAACAATAAATTGCAAAATAATAAAAAAGGGCTGAACTGAACTCAAGGCTAAAATTTAGGGCTAATTCGGAAATAACAATAATTAAGAGAAACCTATTCACACGTGCGAAAGAACCAGAGGGAGCAAAAGGGAAATTTTCACAGCCTAAAATATAATTTTTGATTTGGACCAAATTGAAAGCATATTTGAATTATCAGGGCTAATTAAGGAAACAAATGAGAAATAGGTAGGTCCTACTCAAATAATAATGCAAGGAAGGAGGACTAATCGTGCAAATAACCCCCGCTTGAGAAAACGTTGCGTTTGAGGATTAAATCGAAGAATGGTGAATTATAGAAGGACCAATGCAATAAATAATCCTTTTAGACCAAACACGCGGATCCTCCGGGTCACAAGTCCGGTCACGCGCGGATCCTACCCCCTTTAAACGACACCGTTTTGTTGGAGCTATTTAAGCTCAAAATCTCTAAAAAATTTCATTTGTTTCCTTACTTTTAAAAAAAAATCTGATCTTGCTCTCTCCTTCTCTCTCTCTACAAGTATAGGGCTGGTGATTTCTGGTGGCCAGACAATCGTGCCGGACGCCGACTTCCGGCGTCAACGCCGCCGTATACGACGGTGGGGAGCCCTAAAAGGTCGCGCCTTTTTGAAGAAAAAGTAAGTTTTTTTTTGTCTTTTTAATATATATATATATATATACATATTTGTGTGAAATAAAAGGAAAATGATTCGTAAAAGGGAAAGAAGTAAAAAAAATCACCCTACGTTATTGATCTAATTTTGGTATCCTAGGTTCTTCTTTCTTGTTCGCTCGATCTCTACTGCTATGTTCTTTTTTTTTACTTTTGATTGATTGAAGAAAAAAAGGTCCCTTTACAAAGAAAATCCTCTGGCTTTTATAGCCGAGAAGAAAAATAAAGATAACAACATAATCTTTGTTTATTTCCTAGTTGCTGTTGTTTCTTTTATTTGTTTGCAGGTGTACTCGCAGAGTGGCGATGGCAGAGGCGTGCGAAGGTCGTCGTTGCGGGCACGTGGGCACGGTGTTGGTGGCTGAGTGGGTTGCGGTAGTGGAGGCCAGTGATGCGCACATGGTGACGGGGACGACGCTCGTGGAAGCTGGAGCGTCGCGCGCGTGTGGGGGACGCGCGGCGGCGCTGGAAAGGGACCCTAGGGTTCCCACCTCTTTCAATCCGTGGTGGGCCGTTTGGGATTGGGCTAGGGTATCGTTTTAGTTGGGTCGTTTTGTAATTGGGTTTAGGATTCGGGTTGTATGTGTAATGGACTTTTAGGACTGTTTATTTTTTTATTGGGTTTTTAATGGGCTTGGTTCAATAGGCCCGGACAATTTTGGGCTTGTACAGCTGCCCTTCTTTGCACGTTGTCGTGTAACGGGAACAGAGCAAAGATATAAAGAAGGCCAAAATTTGTCGGGATCCAGTGAGTCTTATTTCCTTTGGTGACTTTTTTCGCCAGGTAACTTCAAACTATAACTTGTAGCCTTGATTCGCTTTGCTGTTTCATTGTCTTGTTGAGTCTTCAGGGAGATAACATTTGTAATCTTCAACCTATTCCACCGTTGGCCAGTGGCAATAGGACAATCTTGAATCTATTCCACTACTGGTTAGTGGCAATAGAATAGTTCTTCAACCTATCCCACCGCTGGTCAGTGGCAATAGGACAATCTTCAACTCATTCCATCGCTGGTCAGTGGCAATAGGACAATCTTCAACCCATTCCACCACTGTTCGATGGTAATAGGATAACCCATTCCACTGCTGGTCAGTGGCAACAGGACGATCTTCAACCCATTCCACCGCTGGTCAGTGGCAATAGGACAATCTTGAATCTATTCCACTACTGGTTAGTGGCAATAGAATAGTTCTTCAACCTATCCCACCGCTGGTCAATGGCAATAGGACAATCTTCAACCCATTCCACCGCTATTCGATGGCAACAGGACGATCTTCAGCCCGTTCCACTGCTGTTCAGTGGCAACAGGGCAATCTTCAACCCGTTCCACCACTATTTAGTGGCAACAGGACTATCTTCAACCCGTTCCTCCGCTGTTCAGTGGCAACAGGACGATCTTCAACCCGTTCCACCGCTGTTCAGTGGCAACAGGACGATCTTGAACCCGTTCCACTGCTGTTCAGTGGCAACAGGACGATCTTCAACCAGTTCCACCACTATTTATTGGCAACAGGACGAACTTCAACCCGTTCCACCGCTGTTCAGTGGCAACAAGACGATCTTCAATTTGCCTCCTTCAGGAAGTCCTCAATCTTCAGTCTGCTCCACTATCATCTCTAGGGAACAAGATCTGAACTTTTTGGTTTGCTTCTTTACTATCTCTAGGAAGACTTCAATCTTCAGCCTGCCCCACTATCATCTCTAGGGAACAAAATCTGAACTTTTTAATTTGCTTCCTTATTATCTTCAGGAAGACTTCAATCTTCAATATGCTCCACTATCATCTTTAGGGAACAAAAACTGAACTTGCTACACTGTTCTTTGAGGAACCTGTCCTGTAGAATGTGCTTATGCTTAAATAAATTATTAGAATGCTGTGATCGGAATGACTCAAATGCTCCTTACTAGATGTATGATGGACGACATTTGCATGAATGTAGAATGACATATGAGTGGTCTTTTTACAATGATTAGGATGCAATGATTAGAATGAATCGAATGCCCCTAATGTGAATGATGAATGCATGAGAATGATTCTTTCGTAATGCATCATCCTGCCTTCTTATTTGATTGATCTCTTTGAGGGTCATCATTTCGGATCTTGATTACCCCATGAACCTGGTTAGTTCTGAATATTGACCTCACTTCAGGTTCCCGTAATAATTAGAAGTTTTTAGAGTGATATGCAAAACTCCTTTAATTTGAATATTAACCGTCCATCAATCGTTATTTTCGATGAAAAGAGCTTGGAAAATGTCATTACAATAGATATTTGGATTAAGGCTCAAAATGGATAAACTGATCAAAGGATCATGTTTTGACAAGGCAAATTTTGCTGAAATGTGAAATTCAAGATGAAAACAAATGTCCAGATGTCATAGCATGAGCTTCTCTGTACAAATTTCTCGAAAATCCCTTTTGTACTCGATAGGTGTTGGATAGACTTAGCAGACTTTATTGATGCCCCAAGACGTGACGTCTCTCTCTCTTGTTAACTCGAGTTGTAGCAAGACCGTTGCATACCTCCCCCTCAAAAATTTGAATTGCCCATTCTTGGGTTTTCAATTCAAAACCCCTTTGGTCACAAAGCGCCCATTGCGGGTTTTCACTTTGGCCTCTCCCTTTTTTTTTTAGGCGAAGTATTTCTTGACTGAATCTGAGTTCACAGGATTCGGTAAACTTTTTCCATCCATCTCTGCTAAAATTAGAGCTCCACCAGAAAAGGCCTTTACTACATAAGGTCCTTCCCAGTTCGGCATCCATTTTCCTCTAAAGTCTTTTTGCAAGGGAATGATCTTTTTTAGGACAAGGTCTCCTTCATAGAATTCTCTAGGGCGAACTTTTTTATTATAGGCTCGTATCATTCGCTCTTGATACATTTATCCATGACGAAGGGCTCTTAACCTATTTTCCTCGATTAGGTTCAGTTGAGCATACCGGGATTGAGTCCATTCTGCTTCATCCAATTTTAGTTCAGACAAGACCCAAAGGGAAGGGATCTCAACTTCGATCGGAAGTACCGCTTCCATCCCATACACCAAAGAGAAAGGAGTTGCCCCGGTAGAGGTTCTGACCGATGTTCGATAAGCGTAAAGAGCGAATTGTAGCTTCTCGTGCCAATCTCTGTAAGTCTCAGTCACCTTCCCCACGATTTTCTTAATATTCTTGTTAGCTGCCTCGACTGCACCATTCATTTTTGGAGGATATGGTGACGAGTTGTGGTGTTTGATCTTGAATTGACTACAGACCTCTGCTATCGTACTGTTGTTCAAGTTCAGTGCATTGTCAGATATGATCCTTTCAGGCATTCCATACCGGGATATGATTTCTTTCTTTAAGAACTTGCTGACTGCTGACTTCGTGACATTCGCATACGAAGTGGCTTCTACCCATTTGGTGAAGTAGTCGATTACCACAAAGATAAACCGATGCCCGTTTGAAGCTTTTGGTGAGATCGGCCCAATGACGTCCATCCCTCATATAGAGAAAGGCCATGGGGAGGTCATGACATGGAGAGGCGAAGGAGGTACGTGTATCTTATCCCCATAAATTTGACATTTGTGGCATTTCTTGGCATAGCTGATGCAATCTCCTTCCATTGTTAACCAATAATACCCGAATCTCATGATCTGTCTTGCCATTGTAAAACCATTAGCGTGTGTCCCACAGACGCCCTCATGAACTTCTTCGAGAATCCTCTTGGCTTCAACAGCATCCACGCATCTTAGAAGTACCTGATATTTCCTTCTTTTGTATAGGATTTCTCCGTCTAAGACATAATCGCTAGCCAGTCTTCTCAACGTCCTCTTATCATTTTCGGTTGCTCGGTTGGGGTATTCACGATTCTTCACGTATTGTAATATATCATGATACCAAGGGTGATCGTCCTTTTCTTCTTCTTCGCTGACGTTGTAGCAATGAGCTGGAGCCTCATAAATGCTTATCTGGATGGCTTCACTTCCTTGTACTTGTTTAGTTTGATCATAGAAGCTAGGGTAGCTAGGGCGTCGACCATCTGGTTTTCTTCTCGTGTGAGGTAACAAAAAGCGATGTTGTCAAACTCCTTGATTAACTCCAAGACTAGCCTTCGATAACTGATTAGCTTGGGATCTCTCGTTTCCCATTCACCTTTCAGTTGATAGATTACTAGCGCAGAATCGCCGTATACCTCCAATGTTTTAATTTTACGTTCAATGGCCGTCCGGATACCCAGGATGCATGCTTCGTATTCAGCCATGTTATTCATGCAATCGAAATCTAATTTGCTGGTGAGAGGATAGTGATCTCCATCTGGGGATACCAGGACTGCCCCAATTCCATTCCCTACCGCGTTTGAAGCTCCGTCAAAGTTCAGTTTCCAAGGGAGGCCCTTCTTTTGGACATCTTCCTTAGTGATTGCCACGTACATTAGGTCTTCATTTGGAAAGTCGAAGTCCAATGGTTCGTAATCTTCTAAAGCTCTATTGGCTAGAAAGTCTGCTATTGCACTTCCTTTTACAGCTTTCTGGTTTATGTAAACTATATCGAACTCAGAAAGTAGAATCTGCCATCGGGCCATTCTTCCATTTAGCGCAGTCGATTCTATCATGTACTTGAGAGGGTCTAGCTTTGAGATAAGCCAAGTGGTGTGATATAGTATATACTGTCTCAGTCTCCGGGTCGTCCAAATCAAAGCACAACACAATTTCTCAATTGGAGAATATCTTGTCTCGCATTCTGTAAACTTCTTGCTGAGATAGTATATCGCTCTTTCCTTTCTTCCTGACTCATCATGTTGGCCTAGCACACATCCCATAGAATTTTCAAATACTGACAAATACAGTATCATTGGCCTATCTGGGCAGGGGGCATCAGTATTGGGGGTTCAGACAAGTAATGCTTGATCTTATCAAAAGCTCCCTGGCACTTCTCATTCCATTCACCTGAGTTGTGTTTCCTAAGAAGACGGAATATAGGGTCACATTTCTCCGTTAATTGTGCAATGAACCGAGCGATATAGTTTAATCTCCTCAGGAAACCTCGAACTTCCTTTTGGGTACGTGGTGGAGACAACTCCCGTATAGTTTTTACTTTATCAGGATCCACCTCAATTCCTTTTTCACTGACTACAAATCCCAACAATTTACCCGACCTAGCCCCAAAGGTACATTTTGCTGGATTGAGTTTCAGTTGGAATTTTCTCAACCTTAGAAACAGTTTCCTCAAGACTTGTACATGCTCTTCCTCAGTTTTGGACTTTGCAATCATGTCGTCCACGTAGACTTCGATCTCCTTGTGCATCATGTCGTGGAAGAGGGTCACCATGGCTCTTTGATACGTTGCCCCTGTATTTTTTAGTCCAAACGGCATTACCTTGTAGTAAAATGTTCCCCACATGGTCACAAATGTGGTTTTCCCCATATCCTCAGAGTGCATCTTAATCTGGTTGTACCCGGAGAAGCCGTCCATGAAAGAGAAAAGTGAATAACCAGCTGTGTTATCCACTAAAGTATCGATGTGAGGCAACGGAAAGTTATCTTTTGGGCTAGCCTTATTCAAATCCCTATAGTCCACACACATTCGTACCTTCCCATCTTTCTTAGGAACAGGCACTATGTTTGCTACCCATTCCGAGTACTTGACCACTTGCAAAAAACCAGCATCGAACTGCTTCCTGACTTCTTCTTTTATTTTTAACAAAACATCAGGCCTCATTCTTCGAAGCTTCTGTTGGATGGGTCTACATTCCTCCTTTATGGGGAGGCGGTGTACCACTATATCCGTGTTCAATCCGGGCATGTCCTGGTATGACCAAGTGAAGACGTCCTTGAATTCTTGGAGTAACTTGATGAGGTCTTGCTTTGTCTCCGCAGCGATGTTAGCCCCGATTTTCAACTCTTTCCCTTCTCCCAAGCTCACAATTTCCACTGACTCTTTGTGGGGTAAGATTTGTTTCTCCTCTTGCTCTACCATTCTTAACAATTCAAGAGATATGCTACTGTCTCGGTCATCTTCAAAATCTCGGGAATCCTCCATACCCATATCTTGTTCAAAAGGCGATTCTGAGTTAACAACAGTATTGCTCATGCCATTGATATTTGGGGACCTGCTAGAAGGGCAGAGAAAAGTGCAAAAATCGAAATAATCTAAGAATGACTATTTGTGAATGAATGAAATGTAAAGGGTAAAAACATTTGCTCGAAAGATGTATTTTATTAAAATGAAGATGCTTAGACATATGCCTATTCAACAAAGGGTTCCCTATTACTCATAGGCTTAGAGCAATAGGTGTGCTTTGAACATTACTCTGAATTGATTCTAAAAGCTACGGGAATCTCTTCCACGGTCCAATTGTTCAGAACACTTCCAGGAGCATAAGGGCGAATCCCGGATAAATCCCTTTCTTCAGGCTTTCCCTCAGATATGGCGTTGATGCTCAAGTTTCCCAACATTTCTTGTGCTTCCTCTCTTATCGCCATGCTTTGATCAGTGTATAGGATCCCCCTTGAGACAAATGTTCTGGATAAATGAGGAAAGGTCATTGGTTCCCATTTGATCTCTTCTTCGCCTAGGCGCACCCTTCTTCTTTCCCTTTTCTTTTCTTCCTCTCTCCTCCTTTGTTCTGCATTTGGCTTGAATCCTAAGCCAAAGTGGTCTCGTTTTTCTCGTCGCATCGGCACTTCAGTCCTTCCTTGAAGGTACTTTCAGAGCCCTTTCCCTGGTAAGGCTCCCTTCCCAACTGTTATCTGGATGCACATCTTTGTAGACTTAGATACTCTGGGTATGGGGATTTTGCTGCCCTCGGCAATGAAGGTTGCGTTGATAAATTCTAGTGATCGGAAAGAACATTCCATCGCTTCCTCGTCCACCCCAATGTACGGAGCGTCACTAGTAACGGATGCTATGATATCCTCTTCCGCATTGATTGTGACCAATCTTCCTTCTGTTACCAATTTCAACTTCTGATGCAGTGATGATGGCACAGCCCCTGCCGAATGGATCCAGGGTCTTCCTAACAGGCAATTGTAGGAAGGTTTGATGTCCATCACTAAGAAGTCTACCTCGTACGTATTTGGGCCAATCCGAAGAGGTATATCGATTCTCCCCATGACTCTTCTCTCCGTACTATCGAATGCTCTCACAATATTATGGCATGTTTTCATGTGGGAGCTATCTACAGGCAACCTGTTCAATGTGGATAAAGGTAATACGTTCAGGGCCGACTCGTTGTCGACCAACACCCCGGGCAATATATACCCTTTGCAATGTGTGGTTATGTGTAGGGCCTTGGTGGATCCCATACCCCCCAGAGGTATCTCATCATCGTTGAAAAAAATGAAATTGTCGGCACTTAGATTCCCAACTAGACGGTCCAGTTTGCTAACAGATATATCTCCCGCTACGTATGTTTCGTTTAATACCTTCATCAACGCGTTTCGATGAGTTTCTGAGCTCATGAGCAAGGCTAGTACCGATATGCGAGCTGGCTGTTTGTGCAGTTGCTCCACAACACTGTACTCGCTATGCTTAAGGAATTTTAAAAACTCCTTAGCCTCGTTCTCTGTCACGGGCTCATTGACAAGTGCTTCAGGTCTCATCGTCCCTTCTTCATTTTGCTCGGTTATCACGGATTTCCCTTTAACCAGTTCGGCCCTTGTGTTCGGGGTATAGCGCCTTCCACTACGTGTGAAAAAGCCCTCATCTTGGTCTTTCTCCACAGCATTAACTGGATTCTCTTTTCCCGGGATTACTACCTTACAATCGTAACTCCACGGGACCTTTTTATTATCCCTATAAGGGGAAGCTACGAGCTTTTAAATTATGACCTTCGGTGTGATTGATACTCCAGTATCAACCGTTCTTGGTCATGATATAATCACCGCAGGGTGGTTGCCCCCATAGATTCTCCTAGATGATTCTTCTTCCGACGTGTGGACCTCTCCTTCTGGCGTGATTTCTACCGTTCTAGGTCGTGATATAATCACCGCAGGGCGGTTGCCCCCATAGATTCTCCTAGATGATCCTTCTTCTGACGTGTGAACTTCTCCTTCTTCTGGATCTCCAATCTCTTCGTAGAACTCCATCTCCTTGTTATCCATGAGATCTTGAACGATAGCCCTGAACTTGAGGCATTCTTGAATATTATGACCCGTTTTGGCATGAAACTCGCAATATTTTTCCGCTCCTTCAAACTCTCCTCTTGGTGTTGCGTGATTAAGCCTCTGTTTATCATTTGCTTCCAAACCCATCTTAGCGGGGTTTTTACCTCCTCGACGTCACTCTTTTCCCTACTTTCTCCCCCATCATGTTCACCCCGTTATTAGCGTGATTGGGTAATGGGTGTTCTGTATCGTTAACTTTCACAACACCCATTTGAATGAGTTTTTCAACCAACTTCTTGAAGGCGAGACAGTTTTCTATTAAATGTCCAACAACCCCCGCATGGTATTCGCACTGTGCATTCGCATCATACCATTTAGGGTATGGGGGTTGTATGGGCTGTAGGTAATGGGGGGCGACAACATGTGTGTCATATAATTTTTGGTACAGTTGCCCATATGTCATGTAGATTGGAGTGAACTGGAGTTTCTCCACATTCGGCTTTGTATTAGGTTCTTGTCTATGCGATCTTGGACGATCGGTAATTACGGTACTGGGTTGATTCAGGGTGACTGACTTGTCGCGGGCACTCACGTTATTTACGTCACCCTCTCTTTTCTTCAGAGCCGTTTTTCTGGGACCTTCCCCTGCTTCTATCTTGCTACACCTGACCGCGTGTTCTATCCTTTCTCCACACCTCACAATTTCTGAAAAATCTGTCATAGAACTCCCCAACATGTGATTGATGAAAGGAGCTTTCAAAGTATGGATGAAGAGTATGGCTGCTTCTTCTTCTAAAAGAGGCGGTTGAACCTGTGTGGCTACATCTCTCCATCGTTGAGCATACTGTCTGAAGCTTTCGCTTGGCCTTTTCTCCATAGTTTGGAGAGTGACTCTGTCGGAAGCTATGCCTGCTATGTGGCCGTAATGTTTCATGAAGGCTTAGGCCAAGTCCCTCCATGTCTTGATTTGGGTACTACTGAGCCGATCGTACCATTTGGCCGCAGACCCAACCAGACTATCCTGAAAGCAGTGAATCAATAATTTTTCATTATCGGCGTGTCCCACCATTCATCGACTGAACATCTTCAGGTGTGCTCCAGGGCAGCTAGTCCCATTGTATTTTTTAAAATCCGGAGTCTTGAACTTTGGTGGGAGTACTAAGTTTGGGACCAGACTTAGCTCTTTGATATCGATCCCGTAACGAGTTTCAGTTTTTTCTATTGCTTTGACTCTCTCCTCCGACCATCTGTAGCGATCTTCCATCTGCATTGAGGGTTCAGCTTTCATTCTTTCTTTCTCCATTTCATCAAAATCCGGTACCATAGGGTTAATAGGGTCATCTCCCGGGTTGGATCCTGAGCCCCCTTGGAAATTCATGGGGGATCCAACGTTAGCTTGCCCTTGTTGAGGCCTAATTGTGACGGATGGCCTCCGGGGATACTCTTCGTGCTGTGAGGGCACTTGCGGCAGGGTAGATCCTGAGGGAATATCTTCATTCTCCCCTCCAGTAATAGCCATGGGGCTTTTTCCTCTCTCCATAAATCTATTCAACAGTTGGGTCATTTGAGCTATCTGAGACCTCATGTCCCTCTGGGACTCCATCATGTCTTGCTGGATTTTGGCTAGCTGCTCTTGCATCTGTGCTTGCACTTGGTCCTGCATCTCCTTTTGGAATTGTTCTAGTCTCTGATCCATCTTCTTTGTTTTAGTGCGGGTGCCGTACGGATGTTCAACTTCCAGGTTTCCCCTTTTTCTCTCTCTCTGTTGTATAATTCCAACTAGTCAGATTCTCTCAATGCATATGATGTGATGTGATGCGATGTGATGCGAGTGTATGAAATGCAAATGTATGAAATGAATGCAAAAAAGACCGAAAGGTGTTGATTTGATTCAGTTCTATTAGATCAACTTCACTGGAAAACAAAGTTCTTTACATAGAGCGGACAATTTATACGTACGGCTTTGCCTTATCACCTAGATCTTTGACTTCTCTAAGAAACCAAGCTAGACTTTGGCCTCGATCTGACCCTGACTCATACATTAGACTCAATACATCAGCTTGAACTGCCAAAGTTTGCAAATGAGCAACCACTTCTCGGACTTGAACCACAGCTTCGCTCATTGTATAATCTCTATTCCTGATCTGCTCCTGAGAATGGTGAAGTTGCTTCTTCCAATGTTCATTAAGGAGCTCAACTTGATGTTCACCATTTTGTAACGTAGTTTTGAGCTCTTCTATCTTTCCTTTCAACTCATCGACCTTGCTTTGGCTGGCTCTTAATTCACTTACCGAATTACGATTTCGATACAGGAGCAGTGATCTTTCTAATTTCGTAGTTCGGATCCGTAACTGTTCTTTCTCACTTTGACTCTCCAATAGGCTCTTTTTCAAAACATCTTCACGTACTCGAGCATTTCGGTACTTCTTTTCCCATTGGTCAGCCCTAGCCTTTTTTTCTCGAATCTCTTGCCGCCATTGTTCTGACATCTTGCCCAATCCAGTGGTCCTGATTGACGCACGTAGTTTTTTGTAATCGATTTTTAAGCTGTCCAGATCTTCTTCAGCCTTATTTTTTCCTTTTCTTAACTTTTCGGGTTCTAACTTATAGATGTCGATGTCCAGCCCTAAGTGCATCTTTTCCTCCTCTAGCCGCTCTATCTTCCTTCCCAATTCCTGACTCTTGGTCTCGAAATCTCCTTTAATGATCTCTAATTCAGATGGGACAACTCGTAAATGCTCTTCTATGGGTAAAGCATCCCCTTGGCTTGGCATCGGGACATTGTCATTGATTCTTGCATTCCTCCACTCATCATATTCGGGGGTTGTCATTGGTCCTACGGCGAGCCCCTTCATTCGTCGGGTTTGGATCCACGCACTCGTTATTTCACGAATCTTTTTCTTATAACCATCATCTTTGTATGAAAACTCACTCTGGGCTAGCCCGTGCGTTGCAGGTATGAACTGTCTTGATCGATACTGCCTTACTACGAGAAGTGGAGCGTACCCAACAGCTCCCCATATCCCGAGTAAAGGAACCCAATCAAACTCTCCACACCGGTACAAAATCTCGTCAGGGATCATCCACGAAGCTCTCCATTCAACATCTTCTACTTGTAAATTTTGGAGAATTGCTATCCATTTCTCTTCAGAAAGGTCGTCCCGTCTTGGCGTAGTTGCTAATTCTCCCAAAGGAGAGTAGTTCTTGGAGAAGACTTTACACGATACCTTTTCCACCTTCCAAAAGTGGCTATGAAACCATGATAGCAAAAGCTGCGCGCACCCTATGGATCTCCCTTCACCTACTCTTCGGCTAGCGTTCAATGATCGGAATGTTCCGGCTAAGATTACGGGGATAGGTGTGACTCCTTTATCCAGTTTATCAAATAGATCTAAGACAGCTTTCTCCACATATCCTAACGCCTTGGGAAAGACAACCAAGCCATAAATGCTTAAGGCGAAAACGTCGACCTTCTTTTTTATATCAGAATGCGCTAGGATTAAGTCCCTTAAATGTGTCCAAGGAAGACATTTACAATCCCCTTTTTGCTTGATTCGAGTCGTAATCCACTTCTCACTCATCCCTGTAATGTTCATCAGCTTTCTTACGAATGTCAGTACATTAACAGCCTTCGAATAAGCCTTGCCTGCTTGAGTACTTGGGCACCGGAGTAAAGCCGTGTATTCTTCTATGGTGGGCACCATATCTACTTTCCCGAAAGTAAAGCAACTATAAGCGGGGTTCCAAAACTGAGTGATAGCCCGGAATAGGCGCTCATCCACCTTGATATCAAGCAAATAGGGCAGATCACCATAGCTACAGTAGCACAGTTGTTTCATGTCATCGCCCCATGAATCCCATATCTCCTTCAGTTCTTGTAGGCTATTCTGAGTCACGCTGACACGGGTGAAGTCCCACAACTCTGATTCGTATCCCACAGTCAGACTATCTCCTTTCTCTCGTTGTATCCTCTCGGACCATATTCGAACGGCCGCATTATCCTCCACTCTATCAAGAAATCCCTTTTCCATGTTAAGTTCTTCTACCTAGTAACCGAATGTAAATCAACACCTTTTTATGATGAGATGCCATGCAATTACAACAAAATACCATGAGTTAGTACTATGTACAAAAAAAACCTCAAGATAAACAAGAAATAATCAGACATTTATTCGGGTGAACATCAAGGTCTGGTGTGGCTCTAACTAAGATTGGTTCTTTAAGGCTCATTACATGGGGTTCGGTTCTAAAGAGAGGTACCCGAACCAGCAGATTCCTCGATCCTCACCCATTATAGGCTCATGCGGAACGAGTTCGGTTTAGGGGAATACATTTCCCTATGGCTGCACGGAGATGAAAATCTCACGAAGACATAGGTACGGATGTATCCTGAAAGTGATCCACTATCTTGCACGGAGGTGAAAACCTCATGAAAGAGTAGCTTCTCACTCCCACTTAAGGGTGCGACCACAACGGTCATGCAATGCAATGTGCACAAGAAAATAGGAATCATATGCAATGACACAAGCAAAGGCAACAAAAGGGTAGTAATTTCCGAATCAAATTTTCAAACTTTTGATAAAGGACATAAAATAATCAATTTACAGCCTGACTCTCTTTATTATCCCCAGTGGAGTCGCCAAGCTGTCGAGACCGTCCCTTTTTGAAATGGTGGGAAACGAACCCGGGTTTTGAAAACGAATAAAAACGGGAGTCGCCACCAATCATTTTTGCTGAGGTGTGATCGGGTCACCATTGTTTTAATAAAACATTTTGATTTACTAAAACATTGTTTTTTGGTCCGTGAAGTTTTGAGAAATCGAGTTCGGGAGTCGGTTACGTGCAAGGAAGGGTTAGCACCCTCGTCACGCCCAAAATTGGTACCAATTTGATCAATTAATGCCCTCATGTCGAAAGTTGAAAATTTTAAAGGAATTTAAAAATCCGACCTCTTTTGGAAATATCTGCGTTTTCTTGAATTAAATTGAGATTTTCTCGTTTCGGAGGAATAAAATATCACATCCAATACTTTAGGACACGATAGTTTAAATCCCCGATCCTAAGATCATCTCATAGTTTTCCTGAAGTGCAAATCAAGACTTTCTCGTCCCAAAGGAATCAAAATATCACATCCAATACTTTAGGACACGATAATTTAAATCCTTGGACCCGAGGTCATCTCATAGTTTTTTCGAAGTGCAAATCAAGACTTCCTCGTCCCAAAGGAATCAAAATATCACATCCAATACTTTAGGACACGATAATTTAAATCCTTAAACCCGAGGTCATCTCATATTTTTCTTTGAAAATCAAGATCTTCTCGTTCCAAAAGAATGAAATATCACATCCAATACTTTAGGACAAGATAATTTTAATCCTCGAATTCGAGATCAGTTCAAAACTACCGATTTACATAAAAATGACACAAACGAAAATAACATTGACAATAAGATAAAATACAAAACAAAATACAAAAAAATTTAAAAGAAAACAAAACGATATCAATAATGATGGAATTATTAGTAATGAGGATAATAAACATTATAATATGAATACTACCGACAATAATAATAGTGCTAATAATAATAATAATAATAATAATAATAATAATAGTAATATAGTGATAATGATGATAATAATAATAACAATACAAAATATGTACAAGATAATGATATAAATATAATGATGATAATAATAATAATACGCAATATATACAATATACTAGTATGAATATGGTAATAATAACAGTGATAAAGTTAATATATACAAGTAATAATACAGTAGTAATAATAATAGTAGTAATAATAGTAGTATAGCAAATATAATAATAATAATAATAATGATGCCATAATAAAGTAATAATAATAATAATACAAATATGTACAACATAATAATATAATAATAATAGTAATAATGGTAATAATATAATAGTATAGTATAATAATAATAATAATAATAATAATAATACTATGGTAACAACACTAATAATAATAATAATAATAATAATAATAATAATAATAATAATAATAATAATAATAGAAAAATAAAATAGAGATATTAAACAATGGCATTAACAATAAATTGCAAAATAATAAAAAAGGGCTGAACTGAACTCAAGGCTAAAATTTAGGGCTAATCCGGAAATAACAATAATTAAGAGAAACCTATTCACACGCGCGAAAGAACCAGAGGGAGCAAAAGGGAAATTTTCACAGCCTAAAATATAATTTTTGATTTGGACCAAATTGAAAGCATATTTGAATTATCAGGGCTAATTAAGGAAACAAATGAGAAATAGGTAGGTCCTACTCAAATAATAATGCAAAGAAGGAGGACTAATCGCGCAAATAACCCCCGCTTGAGAAAACGTTGCGTTTGAGGATTAAATCGAAGAATGGTGAATTATAGAAGGACCAATGCAATAAATAATCCTTTTAGACCAAACACGCGGATCCTCCGGGTCACAAGTCGGGTCACGCGCGGATCCTACCCCCTTTAAACGACACCGTTTTGTTGGAGCTATTTAAGCTCAAAATCTCTAAAAAACTTCATTTGTTTCCTTACTTTTAAAAAAAAATCTGATCTTGCTCTCTCCTTCTCTCTCTCTGCAGGTATAGGGCTGGTGATTTCTGGTGGCCAGACAATCGTGCCGGACGCCGACTTCCGGCGTCAACGCCGCCGTATACGACGGTGGGGAGCCCTAAAAGGTCGCGCCTTTTTGAAGAAAAAGTAAGTTTTTTTTTGTCTTTTTAATATATATATATATATATATATATTTGTGCGAAATAAAAGGAAAATGATTCGTAAAAGGGAAAGAAGTAAAAAAAATCACCCTACGTTATTGATCTGATTTTGGTATCCTGGGTTCTTCTTTCTTGTTCGCTCGATCTCTACTGCTATGTTCTTTTTTTCTACTTTTGATTGATTGAAGAAAAAAAGGTCCCTTTACAAAGAAAATCCTCTGGCTTTTATAGCCGAGAAGAAAAATAAAGATAACAACATAATCTTTGTTTATTTCCTAGTTGCTGTTGTTTCTTTTATTTGTTTGCAAGTGTACTCGCAGAGTGGCGATGGCAGAGGCGTGCGAAGGTCGTCGTTGCGGGCACGTGGGCACGGTGTTGGTGGCTGAGTGGGTTGCGGTAGTGGAGGCCAGTGATGCGCACATGGTGACGGGGACGACGCGCATGGAAGCTGGAGCGTCGCGCGCGTGTGGGGGACGCGCGGCGGCGCTGGAAAGGGACCTTAGGGTTCCCACCTCTTTCAATCCGTGGTGGGCCGTTTGGGATTGGGCTAGGGTATCGTTTTAGTTGGGTCGTTTTGTAATTGGGTTTAGGATTCGGGTTGTATGTGTAATGGACTTTTAGGACTGTTTATTTTTTTATTGGGTTTTTAATGGGCTTGGTTCAATAGGCCCGGACAATTTTGGGCTTGTACACATATTATCACGCTTAATGTCCTCACAAAAAAGTTGGTTAATAGATTTAAAGCTTGTCATTTGCATCTAAATTGACATTTCAAATTTTAAAAAGTACAGGGACTAAGAATAATCCAAGTGGAAAACATGGAATAAATCTACAATTTTATACATAGTATAGGACTAATAGCAAAATTTAACCAAATGATTTATTGCTTCCATTTGAGTCATGATAAAAATTTATAATTTTAATAGAGACTAAAATTGACCAAATTTAAGTATTTAGATTAAATTCAAAACTTACACAAAATACAAAGACTAATAACAGAATTTGACATTTTTATATAGTAATGCAAGTGAACTAAATTATTGGGTTTCAATGGGCTTTGAATAACATTTCAAACCCATTAATAACACCAAGTATTGAGTTGGGATAAAGCCCATAAACTTGCTACCTAACAATCTATTAATTACCAATTGGACCTTAGAAAATTAAAAGCCATGTCAACTTGGAATTTTTTTTTTTTTTTTTATGTTCTCATAAAATGGAATTTATAAAAGTCTATCTCTGATCAGGTTGATAATCAAAATATATCGAGACCTAAAATTAGAATAAATCTAATAGGACTCGCATATAGTGAGATTGAATCTAAATATCTCAAAAGTTTTAAAATCTTAACCTTATCATTAAATCAAAAAGGTAATTATCTGGAACACACCTTATAGAATTTTTAAACTCTGCGAGTATGATTAAAATTGTTACAAGTGTCTCAATTATTTATATATTAATTTTTTTATTTCCTTATTATTTCCTAAATGGCACATGTTTCACCCTTAATCCGTTTGTGAAATCTGAAATATCCCACAATGATAATTATCATAATGACTTATTTATCCCTCCAACTCTATAAAAAAGAAGTCATTTTAACCTTCCATTTAATTTTTCGTCATTTTTAGCCCTTTAAACTTGCGTTTTTTGTCAAATCACCCCCAAAATAAATGAAAAAGTTAACGTTTTATAACTTCGCTGACATTCCATCCACGTGGATAACACATCAACATTTAATTATTTTTTAAAATTTAAAAATTCAATAAAACTATTTTTAAAAATTAAAAACCATTAAATTTATTTAAAATTTATAAAAAAATTATTTCTTAATTTTTTCTTAATTTTAAAAAATTAATTAAATGCTTACGTGTCACTTGCATAGCAATCCACTTATATGTCACGTCAACAAATTAACAAACGTTAACTTTTCCATCCCTTTTAAGGTGATTTAATAAAAAAATACAAATTCAATGAATAAAATAAGATAAAATTAAATAAAAGACTAAATAACTTTTTTGTAAAATTAAAGGACAAAAAAATAATTATGTCGCGAAAGTTTTCTTAAAGCAAATACATCATTGACAAAAATTGTTGAAATGCATCAATGTGTGTCAACGGTTTTGGTTGCCATACCATAACTAGAAATTAGAGTTCACAATTGTATTTCTTCAACATTAAGGAAGAGTTTGAAGAAATGGCAACATTTATTTCTACACATTGTTTGCAAAAAAGTACTCTTTTAAGTAAGTACATAATCCAACTTTTAAGTCCTCATAAATTATGCAAACCGACATATAACACCCCATCCCCTCCCCAAAGCACTTTTTTCACCTATCTTTTAATATTTTTCGGATTAATATCTTATTCGATAGTTCAGTTCGACACTTTTTTATATAATATTTGTATAGGTATATGTATTTGGCAAAAATTATATATTTTGGTATTTAAAAGTAACAGCATTAATTTATTAGTGTTTAATTCGGATTTTAGGATTGATTTGATGAAAATCTATAATTTATTAATAATATCAGTAATTAACTTTCATCAAATCAACTCTAAAGTCTAAGGAAAAAAACATAACCATCAATATTTATCAAGTTAAACAAATTCACAATTAACACTAAATCGTGAAAATTCAAACCTAATAAATTTAGCAATTATCTTTCATCAAATCGACCTTGAAACTTGAATTAAACACTAAAAAAATAATATTTGTTACATTTGAGTACCAAAATGTATAACTTTTATTAAATACATGTATCATGTTGAAAAAAAAAACACAAATATGATATTAATATATATATATATATATCAAATTCAAGTCCGAAATGATATATATTTTTGGCCGACTCAATAATTTTTGGATTGATTATTTTTAAGAGTTTAGTCCCTTTAATTTTTTAAATTTTAAAATTCAAGTTCAACTGTCAATACTATTTGTTAAATCGGGTCCACTACAACGTTATTTTAGTCACATGGTTACCAAATATATTTTTATTTCAAATTATCACACCAACAAATTTAGCAAAAAAAATTTAAAAATAATAATAATTAGACCTAAATTTTAAAATAAAAACAGAAGGATGAAATTATTAAAAATAAAAATATAGAAATTAAATAAAAATTTATAAAAAAATACAAAAACTTATTATATATTTTAACCTATTTTTGTTTTCTATACAAAGAATAAAGTAATGGTGGAATCTTTATTTCCCAAATAATTTGAGTATGTACATTCATACACCAAATTCCAGTGTTGTAATTATCAACAACAAGAAGCTGGCATATATGCCGTGGGACATAAATATTATATATTTTAAAAACTGAAAATTTTATCGGCAAATCCTTAACAGTAATGTGATTAGTACGATTCAAATCAGGTTATATTTAGGTGATGAATATCTTGATCATTAGACTAATATACGGGATTCGAATTTTATATTTTTTATTATATTTAAATAATCACCTACATTAGTTGAACTCAATTTTTTCAATTTTTTATTTTTATGGATTGTTTATTAAATTATCTTTAAAATAATAAGGGATTAGTTATGACAATAACGATGGCCAACCTAAATGATTCATTAAATCATTATATTGAATTTTTAATTGTTTAATAAAAAGGAACAAATTGCCAATACGAAAGCATATGCAGCTGGTAGGGCCAGTCAATCAGCATATATATATATATATATATATATATATATAAGTATTATAGAACTCATTATATTAAAAGTCAAATTATATTTTGTCCATTTAATTCAGAAAATAGGTAAATAAATTTCTGTACGTTAAATTAAAAAGTAAATTGGTCATTTCTGTTAAAAATTGACATGGTTGATATAAGACAGTTTCACATGACGTGCCACGTATATCTCATGATAACGTATAGGGACCAATTTACTTATTTTTTTAATACAAGGACCTCCACGATAGTTTTACCAATAGATTATATATATATATATATATATATATATATAAGTTAAAATATTTGTCTAACGGCTAAAAGGGACATCTTCATTTCATGTAGGAAGTTGACAGGCCAACCAAAATGGTTGTTGGGGGGCCTGTTTAAACTACCCTAATTAAGAAATTCATATTATAATTATTCACTTAATTAAAAAAATTTATCCGATAAATATTAAAATTACACATAAATTTTAGTGCAATATGATTTTGTGTAATTATATATATGAAATTTTGATTTAATTTAATTTTTCATAAATCACTGACACTGTTATATCAACATAATATATTTTAATTTTTTGTATATTGTACATGTAAATAATTATATTTATCTAACACGAAAATAAATAGTTTATAAAATATGTACAGTTAAAAATAATTACATTATACATTAAATCAAAATTAGCATGTAAATTTGAAAAAAAAATAATTAAAAAAAGCACATTGCAGCTTTTTAAATAAATCCTAAATTATAAAAATAATATTTTACAAATGATTATTAAAATCATATCAGATGATATATGAAATTATTGGCCAATATGATGGTAAGTTAAGAAATTGTGTAGGGAAATTTACATTTTTCATCCTTTAATTTAACATAAACTTTATTGTGTCACAATCGTTTAATTTTTTATCAAATTACATCATGGAATTTTTATTAGTAACAAGAAATTCTAATAGAATGATGACATATGATATGCCAATGATTATATATAAAAAAAAATAAATCTCATATCTACATTAAAATTATTTAACGAAATTAACATAAGTGACAATTTTTATAATATTAAAAGTTTAAAAAGGAAAAAAGAATATGTTGACCTAATGGTCAGAGTATTCACCGTTCCAGGTGTGGCTTGAATTCGCATTGCCGTTAGAGCTTTACCCTCTTCTTGTAATTCAGAAAATAAAAATAAAAACTCATGAAAACTAAAGGAAACGACACATGGAGGACTCTCAAAATAGCCGACTTTCATTTAAATTTTACTCTAAAAGTTTCACGTACACATACACTTCATTAAGCTCTCTAACCACTACACCCCACTCGGAAAGAAAAAACCCTTTAATTTTCTAGTCAAATCATAATAATATAATCCATTATTTTTCCTTATTTTAAACTTAAAAATCATCATCATAATCATACTTGCAGATACATATATATACATATATGTATATATTGAGTTTGCACTGAGGTAGGCAGTATTGCTTTGTTTAAACATGGTGGAACTAGGTGTACTAAAAATAATGAAGGCAGCAACACTATCAAAAGCTTTGGTTATTAGGATCAACCTTGTTTTCATTGCTTTCTTTCTAGTCATCTATGCTTCTCTTCTATTGCAACCATCTTCTTCTCTTTATTTCCAAAATGAAGCAGCTCTGGTTAGATGCTCATTTCGTGAGTGCCATCACAAGGTAAGGTGAGCTAACTCAATATATATATAATCTGGTAGGAGCAAATCACTGCCACGCACACACCACAAGCATGTAATCCCTGCAACTTGAATCGAAACCCACGACGTGGGCTATAAGGGGCGAAACTAGGGACAAAGGCAAAGGGAGGTATGCAATGACCTTGCCCCCTCTTAAAATGGTAAAATTTTCATTTAACCCCTTAATTTTTTATGAAATTATATGTTAGTATAATGGTAAAATTGTATTTTGCCCTCTCAATAATTTATAATTCATCATTGGCCCCCTTTGTAGCTATTTTCTGGCTTTGTCCCTCGGCCAAGTCAGAAAATTGTTTTAGAAGGGGCCAGAGATGAATCATAATTTTGGGGGGCAAAGTACAATTTTACCATTATACTATTATAAAATTTCATTAAACTCTAAGGGACTAAATGAAAAATCTACCAATTTGAGAGGGGCCAAGGCCACTATCTGCTCCTTTAGCTTTCTCCCCCCTGTTGTAGAGTGAACACCATGATCAATAGGTCAAAGATCTATGTATTAGATTCATCATATATGTATGTATCATGTTGTATAAGAGTAATTGTTTATATTGTGTGATGCTTTTGATTTGGTATGTAGTTGGGAAAAGGGGTGAAAATGGAGAAAATTTTGGAGCCAATTAAGAGGAATTTGACTATGTTAGAGGTACCAAGTTTTGTTGATGGATTTGGTGGAGGGTTGAAGATTGGGATGGTGAACTTTGAAGGTGATCAAGATCTTACCCAATGGAGAAAACACGGTGAGACGATCCCAGTCCATTTCGATCAAGTTCCCGAGGCTCTCAAATGGCAAGACTTGTTCCCTGAATGGATTGATGAAGAGGAAGAATCTGAGGTACCAAAGTGTCCCGAGTTCCCAATGCCAAATTTCGATAAGTACCCTAACATGGACTTGATAGTGGCTAAGCTACCATGCAAGTACCCCATTAATGGATGGTCTAGGGATGTTTTTAGGCTTCAAGTCCATCTAATAACAGCAAAAATGGCAGTCAAAAATGGGAAGAAGAAGAAGAAGAAGATCAAAGTGGTGTTCACGAGCAAATGCAGGCCAATGTTGGAGCTGTTTAGGTGCAGTGATTTGGTGAAACAAGAAGGGGATTGGTGGTACTACGAACCAGATGTGGAGAAATTAGAACAAAAAATTGGATTACCTGTTGGGTCATGCAAGTTAGCTTTGCCATTATGGGGCCAAGGTATGATGATGATCCTTTGCTAGCTTTCAAATTTCCTATGGTGTGTTTAAAAAATAGATAATGCAACATTTAGTCCTTAAACTTGACAATTTCTTTCAACTTGGTCTCTGAAATTTTTTTTGTCTACCTTAGTCCCGAGAAACTCGGTAACTTTTTCCAATTTTAATCCCGTGAAAGTATCATGTTGTCACATGAACAAAAACTAAAAGAAGTTGCCAAGTTCCATGACTAATGTACGTACCAAGAAAAATTCCAGCATTAAATTAAAAAAAAATTGTCAAGTTTAGAGATTAAATATTAATATATTCATAAAAATTATAGCAATTGAGTTTTTTTTTTTCCTTTAATTTGTTCAACGACAAAAGTTGGGCGATGAAAACGAGAGGATGAAGAAAATAATATGGGTTTTAAGTAAGGATAGGATTGAATTAATAAGTAGTAGTTGGGGTAATTGATGTTGATATATATACTTAGGAAGCTTCAAATACCAATTCTAAAATTGACTTTACTTGCCATTGACAAAGTGTAAGGCATGGAGCAGTTACCATATTTAATTTCACGAGTTAATTTCATATCAACTTGATTAAAAAATTATTTAGAATTTATTTTTTAAAAAAAGATAATAAATATTAATATAAAATTATTTCATACATGGTTTTTAGAGTTTTTAAAACTTCACAAGTAGGTTGAGGATGTGACAAAGGATGATTAAAATATTATTCAAGCGATGCATGGGATAATTATTTAAATATTATTATAATGATTTTTTGGTATCACGAGTCAACTTGATACCAATTTAGTGAATAAAATTACTTGAAAAATATTATTTAAATAATAAATTGCATTTTTGTCCTTTATTATTTTATATGAAATGTTAATAAAACAACTAAAAATCACTACTTAAAACAAATAAAATACCTAATGATTGAACCCGAAATTAATAAGAATCTAAAAATAAATATTTTAGCGTTGTACCTATAATTCAATTATTAAATAATTTTTTAAATATATTTTTATTATAAAACTTTTTTTCTTTCACCCACCTTGTAAGTATGTGGTATAATTTAATATATTATTTTATTATAAATTTTTTTTGTGTAAGCATCATAAATATTACGGATAATTTAGGTTGGATTATTTTGGATTTTAAAAATTTTTAATTATATTATATTCGTGATCATTTTAAATTTAGATTGATTAGAGTTTAGATTATTCGAGTTGAGTCATAACTTAAATCATTCAAAATTGGGTTGTTTTAAGTACAAATAGAATGAATTAAATTTGTTGACTTTTTATGATTAAATCAAAGTTTTAAGTACAAATAGAATGAATTAAATTTGTTGACTTTTTATGATTAAATCAAATAGAGTCAAATTATATCGAAGTTAATTATTCCATATTTAATAACAACAAAATGAATAAAATTTCAGGTAACCACGAAGAATTCGATGTGACCAAGATAAAGCATACAACAACGAACCCCAAACGTGAAGCGTATGCAACCGTACTACATTCTTCGGAATCCTACGTTTGTGGTGCAATAACCCTAGCCCAAAGCCTCCTAAAATCCGGCACCAACCGCGACTTAATCCTCCTCCTCGACGACTCCATCTCCGAACCGAAACGTCACGCTCTCGAATTGGCCGGTTGGCGTCTCCGTTTCATCAAAAGAATCCGAAACCCTCGAGCCCAAAAACACACCTACAACGAATACAACTATAGCAAGTTCCGACTATGGCAACTGACTGATTACGAAAAAGTCATCTTCATCGATGCTGATATCACAGTGTTAAAAAACCTCGACCATCTTTTCCATTTCCCTCAATTGACGGCCACCGGTAACGACGTTTGGTTATTCAATTCCGGCATAATGATAATCGAGCCGTCGAATTGTACTTTCAAAGTTTTAATGGACAAACGTGACGAAATCATTTCGTATAATGGTGGTGATCAAGGTTACCTTAACGAAGTGTTCGTATGGTGGCACCGGTTGCCGAGGAGAGTGAATTTTCTTAAGAACTTTTGGTCTAACACCACGGCGGAAACAATGATGAAGAACCAACTCTTTGCGGCGGAGCCACCCAAGCTTTATTCCATTCATTACTTGGGGTTAAAGCCATGGCTTTGTTATAGGGATTATGACTGTAACTGGAACCGAGAGGATCACCATATCTTTGCTAGTGATGTAGCTCATAGAAGATGGTGGAAATTTCACGACGCCATGGATGAAAAATTGCAGAGGTTTTGTGGGTTAACGAAGAAAAGAAAAGCGCAATTGGATGCAGATAGGAAGAAAGCTAAAGAAATTGGGTTGAAAGATAAGCATTGGAAGATCAATATTAAGGATCCTAGACGAAAATATTTGATGAAATAGAAAAAAATTTTGAAGTTTTTTTTTGGGTTTGATTTGCTTGTATAGGGAGCATATTACAAGATCATGTTTTTGCTTGTAATTTTATGTGTCGATGACTCTACCATATTATCTGTACAAATATTATCTTGCAGCAAACGAGTTATGGTATGATCCATTATTCTCGATCCGAAGTTACAAAAATTGTAATGAAATATTGACTTCAGTGCGAGTCTTTGGATTAAATTTTGGATCTAATAAAATCTAAAACAATTTTAGGAGTTTATGAGAATATTTTAAGAGAAATTTGGGGTATAATTAAATTTTTGTGAGATTAATGAGAGTATTTAAAATTTTGAAGGGTCTATTTAATTTTTTTTAAATTTTAAGGAAAAATAAAAACTTTCTAAAATTTTGGCCACCATTACAGTCGGCCTCTGATGTCGCATATCACACGAGTTTGAATTTTTAGGTTCTAATTAGTTTATGTTGGAATAATTTTGAGTTTAAATTGTTAGGGTTTGAGTTTATTTTGAATTTAATTATGGATCAGATAATTTGAGATGATTGACTTTTTACTTCCGAAACGTATTGACCAAAAATGATCGAATGTACTATGGTATGATCCATTCTTAATTTTCTAGCTAATATAATGAAATTTTTTCATTGCAAAAATAAAGTCAAGATTTTTTCTTTTATAAGCCGAAATTAAATTATAATAAAATGTAAAAAAAATTAAATTGTAAGATTGTAACTTTATAATTTTTAAAATTAATTTACATTTTATGAAGGACCAAAATGTAATTTAACTATATTTTAACTTATAACTTTTCAGTTCAATTTTTAAAAGGGCTAAAGTATGGCAAGTTAAAAAGTTTTAATGATTGACACCATGGTAACATATTGCTTAATTTTAACCCGAATTTAAAAATTTGATTAAGCTCAATCCATTTTCACTATAAAAAAGTTGTCAACCTAAAATCATTTAACCCAAAACCGAATCCAAAATAAACTCAAACCCTAACAATCTACACCCAAAATGATCCAAACCCGAAACAACCAAACTCGTAACAACTCAAACCCCAAACCCGAATTACCAAAACCTGAAAAAATAATTCCAATCATTTGCTGCCAAAAACCAAATATAATGTTAATAAATAAATTTGAATGAAGTTGTTTTCACTAGCTAACTGCTCTTCTCTCTTTGATTGCTAGTCTCAACCACCTGAAGATTATTATCCTTGTGGAAGGTGTATCACATGAAATTTGATTATTTAGGTGCATGCCAAAGATTTAGAGATAATGGTGATTACTGAAAGAATATATGATATATAATACTGAATTATATAGATTTATGTAGGTACACCTAACTAAGCCTAATATATATTTTTATGTGTATTTTTGGGCCCATAGAAACCGATATTAGATAATGCATAGTCGGTACAAATTATGTAAATTTTTTATTAGTATCAACATGTCACAATAAAAAAAATAAGATTAAATTGATTTAATATATAAATTTTGAGGGTTAAAGTTGATATTATGTCAATTTTAAAATTTGTCATATCATCTTTTCATTAACAATTAGTAGACCTATTCATGGGTCGAGCTATCCGTTCAAGTTTGCCCGAAATTTAGGAGGATTTAGGTAAAAATATTAAGCCCGAAAAATGGACTTAAGAAAAAAATTAAGCCTATTTAAAATGTGGGTTGAGCTTGGGCTTGAACATTCAAGGCTTGGACTTAGCCCGGTCCGGCTCATTTTTAATTTTATAATACTTTATATTATGTTTTTTTTGTATATTATATAATTCAGAACACATTAAAAAATAAACATATATAAAATATATAATACTACTCTAATTTAAAAATTAAAATAATGTTAAGACGATTATATAAAAACTTCAATAAATAAAACATATATAAATTATTAAATATTAATATAATATAATATAAATATTAAAAATAATATGGGTTGGCCTAAAATAGGCTTAGATTAATCTTTTGCAAATATGGTCGGGTTTAGGTAAAATTTTAAGCTCATATTTTGGGTCGAGCCGAACTTAGGCAAACATAAAATACATTAATATCATACTTAAGCTCGAATCGAATTTAACCCGACTCAACCCATGAATATCTCTGACAGTTGGATATAATTTTAACTCTATAATTTACCTAAAAATACAGGTTTAGAAAAAGAAAAAAAAAGGTAAATATTATTTTAAAAAACAAGCTGAGCTGAGCTAAGCCGTTAAAGGCATTTAGCCTTAGCCGAGAGAGACAGCCGTCAAAAAAGAGAGAAACGAGGTAGACGCGTGTGTTGTGTTATTCTCTCCGTTTTTCTCTACTGCTTCCTTTTTCTAATTTTAGCGCTAAATTTTCCCCACCCTTAAATTTTTTTTTATATTTTTATTTTATATTATTAATAATAATTTATTTTTCATTTATTTTCTCCTTTTAATTTTGTGACCTTAATTTTTTTCAGAGATCATTAACATTTGCTTCCTTTCCAATTTTCCTCTCCTTGTTTCTTGTTGAATCTCGGTATGTTCTTTTTCTTTTTCTCTTTTCGTTTATCTATCTTTTTTTTTTAAAAAGGATTTTATTAATTAGATTTGCATTAATCTCTGTTTAATCTATGAATTGATTGTGAATTAAGTGGAAAATCGAGTGTTTTTATTTTTTGTTCTTTTTTTTGCCGTGGAAATGATTCAGATGAAAGCGAAAGGTCTGAGAAATTTATTTTTTTTAAATTGATGGCGGTTGAGTTGGATGAGTCGATTATAATGTTAATTCGTCTAATTCTTCAATCGGTCCCTCTACTTTTTAGAATTTTGACATTTAGTCTATTTTTTTGCATTAATCTCTGTTTAATATATGCATTAATTATGAATTAAGTGGAAAACAGTGTGTATGTTTTTTTTTTGGCCGTGAAATTATGCAGATTGCGAAAGGTTTTTCTTTAAAAGGGTTAATATATAATTTAGCCCCTAAACTTGTCTATTTGTATCTAGTTGGTTTTTGAACTTTTATTCCATCCATTGGGTTGTATCATCACACTA
Source organism: Gossypium australe (assembly GCA_005393395.2). Taxonomy (NCBI): domain Eukaryota; kingdom Viridiplantae; phylum Streptophyta; class Magnoliopsida; order Malvales; family Malvaceae; genus Gossypium; species Gossypium australe. The sequence continues at coordinate 143,835,416 of CM016619.1, read as the reverse complement.
ACATCGGTAGTTGTGCTAATGTGGCCTATTAGTCAATCTGGTGATGCCACATAACAGCCCCACGTGACAAACATAAATTATAAATATAAATATATAAATTATGTTTTTCACATGACATACTAAGAGACTGCCACATGGCACTATCAGATTTATTAAAATTGTCATGTCAGAATAAACTAACGGTATTAGAGCAAAGAGACCAACTTGGTTGATGAATACAAGTTCAGGCACCAACTAAATACAAATAGAGAAGTTCAGGGGTCAAATTATATATTATTCCTTTTAAAAAATTGATGGCGGTTGAGTTGGATGAATAGTTAATTCGTCTAATTCTTCTCTCAGTACCTGTATTTTTAGACTTTTGACATTTAGTCTCTATTTGCATTAATCTATGCATTGATTGTGAATTAAGTGTCAAATCGTGTGGTTTTTTTTGTGCCGCGGAAATGGAAGCGAAAGCTCTGAGAATTTGTTTTAAAAAAATGGCGGTTGAGTTGGATGAGTACATTATATTTTATAACCTTAATTGGTCTAATTCTTCCCTCAGTCCCTGTATCTTTTAGACTTTTGACCTTTAGTTGCTGTACTCTCTCTACTTGTTTGAATTTTAAATCAGATCTTTGAATATTAGAATGCCATGAAGGTCTATTAACAATGTTATCAGACTTTAGTTTCTAAAACTTTTAAATCAGACAAGTAAAAAGACTAATTTACTGGAATTTAAAGAAGAGAAAAGGGATTAAATTTCAAATTTACAAAGAGTACAGGGATTAGTGTCATAATTAAACCACATCGATTTTAAGTAATTAAGGTTGCTTTCTTGATTTAGTTTCCATTTTTGCTCTGCTAAAACAATTGAGTATCAAATTAACTATGGCTTCTTATTTAATAGATTAGCTTCCTTGATCTGCTGTGTGAACTTTCACTTGCTTTATTTCTTATTCAATTCTCTGTTTCTTGTTCAGCAATTATCAGGATTAGCAAATCTCTAGATTATATAATTTCTCTCATTATCTCAAAAATTTTGTTATGCTTAATGTTTCGTTGGGGAAAAATAATAATAAACAAACTTTTTATTTGAGAATACTAGCAAAAAATCTTTAATGGGATTATTCTTTTGACATTTTAAGAGATTTGGGTTAAATTTTGGAGTCTATGTTTCTATTTTTATTGAAAATTTTTGAAAGTAAGTTAGCCTGAAAAGGGAGTAAACTTAATGTTCTTTGAAATTTTTGGTTCATTGCTTAGTATGAAGTGTTTGCTGACTGAATCTTTAGTTCAACATTTTTTTTTGGGTACAACTCACACAGTCCAATTCGAGCAATTCGATCCCACAATGTGAGTATAGGATGAACACCCTTGGTCAATGGGCCAAACGCTAGGTTCTTAATTTAACATTTATAGCTGATAGGAGATGGAATTAGGAAAATGTGTTTGAGATTGTTGTAGCATTCCACATTGTTTGATTTATAATGCTTGGTTTTACTTGAATACTTAACACCTCACATATAGTTGCTGGTTTGCATACAGAGGATTTCTGAGGAACAAGATGGGATTAAGCTGTGATGTTTTCGTGTTCTTTTTTCTCAGTGTCGCTTACACGGTTTCTGTTTTCTTGGTTTCAGACAACTCATTCGGAATCATCTTCGTCCTCTCTAAATACTGACCAGTTGTTGAAGTTCCAACAGTTTCAATTCAGTGATGGAACAAAATAACCTGACTATCATTTGTTAGTAATGGAAAGTTCTAAACCTGCTTTTTCACTAAATCCTTTTCATAGCCCAACTAAAGGACCGGAAGACTATTCAACTATGTCAGTTGGCATCGGTCAAACTCAGACAGATCATCAAGGTAGACTAATGGAAGATTTCAAGACTCAAAATACTGGTTCTCTTGGAATTTCACGTAATCATCTTGAGAACATAATTCCTCATCATGGTTCTAGTCCGAAGCGTGGAGGTTCTGATATTGACCTTTTAGTATCACCCCGTGAGCTTGCTTTACCCCCTATTGCTATTGGATCTCGACAATATACTGAAGATACCAATTCTATTGTTAGTTCTTATATTATGAATGGTAGTAGCAATAACATCATTTTGCCACCTTCTTCAAATGAAGTTAAATCGAGTGAGCTTGCCGTGCCCCATCCTGTTGAATCTGTTCGAGATACTTCCTTTGATTCCAAAAGTAATAACTACACGACATCACCCACCAGTCCTACTCAACCCCATTCTGTGGTCAACACTGATATTTTGCATGGACAGAAGAGCCAAGGTGATGATTCTCTTTCGAATTCTCATTCACGGCTTGATGGAATTGGTTTATCTTATCCCGAGGCTGACCGTTCTAACGAGGCAGAAATAGATGATAAAACCGAAGATCGTTTACCCCAAATCAAAAATTTTATGCTGCCTCATCAAAGGATTATCAATTCTTCTGTTGAATCTCCAAGATTCATTAAGCAAGGTTCTTTTAATAGAATTCATATCGATACAGCTGCACCTTTTGAATCCGTTAAGGAAGCTGTCTCAAAGTTCGGAGGAATCGTTGATTGGAAAGCTCATAAAGTGAAAAGCATAGAGGTAAAAGCTTTAGATATGTTGTTTATCATGAAATTGTGATTTTGTTGTCTTTTAGTGACCATTGTGAATTTTCGTGCGTCGTAGAGACGTAAGCTTGTAGAACAAGAACTCGATAAATTACACATTGAGATGCCTGAATATAAGAACCGGTTGGATGAAGCAGAAGAAGAGAAGTTTAAAGTATTAAAGGAGCTAGACAGCGCGAAGAGATTAATAGAAGAACTAAAGGTGAGTCTCGAGAGAGCACAAACTGAAGAAGATCAAGCAAAACAAGATTCTGAACTTGCCAAGCTAAGGATGGAAGAGAGGGAACAAGGGATTGCCGATGAGGCTAGCATTGCAGCAAAGACACAGCTCGAGGTTGCTAAAGCGAGACATGAAGCAGCGATTGTGGAGCTGGCAACCATTACCGATGACTTGGAAGCACTACGGAACGAATATTCTTCTTTGATAGTTGAGAGAGATGTCGCGTCTAAGAGAGCTGAAGAAGCTGTTAACGCTTCAAGAGAGGTTGAGAAGACAGTGGAATACTTATCGATTGAACTGATTACGACAAAGGAGTCATTAGAATCGGCACATGCTGCTCATTTGGAAGCAGAAGAGAAACGGATTACGGTAGCTATGGCTCGAGACCAAGATACGCTCCAATGGAAGAAGGATTTAAAACAAGGTGAAGAGGAGTTGCAGAGAATCAATCAGCAAGTGAATTATGCAAAGGAGTTGAAATCGAAGTTAGACACTGCTTCGGCTTTGTTACTTGATTTGAAAGCCGAATTATCTGCTTATAAACTGAAGGAGAAAACTGATGGACACTCGAACGACGAGCTACCAACGGAAATAAAACTTGATACCGATATGCAAGCTGCAATTGCTTCAGCAAAGAAGGAACTTGTAGAGATGAAGAACAATATCAAAAAAGCCAAAGCGGAAGTCGAAACTTTGAAGGCGGCTGCTAATTCATTAAAATCGGAGCTTGAAAAGGAAAAGTCTAAGCTGGAAAGTACTCAATCGGAAGCCGCCCCATTACAGACAGAGAAGACACCTGCACCGCTAAAACCACTGCAGGAGGCTACACAAGAGGTTGAGAAGGCAAAATCGCTTGCTCAAATGACTCGTGAAGAGTTCATCAAAGCAAAGGAAGAAGCAGAGCAAGCGAAAGCCAGAGCAAGTACCATCGAGAGTAGGTTACTTGCCGCTCAAAAGGAAATCGAAGCTGCTAATGTTTCGGAGAAGTTAGTTTTAGCTGCCATTAAAGCATTACAAGTGAACGAATCGGCTCAAAACATCGGCAATGCGAATTCGCCCCAAGAGATAACAGTTTCCTTAGAAGAGTATTACCAGCTCAGTAAACGTGCATACGAAGCCGAAGAAAAGATCGAAATGAGGATGGCCGCAGTCAATTCTCGAATCGAAGCAGCTAAGCAATCACAATCGAAAAGCTTGGAAAAGCTAGAAGAACTAAACAAAGAGATGGCCGAAAGAAAAGAAGCACAAAGAATCGCTACGGAGACAGCCGATAAGGCCAACGAAGGTAAGTTAAAAATAGAGCAGGAGCTGAGAAACTGGAGATCTGAACACGAACAACAACAAACAGATACGGAACCAAACCACGGAGAAAACATTCCGCCAAGTGCGGAGGAAAAGAAAGAAACCGATGACACTGAGCCTGCACCTCCACCTGCGGCTCCTACCGCTAATATGAATGACACACCCCCGGAACCAAAACCGAAGAAAAAGAGAAAATCGATCATCCCAAAGATATTCATGTTTTTGTCCCGAAGGAAATCGAAGACCTCGTAGGTCATCGACGAAGCCACTTTGTTATGTTTGCTGCTGTGATTTCGCCTCCCATTTTTTTAAAACTGGATTTGTCACAGCTGCTAAAATTTTGTTTACGCATTGAGTGTAAATTCTAGTGATTATTTTGATTTACCATAAGGTTTGAGATTAATAAAGATATTTGGTTCTATATTTTGCTATTTTCTTGAAATTTTCATAGAGGTCGGATTCGGGTTGGGTTGATACCAATAAAAAATAATATCTTAAATCTTTTTTGGTGCAATTCATACACCCTTGACAGCAATATATTACTGATATGCACACATCACAAGCAAGCCTCTGACCATTTGACTGAATATTGAGGTTTAAAGTTTTTTTTTTTTAAATACATGTTATTTTTATATAATAATATTTTTAAGTTAAAAGATGGACCACTTAACTCGTAATTAAATTAGTATCACTTAACTTGTACCACTAAACTCAATCACTTACTTTCAAATGGTAATAGTAAAGTTGATACTAGTAAAATTAATTACTTATCATAGATGGTGGACAATTTAGTTTCATGCCTATTTCACCCCTATTGGGGGATTTTCAACTCCTTCAAGAGTCATGAGCACAAAGTCGACAAATCCCCAAACATGTTCAATATTGTCTTCAACCAGAATTTTGTCATCTAACTTTGACAAGAACTCGAATGTCTTAGGCAATAAGTTCAACAAAATAGAAACATCTAATCAATTGCTTGAGAGGGAGATCGTGCATGCCGCACGATCACTTATCAAAGAAATGTGGACATTTACACTTGGTGGTAAGGTTTGAGCCCATACCTTACGACATAATAAGGCACTTGTGTGCACTACCAAGTCAACACCGATCGAGAACAATACCAAGAATCAGAAATCCTAAACACACCCAAATATTGAGAGCAAAATATAAATATTGATATCAATAACAGCTTCATTTAGAATTAGAAAGAAAACACAACAGCAAGTGATAACACAAGGAGTTACACAATAGAAAATGCTAGCAAATAAGGAAATCACTAACAGTCTTTATCCGGATAAAACTTGCAAACAACACTTCAATCTAACAAGGAAAACAACATTTTAGAAGGCTCTAAAATTGCAGTCTCGACTTCTTCAATTACATTTGGAAAGCGACCAAATAAAGGAAGAGCATGCGTTTATATGAACCATGTCATCAGCGCCTGCTGGATATGCTGAACGAGCTGACCTTTAGTGGGGTAGCAATAACCAGTGGGGCTTCAGGTGAATCACTGACTGCAAACTTATCGTGCATGAAACGACTGTCGACAATAGAGTCATCCTTAAGGACTATCTTGTAACAATAGCAGCTCTTCAAACCCTCTTGATTATGGTAGCATTCATGAGACCCGTTCTTCACTTGTTGGAAGTTCCATATGACACTAAACTTGCCTACTGTTGCAACCAAATGACGCTCTTGCTTCCCGTTCTCGGTGACCTACATTAATGTAAGGTAACACACATGGTCATGGTTAAAGATTTTATTCATTGAACTAAGAAAAACCACAAAAAGAATAGTTCGGAGTGGAAAAAGGTGCGGCAAGCACAATAGCAATAACATTGGTCAATTATCTATTAAGCGACAATGAGGTCTTTAGAAACTCTTTTCCACTCTCACCTAGCCATCCATCACAATTTTATTCCTGTAATTCTACAAAACTTAAAACCGAAAAACTTGTCTATAGAACATTATAAGGATAGGGATGTCACTCGAAAGGAACAGTGATCGAATACGGCAGACATAATTGAATTTTGAGGGACTAAAGCAGCCTAGGAAACAAAATGCAACTAAATTTGCTAGATCGTATCGTATCTAATCCGAGCAAAGCAATAAACCAAATAACTCTACATACAAAACCAACAACTAAGCCCTTGATACAAAATTAGATGGTAAGTTACTCGAATCTACATCATGGACATTAAAATGAAGCTAAGCAGCTAAAAGCACAAGCAATAAGGAAGTATATATATGACAGGGTAATGTATGCTTACCCATGAAAACTGAGCATTACGGAACTTGTTATTAACCCCAGCTAGATGTGAATCGAGCGGAGTCAACTTTAACAACCTCGGAGCCGCTACCCTGTGCCCCATACGTCCATTAAACCCAGTCTTTGTCTTACCGTCTTTATCAGTGAAAAGGGTGCAGATAAGGATCAAATATGTATCAGTTGTGCCCAATATCCATTTCCCATCGAAGGTAACATCGACATGAGTGATAGGTGAACCAAGACCCGGGAAAGCTGTCTTTGCCTGTCTCATAGAAGTGATTGAATATAGCCTAATCTTCCCATCAAGTGACCCTACAACAATAGAACCATCCCCTGTTGTTGCAAAGCATTGAAAGTTAGTCCCTCTTGAAAACTGATGTCCTTGTGTCCAATTCAAAACTGGGGTACTAGTAGCAAGATTCTGAACTATCCCGTTTCGATCTCGCATATCCCACCTGCAAAGCCTATTATCGTCGAGTCCTAAAAATGTTGCCCCCGATGGATCCAATTGTGCTCCTTTGCTATCATTAGCAATATCCCTCATTGTAATTTCAGTCCCATCTTTCCCGAACTTCCATTCAGTAACAATCTTCCCAGTCTCGATATCTAGCTGATGAAGCCCTGTTGTATGAGGCTTCCCTTCGGTTTTAGGACTCATTAGCAACATGTTCGTCTCGGCTCTCATTAAAAGTGCCTTCCTAGGCGTTGAATGCACCGAATTCAAACCACTTCTTTGATTTCCATTATCAAAATTAACATAAACACCTTTACCTTGAATCCCATGAGTGAAATTCTTAACAACTTGAATACCTGAATCACCAACCAAGAAACTATTATCCAATGCCCCTAAAGCCAAGCTTTGTATCCCTCCATTCGCGGCCTCTTCGAACTCCTCTCTTAGATCTTGATTCGCCCTCACCGGAGTCGCTGACCGTGGACTCTTAGAGAAAGCATCCTCAGCGTCTTCCCAAATAGAATCATCAGCTGCTTCGGGATTCGCCCACCCAATAAAATCTTTCCCATATACCTTAACTTTATTAGCATCATTTGATTCCATCTTATAAGTATTCTCAAACGAACAATCATTAAATTTGCTAACAAAGCTCTTATACTCTTCATCGCTAAAAAATTTCATTGCCCAAACGCCTTTAGCTACAAAATCAACCCTACGTTGATCTCCAAAGCTTTTCAACTGCATTTCAACCCCAACTTTCACTCTAATTTTATTACCCACTTTCAGAACCCACCAAACATCTCCACTTTCTTCCTCGTTTTCGCTCTCTTCACCATCTTCCGCTCCATCCTGACCGTCGATCTTCGCCGTCTTGATGAAAGCGTAAGATGTTAACTTCTCGGAAGTAACCCATTTCGCTTTAGGAGTGTTGCCGCCGATGTGAAGGTAAAGCTTCACGGCGTTTTTGAGAGATGCGTTTGGGGTGTTGGATGTTGGGTATTTAAGTTTTAAAGCTTCCAGTTTAGCCGCTACTTCGTCGAGAGACGACGGCGTTTTGGGTCTTCGACCGGAAGAAGATCTTTCCGGCGTATCGTCTTTGGAATCTTGGTAGTTTTCTTCTTCTTCTTCGTATTCTTCTTCATCGGAATCGGAAATTAGCTCCTCGCGACTGTGAGAGGCACCCATTGTTGCTGAAAAGAGGATTTGGGAAATGGGGGTTTCCTTTTCTGGGATCTAATGAGAAGAAGCAAAATGGGGTTAACAATGAGCGCCAATTTTTGAAATTCGAAATTAGGGGAGCCGCCATTTTATTTGAGGCCTTTTTTCGTTTCCCACGTTTACTAGGGTTTTGAAAAAAAAGGTTTATTTATGTCCAAGTCCTTGATACTATTCAAACTTTTGAAATTTAATTTTCTTTTTCAACTATATTTTTATTTCAAGGAATTTATTTATACTCAATTTGATTTAAGAAAACTTTTTTAGATGGAAAGTATTGAAGCCTATTTGGTTGAAATTTTTAACAACTTTTAGAAAATGAAAATTAAAAAACAATGATATTTGAACTAGACTGACTAGTTGAACAAGTTTGACTCATAACTGGTTAAAGTACCAATCTGAATAATGACATTGAATTGGCTGGATCGAGAATTGGTATGAATCGAATGAACTAATGGTTGAATCAATTTTTTCTCTATTTTTAATATTTTTTTAATCGAACTTGTCAGATTAATAAACCAATGGCTTGATCAGCTTGATCGTCGGTCTAGTTCTAAAAACATTGGTAACAATTTGTTTTTATTATTTTCATTAAAAATATTTTGTAATACAGTAAATGATAAGTAAAATAAAGGTTTTCTTTTTTTAAATATGTTGTAATAAACTTGAATTTAATAAAAAAATTAATGATGTTAATAATTAGACTTAAATTTTTAAATTAAAAAAATAATTTAACTAAATTCTCTAATATAAAAGTAACTAAACTAAATTTTAAAATTATGAACAGTGGAATTTTTTGAAATATATTCGAGGCTTTGTGTCAATATATATATATATATTTAAAAATATTTTTTTATTTAAAAAATGTAATTCAATTATCTAACATTATTGATATTTTTTTAATTTATTTATTATTAGATATATTTATTGATTTCATAATAATTAATGATTGGGTTAAAATTTTTAAATTAAAAAATACGGAGAGAGTGAGAGAAGGGTTAGCAAAGAGCGCCAATTTCGAAAATCAAAATTACGAGAGTCCTTTTTTTTTTTTTTTTGCTTAAAAAAGGTTTAATTTCACTCCGGTACTTATACTTTTCAAACTTTTAAAATTCCATCCTTTATTATTTTTAAGGAATTGATTTCTTTTACTTGTCTTATTTGAAATCTAAAATCTAATTGGTACCATTGATAATGATTTTTTTAAGGAGTTTATAAGTATAATTATAAATACAATCTATTATCGCAATCAATGTCCCAATAATAATTAGAATTAATTTAATAAAAGTATAATCGAATATCGACTCAATTAGAAAATGACTAAAATGTTATTAATTTTACAAATTAAATTGTATTATTATGAAAGTATTTTTGTTTTTATATTTTTATATAAAATCAACGTAAACTCATGTATAATGTGAGATTTGAATTCGGGATGTTATGGTTTTTAAAACTTCAACTTTGTCTTTTTAATCAAAGTTTCATTTGGTTATTACATAATTTTTAATAAATATAATTTTACATAATTTTTCGCTCCACATCGTGAATGTGACATAATCTATTCTATTTAAAGTTTTATGCTTCTTTATTTTAAAAAAATAGTAAACATATAATGAAAATTCATGGAATAAGTGGAAAATAAGAGGGATTAAATTGAAATTTTACCAAAAATGAGAAATGATACAAAAGTAAATATTGAGATATTACAAGGATAAAATAATCATTTTTCAATGAAGATAATTATCATGATATTAATTAGTAAGAAATTATGTCAAAACATGATTGGTTAGAATTTTTATTTTTATTTTTATTTTTATTTTATTTTTATTTTTATTTTATTATAATATTTGATATATTTGTACGGAACGAATGAAGAAATTTCTTCATGCGTTCCAAATACATGAAGAGAAAGTTTTTCATATCTTAAAATTTGATCCATTATCATGTAATTTCATCATTTCTTTCAAATTTCTTGGAAAATTTTCGTAGGCACCAAAGAAGAAAAATGAAGTAGAGATTCCAGAGAGTATGATCATTAATTTAGAAGCAAGAAAAAGTAGATGAAAGTGAAGAAAATTGGAAGAAAAGAGAAGGATAGTCATGAATTGAAGAAGAAAAGGAAAGAGAAGCAAAGGTAAGGAAATTCTCGATAAAAGACAAGGATAAAATAATCATTTTTCAATGAAGATAATTATCATGATATTAATTAGTAAGAAATTATGTCAAAACATGATTGGTTAGAATTTTTATTTTTATTTTTATTTTTATTTTATTTTTATTTTTATTTTATTATAATATTTGATATATTTGTACGGAACGAATGAAGAAATTTCTTCATGCGTTCCAAATACATGAAGAGAAAGTTTTTCATATCTTAAAATTTGATCCATTATCATGTAATTTCATCATTTCTTTCAAATTTCTTGGAAAATTTTCGTAGGCACCAAAGAAGAAAAATGAAGTAGAGATTCCAGAGAGTATGATCATTAATTTAGAAGCAAGAAAAAGTAGATGAAAGTGAAGAAAATTGGAAGAAAAGAGAAGGATAGTCATGAATTGAAGAAGAAAAGGAAAGAAAGCAAAGGTAAGGAAATTCTCGATAAAAGACAAGGATAAAATAATCATTTTTCAATGAAGATAATTATCATGATATTAATTAGTAAGAAATTATGTCAAAACATGATTGGTTAGAATTTTTATTTTTATTTTTATTTTTATTTTATTTTTATTTTTATTTTATTATAATATTTGATATATTTGTACGGAACGAATGAAGAAATTTCTTCATGCGTTCCAAATACATGAAGAGAAAGTTTTTCATATCTTAAAATTTGATCCATTATCATGTAATTTCATCATTTCTTTCAAATTTCTTGGAAAATTTTCGTAGGCACCAAAGAAGAAAAATGAAGTAGAGATTCCAGAGAGTATGATCATTAATTTAGAAGCAAGAAAAAGTAGATGAAAGTGAAGAAAATTGGAAGAAAAGAGAAGGATAGTCATGAATTGAAGAAGAAAAGGAAAGAGAAGCAAAGGTAAGGAAATTCTCGATAAAAGACAAGGATAAAATAATCATTTTTCAATGAAGATAATTATCATGATATTAATTAGTAAGAAATTATGTCAAAACATGATTGGTTAGAATTTTTATTTTTATTTTTATTTTTATTTTATTTTTATTTTTATTTTATTATAATATTTGATATATTTGTACGGAACGAATGAAGAAATTTCTTCATGCGTTCCAAATACATGAAGAGAAAGTTTTTCATATCTTAAAATTTGATCCATTATCATGTAATTTCATCATTTCTTTCAAATTTCTTGGAAAATTTTCGTAGGCACCAAAGAAGAAAAATGAAGTAGAGATTCCAGAGAGTATGATCATTAATTTAGAAGCAAGAAAAAGTAGATGAAAGTGAAGAAAATTGGAAGAAAAGAGAAGGATAGTCATGAATTGAAGAAGAAAAGGAAAGAGAAGCAAAGGTAAGGAAATTCTCGATAAAAGAGGTAAGTTTTCATATTAGTTTTATTTGTATTTCAAAGAATTGAGTCAGATATGTTATGATTGGAATGTATGATATGTGAATTTAATCAATATAGTACGGAAAGTAAGTATTTTTAGAACGAATGATTATAGATATTAAGTTTTTTATGAGAAAAAGAGCGATATGATTTGTGTCACGAGAAATGTTAAGGTAAAGACATGAAAATGTTATTAACATATGAATTTATAAGATTAATTGAATAGTAATCAAAAGTATAATGAGTATATACATTCAATTGAAAGTTAATGCAAAGAATCATGGAAAAGTAAATATTTTCACTAAAATAATTTTTGGACAGCAACAATAGCTGAACTTTTAAAATTCACCAAAAAATATAAAAGACGAGTTAAATGGTGAACCAAGTAATAAATTAAACCTTAATGAATCTAGTCGTGTATGGAAGAAATGGTTTAAGCAATGGATTTGTAGATTATGAGATAAATAAATTTAAGCGAGACAATATCATATTGATCTTGAATTCTCCTATTTTGACTTAGAAAAAATCATTAAAAATTGTGAAAGAATACTTAAGAGATGAACTTTATATGTATAAAATCTTAATGAAACTATTTTCAAAAGAAACAAACGAAAACATTATCCGAATTTTGTACTAAAAGATAAATAATTTTTAATGGAGAATGATCAAAGTTGTCTAACAGCAAAACAAGGGAAGATTTGAAGAAAATACTATATTAATTAGCTTATTTGGAAATTCTGAAATTTTTATGGTAAAAAGTCCACTGAGTCTAGTTTCAAAAATAACAAGCGGGTATTGATTTTGAATTTTGTAGGCTAAGATATAAATAATTTAGTGAGTACTACTCAAATAAACAACCTTGTTAAGAGTATATGTGTAATTAGTGAAAGAATAATTAATGTTACATATAATCATACTATATTAAAAGTTAATTACATACATACGATTTGGAGGAGGATAAAAATAATAGAAGGGTTGTAATACTAAGAATTTTATATAAGAGATGGAATTATCAATGTGTAAGAGATGCTTAAATGAAATTGATAAGACATTAAGTGAGTAATTGTTATATGATGAATTAATGAAGTATTAATTGATATGTTGAAGTATTATATGAATTTAAATTGAAAATGACGAAAAGTTCTATATACTTAATTTTAAAGTATTGTAAAGTTAAGTGAAATTAAAGTGACAAGTATAATGAATAGTGATTTTCATGAAAATTGTTGCAATCGATTACCAAATTATTTGATATAATGGATTGAAATAATCTGAGTTGCTTTCAGAATATAACATGACATCACACGTTCATATCCGATGACCAGGTTGGGTATGGGGTGTCGCATTTATACACAAAAAAGTTATCATTTTTTTATTTTTTATTTGAAAGTTAGTCCAATTGTAAACATTATTAGCATTTTTCATTAAAGTTTGCTCTAATATTAGGTTTGCTTATTCTATTCATTACGATTTGCTTCTAAAGTTAATATGCTTTCATAGATGTTGTAATAGGCCCAATTTGCCCGGGCCTAGAATAATAATAATAAACCCAAAATAAAAAATAATTAACAGTCTTTTTTTACAAGCCCAAAATATAAAATAAACCCAAAATTACAAGGTTCAACAAGCCCAAATACTTAAAAAATTTTCAGGGAGCCAGAAACCCTAGGGTTTCTGGCACCGTTGCTCCTTAGGTCACCCATGTGTGAAGCACCGCCTCCTTGTGCGTCCTCAGCGCGCCCACTGCCCAAGGACTACCTCCATTGCACCAAAATGGCAAAAAGTCGAAATCTTCGCCCGTTGACTTTGCCTGGAAAAAATAAACAGAAACGAAAAGAGCAAAAAGCAAAAGACAAAAGAAGCAAAAAGCAAAAAGAGCAAAAACGCAGATAGCAAAAACAATAGAGAAACAAAAGCAAAAATAATATATATTGTAATACTTTCGGCTATAAAAAGCCAGAACACTTGTATTTTTTGGGGGACACACGGATCAAATACAAAAAAAAAAACACAGATACAAGATTAATCAAAAACTCAAAGCAAAAGGTGATTTTATTTTTTTTCTTGTTTCATTTCGAAATAATAATAAAAATAAAAAAGGTTTTTCTATTTCTATCTTTTATTTTTAATTTTTTTTTGAAACCCTAAAAAGAAAGAGAATAAAACACTTACCTGGAATCGGCATCCTCACCGCCGTCGAAGGCTTCGTCGGGAAAGGGCGAAACCTTTCGGTTTCTTTGCCCATGGCCGAGCATCGGTTAGATTTTAGGGATTTAAACCCCAGGTTTGGGTTCTTTTGAAAAGGGGGTTAAAAAGGGTGTCTTTTGATTTTCTTCGGCCACCGTGTACGGCGGTGCCGTCGTCGGTGACCGGCAGCCACAATGTACAGCAGTGCCGTCGCTGGTGACTGATAGCCACTGTGTACGGTGGTGCCATCGCCGGTGACCGGCAACCACCACGGTGGTTCGGTGCCAAAGCCTTGGTTGGATTTCGAAAAGATGGGGAGGAGTTTTTTTGGGTTGAATTTCTTTGGGTTTTTTGAAGAAGAAAAGAGAAAATGAAGTTTTTTTTTAAAAAAATTGATTTATATAATAATAGTGAAACAACGTCGTTTCACTTAGGGCTCTTTAGCGCCAAAACAACGTCATTTTGGCTTACCCGTGCGCGACCCGACCCACTCAAGGGGGATCCGCGTGTTTTTTATTTTTGGGCCATTTATGCCCCAGGTCCTTCCGCTTTTTACACTTGTTTCAATACAACCCTATTTCCTTTTTTTGTTTTTTTTAATTTACCCCGTTTAATTTTAATTTTTTTATTTTGGTCCCTTCAAACGGTGCGCATAAGGAAGTCTGGGATATTTTCCCTTTCACGCCCTATACTCTCTTAGCGCGTTACACCTCAATCCTTTGATCAAGAATACTATTTTGTTTAGTCCCTATTATTTCACACGCGTTTCATTTTAATCCTTTATTCTGTTTTATTTTTTTTTATTTTATAACCTTAATTTCATTTAAATTATGATTTATCCCTTTACCCTTTTCAATCATTATTAAATTGTTTTCTTTACATTTATCTACTTACTTATTTATTTATTATTTCTCTGTTCTTCCTCATATATATGAAATTGTTGTTTATATTCCTCACATTTTGTATATATTGCCTTCATTATTTTTTATTTTTCTAGTATATTTTTCGTATGCTTAAACCTAGTATTACTCATTTTATTTATTCATTTACTTTTTAAATACTCAAATTTAATATTATTTGTTTTACCTATTTATTTATTATTTTTATATATCTAAATTTGATATTACTTATATTTCCCTTTCATTTTTTTTTTATTTTTTATTTATTTTCAAGTCACTTTATTTATTTTGTTATGAGTTGATATTCTTATTATTGCCATATTTACATCATCTATTTATTATCACCATGGTATGATTATTAATGTCAATGATATTGTTATAATTATGTTATTACTATTATAATATTTCTTCATTTACTTATTATTTGTTAGTCTATCTATATAGTCATTTTAAATTATCTTATATTCGCTACACCATGCATTAAGATTTAAACATTTGTCCATTTGTACACCCCGCCGAATAAATTAAGAGCGTATCACTTTAAACATCATGTTCATTTTTTTCGGCACGATGAATAAAAAGAAATTTTTTAAATCAAAACGACATTCATTTCTGGGAATTAGAAAAGTCGTGTTCCTAATTTACGGAATATGCATTCATTCTAAAACCGAGATAATCGAATATATTTTAAAATAACTAATTTTTTAGCATTCATTCTCATTTTTGAGATTTCAAGGTGTCGTATCCTGACTTACGGGATGTGACCTTTTGTTATCTTGAGATAAAAAGGCCTTTGACATATGTTTCGGTTTATTCAATATTTTTTAAGTAATCAATTATGTACCAATTTTGGGTGTAACGAGGGTGCTAACTCTTCCTCGTGCGTAATCGACTCCCGAACCAGTTGTCTAAACTTTGTAGACCCAAAAATTGTTGTTTTAATAAATCAAACATTTTATTAAAACGAGCAAATTATGAGGTGATCCAATCACACCTCATAAAAAAGGACTGGTGGCGACTCCCTTTTTCGTTTTTTAAAATAAAAGTCGACCTTTCAAAAAAATGGTTTCGATAAATTTATTAGCAACAAATTTTGATCGAAAATACTAATGGTATCAACAAATGGATTAGGGTTTTGGCATTATTTTCAAAGTAGGAGGATGCATATTCGAGCACGCTAAAGCAAATTTATCTTCCTATATAAGAGTTGAAGAGATGTTATGAATAATTCTAGACATTGTATAAAAAACAATTGAACTAGAGTTTTTAAATAAAGAAAGAAAGAAAAACTTGATTCAAGTAGCAAGACTAGCAACATATTTTAATCTAAAGACTCGGCTCTCTTAGATCAATACAAAAATCGAAACCTTACAAATACATTTTTTGTTTTCATAATATTATACTTGTTCCCATAGCAATCTATATTAAAAAAAAAAAAAAAAACTTTTGCCAACATGTATTGATTCATGTGGTAAAAAAACTGATATCCATTAAATAAGGATTCAAGTTCGAATCTTCTAAATAGAGAAAATAACTCCTATTTAATTATGAATTTAATCAGACAATAATAATAATAATAAATCCCACAAAACATATTTAGTTCAACAAGCAAAAGGTTATTATTACAACCAAATCATTCTAGTAAAATAAAAGCTTTCACACATGGTATAAAGTAGTACATATATAGCAATGATAATGAAAGAGATTCATACATATAGAAGCTTTCATGGTTCACACTTTAGCTCCATCTTAGTTCACATCTTTGCAGGCTTTGGGAAAATATCAGGAGTGAATTTCTGAGCTAAACTCAAGCTCCCCTTAATCTTCATTAAACCCCTATACACATCAATATCACTTGGATTAAGCAACCCCTTAATCTTCATTAAATCCCAAAATCCGAAAAAAATAAATGATAATAATGTCTAATTATGGCCCACTACTATGGTTTAGGTTTTCAAAATTTAATCATTTTGGACTTTTAAATAGGCTGGAGGAAAAATTATATACGAAAATGACCCATTTGTTATAATATTTATTAGTACCACCTGACCAACCGGTGGCACCATCCTCCTTATACCCCTAATCATGGCTTAATCATTAGTGTTTAAAAAAAAACTAATTTTTTTAATGATGCCGTCTGACACAGTGGCAGTACTGAACTGAAGTGTAATTATATAAAACGTTAAGGGACATGATGAAGTAATTACCCTTTTTAGATTGGCTGAAAAAAAAGGTGCCACATATGTCCGCATCAAATTAAATGGTTGTCAACATCAGGTCTATTTGCATGTTAGGTTTGTCCCCTTTTAAAATTAAATTTAAATATCCTTTAAAAATATAAGAACCCTTCTCATTTTTTAAAAAAAAAATTAAAAAGCTATATAAAATTCTTATTTAAATTACCCAATCAGGTCTTTGAAAATTTTATATAATCACACTTTAGTCTGGTACCGCCACTGTGTCAGGTGGCACCACTAAAAAATATATATATATTTTTTCAAACATTGATGATTAGATCATGATTGGGGGAAGGGGGTGTGGTGTTGCTAATTGGTCAGGTGACACCGGCGATTATTGTAGCAAACATTTCATTTTCGTATATAATTTTTCCTTCAGCCTATTTTCATAATTAGTTAATATTTTTATGTTATTTATATAAAAAAGTTGTCATTTTACTTTGGGATAAGAGAACATTTAGTTACTGAACTTAACAACTTTTTTTTCAACTTAATTCCTAAACTTTTTCTTTATCCACATTTTCTCTTAAACTTGACAACTTTTCTCAGTTTTGGTCCATGTGATGACATGACTGTAACGACTCGAAAGTTAGGGTTGTTGAAGAACCTACTCTCGGGACTCCGCCTTGGTGTGTCAGGTTTAAATATATTAATATTATAAATTTTGGAGATTACTTTAGGAGTCAATTGAATATTGAATTAATAATTATAATTGATAGGGGCTAATTAATTATGAGGAAGAAATAGTTACAAGGACTAATTGGGAAAATAGCCCATTTACATTTTAGTCAAATGTAGTTAGATATAGGTGATATAAATAATGATTATAGTAGGAGAGCTATTATATATAGGTGTAATAAGAGAAAAGAAATAATAATAAAAAAGTTAGTAAAGATAATAAATAAAAGAGAAGAAATAGAGGAGTTAGTAAAAAGAAAAAAAAAATGGAGAGAGAGAAGACAAGCTTCATTTTGCTCTACCTGCCGAAATTGGGGGAAGAAATTGCAGCCATTTTGCTTTTGTTTTTAAGCTCAATTTTGTTAGTAAATCTTAATTCTTATTTCATGAATTTTGTGTTTTTAGAGTCCTAAGACCATGAACTTGCCCAAGTTGAAATTTTGAGAATGAATGAAAACTAGGAAAGTTACCATGGATGAGAAAATTTAAAGTTTTGGGATTATTTTGTTGAATATTAAATGTTTTTGACATGATAATCTAAGTATAAGTTTTGTAGACTAAGTAGGTCATAGTGAGTAGTGATTTTATTTGTAATAATTCCTAAGGACTAAAATGTTATACATTCAAAATAACATAGCTTAAATTGTTAATTTGATGAAGCATAGGGACTATTTTAGTGGACTATTCTTATGCTGGAAAAATTTGGGACTTATTGCTAAGTCCATTATGTATTAAAGTGTGTTGTGATATGAAATTGACTAAAAATAAGTAGAAGTGAGCAAGGTGTTATAATATAAATTTGATTTATATTAGTAGAAACAAGAATGGTATTGATTGAGTTAAATTGTTAAAAAAAATAGATCAAGAGAAGAATAGAGCAAGTATCAACCGGGGGAAAGAAAAGACCACTGAGTAGATATCCATTGTATTTTGGTAAGTTCGTAGTCTCGAACTTGATTTTTACTTCTAATTACCATTTAAGTTAAGTAATGTTAAATTTGCTCATGATATTAAATGTATCTATGTTATTGAATAATAGTAAAGAAAATAAGTGAGGAAAACGTTGAAGTAAATAATTGTATAATTGTCGATATGTTCGACTAGTGCTGGGCACATAAACGTCGGTTATTCCGACTAGTGCTGGGCGCAATTACCGTTGGTTTATCCAACTAGAGCTGGGCTCAAAATCATTATTGTCAGTATATCCGACTAGCAGTGGGTGCAAATATTGTTGGTTAATCTAACCAGAGCTGGGCTCACTTCCATTATCGTCGATTAATCTGGCTAGGCACTGGGTGCCACGTTATTACTCGAATTATTGAGAGAATTGAAATCTTAAATGGTTGAGTTAGAATTTCATATTAAAAGAGGTTGGGTTGTGTTTTGCTAATAAATGAAACCTATTAATGATAAATTGATTTACATGTTACAGGTTAGATATATAGTAGAATTGGACTCGGCATCCAGTGAGAATCCCGTCCTCAAAGTTGGTGATATTTCTTCTTTTTGTGTTTTGGCATGTACCTAGGATGCAATTTTAATAATAGTGTCCTTTTGTTTAATGAACACTAGAGTATTAGTTTTTGTAAGTGTAAATGATTGTAAATACTTGTTGACATTTTATACTATGTTAAAAATGATGTTTGCTTAAATGAGTTGAATATGAATGAAGAATGTGCATTTAACAAATTCAATGTTGTATGTGATAATGATACACGTGTTAAGTCTAATTCTGGGTTGATTTGAATGCCTATTATATTATGGTCATATGCATATGGTTGAATTTAGGTTGGTATTAATTTGGGTGAAAAATAAGGCTTGGAAAATAGCCTATTTTTATCCACACGGGTAGAGACACGAGCGTGTTTCTTAACCGTGTGTGACACACGGCCATGCGCACGGGCATGTGGTTTGGCCGTGTGTCCCCTGTATCTTAAAATATAGAAACAGAATGCTCAGGTAACTTTACACGGGCAGAGACACGAGCGTGTGTCTCATCCGTGTGTGACACATGGCCTAGCACACAGGTGTGTGACTTGATCGTGTAAATCCTGCACGTAATTTGTGAATTTTACATTGTTCACACAGCCTAGCACACGGGCGTGTGGTTGGCCGTGTGTCTAAAGTCAGAGAGTTACACGGGTATGGACACGGGCTGAGACACGGCCGTGTGCCTCACATCGAATGTCTACACAGCCTGGGACACGGGCGTGTGTTCCCTGCATCCTTGAAAAATTCTATGTTTTTCGAAAAATTTCTCGAGTACCCGGTTTAGCTCCGAACTAATTTTAATGATTATTTTGGACCTCGAGGGCTTATATTAGAGACCATATGAATGTTTGTGAATGGTTTATGATTTGAATGAAATATGTGCATGAAATGTTTGATTGATTGAGTTATAAGTCCGGTAATGTTCCGTAACCCTGTTCCGGCGACGGATACGTGTTTAGGGCGTTACAATGGCACTTTAAGATTGTGTCAAATCATCGCTTGATTTTTTTTAGGTGATAACGTGGCACAATATCAATGTCACTTGGGAAAAGTTGCCAAGTCCCGAGAATAATGTGGATCAAAATAGTGTTCAAGGACCAAGTTGAAAAAAATTATCAAGTTCATAGACTAAATATTACTTTTTGCTTATGATTTTAGGAATTTAATCTCTCTCTACTTGTCAAATTTAAAAATTAAAGTCCAACCGATACATTGTTAATGGGCTTCCATTAAATTTGAAAATATGTGAACATTTAATAATTAAAACTTGCTTACGTGGATAGTTTAACAAAACCCATTAACAATGATATCGATTGGGTTTTAATTTTTAAATCAAATAAATAAAAGGACTAAATTTTAAAATTCCTAAGAGTATAGAGACCAGGACATAATTAGACCAAATAATAACAATAATAGAGGATAAGGATTAGGTATTGCACCTCATAAAAGCAACCTGGGGATTCATCTTCCCAGTGGCAATCTTAAGAAAATCATCATCCTTGAATGAAAATATAACATCAGGCTTTCCCCCTTCATATTCACCTAAATTTCAAGAGACAATACTATGAACAATTATTGCAATATTTTATATTTATAAAACAGGAATACTGGGTCTTAGTGTATCAACATTTCAATTTTACGACTGCAAATCTCAATCGAGAAATCGAAAATCGATCTCTGTTCATCTAAAAAAAAGTCTAAAAATCTAAAACTAAACCGAAATCAATCAAAATATTATGGATTATTTGAAAAATCCAATGTTTAGTGGTGGCCAAATCGATCAAGCTATTGATTTTCGATTTGACTGAATCGATTATCGGTCCAACAATAATTAAATAAACAATAAAAGAATTTCATAAAATTAATAAAGAAAAAGAAGATTTTTTACTGATTCTAAACAATTCGCTTAAAGATCAATTCAATTTGTCCGAAATGATACACGGATCAAATTCCAACAATACTGTAACTAAACCCAACTCCTTAACTTAAAAAATGATGAGGGGAAAGTGCTAACCTTTGATAACATCTCCTTTCTTGAGATCAACAATGTAAGTAACCTCATCAACCCCCAATTTCTGAAATTCATAAATAAAAACAAGTTCAATCAAAACAACAACAACCCATTTGCCCATTCATCAAGTGTGTTTACTTTTATATTCACCATCGAATTTTTTTCGAATAATAAGAATTATCTATTAATGGTGTGTGATAACGATTTACTTCTACTAATCCTGTATAAATTATATAAAAGAAGAAATAAAGGTGAAAAGGATGGACCTTGGGGGCTATATTGAGTTGGTAAACAAGACCAATCTTCTTGGTAAGCTCTTTACCAGCATCAGTAGTCAAATGAAACTTCATCATCTCAAGCACATTGTCAGATTTCAACTCAGCCATTTTTGTTATTATTTGCTCCCAAAAAATTTAAACAAAGGAACCCCAACAACAAGTGTAGGTTATGGCCAATTGGCCTTGGCTTTGGCTTTATTTATGGTTGAAAACTTGAGATTCGTTGATGTTTTTTTCCTTACACGACAGTGTTTTTATTTGATGTACGAATAAGGAAAGAAATTAGTTAGCCGTCGCTGACAAAAATTTATTTTTTACAGGTGAGGAGATAATGTAATGTTACTTGACAACTGACACATATCTCAATGAAAATTTGTTAAGATCTTATGACAATCGACACATATTCAAGTTTTTTCTAGATTTATTTTTATTTAAGTTTGTGAACACGAATTCGAGTTTTTTCTAGATTTATTTTGATTTAAGTTTGTAAACACAAGTTATTAACACGGAGAAGGAGAGGAGAATGGAAAGAAGTTTCAAGTTATAGAGGGTACAAGGAGAGGGAGTGGGATAAAGAAAATGCTTCAAGATTGTCCATTTGGTCTTTAACAATACAAAAATATCAGTTTACTCTTTGATCTAATTTCTAATAATTAATTTATCTATTTTTTAATAGAAAATACAAAATACGATCCAACACCTAATACAAAATCCTCTATTATATATGATAATTTAATTACTTATAGTATACGCATATCTATACTAGTAATCACATCATATTCTCATAATCATACAATCAATTATTGGAATCTAGAGTTCCCCATCTATAGCATTTCCGAGGCTACTTTCCGAACACAAAAGTTCATGTCCTTTCTCCGTAGGAGTTTTCAAGGACCGGAATGGCAGGGCCGTATATCAACCGGCAACGTTCACTAAATGAGCTGACCAATCGAGACACAACTTCCTTAAAAAACATGGATGCCACCTGTTATAGACATCAAAAGATCATTGGATGTTAAGCATGTTCACCATGGTCATGGATAGCACGGGTTATGATCAACCAACCCCGCTAATATATAAGGGCATTACCTGCCGGTAAAGCGGTGACTGGAACTTAAAGTCCACGAGAAAGTGAAGATTGCAAGTTCCTAGAACTGGTCCGGGATTGAATTCCCATATGTTTATCAAATGATCAAAAAGGGTACTTTCCGATACAGTAGACTGCAAGGGACAAAATACAGGGTCAGATCATCAGTATAAATGGGTAAAAGAAAATTAATCGACGAAAAAGAATGTTCAGTTTTAATAAGTCACAACTACAAACAGCAGCCTCGGACTATTCATTCTTCATGAAGTATCTATGTCCAACACATGGATATAGAGATATGACCTCTAAAGATCCTCCAAATATATGAAAGAACGTAGAAAAATCTAATCATACCCGTGTTAGACACTCACACCCAAGTCCGAGATACATAGCTCAGAAGAGCTCATATGCATTCTCCAAAGGTATGGCATGACAAACAAAAAAAGGTTCATTATAAGATGATTGAAATGGCAAATGCAGTCAGTTTTGAGTTAGTTTTGACTAGAAATACAGTGATTTCTTTCTAAAATTGGGTCATGGAAAACAGTTCTTGTTTAATATTTCGGGGTCAGGAGTCAAAGAAGATGTATGCAGCTGTCCTATTGCTTCATTTCATGTTCTATATCTCTCTGTTACAACCTAACACGAAATTTAGAATCAAAGTCCCTGTAAACACGCTCGCTCATACGGTCACTGGTGTATAGCTCTCGTATCCATGGATTTCTGAAGTTCATATTGTAATATACTATAGCATGCACGAGATATTCGTTCTCTCATTCATCTTCGATATATATGAAGTAACACAGCTTATCGGATTTTGAATCTGTAAATTCAGCACATTGCAAAATTTTCAAGCATCTATACGCAACATCTTAATACGATAAAGCATTGATAAGCTGATATCATCAAGTCATTGAATCGCAGAAAACAGAACAAAAACAAGCAATGACAAGGGTTAAAGTTACCTTTACGAACTTCGGTCTGCTTAATTCCACACGAGAAACATAACTCTCGAGGAGAAACTTAAAGCCAATCTCTAATTCAGCATCGAACGATCCATTGGGATACTGTTTAACAATATCAGACCGTTGACACCAAGGAACGAATCCATGGTATAAATCAACAGCTGCAACCACATCGAATAACTGCTCCGGCGAGTAACTAAGGATCAAACATAAGTCACATATAAGTTTTCTGGTACCCGCTAACAGGGTAAGCAAAACTCGATTCTAACTGACTTAATCCATGGCTTTCAGTCAAGACAGCAGCTTTTAATATTGGAATAATAGCAACTTTAACCCTCATCATTTATACATTATGTTAATTTAGTCTTGACCTGATACTTTACACCAAAGGATAATTGAAAAATGTAAAAAGAAAAACAAAGGATTTTTGATAAAATTTATTACCCCATAATAATCTTTTCCTCGTGAACTTTTGATAAAGCGCCGCCTTCTTCACCGTCGCCGCAACCTAAAAATCGTCTCTTTTGGAGTGTGTAACGATCGGAAATTTTGTTTGATGGTACAAAAGATTCCTCCTTGGGTAAAGCGAGTAACGGGTGAGACGATAGGGTTTCGGAGCCGGAAATTGTTGAAACACATCGGATTTGATCGGAGCTCCGGGAACAACCTCCGTTGTTGGCGTTTCTAACGAAATGGGTAATCCTAATTCTACGGGATATTAGGGATCCGACTGCCTTCGAGGTCGAAGAAAATGGCGGCATTCGTTATGAATTAGGTGCTAGGATTTCTGGGAATTGGGAACTGGTAAGGATAAAAAATTCAAAGGAATAGGAATAGAATTAGAAGATGAAGGAGGAGTTTACTGTAATGTTATTCGTTGTTTTAAACAATGAAGCAGATTTCTGGGACATGGTTCCTGGTTCCTACATCCACCGCTAAGCTTGTCATTGCATTGAATTGTTTAACATATATTTTTAAATTTATTCTTTTTATTTTTAGTTTTGAAATTTTATTTTAATAATTTTTTTGGTGAAAATATACCTATAGTCTTTGTATTTTTCAAAAATTAAGAATTTAGTCCAAGTATTTGTATTTCCAAGAATTTAGTCCCTTTATTTTCTAGATTTCAAAATTCAGGTTCAACAGTTATTATTGTTAATTTATTTTGTTAAATTCAAATTAATTACAACATTTTCTTTTAATTACATAGCTACGAAGTAAGTAGTTTTTTTTTAATTTCAAAATGTCACATGAACAAATTTAACAAAAAAAAAATGTTAAAATTATGCTTGAATTTTGAGATCTAAAAAAATAAAGAAACTAAATTCTTAAAAATAAAAATATAGAAGCTAAATTCTTATTTTTTTTAAAAGTGATAAGAATATTTTAATTTTTTTTAATTGTTGATATGACATTTTGAAATAAAAAAAAAGGTACAACAGTTGATTAAGTCTTTAACTCAGTTAACATTAATTGTTGGTACAGGAAAACATAAGTTCGAATACACTTTAGCGTATTATCCTGTTAATTTAACAAAATAACTTTAATAGTATTCACAATTAAACCTAAATTTTGGAATCTAAAAAATAAAAAGACCAAATTTTAAACTTACGAAGATTACAATGCCTTATTTTTAGCTCACTTAACATTTTTACCAATTTGGTAGGTAAATGAAATTACAATAAAAATTCTTGTACTAAAAATTAGATTACATTTTGCTCCTTAAGTAATCTTTTTAAATTAGATAAAAAAAATTAAACCTTCAATTAAAATTTTTATTTATTTTTACTATTAAAAACTTATCATTATATATTAAAATAAAATACACATAACGTTCCATATATCACTATTTAATTAATTTAATTATTTCATCAATCACATCAAATTTTAAAATTTTAAAGAACAAATAATTTTAAAACTTTCACAAAAAGTAAATTAAATCCTTTCACAAAAACCACACTCAATTAAATCCTTACTTAAACACATAAATTGCACAATTCCCGTCTTTAATCGTTATTGTAAACTTACTAATAATTTTTATTTAAGCTCTTAAACTTTAAAATTATATCAATTAGACCCATTAATTAATTATGGTAGGACCTCTATTTGCATTATCTGTACCAATCAAAACCCGCAAAAGTATATATATATTATTACACTACCACAACAGTATATATATTATAATACCACATGCGTAACACAGATAAAAAGTGAGAATAATATATATACAAAAACAGAAAGAACATCAGCAGACCGGCGGCGAACGTCCTCCACCGAAACTACTACTAATGACGCACTTACTATATTTACAAGAACAAAAAGTAACATTAATTATACCCCCATATCTCTCCGTCTTTGTCGGCACCGTCCCACACATTATCGACAAAAATATTCAGCATTCAAAATTTAACTTACGTCACCAAAAATGAACTCTATGGAGTCGGGTTTGCTGTCGGTATTAGGATGGTGATTACAAGATTTCCTTTCTCGAAACGAGCCTTACCGGTGGATGCTCGGTGGGTTTCACCTTATGGGACAACCTGAAAACAAAATGAGAGAAATGCTTTGATGCTTAGGGACTAAGATAAGTGACTATTGGCTAATGTAAATAGAGGATTAATGGTATTAAATTTTACCTGATCATTGCATGAAGCATCGGTAACACGGGTTTTCAGCTTCTTTGGGTTGCTACATCTTTTTCTAGCCTTTTCACCTTGTTCCTCGTCGACAAAGTTCTGATCCGACACCTCTGCAACGAACCAACGAACCTTTTAAGAGTTTAACTACTTGTGCAACAAGTAAATCCGTGGGTAGACATCGTGCTAAACGAATATTCATGTATGCCCTTAGTCCATAATGACACGAAAGCCTAGAACTCGAAGTTATTCTCAGTTTCAAACCAAATATCCCATCCAAAGCTGAATGATATGAGATACCGTACGAGTATGAAGGACTAACTGCACCGATTGTAAGCTCGAATAAGCATTAAACTTTGAACTGTATACAGAGGGATACTAATCATACTATTGTATAATAGATGGATAACCAAGATTACTTCAACTGAAACACGGAAAATAGACCTTAAAAGTCAAATTTCGAGCAAGTCTACGATTGGATGAGACTGCAGGCACCAAAAACACGTATTTGAGATGAAATCTACATGAGCAGACCAAAATGTCTTAAATGCATGTTCATGATATCGAGAATGGCATGTGTCAAAGTGTTCGAGAAGCAGATAAGAATTTGCTTTCTTCACATTTACATTGTTTGTTTTTACCTTTGGATGAAGCATTATCTTGAAGACTACAGGATTCTAAAACACGAGACTTAGACCCGGATCTGAAATGCTGGATCCAAGGACTTGCCACGAAAGAATGAGAACAGTATCTTTTATTCAGTTGGTCTCTTTTATTCAGTTGAACTCCAGGTCTTTCAAAATTGATCTTCTTCCAGCTACCGCCTCGAAGGACCTTAAACTGCAATAAAGATAGGAATAAGCAGTAAAACAAGATTGCATATAGGGAATAGAGACAATCTCCCATCATTATTGTTGAGGGATTTCCATCTCTTTCGAGAAAAGTCTTCTAAGTGTCGTCCACTAAGAGCTGACACTAAGGGGTTTTGTTTAGTAACTTTGCTCACAGAAAAGTTTGCAAAGTGTCTAAATGTCATATATGCCCTTTGAGGACAAGGAGTAGGAGCACCTCAGCCACCAAGGAAACTGGTGGGATTTGAACCTATTCCTCAAAATGCACGAACGAGGCTTCGCAGACTTTTCTGTGAGCGGAGTTGGGAGACAAAACTCCATGGGGACAATTCCAGACATGTTAAGGGGTCCACCAGCTCGCAACAAACAAAAATTCCAAGACTTCTCATGACGTCCACCGGGAGCTGACCAACCCCTCAACAGTCCAAATTTGTCCTTAAGAAGGTTTTGTCTCCACTCATAGAGAAGTTTGCAAAGTGTCTAAATGCCGTATGTGCCCTTTGAGGACAGGATTGGGAGCACCTCACACACCAACAAACAACACTTCCAAGACTTCTCAAGACGTCCACCAGGAGCTGGCAAACACCTCAACATGTCCAGACTACTGAGACTAGTACCTATGGGGATTTTATCTCCTAACTGTTCACAGTGAAGTTTGCAAAGTGTCTAAATATCGTTATGCCGTTTGAGGACAAGGAGTGGAAGCACCTCACCCACCAAGGAAACTCAAGTTTGCGCTTGGTGGGATGCGAATCCATACCTCAAAAGACACGGACGACACTTCTGCAAGCATAGTTGGGAGACAAAACCCCCAAGAGACAATTCAGGACGAGTTAAGGGGTCTGCCAATACTTCAAAGACTTCTCCCGATAGAGTCAAAAACAATTATCTATAAGCAGAGATCAGTTCCAAACCTGGCCTGAAGAGATACAATGTGTTTTCCTTGACGATTTCGATCCGGGCGATTTCTCCTTCGAGTTACAGCCAAGGAAACTCATGGAATCATATAACTGGTTAACAAATGATGCTTCCATGGATTTAAGGTATAAACTATGTTTCTCATCAGTCCATTCAGTAGAGGTTGATTCTGTCATCATTGAATCCTGTTGTGTTACCGTTAACACCCATAATTAGTAAGCTCCAAAAACCAGAGTATAAAGCAATTAAAGAAAAAAAACATAAAATTAAAGAGACCACCATTAGAGCCAACCCCATATACAACTTGCATCAATGATATAAAATAGGCCTACTTCTGAATTTCATCCCTCCACTTTAAACTGAAAAAATAGACCCTCTACTTTAATTTGTCAGAACAACAATCAAAGCTACTCAAAAAAGTTATAAATTAAAAAAAAGGACATGCATGATTCAAAATGATAATAAGTTACCATCTAAAAAGATTCAAAGTGTGAAATTTTCAAAATTTAGCTTATAAATCACTTAAATTTCCAAAATTTACTTCCCCTAAACCAAAAAACCAAAAAACCAAAAAAAAAAACCCCATCACTGAAATTCATGCATAAATCAATAAACAAAAAAGATCTATGAAAAAGAATAAGAAGAAAAGGGAGGTACCAAGGTTGGATTTTGTTCATGGTGAGCTACCTCGGGTGAACTTTGAAGAGTCAACTCAGGGGCAGAAGCTTCTGAACTCGTCTGAGACTCAATTCTTCTAAAACCCTCCATGCAAAAAAATAAAAAGATCCACTGAGTTCAGAAGATTATAGAATAAAATGACAAATTTTTCTTTTTCTTTAAGGAAAAGAGAAATATTTGAGAGAGAATATAAGGAATGGAAGGTAAGAGATGATGATGATGATGATATGAAGGGACAAAAGAACGATACAGTTGTCATCGCTTTTTACACGTGTCATGGGTCCCGTCATTTTGCCACGTCGTTTCTTTTAGGGTTAGCGAATACGGCCCTAGATATTTATTGGCTTTCAAAATATCTAAACTAATATCTACTCCTTTTCTATAATTAAGTTGAAAGTTAGAGATAAGATTATTTTATAAGAAAATATTAACACTTAATTGCATCAGGCATCCTCCAACTATAATCCTTATTTTATATTAGCCTTTTGTTTTTAAATTTTTAAATTTTATCTTTAAATTATTAATCTCATATCAATAGAATTATCCAACTTATAAATAGAAAGATAATATATTTCGTCACACTCAAACCCACGTTCTCCTACATTGACAACAATATCTATGCCAATCCACAAAATATATTCCTAATTCTTGTACTTAAATAAAAATATAAAAAATAATTTATATTAAATAAAAATTATATAATAATAAAAAAGCAAGATATTTCATTAAAAATTATATAATAATAAACAGAACGAAATAAAATTTATTTTATTCAATATCGCCCACCAATATTAAAATCTCACCTCCATAAATATCAAGTGAGGAAAAAAAAAGGAGGGTATAGATAAGTTTAGTAGTTTTATAATTTAAATAATGTTAATTTTTTATTAATAAATATATTTAAAATTCTATATTAAGTAATATTTACAGTTTACATATATTTTCTTTCTAATATGATATTATTTTTTTCTTATATGACATGTCAACAAATAATTTTAAAAATATTTAAAATTCAAATAAAAGCATAAAATACATATAGATTGTCATTCGAGCTACCATGCTTAAAATTTTAACGTCTTAGGCAATATTTTGGTCAAATTCGACTTTTTTAAAAAGGTTGAGGCCAATTTTAAATAATAATAATAAGTTAAATTGACAGAAAATATAAACAATTGTCTTTAATCTTTTAAACTAGTTTTTGAGAGATTAAATTTTAAAATATTAGATATTTTAAATAAAATATGAGATGATAATTAAGATAATTATGAAAGATTGAAGCTAAAATTATATAAAGATGGAGGTCCTCCTTGATGGCGTACTAAATTGAAAAGCATATTATATTTAAGTGGGAACATTCTTGCCTTGTAATGTCAAGCTATACCAATGGGACTACAATTATTCTTTAAACCGATTAAATAATTTTTCAACAAAAAATAAGTCTTACACAATTTTTCAACGGAGAATAAGTATTTGTAACTTTTGGAAGTCTCACATCTATAACTATTTAAATAAATAATAGCATCTTTAATAATAAAAATAATAAAAATAATTATTCAATAAATATCTATTTAATTAATTATAACTATTTATTATTATTAATATAACTTTTAGTAACAAGAAACAATCATGAATAGTGAAAACTCTTGATTCATTGTCAAGTTATTTGTAACTGTTGAAACACAATATATTAAAAATGCCACATGCTGCCATCTTTGGTTAATACAATCAATTTTTCTAACCCCCTCTAAATAATTGAACCAAAAATCCATAACAAATAGATACCAAATTGAGACAAAAAAAAATTAAGTACCAAAGTCAAAGAATAAGTATATTTTAAAAACCAAACCATGAATTAAGCCATTTTTTATTATAGCACACGTAGAATATTTATTGGATCATAATTCAGATACGAAACTGAACATTAGAGTCAAACTTAAATACCAAATTAGGATAAAATAAAGAACTTCAGATAACAATTTGAACATTGGAACACCAAATCATATATTAACCCTTATAAAGAACAACTTTACGATATCAGTTATAACATCCAACAAAAACGATCTCTGGTACTGATGCAACAATTGTTTCTACGACGACTAAAAAACGTGCTACCAATCGTGTTTTCACTATTTTTAATGGACAAAAAAAGGTCACAGTTTGAAGGGAAAATTAACTTCTAGTAAAAAGAAAAATTATAGTCAAAATGGATTGAACATAATTTGGGCTTTACAGTAGCTCTTATACAAACCATAATCTTTTTGGAGAAAAGAAAAAACAAGGATAGTGGTCAAAGATGATTTGAATATATTTTTAGCTGACCTTATTTATGTCTCCAAGCATCAGTTCTTGACAAAATTCAATCTCAATATGACATTTAAACCCCTTCTTTGGGTGTTGCAAAGTGTGTACCTGAGATGAAACTAAGATCACCTATGCTCACAGACTCCGACAATGGAGAGCGCTCAGATTCAAGTTTCCTGCTCCTGGTCGCCTTCTGGCGTTACTGTTTCTTGAAGATCTATTCGACCTGTATTAGTTGAAAGGAACTCATGATCAAATAGTCTGTATTTTCCGGCTTTTTGCAAAGATTAGGTAATGGTTCTTGATCAGGACAGGTTTAAGATGAGAGGACTTAAAACACTTGCAGATACAATCTATGGCAATGGAGAAAGACTTTGTGGCAAATTAAATATTGCTACCTTGTAAAACAAAATAGAGCGAAGTAGATGGTTTTTTATGCTACTTGAGGCATATATAGTAACTAATCTGTGAAGATGCATTCTTTGGTAAAAGTATCATGGAGGCCCTATACTAGAAGTCGGATTGCATTTTGCTCCTTCTACTAAAAAAATGAGCAAATTAGTCCTTGTTTAGATTAAAGAGCAAATTGGTCCTATTAAAAAAGATCAAAGATGCCAGTTTTCAACAGTACAAATGGATGAAATTTTTAACAAAAAAAACCGTTTGCTTTTTGATTTGACGGACAAGAACTAACTTGCCCATTTTTTAAATAGAGAGCAAAATACAATTTAACTCTTAGTACAGGGGTCTGGTCTCTACGGTACTTTTCCTTGCATTCTTTGCATCAATTGGCAATACGCTATACTCAAAAACGATAAATCGAAGAATAGTTTTCCGTGTCTTTGGGAGACTATTTCATCAATGTCCTAGTATTCTCCAATGATAAATACAAAAATAGAATACGAAGCTTTTTTCCTCATGAATTCATGGATCATTCATGAATATATATATATATATATATATATTATCATACCTAGCAAGGAAACTATAGATGGGACTTTTGAAGGTCCGTTAGATCTCATGTCAGTACCTGCAATGCATATGAAAATTAGATTTCCAGGTCCAGAACAGTAACATATTTGAAAAACTCATGATGCCATCATAGAATAGTACATATGCAGAGTCACCAAGAAAGTACAAGAAAAAAAAAAAAACAAATCCATAACTAATGAGCACTAGATCTGTAAAATGAGAAAAATATGCCCAAGCTGGAAGCAACTTTAGCCTCTAGTGAAAATAAAGCACTAGAGCTTATAAAGTATAGCATACCTGAACTTTCAAGTGACTTAACAACGTCAGATTTCTTAAATGTAAATCCCATGAAATTGTTATCTTTTGACGTCAACATCTGCATCATTGAATGAACAAAAACATATCAAAATGATTCAGAATCGGTCTAGTACAATGTAGTACCACAAGCTTTACTAGAAAGAAAATGAAAATTGGAGCAAAAACGGCCTTTACCTTCCTCCAAGGTCCCACTTCTGGTATTGAGGAAGGAGGGCCATCAATCTACCAAAAAGCAAAGATGCAGTAAAATTAGTTTCACAGTAAAAAATTTAAAGGAGTATGTAACTCAGATTCTTTAGCATTTAAAGTACTCACTTCAGGAAACTTCTCAAAATTTTGTGTGTCCAAGTCTCCAGTGACTATCGGCTTATATGCAGCTTCAATCTCATATAGCTTTTCCCAAGGAACACCTTTGAACCATGGATGTGCCTGATAATTTCAAGACTTCAAACTTGTAATAAAATAAAATACTAACAAGCTCAGCCTGAGAAAGTAAACAATCTGATAGTAAAACACTGCATAGCAGCCACAACTAGTTTGTCAATGTACCGAATTAAGATCTAGCAAGAAGTCTTCTGTTGAGAGAAATATGTACACGTATCGTGGATGTGCAAAAGAATCATTCAAAGGACTTACCTTCAATTCTTCCACTCCTCTGGTGCCCAGGCGGGTTTCAACATCACAGAGCAGGTGACATATTAAATCCTTAGCCTCGGGGGATATTTTTGGTTCCTCAGGGAATTTCAAGCAAGTCCTCCAGTTGACAATCTGTCCAAAAGAGAAAGATTACCATCTAGGGAACAGAGGAGGCTAACAAAATAACAAAGAATCAAAAACTAGGTGCTGAGCACCTTGCGGCATGTTATCCGAGGATCATCAGAACAAAATGGAGGATAGCCTATGAGCATCTCATACATGATTGCACCTAGAGACCACCAATCACACTCCATTCCATAACCCTTCTTTAAGAGAACTTCAGGAGCCATGTAATCAAGGGTTCCAACAGTTGAATATGCCTGCATAAAACAGATGTTAGCTGGTACTGAATGCAATGTCATGCCTGCTTTATAAATGAAACAAATGTGAAATCCAAAAAGTACAAAAGTCATTCATGAAAGATAATACCAATGCACGGCGGTTCCGTTTCCATTGTTGTAGTTGTTCTTTTGGCATCAACCAAGGGGGTCTTTCAGAACCTGACTGGACTTCAGCCTCATTGGTGTCCTGAGAAGTTAAATTTTCATCTTCCAACAAAATTGTTGAATACTTGTCTTCTAGGGGTTTACACAAGCCAAAATCTGAAAGCTTCAAATGCCCATTCTTATCTAGGATTAGGTTATCTGGTTTAATGTCCCTACAGGAAAAACACGATTAATAGTTAATATCTACACAGGGACTTTCTAGTTTCAAGTACTTATTAGTCTGTCAATGTATTTCACTATTAGTCAAGACTCTCTCATTGATTACAGTGCACACACTGGCATACATTCAGGAAAAACCACATCCTGCCACTGACCCACATCGAGACATACACCCATAGTAATCTTAGAAACATGTTAATAAAACATGATCAAGAGTAAATATCATCAAAGATACTTTTCTAGTTTCAAGTCCTTTACTAGTCGTCCTCTATTTATTCTGCAATTAGTCAAGACTCTGCATGCATTCAAGAAAATCTAGGTCCAGCCACCAACCTACGTTGAGACATACACTTAGTAATCTCAGAAAAATGTTAATAAAACAGATTACCTATGAATATAATTGTGTTGGTGAATCGAATGAATAGCCAAAATGCTCTCTGCTACATAGAAACGTGCTACATCTTCTGAAAGAATATCTTCCCTCATCAGTAGTGTCATGATATCACCACCAGGTAAATACTCCATAATAAGGTACAAGAAGTCAGAATCTTGAAAAGAATAGAACAGCTTTACAATGCATCGGCTATCAACCTCAGCAAGTAAGTTTCTCTCAGAACGAACATGCTCAACCTTGAAACAAAGTAAAATGAAAAATAAGGATAACGATTTGAACTTAATGTGTTGGTTTCATCATGATCCACCAAGAAAATCTATGAGCTGGTCTCATAAAGAGCCTAACCATTCCAAATCAAATGGAATTAAGATTTTTTCCATGTCAAATCTAATATTTTCCAGCTGCCTAAATCCATTTATACCATAGTACCAAAGAAAAATCAAAGCACATGATCAAAGAATTGATATAATCAAAAAGGTTACTTAGGTGGTTACCTGTCCACGACTAAGCATCTCCGATTTCTTTAATTTTTTCATGGCAAAAATCTCTCCAGTACTTTTCGCACGACATAACCTAACCTGCATTTGTTACATTGAAACAGTAGTAAGTGCCAAACCATCTACATTTGCAGATAATTCTAAAGCAGAATGGAAACAAGTTCAAAAATCCCCTATGAGTTAAAAATATCACTGAAAATGTTAATCAAGGATCAAGAGCTTTAATACAACAAACATTCGAAATATACCTCGCCGAATGCACCTTTTCCAATCACAGTCAATTGTTCGAAATCATCGATTCCTACTTTACGTCTTTGCAGCCTCATATATTCAGTTTCTCTCCTTTCCAAATTCCTCATCATCTCCTCTTGTTCTTCACTTGAAACCTTAGCTTCGTCAGCCCTCCTTTGCAGTGCTCGCCGTCTTAAAATGAACAACAATGAATGTCCAATAAAACTAACATTTTAAATTCTCAAAAGAACACGCACAACAAATTCCATCTAGCCTAAACCATATCCACTTATTAAAATCCTAATTTCAATAATTACCTAAAACAACTAAATTCAATAAAAATATCAAATCAAAAGAGCAACACATGGATACTGTAAAGGCAACAATAATTCGGAATTACCTCTCTTTACGCTCTTGTAATCCTTGCAGGTAATTCTTATAATGATTCTCAATGAATTGTTTGGCGGCGGCAGCTTTTTGCCTTGTTACCGGCGAAGAAACGGAGACATCCGGATCCAAATCTAAGCCTCTACCTGCTTTCAAATTCAAAGCTCCTAATCTTACCGTCCCATCTCCACCGTCCATTTTTTCCCTCAACGAAATTCCAATCGAAGCACCAAATAGCAAGCTTCAACTTTCAATTAAAAGAAACAAGTTCTACTACTAACAATAATAACAATTAAAAAGCATTTCAAATACAAAAATAATAAAAATGATAAATGAAGCTTGATCGGCAGTCACAGTATCGAGGAGAGATCTAAAGAGCTGTCACCTGTCAGTTGTTTGTGAAAATGACTCAAAGACACTAAAAATAATAATAATTATAAAATATTAACTGGCAAACGTTAAGGCTTCTTCAACGAGTGCCTTGGCACCAGCCCGCCAGAATATTCTGAATCTATAAATAAAATAATTTATAAATGGATTTGCATTTCAAGGTTTAAAAAAAAAACTGCTATTGTTTCCTTCTGTTTGGAATTTGAATTTCGTTTTCATGGATTGAGTGTACTCAACGCCATCGATTTCATTGCATGAAATCCAATTCCTGGAAAGATAATTTAATTTATTCTCTTTTTTATCGTTTTTAGATCGAAACCAAAAAGAAAATGAAAGAAAAGAACAGAAAATATTATGAATTTTACGAAGTGGCGACGATCTACAGTGTCGGCGGAGATCTATAAAAAAAACTGAAAGTCGCGGTGAGGTTTATAAGATTTTTTCTGAGGCGTGATGTGTACGCGCTTTGATATTAATTCAACGGTGAAATGAATTGGCAATTTGACAATTTGACTCCTTTTTTCTTTGAAGTTTCAATTTGACAAATTGTGGTGGTATGAGGATGTTTTCCACTTTAGTATGGTAAAACATCAGCTTGTTAGCAGCAAAAATCAATGGGTTTTTTTCGCTTCAAATAATAGAATATTTATAATTAAACTTAAATTTTAAAATATAAAAAGTTAAAAATTAAATTTTTAAAAATTAAATTTAAATCCGAGAAGAATGTAAAGTTAAATAGGTAATATATGCCATTTTTTAAATTGGTTAAATAATTTATTTTTTTAAGATTTAAGAAAATAGGTCGATTTTATAGAGAATGTATAAAAATACGTCTAACTGAACGAGTTTTCTGCTGAAACGTCAGGAAAAACGTGCTCAGTTAAACATGTCGCGAAAACGCGTCCAGCTCATTCCCTTCAAAATCGATTTATTTTCCTAAACCTTGAAAGAATCTATCTATTAAAATAATTTAAAAAATCGAAATGTATTACTTATTTAGCGAGGATATAAAGAGCTTATATGATATATTTTAATCTAATAATAAATATAATTATGGTAGAGCGGAGGTGAAAGGAGGTCGAGGCAGACGCGCGTGGATTAAGCGGGTGAAAAGAAATGAGGGGATAAATTTTTGCGTAACTCGCCACGCATCAATTTGACATGGTCCGGGCTGGTCTCGTGCGTCAAAGGTGCTTTGATTTAACATAAACGTGCCACGTGGTTTCTTAACATGGGCCCCCTAATTTCTAGTATTTGATCAAAGGCAAAATTATCGTGAAAGCATTAATAATTTGATTAGATGCATAAATTAAATTAAATTAAATTAATGGTTTTGGTATTTATTTTAGCGCTCAAATTGGCATGAATTATGGGAAACAAACAAATACAAGTCACCCACTAGACTGGATTTGAGATATTAATTACCAAATCAATTTGTGGGCTACCAATAGATTCAAGAATATTCTTTTCTTATGAAATTAATGTTAAAATAATAGGTTAAATTTTAGTGTTAATATTTAACTATTATTTTAAAAATTAACATTATTTTTGGATTAATAATTGTGAAATAAAAGAAAATAATGTTAAGGTAAAGATTAATAAGAGAATGAAAAGTAAAGTAAATTTAACTCGATTAGTATGAACATTGTTACTAATACAGGGAATGTGAGTTTGAATACGTTAAAACGCACTATCCTCCTATTTATTATATAAAAAGAGAACAGATATAATCAAATATATAATGAGATTATTAAAAAAAAAGTTGGAAAAGAAAGGAAATAATTAAATATAGTGATTTTTTTTACTATCATGATCATTTCTATAATATAAATATGTAAAAGAAAATAAAGAGTTTACATGTTAAAATTTTATTTGCCTTAGCTAGCTTTTCCCGATTTGAGGTAACTAAAACATTGACATTTTGAAGGAAAGCAAATGTATTCAATTCTCTTAACTTTTACTTACCTAATAAAAAAAAATTAGTCAAGCGAAAAAAAAGAATATTGATTATCGATAAAATTTATCTATCAATGCAAATATTGTCTTCGTCCCTATTATAAAATTACAAATTTATCCTTATTATATCGAAATAGTTTAAGTAGAAATAAATTTAAACTTGAATTCAAATTTCGTTTAAATTTAAATACGAATCAAATATCAAATCTCGAATCAAATTGGAACATAAGCGAAAACTTACCACTATTTAAATTCCACACGAGTTGATTACACCCAAATGGGTGTCAATGTCCTTAAGCTTTTTGCCTTTTTATCAATAAAATTTGCAATAAACACTTGTGCACGAGGGACAACAAAGAAGATGCTTATATAGAGTTCAAGATAGTCATTAATGGACAACAAAGGACATTGAAACCGGTGTATTTGATCCTTCAATTGTTTTAATATCAAATAAAAACATACATTCTTATGGTTATTGGTCACATTCTCTTTGAAAAGGTCTTCATAAATATTCACATTTTTTATAGGTTAAAATACATCGTTAGTCCCTATACTTGTAAAAAATTTGAGATTGTCCTTATACGGTAAAAGTTAAAAATTCAATCCTCTTACTTTTTCAATTTGAAAATCCGAGTCCAATCATTATCGTCATTGGTAGTTTCTATCAAAATTTGTCAATTTAACATGTTTATTTTCTATCAATCATGTGCCATATTATTTGAGGACAACCTAATTAAAATTCTAAGTTGACAAATTCTGACAGAAAAATATTTATGATTTTAATGACTAGATTGAGATTTTTAAATTAAGTCATATTTTATGAAGACATTTCATCTTTTCAACATAATAAATCAATAAAAGATTGACCATAGTAAAGTTTGAATGCAAAACACTATGCATAATAAGCAATTAATTTTACTGTTATAACCAAAACACCAATTTGTTTTTATGTGAATTTTTAATAAATTTATTTGTTACCTGTTTTTTTATCCTCATTGGCGAGTGTGACATAATGAGTTGATGTCACGGGTCAATCGAACATCAAATTAATTTAAAAATAACTAAAATGCCCTAATTATTATAAAGTAATGAATATTATCATAAATGTATTTTTGTCTTGTAATGTTTTTAGTAAATTAATATTATGATAGGAATTTAACTTGAAGCACATAACTTTTAAACTTTTAGACTTAATTATTTAAATTTAAATTTAAATTTGTTTTAATATAAAATTTTTATAAATATTATATATATATATTAAAGATGTGCCATAGAACTACTAATAATATGTCAAAGTATTTGGGAGATACCTGTATTTGGATTAAATTAATCCTTTTATTATTAAATGGATTGATTTATTTCCTATACTACTAAAAAGATCAAACAAGTCTAAATTGCAACAAAATTAACATTTACTGTATAAAAATATCTTGAAAATTATGTTTCTCAATTGCAATTTAATTCCAAACAATAAATTTCATTTACAAGACCATAAAAAAATATTAATTTTGTTAAATAATAGATGTAAAATTTATTCCAATTTGACATTATTTGATTTTTTAATAGTACGACGATTAAATTGACACATTTAATAATAAAGGGACTAAATTGATATCATCTTTATAATACAGATATCTCTTAGGCAATTTTGACCACTAATAATAATACAAGTATCATAAACGTGAAAAAGGCCTAACAAGAGATTGGGCCTTAACGGGCCATAACCGGCCCAAATTAAAAAAATAAAACGCGCCTAGCTGGACAAAAGGGCGCTCTCACCTTTGTTATCAGCTAAGATTTTTTTTCCCTTCCAATGGCAAAACAATCTCCATATTTTTCCTTCACCTTGATAATGTGACGGTTCAACTCTCCCATTTCTTTCTTCAACAATACTTTCGGAACTCGGTTAACTCACTGAACTCAACTCACCATGGCTTCGATTCTCAACCCCCCGCCGCCGCCTTACTTTCACCGTACCTCTATGCCTACCTCCGTTTCTTCCTCACCGGTGATCTTATCTTATCCTTTCCTCAAAACGACGTCACTTCAAGTTCGGTTTAAAGCGTTGAGGACCTGGTCCGACGGCGGGAAAATCGGGAGCCAGGAAGCTTACGGCGCCGATTTCTTGAGGAAGCCGAGTACAGTGCCGAAGAAGGACAGTGATGGAATTTTGGAAGAAGAGGAAGGTAGTGAGGGAAAAAGAAACAGAGGTGAATGGACTGATTGGGAAGATAGGATTTTAGAGGACACCGTGCCTCTTGTCGGCTTTGTTAGAATGGTTATTCACTCTGGAAAGTAAGTGTTTTAATTTTTATTGGCTTTATTTTAGTTTTATCTAATTTCTAAAAGAGAATGATTGTTCTAGATATGGAGCTGGAGATAGATTGAGTCCAGAGCATGAAAGGACGATTTTGGAAAGGTTGCTTCCTTACCATCCAGAGTTCGAGAAGAAAATTGGATGTGGAATTGATTACATCACTGTATGTTTATTCTTTATTTATTTTTTTGAATTTTGATCTCTGGAATTTATTATTATTGAAAGCTTGAAGCACTCGGATGAGTGTTGGAAACGTGTGTCTGCCATAGTATACTTTTTTTTCTCCAAGTCTTTCAATATATTTGAAGATCATACATCATTTGAATTACTTGCATATGTATTGCACACAAATACTTTTAGGTTGGAAACTTGGATTTTAGATTTAGAATTTGGATTTAAAAAATAGTGTGAACTGAGTAGTAAACTATTTGGAAATGTAACATTCATGATAATTTCTCAATTTCATCTCTGTTAGATGCTTATCTAGTAATGAATTTGAAATTCTTAAAATATTTTTGGATTTGATAATCTATACTTTTATACCTTTCAAATATATATTTTATTGAATTCCAACTAATTTGTCCGTAACATATGCATTTCATTCTTACCATTTACATAATAATGAAATCCAACTCCAAGTTTTCAAATTCATGTTCCTAAACAGTGCATTTGGTATAGCTAACCAATTTAAGTATGTTATGGTATTTCCTCTTCTTTTGAGGATGCTGAAATTTTGTGTTGTTTTTGTTAACAACTGCATATTCTAGTGTTAGTTAGTTGGATGTGAACTCTTTTCCTTTTTAGCTAGCAGATAAAAAATGAAGGCAAAATAGAGGACAAATGTGCTTGTTCAATAGTAGTTAACTGCTCAATTGATGTACAACATTTTTAGGAATTCAAGCTTTAGTTAGAAACATCAGAGGCTAATCTATTGTTAGGAGTTTATACTCTTGAATCTGGAATCCTGGATATTGATATTTTCTACTGATAAGTTGTTCTCCTTCGGTTTTCCCCGTTCTTTTGGTCTCTTTCTTTTGGCTTAATACCTAATTTGGCCTCTGTACTATAGTGAAGTTCTCACTTTGGCTCTTTTACTATTTTTTCGGTCACTTTGCCCCTTTACTTTCATTCTGTTCATCATGTTAGCCCCTTGACCATTTCCGTTAAAAGAAATCCCACGTGTTCACGTGCTCGCCCCTTGATCTCTCACTTTGGCCTATGTGGATAGTGAAATTCTCACCATGACCCTTGTACTATAGTGAAATTCTGACTTTGGCCCTGCACATACGAACATTTGATTGGCTTAAACGGCCACACATGATTTTTTTTAACGGAAATGGTCAAGGGGAAAAAGTGATGGACGAAATGAAAGTAGAGGGGGAAAGTGACCAAAAATTAGTAAAAGGGCTAAAGTGAGAATTTCACTTTAGTACAGGGGGCAAAACAGGTACTAAACCTTTCCTTTTCCAGTATCATTTCTGTTAATGGTTCATAACTTCAAAACTGTTTTCTCTAATTGTTTTTCCTCCTTGGCTTTACGCATTTTTTGATGAAACCATGCTAAAACTGTTGTTGTCCATATAACTTTTGATACCTATGCACTAGAGGTGATCGTGGGCTGTGCTGCATGTAGTGCACCGGACGTGATCAGACATGTTTGGGTCCTTTTTCTGTGTTATTTTCCGGTTGATTTGTTTGCTAGAATATTCATCTGTTTTCTTGTTTTCAGACATGTGAAAATGTGCATTTACAATTGCTTTCACCACATTGATCTGGATTATGCCAAGGGGATTGCACTTGATATTATCAGTCAACATTCTTTCTTTAGGCTTACTCAGTTGCTTTTCCACTCACCACTAACATGGATAGCGTTGCAACTTGAACAGATCACTGTGGTCCAAGAGCCTTTTTATATTCACCTTTCAAACATGGATTTCTTCAGCATGTGCATCTTTTTAGAATTTAATGGCTTTTGTTCTTCTGGGTGATTGGAGTGATGGAGGAGTTAAACTGCAAGACCAATGAAAGGACATGCAAAATGGGGGCGAATTAGCTAAACGAAAAGAAGCCTCTTAATTAATTAAAACTTGATTTTAGGGTTTACACTAGTTAAATTAAGTGGTACCATGGCCAGTTTGACTAACTTGTTTTGATTAAGTAAATGATCTGTGCTTCTCATATTTGAATCACAGGTTGGTTACCATCCCGACTTTGTAGGCTCGAGATGTTTGTTCATAGTTCGAAAAGATGGAGAACTGGTTGACTTTTCATATTGGAAATGCATCAAGGGCCTAATCAGAAAAAACTATCCTCTATATGCAGACAGCTTCATTCTCAGACATTTTCGACGGCGTAGACGTAGTTGATAAGGGTAATACTCTGAACTTGTCAGCAACTTTTATGTCATTATATCCTGAAGATCTTGTGAATTTTGTTCTTATTGTTTGTAATATGTCTTATTTATTAGCTAATAACATTGTAGAAATTAAAGCAATTATTGAAAATTCATGAAAATTCAATGCCGGACATAGTTTTGAGAAAAAGATTATATACACAAGTGCTGCTGAATGAATTTACCGGTAGCTTGTTTAAGGCCAATGTGGGTTTGTCAAGGAATAGAATTTTGCAGTCTTTGTTTGTTGTTTTGCTACTGCTATTTGTCTCATAGTAAAACATAAGCACACACAAATGCACACCCACATACTGCTTTGGCTGCCAAACTTCTGCGTTGCTTATTAGGTTAAAATATGCTCCAAGTCCCTGTATTCTTCATACGTTTGGAATTTAGTCCCTGTACTTCTTTTAGGAATTTAGTCTCACCACTTTTCAAATTTCGAAAATTTGGTCTTATTGTTAACATCATTAAAATTTTTTGTTAAATTCAGGTTCATTACAGCATTTTTTTTGTTGCATGGCTACCAAATGAGTATTTTTTTTTTTTCAAAATGTCATACTAGCGAATATAACTGAAGATTTTTAATGGTGTTAACAATTGGGCTTGAATTTTAAAATCTGAAAATTAGAGGGACGAAATTCCTAATATATGACGAGCATAAAGACTTAGGGCATATTTTTAACCTGCTAATTCTTTAGGTCATTTAAATGAATCTAGATTGTTTATAGCTGATGTCAAGGTATCAATCTTTCTGTTATGAGAAAATGTATTTTCTGTTAGAGGACCTTCATTGATGGCAGATTTATGTTGGTATGCACATGCCTAGATTGAAGGCAAAGGAAGAGGAGAGAAGTAGACTCTCTAACCTCTTATATGGGTGCAGTTTTCGTGGCTTAATAATATGAATGAATTGAACTGAACCGAATTATCATGGACGATTTGTAAAATTCAAAAAAATGATCGAACCGAACCAAACTTACCCTTAGATGTTGGCAGACTTTGAACCAGCAAACAGTTGCTTGCATAGTTTTTAAAATAGGATTTTGTTCGAAGAACGTGGTTACCGATTCCCAATTGTAATATCTATTTTGGTGGTATCCCTATTTGTGGAGGATGTCTCATTGGACATAGGTAACCAAGTTCCCTACGAGGATATTATGGGGATTTGCTTTATAGTAGCATTCAAATTTATATCTCTCGATATCGAATCGGTTGATTTTATGTTGAGTTGGGTTAATTTGAGTAAATGAATTTGATTTTTTAAGATTTTTGGATTAATTTCAAATTTAGATCATTTTATGTTGAGATCATTTTAGATATAAGATTTTTGGGTTTTAGGTTAATGCACTATTTGGGGTTTGAACTTGACAAGTGTTTTCACGTTAGGGTTTGAATATTCTTCTCACATTGGGTCTTAAATTTTTTTTTTGTCTAAGTTAATCCTCACTTGACAATTGTTCTCAGATTGGGTTTGACTTTTTCTTTGTTCAAATTCGTTCATGATATTTCTTTGAAAAAGAATTGGACAAAAAAAGTCTCATCCCAATGTAGAAGCAATTGTAAGTTTAGTGGCTAATTTGGACTGAAAAAATTTGAGAATAATTTTCAAATTTAAGTCTCAATGTGAGAATAAATGCTGAACTTAAAGAACAAAAAGTTCAAATGTGAATGTGCGAATCATTGTC
Source organism: Gossypium australe (assembly GCA_005393395.2). NCBI lineage: Eukaryota > Viridiplantae > Streptophyta > Magnoliopsida > Malvales > Malvaceae > Gossypium > Gossypium australe. The sequence continues at coordinate 143,791,703 of CM016619.1, read as the reverse complement.
CCCTCCAAAAAAAAAATAATTAACTCCTGAGTTGTTTTAGGATGGATGATTTTGGTTTCTGTCATTTCAGTGCAGGATTGGGTATTTTGAATTCAGTTTATTTTTAATTTAGGTGGGTTTGATTTGTTAATTTTTATGATCAAATTAAATCAAATTTAATTAAAAATTATTGAATTCGAGTTTCACTCGTTTATAATTAATTGGTACTTGTTCTTCAGCTTTTTGCGACCTCGATCGACTCTTATTGCAGCAGATCATTGCAATGCGAATCACCCTAACAAGCCATTTATATTTTTAATAATATATACACTCGTATTAGCTTGTGTAGAAATAGATTTCTGACAATTTCAAAAGGCAAATCTCATCAAAATTAAATAACTACTAATAAAATTGACCACTTTTCTGTTTGTAAAGATTCAGTTTCCAATATTCAACAAAACAATAATTTCTTAAGAGAAAATGCAAGAACAAATAAGAAAAAACTATAAATGAAAATAAGAGCTCAAAATAGGCAAGCATGAATCAATGTTGGTTAGTATACTAGTTCATAACAAAGTAAAAGATTGATGATTTATGAATCGGTATAGATTGATTGAATTGGATTTAAATATTGGTTAAATCAAATTTTATATTTATTTTATAATTTTATAATATTTTTAATAATTTATTTGATAGATTGAAAATGGGGTGAATGTATTCGAGAGGTAAGGTTTGGTCAAATTAGTCTTATTATGATTAAATTAATTAATTTAGTTTTTATATTATTAAAAATAATCAAATAAGGTTAAATTAGAATAAGAATAATATTTATTATTTAAAAAATATTTACTTTTTAAAAAAATAATTTTTTTATTTTTTTATTTTATAGAATTTAAATGAAAAAAATATTTTTAAGATATTATTCGTATAGAAAATATTAGCGCATGTACTAATTTATTTATTTTTAATAGTATAAAAATTAAATTAATTATTAAATGTAACTGATTTCATCTAGTCGGACTTACGAGGTACTTTACCCTATCAACAAATATAGCGTAGAATCGTTTTAAGATTGTAATTGGAGTAGTCGGCGTGCTATAAAAGTTCAAAGCCTACTGGAGAAGTTGTCATCGTGTAAGAAAAGCCGGAGATTTTGGGCATCGAAATGGACACAATCGAAAACCAATGCGAAGCTCCAGCTATCAAAGCTTTGGGTTCTCTCTTTAAGCTCACTCAAGTTCACTTATGGTTTATTTCTCTCCCTCTTTCTTGCCTATCTTTTTTTTCAGCTAATAATTAGATCAAATTTATTCTACTTCGGTAGAAAGATTAACAGTTTAGTTAACTTCAACTTGTTCACTAAGCAGGGATTATGGTTCTAAGGAGACTCGGGGATTTTCTTTTTTATTATCCGACACCACTGTAATTTTCTTTTCTCTAATTTTTTTTTTCGTTTGAATTTTTTGGGAAGGGTTACCCTTTAATGTGTTTGTTATTTTTTAAATGCAGAAATCATGTACAAAAAATGATAAGAACTGCTCAAGAATTTCTCATGGGAGCTGTGGCAAGTGTTTTGTGCTTTATTTTTGAATTTTATTATCCTTAGCTATATTGGATTTAGTTTTGTTATTTTAAGTATTGGTTGTGAAAATCGGGATGATGGCGTGCATATATACAGTAATTTTATTGATCAAATGCCTTCTTATGTTAGTTCAGATTTCAGTACTTTAGTAGAGGATATTGAATTGGCTAAAGAGATGGATGTTTTGGGACTTCCCCTTTCCTTCCACACCAACAAGCAGGTAAATTCAAAGCCCCCCTAGTACTTCCTTTTTTGATAATTTTCTAAATTACCTGTAAACCTGAACTAATTAAATTTGATGATATTATGTACTTAGTCGTGCTAGAATCCACAATCTCCGAGTTGCTGCAATGGCAATGCTTGAATAATTTGAAATTTGGGTTATTGGTTTCCTGTGTAAACATTAGAGGAACCTTTTTTTGAAGTAGAACGATGGTCGGTACTTCTTTTTTTGACAATTTTCTAAACTACCCATAAACCCAAACTAATTAAATTTGATGATACTACACACTTAAGTGTGCTCGAATCCACAATCTCCAAGTTGCTGCAATAGCTATGTTTGAATAATTTGAAATTGGGTTTTTGGTTTTGCTGTGTAACATTAGAGGAACCTTATTTTGAAGTAGAACGATGGTCTGTACTTCTTTTTTGGCAAATTTCTAAACCACTCGTAAACCCCAACTAATTAAATTTGATGATATTACGCACTTAAGTGTGTTCGAATCCATAACCTCCAAGTTGTTGCAATAGCAATACTTGAATAAATTTCAAATTGGGTTATTGGTTTTTCTGTGTGACATTAGAGGAACCTTATTTTGAAGTAGAACGATGGTCGGTACTTCTTTTTTTGACAATTCTAAACTACCTGTAAACCCAAGCTAATTAAATTTGATGATATTACGCAGTTTAGCGTGCTCGAATCCACAATCTCTGAGTTGCTGCAATAGCAATGCTTGAATAATTTGAAATTGGGTTATTGGTTTTGCTGTGTAACATTAGAGGAACCTTATTTTGAAGTAGAACGACGGTCGGTACTTCTTTATAGAGGCTTATTGATGATTTTAATATTGTGGCAGACAAGTAGTAAAATGACTGTTAGCAGAAAGAAGGGTACACGTCCAAAGCATTCTAATCGTCATAAAGATATCGAAGAAGTGATGGAATTTTCCAAAGTGAGTGAGATGGAGATTGAATCTCCTATTTTTCATGATAACTCGAGCAGTTCTTTTTGTGAATCATCTTATCATGATGTTGCAGTGGGTGTTGATGGATCCCTATGCCTTGATCATAAGCAAGAAGATTCAACAAGCTTGGTTGGGATGGAACAAAGCAACGATGGGATTTCTGACCTTGTGACTAATGATGCTCGGGAATGTAACTTGGCACGGCAGAGTGAGGTTGTGTCTAAGGATGATGATATACATATAGGGAGCTCAACCAGTTTAGGTGCTGAACTTTTACAAGAATACTGCTTAATGGAACCAGGTATCGATCATTGTAATAACATAGAAGATGAAAGCTCGATGGAGCACGAAAAGGTTGAGAAGGTTTGTACTTGTAATGGCACTCAGCAGCTACTTGTTCCCAAGTCATTTTCTACAAATTCAGAAGGGCTTGATTTCTGATTGTAATGACCATACATATGGTGGTGATTTTGGTGATTGGAGGGTGTATTGGGACTCTTTCTACTCGAGGAACTACTTTTATAATATCAAAACTCAAGCTTCTACGTGGGATCCACCCCCGGGAATGGAAAATCTAGTTTTTGCTAACCTTAATAATAAGTCAGATGAAATGGCTATTGACTCCATTGAGAAATCCGTACATGATGGTGGATTAGAGAAGATGTTATCTGATGAGCTTTCAAACGGGACCGAACTTGCTGCTGCTCTTCTAATTTGACAATACCTTCTGTAAGCAAGAGTTTTGACCTTGCTGGTGAACATTGTGAGACTAGTGACTTTTGTGATGGTGAACTTACATCAGAATTAATATCAGATGTCCAGGACAATCTTGACAGGTGATTACCTTCTTTTATCGCACATAAGTTTCGGTCTTAACGTAGGTCTGCAGTTGTTTTTCTGAAACTGTGATTTCACTGCTTCTTTTGCATGATAATGGCCGAGGAAACATACTTTAAACAGTTTGGTTCTCGTAGCAGATATGAAGCATCTAATTTGTTTTATGTGCATATGTAAACTAACCATATAAATACAAAATCAATAGGTTCTAGCTTTAATTGTTTCCATTCTGGGTCGCTGAGGTCTTAGTTTTCTTGCAGTGTGACCAAGACACCCACTGAAACAATATCTGATGCCGACGAAATTGTTCTAGAGACTGTTGCTTTAGCAAAAGATCAGGTGGATACTGAGCTTGTGGCTGTGACTAGGAAAGGGAAAAAGAAAGCAAGAAAACGATCTCAGAGGAAGTTATCTCGGGATGATGAAGGTTTATACAGCAATTTTTGTTCTCCTTCCTTTTTATCTATGAACTCGTTTTAACTCACTGTGTTTTTGTTCCTTTCTACAGAACTTCAATTTCAAGGAATGTCCAAGGAGCATTCCGCCATTATAGGTAAATATTGGTGTCAGAGATACCTACTATTCTCCAGATTTGATGATGGCATTAAAATGGACGAGGAAGGGTGGTTTTCTGTAACTCCAGAGTCTATAGCTAGGCATCATGCATCCCGTTGCGGGAGTGGCATTGTGGTCGACTCTTTTACCGGAGTTGGTGGGAACGCCATTCAATTGGCCCAGAGGTGAATACTATTGAAACTCTATTTCCCCTTTGCTCGGTTTGGTGATATTTATTTCCATTATTTTCTTGTAACACGTGATTCTTCAGGAGTGCACATGTTATTGCTATCGACATTGATCCAAAGAAGATACATTATGCATATCAGAATGCAACTGTCTACGGCGTCAATGACCAAATAGACTTTGTAACCGGAGATTTTTTCACTCTAGCACCTAAATTGAAGGTACCAATTTTAGCTTATTGCATTTTATAGTTTTGGTTCTTACTTTATATGGCAAGTAATTCCATTCCGTAAACCAACCATGCTTTCCCAAGGTTTGAACTCGACACTTTTATGTCAATAGGTGTCCTTTGCAACGTTTTAGTTTTGATACATTAGAGATAATTAGACTTTGAATAAGGTGCTGACTAGTAATTTCTTGGGTTAAAACACCTGGGAGGTCCCTGTATTATAGGGACTAGATCAAATTAGTCTTATTATTAAATGGATCAGTTTAATCCCTATAATATTAAAAAGCATCAAATAAGTCCAAATTGTAATAGAGTTAACATTTACCGTGTGAAAAATGTCTTGAAAATTATTCTTTTCAATTGCAGTTCAATTCTGACCAAAGGATTTCATTTACAGAATGATAAAAACTTTAAAAATATTATTTCTGTTAAACAGTAAATGATGTTTTCTAAACGGTTATTGTTCTCTATTCCAATTTGGCCTTATTTGGTTCTTTATAATAGTACAGGGACTAAATTGATCCATTTAATAATAAAGGGACAATTTGATCTAATCCCTATAATAGAGGGACCTCTTGGGTACATTCACCAAACTTGTTGACATCCATGTATTTGTTTCGTGCTGATAGGTGTCTTTTTCGATGTATTTGTTTTGGTTTTTTATTTGATTCTATAACTTTTATCATCCACGTATCTGGTGCCGTAGGCAGACACTGTCTTCTTATCTCCTCCTTGGGGAGGTCCTGATTACGCTAAAGTAGAGATATATGACCTGAAGACAATGCTGAGGCCACATGACGGGTACTTGTATTTTCCGATACTAAAATGTTTCCCATTTATTTAAATTTTGTTTTTGGCGTCTCTTAATAGTTGTCTTAATTCCATTTTGATTACTCTTCCGCAGATATTTCCTGTTTAACGTTGCGAAGAAAATTTCCTGCAGAATTGTCATGTTTCTCCCTAGAAATGTAGATCTCAACCAATTGGCTGAATTGTCCCTGTCTGCACAGCCTCCTTGGTCATTAGAGGTAACTGTAAATTTTATTCATTAGTGCTCTTCATCGATATATATACTCTTAGTAGGTTACCACGGGATGTAAGATAGGAGATTCTTGATGTGTTCATTAGATATGTTGACTAGAGCTATGAGTTCGGTTTACAGTTGTTTCTTAGGGTCGAACTTTCTCGATAATCTGTAGCAAGAATAAATCAGGCCCACAAATTTTAGGTGATAAGTTGACGTAATCAAAATTGAGGTCTTTGTTCTAGCGAGCAAGTTCAATCCTTGACAGCCTCGGTTGTCTACTTACTAATTTTCCGGTTTGTGCTTTATACACAAATCCGTTTTTAATTAGGATTTCTACATATTATTCCCAGTTTTCTTTTCCAATTCTAGTTTTGCAAAGCTATATATGATTATTAAAAGTTCAATCTTTTAGTTTCTTGTTGCTCAAGGCGAATATCTTTGATCTTAGGTCGAGAAGAACTTTTTGAATGGCAAGTTGAAGGGGATAACTGCTTACTTCACGGATACGGCATTTGAAGGACAATAAAATCAGCAGTTATTGTTTTAAGTAACGAAGGAGAATGAGGTCAGTCTTTTATGGATCATAAGCTTGTTGATCCCCTTCACCTCGACCCCAATTTTGATGACGTCGATATTGGAAGTAATGCTAGTGCTTTGATATTCTCTATAGAAAAACGAAAAACGTAACTCACCGACAATGTAGGCCACCAAGTTAGTCGCCTTATGACTTACGCAGCTGTATATTTATGTCAACCGTGGAATAGATATAGGGTGATGTATAGAGACTATATGCCTTGGACAACATCGGAAAGCTGACAATCTTGTGTCGACCATTCTGTCTTAGTTATCTGATTTATGATTAGGCGAGGATATTTTCATCTCTTTATGCTGGTTTTAACAACCGGCCATCCTCGTCCTTCATGTCTTCAACCACTTTTAGCGCACACGGTGTTGTACTGAGAGCCGAAAATCGTGTATACGGTACTCCAATACATTAAGGTAAGTGGTTTTGATGCAAAGTCAGAAGTAGTTTCATTTGCATTATTGTTTTAAAAAGGTTAAAGTACTTATGAGATCCCTGTATTATAGAGATTGTATCAAATTAGTCCCTATATTATTAAAAAGAATCACATAAGTCTAAATTGTATCATATTTAACATTTGCTGTAAAAAAAAGAATCTAGAATTTTTTTTCCAATTGCAATTTAATTTCAAATAAAAAGATTTCATTAAATAGTATAGGGGTTAAATTGATTCATTTAATAATAGAGGGGTTAGCTTGATACCGTCCCTATAATACAGTGATCTCCTAGGTAATTTCACCTCTACTATAAAATGTGAGCAGTTTAGTTTTAATTTTCAAGCAAATAGTTAATATATTATAATTAGCAGTAAAGTTGAATATTAAAAAATGTTTTATCTTGTTTTAACGTAATTTTAAAAAAAAAAAACAATAAGCAATTTATCAACTATTAAAAATGTTGAAATTTTCTTTTATTGCTTCCAAACCCGAGATTAAAGATGATCTTATTTTTGAAAGTAGGGGTGTTCAGTCAGTTAATTCGATTAATTGAAGTTGACTTTTATTAATTTGGTCGGTTTTCGTATTAATTTAACAGAATTAACATCTTCAAGTAATTCTTTAATAGATAATTCTATATATGTAGTTAAAATGATCAAATTTTGATTAATTTCGTCGAACGGAATTAAATTAATCTATTCGTAAAATATTGTAAAAATTCTTTTGTTAATCAAATTGGACTTTTAAATGGTTAATCTAAGTTGAGTTAAATTTGATCTGTTAATTCAGTTAAATTAAAATAATAAATAAATACCATAAAGACTTGCAAATTAGTTTAACTTTTTTTTTTAAATATATCTGTAATTGAATAATATTATGAATTAACCTAAGATCTATTAAAATAATTTAAACCTAAAATAAATCTAAATCAAAATTTTCGAAACCTGATTACAACTATAATTTTGTTTAGTTTTTAAATATTTTTTTATAAATATATTTTTACAATTTTTTTTCATTCATATCCCTCAGAATGTTGCATAATTTAGTACATGTGAAAGTGCGTAGTTGAGATTGTACCATATTATCACTCGAAGGATTTAAAAGATTTTATTGAATAAATTATATCTAGGGTCACTAAACAATTAATAAGTTTTACGTTTTGATCATTTAATTTTAAAAAAGTTACAAATTGGTCATTGAATTATTTTGGAAGTTTTCATTTAAATTACCGAGCTGTTAAAATCCTTATTGTATGACTTTTCCTCTTTGTACCACCTGCACCAATTGGAAGCTCTCTTTCTCTTTTACAATTAAGTTCTTTTCATGAAACAACTTTAAACGTCGTGAAGCTGCTAACCAAAATTCAAACAATTTTCTTCTTCGATCTTTGACACTGATTGTCAAATTGATTTGGATCTAAGATATATTCTCCTACTTATTGATGGGTATAGATCCATTGTATTGATTATCAAATCGTTACTTGGAGCTTACTAACCAAACTTACAAGAAAAAAAAAAAAAAGAAAACTTAACATCCTATTGACTTAAATAAAAACTTTCAGATAGTTCAATAACTTAAATGTAAATTTTTGAATAATTCAAAGATTATTTTGTAATTTTTTAAAGTTGAATGATCAAAATGTAAACTTATCAATAGGGTGTAATTTACTCTTATAATTTTTTAAAAAATAAAATAAAAGTAACTCATGGGTGTGAGAATCAATTATGAAGTGCTTGACGTGCAAATTGTATGAAGTGCTTGAGCAAGAGGTGCATGCATTAATTATTGAGTCAAAATGTGGGGTATTATTATGCAATTTGTTGTTATGTTATAAAGAGGCATTTATGTTATAAAATGGGCATTTTGCTAAAAAGGGTTTTTTTTTGGGGGGGGGGGGTCCATTATTGGGTTTTAATGAAACAAAGCCTAACCTCACTGACCAATAATAATAGCATGCATTCTGAAATTGGGGAAGCCTCACGTGGGTTACTGCAAAAACAGGACCAAACTGACTAAAAACAAATAGTTTAAAAGCCTTGCCTTTCAACTTTCCCCACAGAGCCCAACCCTCACAAACATGGCTACTTTCTCACCACTTACCAATGCAATCATTTTATTCAATTTTGGTAATCTAACTTGTCCATTTTCATTCCATTTATCACTTATACATATGTCAATTATAATATACATATATTTGTCGAACTCGATTAGTATTGATATTGTTGTTAGAGTAAGAGGACGTAAGTTTAAGCGTGCTAAAATGCGTTTCTCCTCCAATTATATCAACTTAGAAACTTTCAAATACTTTCAAAATTAATTTAGATTTTCAATATATATATATATATAGTTGTCCAGGTGCTTGATCTATCAGCAAAAATCATTGCATATATGCTTCAAGAGGTTTGGAAATTACCATCTTAGATAATTTCACTATAAATGAAATGCTGAGCTAGTTGGTCTCACGGTAAAACCCATTGTCTATGCTCATTTGAACAATGCTTATCTTGCTCCCTTAAATATATCATGTGAAGTCGATTGAGATTTTGTGGGTCACTCGATATATCTTACATTAACTTAAATCTTTTACCTAATAAGAATATTGTCACTCATCAATATGAAAACACATGATTGACATTTGTGCCTTAAATAACAAACAGTGCTCAAATACCACGAATATATACAATAAATAAAATTATATTCGTTACAAAAAGAGTCACTTATATTGAATAAGAATATAATATCAACATACCTCTTCTCCAGCTCGTTGATTGATTTTTCGTCTTATCTAAATGAAGTCATTTATGTAACAAGTATGATCTATGGGAAATGTTCTTTTTGGAAACATGTGAGACATTATTTTCGATGGGATGAGATAAGAACTTAGATATTCAATATACAAATTTATACCCTTGTTAACATACCATAAACTCAACACTAATGAGTATCAAGGTTCAGCACGTTGTACTTTGCAATACTTCTCTTGACATACAAACATGAATTATACGGTGATCTAACCATACTTTAAACTAGACACCTATGAATGTCGAAGTAGCCTTAAAAAACCTATTCCTTGTATTACATGAGTCGGTTAACCCAACAAACAAACTCAACCAATAGGCATTACTTTAAATTCGACACCCATGAATGTTAAGATCTTACACATTATACACTACAGTACTTTTCTCCTAATATATAAGATATAAATTTTATGATGGTTTGACTATTCTTTAAACTCGACACCTATAAATATCGAGACATACATGTTATTTTTACATATTCAAGTAAAAGAAGGTGGAATGATTTGCAATAAAGTTTTCAGTTGACAATTTGGGTATAATTAAATTTAAAGGGTGGAGTAGAAATTTTGGTGTGGGAATGGATAGTGAAAGGAGAATTTTCATTTGTTTGTGCTATGATACGTCCTTTTTATGTAATAAATAGCTCTGAGTATTGCTTTTCCTACACAAAAAATCTTTGTTAGATTAGAAAGAGAATCTAAGAAGAAAAATAAAATAAAAGGTTGGCATGTGTTTGCTTTTTTTAGTTAGATTGATTAGATAGAAAATAAATTAATAAAAAATAATCAGTTGAATTGAGATAAAAAATTTATTAATATGGTAGTTGAATAGATTAAATCGGGTTTTATATATATTTTTTAAATTTTATGAATTTTTTAATAGTTTATTTAATTAAAAATGAACCGATGATTGAATCAATCAGATTGAAGATCAGTGGCTTGATCGATTCGACTATCGGTCTGAATCCAAAAACACTGTTTTAAATTGGTATTAAAGTCACATTCTGTTAATCAGCATAGTCTAATGGTGTTAAAAAATCCGACTGGTATTGGCCTAATTAGAACACACTACGTGGCATTTTTAAGTAATAAGAATTCGACACATGGCACTTTTAAGCAATTATAATTAGACATGTGGTGTTCGTATGTATTGAAATTAAATATATATATAAATTCTCAAAAAATAAAAAAAATCTAAAAATATATAAATTTAAAAATAAAAATAATTAAACATTTTTTAAAATTATTGTTGACTTTGACCACTATTGCTTGGTGTTGATTTATCGTTGACCACTGTTAATCGGCATCGACTATTCAAAATTTTTGTTGGGGTTTTTCACAATTTTTTTTAAAAAATAGTACTTCAATATTTTAGGGTTTATATATATATATATATATATATAATTTTTCACATTTTATTGTAATTTTCTATAATTTAACTAAAACTCTTAAAATTTTTATTTTTTTTAAAAATAAAAATTATATATATTAAAAATAGTTCTAATTGGTTGAATGCGGGGGTGAGTATTCGATCGAGTCGAGTAAAAAAAATCGAGTTAGTCGAGTTGACGAATACTATTTTAGCAACTGAACTCAATGTGAATTTTTTTTGAATTGAATAAAAAAAATTCGAGTCAAGTCGAGTCGAGCTAACAAATCTTACTATTTATACTTAATGTTGCGTTTACATGGACCGATTATTTAACTAGTAGAAATGGTACAGGATTATTTAACGGCATAAACAATATAATGGTTTTACCTTCTAACTTAATAAGTAAACATTTATCAAAACGATATAGTTTTGCCTTTTTTTTATTCAGATTTTTAGATAACTCGAATTGTGTAATTCATATTCGAGTTAAACCGAAAACTTAATTTTTTAATTGAGTTGATCCAAATAACTTAATTAACTCAAATAACTCGAATTATTTAATTCAAAATTTAAAATTTTTATCAAATTTTTCGAATCGAATTAAATTTTGCTCACCCCTAATTAAATATACCAAGGTATTCTAGTCAGGTCGTATATTTATAGTGGCTTCACGATCTTTAATTTTTCCACTAATGATTAATAAGTTTAACATTAAAAAAATTTATATTTTAATAATCACACATCTTAAGTTTTTTTATCATTACGATAATTGTTCCACTCCGTTAAAGATATTCATCATCTTAGGTTGTATATCGGATTAGCTGAACAGATTAGTTGAATCGAGAATCAATTGGATAGAGTAATTGGATCAAAAATCGATCGGGGTATCGATTCGAAAAGGAATTTTAAACCAATTGACTTGAAAATTGATACAAATCAATTGAACCAGGTAAAAAATTGGTTCAGATTTTTAAATTTTTTTACTACTTTTTTGAATTTTTAATAATTTGTAATCAAACCAATTGAATAGACAGAATTGATTAAATCTATGAATCAATAATTTAATCGATTTGACTATCGATTTAAAAATATTATTATTTTAATTGTTGAAATGCCCCTTATGTCACACCGAGAAATTGAGAAGATGATAGCTCCATGTAATACGCCACATTTTATGGGTGGGACCAAATTGTCAAAAAAGGAAAAATTAAAAGTGATTTGATTTGATCACCACCACCCCATAATTCCTTCAATTTTATTTCATAATAGCTGGCTCGGAAATATTTGTTTTTTAATCCTTTAATACTAGGATCACTCAGTTTTTTATGGTTAAAATCTGCCAAATGTACTTGTATTCTTAAAAAAATTAAAATTTAGTCCTTACACTTTTTAGATTTTTTTTAAAAAAAGTAATAGTGTTAATAATTGGACTTAAATTCTGAAATTTTAAAAGTACAGGGACTAAATGACATTGTAATAAAAATGACATTTTGAAATAAAAAAAACATTCACTTGGTTGCAATGTAATTAAAAAAATAGAATTGTAATTAACCTGAATTTAGCAAAATATTTTTAATAGTGTTAATAATTAGATCTGAATTTTGAAGTTTGAAAAATTGAGAGATAAATTCTTAAAAATAAAAGTATAAAGACTAAATTAGAAAAAAATATATTTAAATAACACTAAGATAGATGTAACTAAATAAGTAAATACCTTTCAAATAATAACAAAATTAACAATAAAATAAAAGTTATATAATATCCAAACAATAACAACCAAATAGTAGCAATATAATAGTGAAATGACAGTAAAACAATAATTTTTTATTTTTTATTTTTTTGCAAATTTAGGTTGAACTCAGGCCAAAAAAGCTTGCCCGAGGTCCAACTCATTTTCCAAACTGGACTTGTTTTTTTTTTCCCAAACCCATTTTTTGGGCCTATATTTTTATCAAAACCCCCTCACTTTTCGAACAGGCCTTCGACCTGGGCACACCACGTATCACTATTTGGTTATTCCGTCAACCGCACTCATTCTTAACCGTGCAAATGGATGGAGTTTTTTAACAGAAAAGACTGATTTACTCTTTAAATTAATGTATAGGAACTAATTTATCTATTTTTTTAATAACGGAGACAAAATGAACCTTCATGATAATTTTACCAAAATTCTCCCTGACGGGTGCCGTTTTCCCTTACTTATTTTATTTATCCAAGGACCCTTTTTTTCGTACTAATTTGTCTTTAACACGACAGCAATAAATAAATAATAATATCACCCATCCATTTTTCGTCATCAATAAAAGGAAGCCCAAAGTCCATATTACCCTTACAATTAAAGAAAAATACTAAATAATTACGCCCATAATGCATGTTCTCTTTCACATATTTGAAGTTTAGATTATGATTTAATACCATTTAAATTGAATTATGTAACACTTTTAAAATAAAATTTGATTATATTGCGAATATTGCATGTGAAGAAGGTTAAATAAGTAAATGTGATAGTATTATGATTATATTACAAGTTGGATTGTATTTTGTCTCATTTACTCGAAAAATGAGTAAATTAATTCCTGTGCATTAGAACATTAGATCTCAAAGCAAATTGGTCAAATTACTAAAAATTCCATCAATTTCTAATATTAAAAACTGGTTATATGTCATTTATAATTGTCTAGTTATGTTATGAGCTAAGCCAAATTTTAATGGTAAAAACGAAAGACTTTTTTTATAGAAAAGATCAGTTGGCTCTTTGATCTAATGTATTAGAACTAATTTACCCAACTTTTAAATAAAAGAGGCAAAATATAATTCAACTCTTAATTTAGGGGTTTTTATGATATTTCACCAATAAGTTCAGAGAGGAAGATTTTCTATTTAAATCGTAAAATTCTGCTGTACGATCAGAATGAAAGTCAATATAATATATTTCCTCACATGACATCCACTTGAGATTAAATTGGTTAAATGAACAATTTTTTATTTATTTATTTTAAAGACGGAATTAAAAGTAAGGACTAAATTTCAAATAATGAAAAAGGGAAAGCACTAAGAGCACAATTAAGCCATAAATAATTTATATAAGCAGACTAACAATAGGCGACATTTGAAGAAGAAGAAGAAGAAGAAGAAGAAGAGAAGCAAGCTTAGAAGAAAAAAAGAATGGCGGAGAAAGGGTTTCAAGAACAAAGCTCCATTGGATCAACTTATAGAGCTCGGGATGCGAGTCCCGACTCAGTTATATTCACTCCGGAATCCAATTTCAGCCTCTTCTCTTCAGCTTCAGCTAGTGTCGATCGCTGTTCTTTCGCCTCCGATGCTCACGACCATGATTCTCTAGCTTCCGAACTCTCTTTAGTAAACTTCTTCAAAATTTTCAACTTATCATTCTATTTTTTTTCCATTCTTGTTTATTTCAAATTTTCATTTCAATGCATAAGTAGAGCAAGCTGTTAACTAACAATGTGCATCGTGATCGATCATTGTTGATTAATTTGCGTGCTATTTTTTATATCTGATTTAAGTATTTTGCTATTTTTTAAGAGAAAAGGGAGAAAAAAGAGGAATAGTGTTTTTTTTTTTTTTGCTTCTTTATTTCAATTTCTCAGTGCAATGCATGAGTAGAGGAAGCTGTGTAACTAACAGTGTACATCGTGATCAATCATTGTTTATCAAATTGCATGCTATTTTTAATTTTTTTTCTCTTTTTTAAATCTGATTTAAGTTTTTTTTTTTGTTACTTTTTAATGGAAAAAAGAGGAATAGTGTTGATTTCTTTGTTCTTTATTTCAATTTCTAAGTGCAATGCATAAGCAGAGGAAGCCGTAACTAACAATGTACATCGTGATCTATCATTGTCGATCAATTTGCATGCTATTTTATTTATTCTCTCTTTTTTATCTGTTTTTAAAATTTTTTTAAAGGGAAAAGGAGGAAAAAAAGAGGAATAGTGTTGATTCTTTTTCTTCTTTAATTCAATTTCTCAATGCATGAGTGCATTGTGTGATCGATCATTGTTGATTAATTTGCATGTTGTTTTCTTCATTATTTGATTTGATTTTTAATCTTTTTTCCTGAAAAAAAGGGGCAAAAAAAGAGAGAAATAGTGTTTGAAATGCTATTTTTGTTAGCAGCATTTGGCAGGACATGAAAGAGGAGATCAAAATGAGAGTTTGAGTGGACCAGATCCAAATACAAACAAAGCTAACGCAGTCCTTAATCACAGTCGTTTCTCCAGAAAAGGAGAGAAAGTGAAAGGTGCACGCAAATATTTTTCCCCTTTTTATCATTACCATTTTTCTTTAAAGTTGAAACTGAAAGCAACGAAAGAGAACAAAATGTATTTCAAAATTCACTCCTTTATTTTTCCCCTTTTCACTTTTAGTTGAAAAAGATGAAAACGGTACAGTTCGTGTAAAGGACGAAAATCAACTCACAGATTCAGCAAGAAACTCATTCTCTCTTGCTCTTAAAGGTACCCTTTTAGTTTCTTTCTTGAAATTGTTTCTTTTACCTTAAATTGTTCTAGCTTCATTGTTTTGTTGAATTGTTTTTATATAGATTGTAAGGATAGGAAGATTAGATCTGAAGCTTCACGAATACCCACTTCATTAGATCTAAATAATGTCTCAGCTTCGTCTCCACGGTTGGGGACTATGAAGAAAAGCTCTGTTTCAACACGGAAATCGGGTGCCTTTCCTAGTCCCGGGACTCCCAATTATCATCATCACAATAACTTGGGTGCTGGGATGCAGAAGGGTTCGAGTTCTGAACGTGTACCATTTCATAACAATGGTGTAAATAGGCAGGGGAATGTTGCTGGGATGTTGCCTTGTAACAATGGAAGGACTTTACCTTCAAAGTGGGAAAATGCTGAAAGGTGGGTTCTTAGTCCAGGGGATAGTGGTGTGAAACAATCTGTCATGCATCCTCAAAGAAGACCGAAATCAAAGAGTGGTCCTCTTGGTCCTCCTGGGGCTGCTTACAATTCTTTGTACTCGCCTTCGATGTACATCCTTGACGGGGGTAACATGGGGAATTTCATGGTTGGTTCTCCTTTTTCAGCTGGTATAATTTCAGCAAATGGTTTGGTAGCTCATTCTCGTAGCCATGGTGGTGGGTTTGCTGTTCGAACTGAGCCTTGCATGGCCCGTTCTGTTAGTGTGCATGGATGCTCTGAGGTCGTAAGTCCACCATCATTGCCTTCTCAAGGTACATATCTATCCTTGTGATACAAAATTCCTCCGCTCTATTAAGACATAAGTTGCTCTTATTGTGATAATTTCTAAGCCTACTGTATCGAAGATGCAGATGAAAATCTTGACACGGTCAAGGATGCAGCCACTGATATTTCTCGTACGGTTTCAAGAAGAGACATGGCAACCCAAATGAGCCCACAGGGTAGCACTTGCTCATCACCCAAAGAATCGGCTTCTTTCTCTCTCTCCACCCCATCTCCTCTACCTATCATGGAACTGCAAAGCATCCATGCCTCTAAATCAGAAGTGAGAGATGTACAGATAGATGAAAGAGTCACCATGACTAGGTGGTCAAAGAAGCATAGAGCTGGAAACACTGCGAAGAGCTCAGAAACCGTTGATGATTGGAGAAAGAAAGCCGCTGACACTCGTACACCAACCTGGGATGTGACTGAGACAGCAAAGTGCGTTTCTAAGTAAGATGGTTATGCCTAACCATAACCAACGTATTACTTTAATGGAGCACATAGCCTATTTAGATGAAAAGAATTTTCGGAATGTTCATCTTTAGGTGCCAAAAAGTTGACCGACCAATATCAGAGAACATAAATTGAAATACTTACAGAACATATTTTGACTTCTTTCTTTCACTTTTGCAGATTCGAAAGAGAAGAAGCCAAAATCACTGCATGGGAGAATCTGCAGAAGGCAAAAGCTGAGGCAGCCATAAGGAAACTAGAGGTTGATTTTTACTTGAATACTTCTCCATTTACAATTGAAGTAATTGGAAAGGAGATATTTAACGAAAAAGTAAAAAAACCGTATGATACTTGAATCATTTTGGATCCATTTATCTAAAGTAGAATATACTTTTTTGAGGTAAAACTGCTAAAAAACCAACGATGTTGATTGCCAACTCAATAATCTGTGGCAAAAAACGAAACAGATCTAGCATGACCTGAGAACTTATTTTTGTCATCATTTCTGACACGACAATGTGTTTCAGATGAAGCTGGAAAAGAAGAGATCCTCGTCAATGGATAAGATAATGAATAAACTGAGATCAGCTCAGAGGAGAGCCCAAGAAATGAGAAGTTCGATGTTATCCAATCAGTCCCATCAAGTTACAAGGACCTCCCGTAAGGCTATACCGTTCCATGGAACCTCATTGACTGATTGCTTCACCTGCCTTACTTTCTAATGCCTCGGTTAGCTATCTTTACCCGTTCAATCGAGCCTGAAATTCAAGGTAACTTATTATGCTCGCAACCTCTGTTTCTTTCCGAAATTTTTGCTTTGCATTTTTCAAGTAGAAAGTTTTTGCAAAAAAAGCATTAACATGACATTCACTGAGGCACACCCCTTGATAAGGTTTAACCGTCTCAAGTGACTGAACCGAGCAATGTTAAGTCCGTTTGGTTAGGTCTGTTAAGACTTAAGTCAGTTAGCCAATTGGTTAAAGTATGAGGTTAGCTGATTAAGTTGTTTTTGTGTTTTCTTAATCGAACCAATCGATTGCTTTCCCCTAGAGACCTGCAGCCTCGAAGAGAGGGGTTCTAATGCTTTGAACTCCAAATTTGTTAGATATCACCTCTTAAAGAGTAATTCCCTGAATCAATTGTGCTAAAACCGGAACTTTAGCCTTCCATGTAAACGAGTGCTTCAAGTCTCAGTTATCTGGCATTTTAACTTTCGAGCTTATGACGACCAAATGACAAAGCACATGATGATTTAGGCTTACATTGTTTCTATCTTATATCTCTTACCAGTTTGAAGAACAAACGACCAACCTGGAGATAAGATATGAATAATATTGTACAGGAAGCAGCTATTATACTTGAAGCTAAATTGGTTCACTGCAGTTTGTGCATGTCCTGGGACTTCAAGATTTACTGCAAGTATGTCTAATAAAAACCCTTGAAAGCATGCATGCATGTATGTATGCATGTATATATATGATGTATATGTATGCATGTAATCAACCTTTTAAGTTTCTTTCCTTACTATGGCAGCTTGCCTTGGAAATGAAAATAGCATCTTTTTTCTTTATATAAAATTCTCTCATCTATTTCATCGTAATTTACATAGGACTTAGATGTTCCATACTTTGGGCCTATATCTATATTCATAAAATCCTAAATGGGCCTATTGTTCACTCTTAGAGTATATTTGTATTTCTCATTTGTGAGAAATTTTCGGTTCAAATTATGGAATGAAATTAAATTAATTTATAAAAGTTTGTTTTTTCCCTTCTCGTTATTTGTTCATTTGCTATTTTCCTCGTGGGTTAAACTATAAAAATAGTTACTTTTGTTTGTCTTAGATTATATTTTAATCACTTATGTTTGAAATGTTACGTTTTAGTCACTTACGTTATCGTTTTGTTACAAAGTTGTCACTTTACCGTTAAACTTTGTTACCTCCCAAACAACAGTCCCACATGGCAGTCCAAATGAGTTTTAAATGTCAACTTAAATGTTTAGTTACTGGGATGAAAATAAATTTTTAATTAAATAAATTTAATTTAGATTGTTATGTACGACATTCAAGTTGTCATTTAAAACCTATTTGGATTGCCGTATAGGATCGTCGTTAGGGAGGTAACGGTAGGGTGACCACTTTGTAACAAAACGATAATGTAAGTAACTAAAACGTAAAATTCCAAACATAAATGACTAAAATGTAATCTGAAGCAAATAAAAGTGACTATTTTTATAGTTTACTTTTTTTTTTAATTTCAACAATCAAGAATTAATTTTAAATCAAAACATATGTATTTCTAATAAACAATTTTCAAAACATAATGTTTTTGAACCCAAGTTGAAATCTGGGTTGGAATCATTATTGAATAAAAAAACCATAACATTTTTCTCTTTTACGTCTTATGGTGATGGAGTTGGGTTGGATGCAAGATATTTCGGCTGTGAAGTTCGATTTAGACTTTGAATGAATCTGCCAGAAGAACGTGAGTTATATGAGAGCGTCGGAGTTGGTAATCCGGTGCATTCTGATGTAGAAGTCAGTGGGGAATTTAAAGAGAATGGAGGAAACTTAGAGAATAGAAAGCACAGTAACGGCAAGATGGGGAAAATGACGAGATTGAATGAGATACCTAGAATAATACCTTGACCGGAGACGGACTTGGGGATCAAGATTGAGAATTGGTTAATTCTCGTTGTCCTTAACTGGTTAATTTGGCAAGGTTTAAGGATTAAACTAATATTGTTTGAATCGGACCAAATTAGTTAATCGGGAACCAATTATGGTATCAGTCTAGAGAAAGCCATTAGATCAGTTGATTCAGAAATCAGTACGGACCGAACAAAAAAATTATTTGAATCAATATTTTTTTAGATTTTTTTGTGACTTATTTAATAAAATTAAATGGGTTGATCGAACTGATTAATATCCAAATTTGAAAATATTAATTTAAATCTTGAATCATATAACCTTAATCTCATAATTGTGTGAAAACTATGGACTTCACAGTTTTTGAACCTCCTCATATGCCATATTGAGGCTTCATCCTGATAAGTATCTAATTGAATTTTTTTGAGACATAAATCCCAACAAATTTAATTAATAGCTCTAATTAACTTTTCAAAAAGATAATCTTTGACAAATCAAAAGATAAATAATGGAAGAAAACGAAAATAAGATGGATGATGGAATGAAAGTTTCAATAAAAATAACCAATGGTGATGAAAAATCGATGTCTTATGAAACCTTTTGAAGAATAATTTTCAACAAGCTCCACAAATGACTCTAACCAATCCCTTAAAGTTGAACCCTAGTAAATTGGAGGGTGAAGAGTTCTCTCGCAGCTTTTAAACCAAGAAGAAAACCTACTTATAAAATAAACAAAAAAGAAATCTCAATCAAGATATCTTTATAAACAAAAAAGAAATCTCAATCAAGATATCTTTATAATCTATAATGAATAATGAAGAGAACTTCATATAAATTTGTTAATTACATCAAAATAAAAATAAAACCCTTAAATATAATGAAACTTTGATTAATCTAAATAAGAAGCAGTTTTAGTATAACTAAATTTTCTTGTTGACTAAGAAACTTAACTCTTACACAACTTTAAATACTTAAAAATATCCTAAAATTTGGAATAAGTAAATAATAAAATAATAAAACTTAATATATACAATATTGGGCTCACATATAATAAAATTAAGCCTAAAAGTCAAAACTAATATGATTTAAACTCGAATTGAAGTCTGAAACTCATAATTTCCTATAATAATCCTGTCAAAAAATTCTGTTCACACAGTCTTCACTAAAATAGTCATAACTTGAGTTCCCAAACTCAAAATTGAGTGATTCAAAGTGCGTTTCAAAGCAAGAAATAGCTTTTCAAACGCTATGCATACATCTCAACACATAACTGTTTAGATTCCATCCAAAAATTCGCCACAAATTGACTAATCTTTTGAGCTTGAAAATTAACAGCTTGGTTGAATTTTTTTGATAAACTTCACCTTATCCATACATGTATCAGATCCAATTTACTGTATTACAAATTTAATCTGCTAAAAGAAAAGTTATTTTTAGTTACCAACTCTATAAAAAAAATACTTTGTAGTAAATGCGGTTGCTCCATAATTAATTCTTAGAATAGACCTTTCGGAAAGAAGATATAAAGACAAAAATGGACACATTTCATCCAAGTTAAATACAATGCCCTGTGTTCACCTAAAAAGGGATATATAACACCTTTGGACCACCAATCTGTAATAAAGTCAATTAGGAAGGGTGGAACCTAAGATTGATTTTATTGGTAAGGTTAATTTTTTTTGAGATTTGAGTTTTTAGGTTTGTGTTTTAGTTTATACAAATTTTAAATTATTTTAATTTAAATTTTATACCATATATTTTATATTTTGTAATGATTACTTATGCTTATAGTGATTCAAATATGTTGTATGGTTGAACGATATAATTTTACTTGTATCACTTCTCCAAAATAAATATTTTTAGCATACTACATATCCTCATTAAGCACAATACTAGATTGGGGTTGCGACTTGCGGTACAGACCATACAACACAAGTTGAATCCGTATAGAACTATTTTTCTTCTATTTAACTTTGATTAGAACAGGGTTTTTCAACCCTTGAATAGATGTAGTCGAAACTTCTCTTATATCATTCATTTTTCAACATTAGTGAATTTCTCTTCATTTGCTCGTAGTTTTTCCTAAAAAAATAATAACATACATCATCAACTATATCATCCTTTATGAAATCAAATCCCTTTTCCAATCTTATCTTCACTTATTAACCATTGAAAATTTTGCTTTCACATCTCTAGTAGCAACCTTTGGGGACAAAATTTTCCATGATACATCCCACCCTTCAAAATAGGACAAATTGTTAAAGAATATTGTCCCAAAGGATTAGATTGTGTCCTTATTGTTCCATTGGAGGGGACCTTTTTTCCTCATTCAAATTCTAATCCGACCAGCCAACCTACATATTTTAATGTTTTGTTTTTGTGACCAAATAATGTCATCTGAAACTTGGTTGGCAATATTTCATTATATCATCTAAAAAAGATTTCTTTTATCTCTCTTTCTCATATACATAAGTCCCTAGATTGAACAAAGTCCACCATGACAAAAGGAGAAATATTAATAACAAAAAAAATTGGTTTAAATGATACTTTGATATTGTCAGTGTTGATAAATATCAAGGGGCGAAATTAGAAAATTTGTTTAGGGGTCGAAATTAAATTGTAATTTTTACAATAGTAGAAATGCACTTTTATTTTTTTTAATAACCTATATCTTTATAATTTTTAAAAGATTAAATCAATTTTTTATTATTTTTAGGGGAGAAAATACAATTTTACCTTTACTAGTTTAAATTTTTAAAAATTTCAAAGGGTCTACATAGAAAATTTTCTATTCTAAGGGGGCAAGACTCCTACCAAGCCCCTAGTTTCGCCCCTGATAAAGATTGAAGTATTAGAACTTTTGAGTATCTAAGTAGAGGTGAAGGGAAGCTAAAATGTAAATTTGATGCTTTAGTTTTCAAAATTTTAAAAAGATATAAGTCAATATAATAATGAAATTACATTTTAACTCTCACAAAAATATATAATTAAATCTTGACCCCCCAAAATATTGTTTTGCTTCACCATTATATCCAAAGTTTGAATTTCACTATACACAAATAACATATGTGGATTTTTCCTAGAATTATTTAGGTTTAAATCCCACAATGCCTGGCGTGAACCATTGTCAAATATATTTTAATTTTTGACTTGTTGTGCTTTGTATTAAGTAGAGTCTAATCCTAGCTAATCGGGCATGTATTACATAAATTTCAATAATAAATAAACTAGATAATAGCCTATAGGAAAGCCAACCATTTTACAGTCCAAGTTTAATTTAAAATTCAATTCATTTTAAGGACAAATTTTAATTACATCGGATATCCTCAAATTATAGGTTAAATTTTAAATTGGTCTCAAAATTTTAAAATATTCTAATTAAATTCTTAAATTATCAACATCTTTCCAATTAGGTTATTCAGTTAGTCATTTCATTAATTTTTCCATTAGATGTCAACTGGTGAGACAAAACTAATTGCGGCACATACGCCTCAAACATACAAGTGTTGCAACTAGAATTCAATTAGAATGTTTTGAAGTTTAAGGGTTAACTTGAAATTTGACCCATAATTTTGGGGACATCATGTAAAAATAGTCATTTTTTATAAAAAAAATAAAAAGGAAATATTATTTTGAATCCAAAATAAAAGAAAAATCTTAAAAGTTTTTGGTATAGCAAAGATATTATTTGCCACAATATTTCATTGCAGGATATTAAAAGCCCATTGTCTTAAAAAATACAGTATAGTTAGGAATAGAGGTGTTTGTGGGACAAATTAAGGCTCAGTTTCATAAATTCTTACATGCTTTCAGGTTGGTTCTGTCCCTTCATTTCACTATTTAAAAAATAATAAAATAATAAAAATTATATTTTTAATTGATATTTAATATATTTTTATAATTAAATTTAAATTTTAAAATTATTTTTTATTATTTAATTTGCATTCGGTAAGAGTCAACTCAAGGTGTGAAAATGTAGGAACTTAATGGGACATATCACATGCTTTTCTGATCTAATTATTATAAATTATACACAATTATTGATATATCATTATTTTGCATACAAAAATAATTATATATATACTAAATAAAAATAAGTTGATGTATTTATTTCTTTAAATGTATATGACTGAATAAAAATTAAAGTTCCATGTATATATTTGAACCACAATCAAAATTTCATGTGTATAATTGTACCAAATTAAAGTTCATATATCAAATTACATATTGAATCAAAGTTCAAGTATAATTTTAAAATTTATCCCTTATTATTATTCCATTGGGATGTTGCATTAGGAGTAAACCTAACAATTTTGATATGAACACAAAAATTCAATTCCTGAATGAAAATTTAGTTGAATTTAATTTAATAATAAAAAGTTAATAACTCGAAAATGTTTATTTTAAACTAAAAAATACCTAAAATTAAAATATGACTTGAACTACTTCCGAATAATCTAAACCCAAGATAATTTGACCCTAAACACCTAAATGATACAAATTTAAAATGACTTAAACCTAAAATCATCGTTACCCGAAAAGATTTTAATTAAAATTGATTTAAAAATTTTAAAACTGAAATTAATTCAACTCATATTCACCTTTATCAAAACCAACCCAATCATCCTAATGGATATTGGATAAATTATAGTCAAGGTCATTAAAGTATTAGTAAATTTACGTTTTGATCATTGAGCTTTAAAAGTTACAAAATGGTTATTGATCTATTTGAAAATTTTCATTTAAGTCACTGAACTATTTGAAGGTTTTTATTTAAATCACTAGGCTGTTAACTTTTTTTATAAGTTCGGCTAGTGAGCTCCAAGCAACGATTTGATGATTTATATGATGGATTAGTATCCATTGACAAGAAGAATATACCTTAGATCCAAGTCGATCTGACGGTTAGTGTCGAAGATCGAATAAGAAAGCTATTTAGATTATAGTTCGTAGATTTGTGATGTTCAAAGCTATTTCATAAAATAAAATAAAAAAAATTGAACTATAGAAGAGAAGAGGAAGGATAGCTTTCGATCGGTGCAAGTGGTGCGAATAATAAAGGCCATAGAACAACGATTTTAACAACAAGTGACTTAAATGAAATTTTTTGAATAGTTTAATGACCATTTTGTAACTTTTTGAAGTTGAGTGACCAACATGTAAACTTACTAATAATTTAGTGACCATAGGTGTAGTTTACCCATTGATATTTCAAATTAGGAGGCAACCAACCCTTTTGCATCAATCTAGCTAACATTGCGCACTCATGTCTTTGATTTCTCATGCTTCTATTCAAAACTAAACTAGAAAAAGTTTGGAGCATATTTATGGAGTTCTTTTATTAGCTTATTGAATTTTATATATTATAGTTTTGAAAATAGACAAAAAGAAATATAGAAAGTCCAAATAATTTTCGGTTCATTGTACATATGAAATTTAAATTATGGTTCTTATATACATAAAACTTTTTTTTGATTCATCTGTATATATTTTAAAGAAATGAATACATATGTTTATTTTCATATCGGATTAATATAATTGTTTGTATATGCAATATATCAATGTCAAATAGTACTAATTCGATAGCATTGTTAGTGATGAGTGAAAGTTGAATCAAATAAGAAAATTCATGTATAACGTTAAATCAGAGTTCATATATAATTCTGATATTTATCTCAAATCACACTTATAGCAAAGTTGGCATCTTTTTCTTTGATGGTAGTATTACCAAATTATTAACGCTCACATAGATTGTTTTGGATACATTATCAGTGAAGATTAATTTTTTTGTATAAGATAATAACAAGAATTATTTAAAGTGTATTTTTCACTGACAATGTCGTTTTTGTGGAATTTACTTTTTACTGATAATGTATCGATAATAATAATTTGCAATATATATATTTAAAAGCATGAGCCTAAAAAAACTTTTAAACTAACAAAAATACAATAGTTTGCAAGAATGATTATGGAATAAATAAGTTTAAAGGTTTATATATATGATGTTATTCTAAAATATATCAATTGAGTTTTCATACTAACCCATTCATTTCAAAGATGAGCACTTGAGATTTAGACTTGAGCTTGGTGGGGCAATTATGTCTGATTGACTATTGTCTGATTAATTTATTGGTGAATTAAGATGCAACGTCACGTTTCATTAAGGGATAGATGCTAGTCATGAGTTTTAAAGTTGCTCCATACTCAAGGCGATGACATATGATAAGTATTGATAAAAAAACTTTAAAATATTACATTTATAAAAAAAAAAATTCATGTCCAGAATGAATCTGAACAAATAAATATCCACAAGTGTCATATACGAGCCTAAACCCAATCAAATGTAAATGCTTACATTTTCTTGGTAGGTGGTCATGCGCCACGCATAATTTGTCCCGATGCAACGCTCCCACTCTGTTGAACTCACCACCTCTTCCAATAGCCTCAAACACTCAGGCTCTTCACAAAGTCAAGATGCAAAACCTCGGTTAGAGACAATACAGGCCCATTGAGGGGTTTGTTAGCTCCGGACAAGTCACACTTTCAAAATTTCTCCCAAAAGAATCGACATTCCCTCAACAATAACAAATTAAATTATCTAAATTAATTTTAATTAAAATCTCACTCGAATAGCTTTATAGTTATATAAAAATTTAAATTATAAGATATAATTATATAACTAAATTGATATTTGAAAAAATATTATTATATTCCATATATTAAATCTCACTTGGAGTACATTTTAATTTTTTCACTACAAAATTGAATTTTTTATATTTTATTTCTGTACTAATTCTAATCATACACATTTTTGTTGTTTGCATTTTATTTTTTTTAATTTATATAAGCAATATTTTTTGGGTACAAACTTTATTTTTATATTATAATTATGTTAAATTTTAAATCCATGCTATGCACACAATATGTTAACTAATAATAAATTTGATAATATATATCATTTAAAATTATAATTATAGTAAAGATAAAATGAAATTAAAATAAATTAAAATATAAAATTAATATTTTTATTCATAAATTATTTAAATAATACAAGTTTTTTTTTATAAATTATATAATACTATTCTAATTTCAATAAGGAAATGAATCATATATATTATATATTACAATATCCTAAATAAACAAGTGTCGTTCACATTACAATTTTTTAACACATGACACTCCTCATTTTAAACATTTATTTTTAACTTTGGATAAATTATTCTTTTACTACTTACCTTTTTAAATTATACTGGATAATTTACTTTAAACATAACTCAAATATTTACAAGACTCGTTGATACTGGGCACAGCAGGTGAAAGATGCAGAAGAGATGAGAATGGTTGCTGAGAAGGCCAGTTCACCTAGTCGAGGCAGAGGCTATGGAGAATGATAGAGGAAAAAATTTGAAGGTTGAGGGCTGGGAGAATCTGGAGAGAGTATAGGCTTAGTATTCTTGAAGGGTTGATTCTCTCTTCATCGTTCTAGGGGATATTTATAGGTGAAGGTCCAGTGCAATATGGCGTTAACGTGTTAGACTTGCCATCTAGCCATTACTATAGAGCACGTGGGGGGACATCTTCGATGCGACGAGAATGTCTGTGACAAGGCAAATATTGTCCTCCCTTCTGACTTTGATGGGATAAAGCAGTTGAGTCCACATGATGTTTGGTGACCGAACAAATCCATGTTCCTAATGAAGGCCAGGTCATTCATTGTTCGGATAGTCCCTTCGGAAAGGTAAGTTCACAGGTATCCTCCCGGCTCACTGTTGACAAACTTACTGTTTAAACATCTCATAGGTTTGCCACGTGTCTTGTCCCAAACGATGGTATAACAAGACTTTTTGAAATTAATCTTATTGTTATTATTTTTATACTAAAATTCTTTTTGTTATTTTTTGTTGTTACTGCTAATTATAATTTTTTTTCATAAATTAACTTATTTGTTAGTACAAAATAAACATTGAGATATCTATTTATTATAATATTTCCAATCGAAATTTCTTCAATTTATTTTAATAATTAGCATCTCTATTATTATAAACATTTTAATAAAATATTTCCAAATTTCATAATAAAACATGTATTATATATACTACTAAAATGTATTTAGTATTATCAATTTTTTTATATTAAAATTAAATTTACATAGTTTTTATTTTTTTATTTAAAAACAATTACTTTAACAAATACTATTAACGGGCGTATAGTAAGATATATTTCTAAATATCCTATACATAGAGACAGTGACACGTAGGAGAGTTAGTTGACCACGTAGATTTGTATATCACGTGAAGACGTGTTGCCTTTGCCACCGCTTTGTCAGTCTTTCACGTGGGTGTATTCGCCTTGCATTACCTTCTCGCTTACGCTCAAATATTTTATAGATTTCTGCACTGTTTAGAAATTTAGAATTTAGAATTTAATGTTTTATTTTTACTTTTAAAATTTCGTTTTTATTTTTTATTTTAAAATTCAAATTCAATTATTAATATTTTTAATATTTTTAAATTTATATATGTGATGTTTTGAAATACAAAATATTTTTTATTTGGTAGCAATGTAATTAAAAATTAACATTGTAATGAACTTGAATTTAACAACATAACTTTTAACAGTGTTAACAGTTGGATTTGAATTTTAAAATTTAAAAAAATAAATGAACTAAATTTATAAAAATAAAAATACAAAGATTAAATTTAAAATTTATGAAGAGTTTAGAGACTTACGACATATTTTAACTTATATAAATATATTAGTTTTATTTAAATTGAATATATTACTATTCCAAGAATATTTAAAAACTATACTCATAGTTATGTATAAACAAATATAACTGTAATTTTTTTAATAATATACTAAATTCAATTGATTAAGCCTTACCTTAATTAACACAACCAATAGAACATGGCTTCGGATGTATCTAAGCGCGATTTCCTTCTATTTATAAGTTAAGAAATTATACCTAAAATGAGACATTTTATTAAAAAAATAATAATACATTAAATTTAAATCCAAAATCTTTACATAAATAACAGTGAAAAAAAATCTTAACATCGATTTATTAAACATAAGTAATTTATAATATATATTCAATTTATTATAAACTTATTATAACAAGTCAAGTGAGACCAGTTCAATTAGTGAATCCAAATTTTTTTTTGATATTTTATAAATGTATACCATTATAAGGTTATTGATTGGTATAAATCAAATTATAGTACATATAAAGGGGATTATGTCATCTTATATAATATATTTTGTATAAAATATCCACTATTTGAAAAGAACTTTCCATTCTCTTCAAAAATTAAGAAACATTGATGATTTTTGTTTCATTTTCATGGAAAATGAAAAAATTAAAGTAAACATTTGGTTAAAAAAATTTGAAAATCAGGTGGTATTTTCTTAAAAAGGGTTATCTAGAATTTTTTTTAAGTAAAAATGTCGATAAATTATTAGTTAAGATGGTATAGCAGTCTCAATTTCATAAGGATGAAAATGTAAACTTGAATTTTGGAAAGTGCACTTGTTGAATGAATTTTGTTTTT
Organism: Gossypium australe; assembly: GCA_005393395.2. Taxonomy (NCBI): domain Eukaryota; kingdom Viridiplantae; phylum Streptophyta; class Magnoliopsida; order Malvales; family Malvaceae; genus Gossypium; species Gossypium australe. Next base: position 143,763,054 of record CM016619.1, on the reverse strand, counting down.
AGAAAGAATATTGGATGCATTGTTAACCTTCGAGTTATATGCACCATTAATAAATAATAATATGAAAATGACATTTTATTATTAAATAAAATTAAAAAATAACGAAAGATTTATAAGTAAATATTAATAATTTTATTTAAATATGATTAAATAATAATTTATTATAAATAAATGAACTTTTATTTGTTATACTAACCGTGGAAAATTTTAATTTCACAAATAGGATTGAAAATTTATCACATGTACTATTTATTTCTCAACCCTACTTCAAATTATAATTTTTCACCGCCAACGTATCAAATAATAATCCCAAATAAATACTATAACTATAAAACCTAAATATGAGACTTTGATCCTTAATATATGATCTTAAACCATAAACCCAATATCCTAATCCTTGACCTCGATAACTATTAGTATTTATTTCTAATAGCTAAAACTATTTAATATTTAATTTATATTTAAATAAAACTGTTAGTATTTTATATCTTATTTAATAATGAGATGTGATATTATTGTTCACCGAAGATTTATAAAACACATACACTTAGTGTGCATTAAATGTTACTCTTGACTTCTTTTTGTATAGCCCATATGTGTATTCATCTGTTTTATGGCCTGAAACCAATGTTGGTCGGGTTGAAACAGGGGTGACTTTGAGGAAGTAGACAAGGGTCTTGGTCCTCCTCAAATGGAAAATTACTATTTAAGTTTGTTATAATATGATTAAATTAAAATTTAATTTATGACAAAATTACACTTTGACCTCTCAAAATGAAAAAAAATATGTTTAGTCCCTTCAAAAATGATAAAGATGATAAATTAATATATTATAAAATTATATTTTGATTTCTCAAAATTTTATTGTTTAGTTTTGATCCTTGTACAATTTCTTTTTAAATTCGCCCCTGAGCCAAAGATAATATTGAAATAAAGCCTAAAAATTGATTGTGTCATGATTTGGCCCCAAAAACAATCTACATGTTAATGGTGAAAGTTAAAATTTTGTAAAAAGAAAAAAAAAATTCTACTTACACCTGTACAAGCCCAATTGATAAAATAATCAGATTATTGTAATTTAATTTTAAGTAAGATAAATAAATGAACTAAATCTTAAAATTAAAGGTAAAAAAATTTATACTTTTGTATTATTATTATTATTATTTTAATGATTCGACCGTTGAATATTTTAATATAATTATACTTGTTATATATATAATTAAATTATTTTAATTTTACATTGATGTAATTGGATTCCTTCCTATTTTCAAAATGTTAGAATAAGGCCATAAAATAATGAAAGTATAATTAAGAAAATTTAGATGAAGATGAATCGTCTAGCTTCATGGGAGAAGATGATGAGGTGGAGAAGGGTAATAATGAGATTGGTTTTGAGCAGTGTGTTGTTGTTAATGGGAATGTAAATGGTATTGGAATTCAAACAAGATTGGAAGAAGGGCTACCTAGGTCATGCCAGGCGCAATGTAGTGAACATTGATTTAAGAGAAGGGGGTCAAATCTTAAGTACTGGATGTGAAGTTCACGACAATAGAGATAGCTGAGGCGAATATCTCCAACACATGAAGGGATTAAGAGAAATAATGTGCCTGATCTGGTAAGTTACATGAAGACAACCATGAAATTGAATTATTGCCGGTAGAGTTGCATGGTTAGGAAGTCAATACCTATTTTATGAAAAGTTTGGAATTCAGCTATCTAGTCATAGATTTCAACTTTGAATAGCAACACAAGATGGATTACATGAAAATCAATGATCAGTTCCCTCCTTCAACGTTCCATTTTAAACTCTCTAATTAGAAAAAAAGGATTATGAGTTTTTATACAAGTTTTACACTAAACATCTCCAAATTGTTGAACACCATCATTTTGATGTAATTGAAACCCTTTCCCCATGCTAAAAAAACTCCCACCATTTGACATACCTAAAGGAAACCCTATCCCACCACCGCCAACGGCGGCAGCTCTTTCCAATGATTGCACTTGTGTTTTCAAGAACTTAACGTAATGAATAGCTTCATCCAACATTGAAGCTGTATCCATTTTAGTCCCACCAGGGACCAATCTTTGCAATATCCTTATTCTCTCACTGATCCTTTCTCGCCGGTGCCTCGCCGCTACACTTTGTGGGTCTTTAGATATCTTCACGTTCCGTCTCTTCGGTGGTTTGACCGATTCAGGGTCTATATGTATCGGTTGCATTGCTGCTATTCGGAATATCATTTCCCTCATTGCACCCATCGAATTCTTCTTCTGTAAACCGGGATAAACGGCGGTGGACGGTGGTTGAACCGGCGTTGAACTTGTGATAAATGGTGGGTTTTCGACGAAAGTGCTTGGACTTGCAAGGGGTAATTGAACGACGTCGTCGTAGATATTATACTCCGCTTGCATCATCATCGTCTCCATCTGGCCTTGTGTTGTTGCAGACTTTAAATGATCAATTTCCATGGCTTCTTTTTTTTGTTAAAATCAAAAAGAAAAAAAGAAGCCTATAATTTGGATCCAAAAGAAGAGGAAATTAAAAGAGTGTAACTGTTTAAAAGCAGAGGTTTGAAAATGATAGGCAGAGAGGGATGGGGAAGATAAAAGAGGAGAGTGTATACAAAAGACTATGGGGTTCTATCAGAAAATTTGCGGTGAATGAAAAACATAAATACAAAAAATTTAATTAATACCAAAGGGGTAAAATATTAAATATAAGGAATAAAATAATGATATATTGGGAACATGCTATCAATCTAGTGGGATGACTATATATAACACCAACTTGTTGAATATTATTTAAAAATAAATATTTATACCATCATCGGATACCAACTCAGTTAATAGATTATCGATAATTTATTATCACCCTTGATAGGATTTAAATCTACGACATAGTGGACTTTAATGTTTTAATTGAGTCCTTTCAAATATTAGTTTCCTATCAACCACATGAGTTAAGTGAGATGGTAAGGGTTCTTTTCTATCTTAACTAGTGGTCGAGGGCTCAATCCTCGACCTTGGGTATGGAGTAACTTTAAAACACGGGTCAGAATCAACCCCCTTAATGGGCCTATAGAATGCGGAAGATTAGTTACTGAACTCGTTCCGATAGATACCTTGAGAAATAAAAAAAATATTAGTATACTATAAATTAGATTTTTCTATACTAGTAGCTGGGGCATTCAACATTCATTTTAGTATGAAATCAAACATATTAAAATAAATGGATCAAATTTTAAACATGTGTGTATCTAAGGGCGAAACTAGTAATTCTTTTAGAGGGATCGAAATTAAATTAAAAAAAATTATGAGAGCCAAAATGCAATATTTTCATTGTAAGCTTAAAAGTTTATAATTTACTAAATCACAAATTTATCATTTTAGGGGATCAAAATGTAATTTTTTATATATTAATATATATATATATATAAAATTTTAAAAAAGTTAAACATAAAAATTTCATTTTAAAGAAGCCAATGCCCCTACCTGCCTCCTTTTAGTGCTAACTCTTGTACGTATCTATTGCGTGTATAATTTGATGTGTTTGTTATAGATACATACACGTTCACATATTAATGTGTTTTTTTTTAACAATCTTATTATATGTTCTGATTATATTTTCTCTTTTTGAGACAATGTCTAGAATTACCCATAGTCCCTCCCCACCCATAAATAGGAGGATAACGCGCTTCAGCGCACTCGAACCCATGTCTTCCTGTATTGACGATAATGTCCATACCAATCGAATTAAGACTCAAACAACGCATATTAATGTGTTTTTAAATATGTTTCATGTTAAATTCAAACTAGCAGTTAACGTTTAAATTAATAATTAAGCTGACAAAAAAACTTTATGTTGATAAAATAATAATACTTTAATGATTCATTTGAAATTATTTTGAGTTTAATCTAATTAAAATTTTCAAAAATATCACCATTCATTTTATTTCTAGTGTGAATATATTGACACTCTTTTAAAAATCTTACATGAGCTTTTTTGTTTGTTTTCTTTTTATTTATGGGACAACATCAAACACCAAGAAGCATGCTTTTATCTGCACAATTAAAAAATTAATCCTAATTAATCATCATTTTATCAATAAATTAGACATTTTCAATATATTATTGTTGTGTCCTTTTCTCTAGATTATATACTATATATGGAAAATATGTTTTGCACTTGTCAAAATATAGTAGGGAATATTAACCTAATCAATGTTCATGTGATCATGGTGGTATTTAGTATAAAATTCCTATCTTAATACATATATAAGCTTTAAACAATTAGGTTGAATAATTTAATAACAATTAATTTTAAATATAATTTAAAAATTTAAAAATTGATCTAAAATATTAAAATTTTATTTTAATCAGTATGGGTTGATACCTATCAGTATAAATTGATATTGACTATAACATATTCAAACACATTAAAATTGACAAAATTTATCAAAATTTTAATTGAAACGGAATATAGTCTACTTGGTACTGATTTAGGACCAAAACAATACAATATCAGTATATATATAGTACCAACTACCATGGCTAGGGCCTTTTTTACCCCTTTCTTCATTCAAAGATGAAGCGTTATATAAGCAAAGATCTTCTAAAATTTTGAGATATTAATTATGATTTTTCTCTTTAAATTTTTTAGAAAATTCTCATTATACTTTAAAAAAAATAATTAAGCTCACTTAAAATATTTAAAATTTTTATTAATCCTACAAAAATTTTAAAAATTTTAATTACATCTCCAATTTTTTTAAAATAAATTCTCATTAAACTTCTAACATTTTTGAAAATTTTAGTATGATTTCTCAAAATTTAATCTCAAAATTCGTCACTACTTTAAGTTCTTAATTATTTCTATTATTTTTATGATTTGAATTTAAATTCTCCTTTTAATAAACATGTAATATGATTTAACATTCCACTTAATAATAATAATAAAACCAACAGTTCACATGACAGATGTCAGAAAACCCACTAGAGCAAGACCTCTTTTAACGAGTTTCATTAGCCCCGTTGTGACGGTGGTGGGTGTAATAAGGTGCCAGTGGGGATGGATGCCCACTTGGCGCTGGTCCATTGGTGTAGGGCCCCTGTATTATTATCCCATATGTTTCTCCCCATTTTTATTTGTTAAATTTATTTTTATCCATTTATTATATTAGATTTACCATTTAATTTATTTACTTTAATTTGAGATATTTTGATATTTACAATATTATTAATTTGTTGAAATAAATAACAGTATTAATTAATTTTGTTAAAATATTAATATGATTTTTTCTTAAAAACATCACTTCCACCGTATCATGCTAACATTATTTTTTGTCTCCAAAGGGTGTTAAAAAAATTCATTCCAGCAATTTAATTGAGATAGTTAATTATTTGAATTGACTAATGATATTATAAAAATTAATGATCAAATTATGTCTAAAAGTTCTAACACGATATTTGCAAGCTAAATTGAGTAGTGCTAGAAGTAATTTTAATTGCTTCAATCACTAGTGATGAACAAAGCAAGAAAAAAATGAACACTCGATTATATGTTTATACAATTTGATTTCTCCACATCTATAGGGCTTTACTTAGAGAGATAATTCACTATCTTAGTACATCGTACAACATATTATTATTGACACTAACACTCACCGTATTAGGATCTCACTTTTGCACCTAGGATCAAGTAATACACTTGATTTTGCATTCAATCCTCAATGAACATGAATAATTGCTCTCAGTTTAGTACATTACTTATATAAGTCTCCTTAATTTATAATAAATCGAGATTTACTAACATGCTAGATCAAATTATAATAAATCTTCCCCTAAAAAAACAAGATAATCAACTCTTAAAATATCTTCAATAAGTTTAAGATAGATCTTGAATCCAATCCAATCTCATCAAAATAGGAAAGTCGATTTCCTTGATCCAATCCAAACCAATCTTCATTGTATGTTTGGATATCATATATGGACACGCATATGTCCAGATTATCAACAAAGATTATAGTAGAACGATTTTGTTACTAACATTTTCCAACGCAAAATATGACATGTTTCTGATGTAAGCAGTACTAGATACTAATGAACATCACTTCTTGATACTACTCAAAAACTGTCTCAACAATGTGAAATTAAAGTATTGAGACAAAATTCAAAATTCAAACGCAATAGAGGGACCCAAAATCATAAATTGACCTTTAATTTATTTTATTATATACATTATTAATAGAGCCGAAATAATGAATAATGTCAGCTGTTCCTTTCACTCTCTCCGTTGAGAAAAAGGAGAACGCTTTCCGAGATGGATCAGGTTTTCTTTCTCATGCCAACCCTCTTTCATCAATGTTTTAAAAATCAATGGTACAACAGATTAAATTATTAATTTTTTTAATTGATTTCATTATCTAAGTTAATTATCAATTTAGTCTTAATTCGATTGACATGAGAATTATTATCAATACGAAGGACGTGGGTTCGAATGCGTTGAAGCGCATTATCCTTCTATTTATAAGTTGGAGAGAGGGGTTTGAATAATTTTAGATATTATGTCAAAATAAACAAATATGATCACAATCTATAATAATATTTTACCATTTTTAGAGGCAGGCAAGCCAATGAAGTTAAATATATTTACATATAAAACTATTCATAACTCTTCTTAACTTTTAAATATGAAGATAAATACGTTTCAATACGCTTAAACTCATGTACTGTAACACTATAATAAAATCAATGCTAACTAAATTAAGATTCAATCGATAAAAAATAATACTATACAATATATATTATCAATACATCACATATTAATTCGTAATATAATATTTTTTATAAATTTATTTGTACTATATATAATTTGCATATAAAAATGAAACATTTTTTGTCATAGAAAAATGTTCCTAAATGTACACACAAAAATATACGATGAGATGATCCCCAAAAGTGCTACTATCAAATTGGAGAAATGTTTTTCTTGTATTATTTTTATTTTTTCGATATGGTGTACAGCTTAGATTTGGCTGTTTTTTTTTTCTTGAGTTTGGTAAAGCTTTTTCTGAGGAAAAACATTTTTTTCCTTAGCAAATTGATACATTTTTTATTCATTCATGTAAAATTAAAATATAAATAATCAATCATTCAACTTGACATTTAATCATTGGGTTAAATTATTATTTAGGGTTAAACTTCTCAATTATTTTTATATTAGAGTTTAATTTTTTGGTTTAAATTGAGGCTTGAATTTTTTAATTTAAGTTAGCTTCAAAATTTGACAATTACTGTCACATTGGAACCTGAATTAACTTGGATAAAAAAAAGTTTAGACCCCAATGTGAGAATAATTGTTAAGTTCAAGGACTAACTTGAACAAAAAAAATTTAGATCGTAATACAATACAAAAGTAGTTGCCAAGTTCAGTCCCAAAAAAATTTATTTAACCCTTTAATAATTTAACAAAAGTTTCAAATTTGAACTTGCTATTGTAACAATAAAGATGACATGAATTCGAATATATTTAAGCATAAATTTCTTACTATTTAAAGGTTTGAATTATGTATAAAAGTAGATATTATATAAATAAAAATTTCGAGTTAAACTCTATTTAATATAATATTAAAATTTTTGAGTTTTTAATCTTGATCAATTTTCTTTTTTCTTTTTGTTATCTTCATTTAGTATTGTATTATCCCTTGGATTTTGTATTGCTACTCTATTTGGGCAACTCTTTTTGGATGTAGTATGTGCATGTGTTTAGTACTAACGATAACCACACACGATAGGGACATAACCATATTGTAAAACATATTTTAGTGCCTTGAGTGGTAAGTTGATTTTGAATGAGATTAAACATTTTTAAATTAATTTTGGGCTTGAATTATTTAAGGTGTTTTTGGGATTGATTAACCAGGTTTGATGTTCGAGCTTTTTCAGCTAAATTATTATGGCTTAAAATAACGATATTTTAAGGTTGTTGTTAAAATTTTAACATTTTAACAACTTGTTTTGTTATTACGCATTTTATTAAGAATTCACAACAACAAATTGTGTTGTAACGATTAATAAGTAGAAAAATAAAATACGTGACGATATTTTAAAGTTAATGCTAATATTTTAATATTTAACAACAATTTATTTTATTGTTACGTATAAAATTAAAAATTCATACAAACAAATCTTGTTATTAAAATTAGTATCTTACAAATTAAATTCAACAACATTTATTTTGAGTAGTTTATTGTATTCACATGCAAAAGCTGAAAAGGTTACTAAAACATTTCATACATGATAAAGCTTTTATTGGGAAGGTATCCTCTCTCTCTCACGCACACATATATATGGAATACATTGTCAGTGAAGATTTTAAACTTCACAAATAATATTAAAACAGGACTAATAAGACGTGCTAATTTTTCAAGGCTGTTTATGAAATAAAAAAATACATTGTTAATGTAAAATATATTAACTCTATTATATGTATGTATATGTTAAGCAATATATGACATGTTTGGTTATTAATATAATAATACGAGAAAATATTATTTATTTAATGTATATGAATTAAAATAGTTAAGCATAAACTAAAGAATAATTAGTTCAACCATAAAGTATGGTGTGGTGGTTGCTCACCCCATCCTTTAATCATATGGATGAGGGTTTGATTTTTGCTCATGCAAATGAAGCATATTTTATAGCCAATCATTCACCCTTTTGGAGAACACTTACGTTAAGTGAATTAGTCATTGCTACGGGCAATTGATACTTGGGCACCCATGCCATCTATTTTCCCTCTCTATTTTTTTACATTTAGAAAAATGATTAAATTTTAGTTTTGGTCAAGCTATTATGCCTAAAATTGAGATTTAATTCTTATACTTTAATTTTAACATAATTTAGTCTCTATATTTTTATAATGTTATTAATTAACTCAAATAGTTTTTTTTTTTGAAATAATCCATTTAATATAATAAAATAAACAAAACTTTTTGGGCTTTAGTCCAGAACAAAAACACGATTAACAAGAAGAAAATAAATAAATGAAAAAACAGGCCTAAAATAAAAAAAAACAAGCCCAAAACGTCTATAATCAACTGATCACTAACAGTGCCTAATTCAAAATTCAAAATCCAGTCAAATCAATCGACAGTTGGATGCCTTATCTGTGCAAGCTTTCAATTCCCCACCAACCCAGCCATTAATGGTAGCAGATTTCCAAGACTTGATGATTACTTTTCCTGCTACCTTTTCTTTAACCTTTCTCTTTTTTCCTCCGCCTTTTCATTTCTATCTTGCTTTAGTCCATAAGCTCTGTCGCCTGCTACCTTCTTTCTTTTCATTTCTTCTTCGCCATTTCATTTCTAACCCTTTTATTCCATAATCGCTGTCGAGAAAACACCAAGCGCCGAACGGTCGAAATCTGGAATCAGATTCATTTGCATCCCTCCGTTCCATCTTCCCCTTCTTTTCTCTGGCGATCAGTCTGGCTCCCTTAAACTTTCATTCCTCGCCTAGATCTCAGCATAGAAAGGCACTCCCCCCACCAGGTAAATTTCTTCTTTCTTCTTTAAGGTTTTTGTCGCTAGCATATGTGCTAGGGTGTTTACTGATCTAGAAATGAAATCGAACCTTATCGCTTTGAAATCTGGCTTCTTCTGACGAATATAAAAAATGTATGAACCGATCTGAGATCTATATGTCAAAACATTTCTACATTTTTTTATTACTGTAAGTGAATCGCCCTCAATAATAACTTCTTCTCTTTGCATGTCAATCCCTAACTGAACCGCTTCTCGGCAAGCAAAAGCCTCAGCCGCGAAAGTGGAGGCCATCTTCTCATGTATTCTGGACTTCGAGACGAGAACTGACCCTTCACTATTTCTGACCACAATTCCTGATGCTGATAGATTCTCCTTCATATCAAATGCTCCATCGAAATTGATTTTCACAGTCTGATAAGGTGGGTGTTGCCATCTGCTTACAGCTTTTGAACTTTTGACTGCTTTGATTTTTACATTGTCTAGTTCTGTTACATAGTTCCTCACAAAACTGCAATCTCCTTGCCCGTTTTACTTATTTTTTCATGAACCCGAGCATTCCTATCCCCCAAGATGGCCCATAAAGCTACACAGAAAAGTCTACATAGGTCTAAAGAAAGAAGAACAAAAGACGAGGTGAGCCACTGTTTGAAGTCTGCATTAGTATCTTGTATCAATTTTATTTCAAATAAATGTGACCACATTTCTACTGATATTGGGCATTCTCTGAACAGGTGATTTAGCGTTTCTGTTCCCAAACCACAACGAGGGCAAGAATCGTCTGTAGTTAACTTTTTGTGTGATAAATTTACCCTTGTGGATAGGTAGTTCCAGGATGCTTTCCACATGTTGATTTTTATCTTTGTAGGTAGATCAATACACCATAGCTTTTTGTAGAAATCAATGTAGCTAAATTGTATCGCATAAGCGCTAGGATCAAAACTCTATAATAGTTTATAGGTGCTTTTGACCGAGAATTCCCCAGTTGGTTCACCCCTCTATGTCATAAGGTCATCATGCAGATACTTTGCTAAAGGGATGCGAAGGATCTTGTCCGCCTCGTCAGCTCCGAAGGTATATTCAACCACCTCCCTATTCCATTCTCTTGTTTGGCAATTAATGAGTTCAACAACTTTATTATCAATTGACCCTGAATAAGAAGATAATAATCTGGAATTAACAAGATCTGGAACCCACGCATCATTAACAATAGAAATACTAGTGCCCGTTCCAACTTTCCAAATCAGCCCTTTTTCCAAAATACCCCTTGCAGCCCAAATACTTCGCCAAGCATACGAATTTCTATTTCCCATTTGCGAATTAAGAAAGTTACTGTTTGGAAAATATTTTTCCTTAAACACTTGCGAAACTAAAGAATTTGGATTTTCTAAAAAACGCTAACCCTGCTTAGCTAGCATAGCTATATTGAATTGGGCCATATTACGAAAACCCAAGCCCCCTTCGCTTTTTGGTCTGCATAAATGACTCCATTGACACCAGTGGATACCTTTTCTTCCCTTTCCTTTCTGCCACCAGAACTTAGCGAAATTGCTTTCCATTTTTTTGCATAGAGAATTCGGTAAAAGAAAACATGACATTGCAAAAATTAGAATAGCCTGTAGGACCGATTTGATGAAGACCTCCTTACCCCCTTGTGATAACATTCTGTTACTCCACCCTTCAGTGCGCATAGAAATTCTATCGAGGAGATTTTGAAACGATACTTTTTTCTTTCTACCAATCATATTTGGGAGTCCCAAATATTTTTCTGGATTTGTTGCAACTCTGACTCCTAACAAGCTAGACACTCCTGCCTTATTATCTTCAGTAGTATTCGGACTAAAAAAGACTGTGGACTTCGAAAAATTCACACACAGACCTGAACAAATCTCATAGTCCTGCAGAATATCCTTCAAAATTTTTGCTCCTTTGTTTGATGCCTCCCCAAATAGGATACAGTCATCTGCAAATAACAAATGCGATATCGCTGGCCCCTGCCTGCTAGCTTTAGCACCTTTGATTAAACCTCGTCTTTTAGCTGTTCTCATGAGAGATGAAAGTCCCTCACTGCAAATCAGAAAAAGAAAAGGACTTAATGGGTCCCCCTGTCTAAGTCCTCTAGATGGCAGAAACAAATTCCCCCTCCTTCCATTTATGTTAACCGTATAACTGACTGTAGTAACATACCTTCGTAAAAGTTCCACCCATCACAATCAAAACCCATTTTTATCATTACCTCTTCGATAAACCCCATTCCACCTTAGCATACGCCTTGCTCATATCTAGTTTGACTGCCATAACACCTTTCTTACCTATGCGTTTTTGGTTAATCATATGAAAAATTTCATATGCTAGGAGCATATTGTCTGTAATGAGTCGCCTGGTACAAAAGCATTCTGAACTTTATCAATGCATTTATCAATGATCTTCTGCAATCGATTAGCTATAGTTTTAGCCACCACCTTATAAATAACTGTACACAAACTGATGGGCCTGAAATTGACCAATTGCGTAGGTTTTGGAACCATTGGATTGAGGACAATATCTGTTCTGTTGAAACCTCCAAAGTCCTGTTTATTATTCAAAATACCCAAACAAAAGTCAATGACATCTCGACCTACAATGTGCTAGTACCTTTGGTAGAATAAAGCTGGAAAACCATCTGCTCCCGGAGCCTTTGTGGGACCCATTCCTTTCAAGGCTGCTTGTATCTCTTCTTCTCAAAATGGATCTAATAAGAATTCATTGTCCTCCTGCTTAATCGTTCTTTCAATGCCGTCTAAAACCTTGCAACGATCTGTAACTCCCTTTGACTTGAATAGATTTTGAAAGAATGAAGAAGCCGCAACCAAAATTTCTGATTCCTCCTCAATTTCCTTACCCTCCTCCGTCACCAGTTTAGAGATTGTGTTTGCTTGCCTCCGAACTAAAGCGCAACTGTGGAAAAATGCCGTATTTTTATCCCCGAGCTTTAACCAGTTCTGTCTTGCTCTCTGTTCCCAATACATATCATCTTTGTCAATTTTCATATTTAAATGTATTTTAGCATCAATGATTTTTGCCATAGTGTCATCATTCCTTTTACCTTCTAAAAGAACTTCCAACTCCTTCATAAGTTTTCTTTTTAAACCCTCCTTATTTCTACTATTTTTGCGTGACCATTCCTCCAAACAAAGCTGCAATTTTCCTAATTTCTCCAATAATGTTCCTTCATTTGCCTCCCAAGATTCTCAAATGACTTTTTCTAAAGATTCTTCTATGGTCTACCAAGCTTCGAATTGAAATTTTCTACTCCCTGTGAAAGTTATAGACTTTTTTGTATTCAAAAGAAGGGGACAATGGTCTGAAGTAGAATAAGGAAGATGCTGAAGAATACTCAACGGAAAAAGCTTAAACCATTTTTCGTTTGCAACCCCCTGTCTAACCTCTCTCTTATATTTGTTTCCGGCAAATTTCCCCTTTCCCATGTAAACCAGACCCCCGAAAACCCAATATCAACCAGCTGACAATCCACTAGCGTCTCCCTAAAGGCCTCCATTCGTTTATTATCCCTTTGAATTCCTTCACATTTCTCAAAAGAATATAGAATTTCGTTGAAATGACCTTCGACAAGCTAAGGAAAATCAATCTCTTGAGCAAGTCTTCTTAGTAGATTCCAAACTGTATTTTTGTCTTTTAAATAGGGAGAGCCATAAAAACCAGTATATCTCCATTCCTCTTCCACATTGTCCTCCTTAATTAGAACATCAATGTGCCATCTGGAATAACTTCTCAAATTAACACTAATTTCCTTCTTCCATGCTAGAAAAAGACCTCCCCTAGAACCCTCAGCTTCAACTTCAATTCCATTTACAAAACCACATCTTTTTTGAACTTTTTCCATCCTATTCTTATCCAATTTCATCTCCATTAAGAAGACCAAATGGGGATTGTGCTGCTTAACCAAGTAGCACAGCCTCCGAACTGCCCGTGGACTCCCCAAACCACGAACGTTCCAACATAGGCTTTTCATTGTGTTCGGTCGGCTTGCCTAATGGCAGCCGCCGATTTAAAAGTGTCTGAATCTGCATAATCAACCTGGACCTCAATAATTTTACTCCCAAGCAATTCTTTTTCACCATCTACTTTTTTCCTTTTCACACTTCCCGTTCCGAAGCTTCCCTCAAAACTTATATCACCCTCATTATCAAGAAATTTCCTCTTTCCCGCCACCTGGTCACTCATACTGATTTCACCCTTGCTTCTTGCATCCATTCTTTTCCAGCTCATTTTTTTGTGTGCTTCTTTATCTGTCTCCATCGGCTTGATTACCACTCTCTGCTCCACCAAATCTACAACATCTCCCTTATGCTTTAGACCATCCTTCCAATTTGACAGTTGTCTTCCATTAATTAAGCTCTCAAATTTTACCATAGATTCAACCCTTTTGACACAACCAACGATCCCCTCTTTCGAACACCCTGTGTATGAACATTAAACTCCCTGCTTTTTTTTGAATGCTGTAAATTTCATACTTTCTTTCCCCACTGCCTTAGATTCTGCTTTTAGTGCAATAGAGAAAGGGGGGTCATCTTTAATACTGTTTTTCTTATCCAGACTCATTAGCACACAGTCCTAGAGTCCATGACCCAATCGCCCACATCCGAAACAGAAAACTGGTAATTTCTCATATTTGAAAGGAACCCATGAATTAACACTAGTACCACTAGAAGCAAAGATGCCTCTCCTTAAAGGTTTCTGAACGTCTAACATAACTTTCAGTCGACAATAATCTTCATAAATCTCAGATCTAATAACCCCACCAAAAGTACTACCGATTGCATGTAAAAGATCTTTTTTGTCAAAATGACGTAAGACAGATTAAATCTCTATCAATTAGACTAACTAATCAATCAAATAGAATAAGGTACCAGCGAAATAACCAGGGACGTCCTTCCAGAATCTGCTCCAAATCATCTTCTAGATTAAAAATTACTGAGAATAAATTTTGCCCTTCTAATCTGATCTCGAACTTCTTTTTTGTCTTCCAGATGCTCCTTATTTGCACCTTGAAGCTTTCAAAATTAAACTACTTTTTGGTCCACACCGAACAGATCAAAGAGGGTTTGTCTGTCGGTATTACCAGGGATCTCTTTATTGACAGTTGGACAAGTTCTTCCGCTAACAATGTGATCTCTTCGCCGGAATCCCTCTCTCCGCCACCACTCTCCTCTATCCCAAGCCGCAATAGAAATTGCTCTCTCTAGGACTCTGTGGACAGTATTCTTGGTTTCAGAAGGACTCTTTAAATGATCTCTAATTAACTCAAATAGTTAATATTGTTAACTTTTCGATTAAAATATTGTGGTTATATATAATTTGAATGCCCTTTTGCGTCTTAAAGATTGACATGTAGCTTCCCATTTCTATTATGTTTGCATTGTTTTTTTTTTTTTTTTGACATTATAAGACAATAGTCAAATTTCAATTTTGGCACCTAGACTATGCTGAAATGTAATATTAATTTATTATTTTAATTTTTAACATAATTTGGTCTCTCCACTTTTATAATGTCATTAGTTAGTCTAAATAGTTAATATTGAAAACTATTTCAATCAAAATACTAAAGTAAATTTTTCTCAAGAACACTATTTCAATCAAAATTATTTTATCATGACAAGTTTGAAGGAGTGTTTTTAAGAAAATAAATCCTAATAAGTATTTTCAATGTTATTTTTATTATTACATGACTACCAAGTGATTTTTTTAAATTTTAAAATGTCGCACCAGGAATTTTGATAGTGGTAACAACACTAAACCTGAATTTTTAAATCCGAAAAATAGATGCTTGGTAGGGATGAGCAAAACTCGAATCGACTCGAAAAAATTATTTTTTTTTTTCAATTTTCAAGTTAACCGAATTGAGTTATTCGAGTCATTTGGTTTTTTCGAATCAACTTGAATAAGTAATCCAATTTTTCGAGTTCAAGTTGAGTTGAATTTTACAATTCGAATAACTCGAAAACCTTGAACAATAGATTAATATAAATGCCTCTTTGGTCTCTGCTAATTTTGAAAATGAGCAAATTGACCCCTCTCAACTAAAATTAAAAAAAAAATCAAAATATTTATAAAAATTCCAAAATTTCATAAAAGTTTTCAGAAAATAATAAAATTTTAAAAATATTATAAATAATATATATAAAAAATATTTTAAACAAATCAAAAATAATAAATTTGAGTACATAAACAAATAAATTATCAATTCAAGTATATTATACTAAAACAACTTATTTTTTTCTCTTATTTTGCTTTGAACTTTGAAAGAGTTTTCAAATATATTCAATTTCAAATTTATGTTTTCTAACACGAAATTATTTATTATATTATAATAAGATTTTAATTTAACATGGTTATTTATTTTTAATTTCACTTGACTCGATTTAAAAAAAATTCACATTGAGGCTGCGTTTGTCACTGAAAACAACTTATGGAAAATGATTTATAGAGAATGGGTTGATTTTCTGGAAAAGTTAATGTTTTCTAATATTTGGATGATTTTATGTACAAATTTTTGGTTGTTTGGTAAGTTTTCCTAAAATTACTTTCTAGAAGTTGTTCTTAGTGAAACAACCAAAATATAAGTATCTTTATTATAAAATATTATATTAGCAGTTCCTTTAAACAATAGAAATTTATTTTTTAATAAATAAATGTCATATATAAACTTAATATTATATGAGAATGAATAGTGATACATTAGAGTTGGAAGTGAAGCTAAGCATGATTTAAACAAATACTCATATTTATATAATTAAAATCTTAATATTTTATACTAAAAAATATTTTTATTAAATATTTTATTAAAATAATAAATTTATGAATTTTATTAATAATTTATTATATTATTAAAATACATATTTAGGGTATCAATTTATTAATAAATTAATAAATTTTATTAATAATCACTTGAACTGTGTATCAATACTTAGCAAAAATAATAATACATTAATAAATACAGTTAAATCAGAACTCATAAATTTTGAAAATAAATTTGAAGATTTTCAAAACTTAAAATTATCTATTCCTCCTTGACTCTCATACCAAACTGAGTCCTGAGGATATGAGGATGAATGGAAGTAAAAATTTGACATTTAAATTTTTGAAATCAAAAAATTGATTTGTTTTGAATTCAAATTTTAAAAACAAAAATTTAAAATTTTTAAAGTTTTTGTGAGAAGCGTTGCTCCATAGAATTGTTGGGTAAATTGAGCCATGTATTGAATCGTGCCATTTATTTCCAAATTGAGAGCCTTTTACAAAGGGATCTTGTCTCTTTACAATGCCATTGTTGGGGAATCTAATCTCTTACATTATTACAAATATTTTTTTTCTTGCCTTACACAAACTTTTTTCTAGACTATTATTACAATTGTAGAGAATATATTCCTTGAATTAGAAAACTTTTGCAATGAATCTCTATTGTGTATCTGTTTATTTTCTTTTGAGAATTTTTGCAAAGAATTGTTATTGTTGATCTCTGTCTTTTCTTTATAGAGAATTGTTACTATTCATCTCCATCTTTTCTTTGCAGAGAATTATTACTGTTCATCTTCGTCTTTTGTCTTCCAGAAAACATTTACTATTTGGCTTTCTAGAGACATAATGCTCAAATCCTCGGGACTCGCTTGGTATTAGAGCCAAGGAGGAACAAATAAATCTAAGTTTTGAAAGTTTTTAGATTCGTTTTCAATATTTTTGGATTCTGATTTAACTATCTTTATTAATGTATTATTATTTTTGCTGAATATTGGTACACAATCCAAGTAGTCATGGGTTAGGTGTGTTAAGAATAGAGTATCTTTATAGACAATTTTAGTAATTTAGAATTTTTGATAGTAGAATTCCTTATAGGAAATATGAAAACAAAAATATGTTTCCTTTCCTTAAGAGAACCAACTTTTTTGCAACTTTTACCTCCAATCATTCCCAAGAGTGTGACCAAACCTTCAATGACACTATCAATGTATAAGAACATTATAAAAATGTTCCCTAAATGTGTGATAATTGGACTCTTCCAAGAGTTCCAACAAACCAAATTTAAAAAAAAAAAGCAATGTTTGAAACTTTAAATCTCTTTTGTAGTTATGTTATAAAAAAAAAAGTTTACCTATCCAAAAGTTTACCTATCTGTTTTAGGGTTGTTATTTTTCTGGTTGTTTGTGCTCTGTTTTGGAATAGTTTGGTTGCTTTTGATTCCTTGTTCGAACTGGTATGAGTTGGGTGATCCTAATACCTTTTCCTATAATCAATTGACTAAGCAAAAAAAAAAAAATCTAATTATTAGATAGAGTTGTTTTCGATAAACATAAAGAACAAAATTATAAATATATATATATCTATTTTGGACTAGTCCAAGAAAGTTAAATAGTAAAGATTCCTTGGAAGATAAAAGACGGAGATGAACAATAATGATTCTCTGCAAAGAAAATACGAAGATGAAAAATAACGATTCTTTGCAAAAATTCTCTCAAAAGAAAATATGAAGATACACAGTAAAAATTTCCTACAAAAGTTTTGTAATTCGGTGAATATATTCTTTGCAATTGTAATAGTAGCTTGGAAAACAACAATTGTGTAAGATGAGAAAAAATATTTATAATAATGTAATGAACTAGATTCCAGACACAGATGTTGTAAAGAGGCAAAAAAGACTCAATTTGACAATGAAAGACACAATTCAATTTTTCCAATAGTTTTCTTGAGCAAAGTTTCTCTCCAAAAACTTTCAAAAATTTAAGTTTTTGTTTTCGAAAATTTAAATTTCTGCAGGACTTGCTTAATTATTTATATTTAATAATATTGAATATCATAATATTCTATTTTAATATTTTTAAATATTAAATAAAAAAATTATTAATAATATAATAGTATTAGGCTAATTCATATATAAAAATAAAATTACTTATAGATGAGTTTTTTTCGAAAAATGACTTGGGCTTTTAAAAAGGGCAATTTACAGGAAAATTGGCTTATTTTCTGTTGACCAAGTTGCTTTTCATGAAACAAACGCAAGAAAATGCATAAAACATTTTTTGTAAGTTATTTTCCGTGAAACAAACGTAACATGAGTTAGAATGATAAAATACGACTCATAAACTCGATTAACTTGGAACATTTTTACTCAGTTCTACTTGATTCGGTCGAATGCTCACCCTTTGTGCTTGGTTGGGCGGAAAAGTGGAAGGATTGAAGGAGTGAGTGAAAAAGTGGAAAGAAAATAAATTTTGAGTGTGATCGGTAGGAAAGAAAAATGAGATGAAAAAAAAAAAAGAGGAAAGCTGATCATTTTTCACCCTAATGCATAAAAATCAAAATATTTATAAAACTGGTCCTAATGTTTTATTTTATTTCCTTTCACTTTTCAACTCTACCAAGCAATGGTCTTTCATACTAAGCACACTTAGGGGAAAAATTTTTCTACCTCTTCAATTTTTCATCTTCCAATTTTTTTTCTATCCTACCAAGTAAAGCCTAAATTCCTAAAAAGAAATTAAGAAAATTAAATTCCAAACGTATGAAGTATATAGGGACTTAAAAGCATATTTTAACCTTCAAATTTTACTATGTAATTTAACTCAAATAAATAACAAACCTAAAACGAAGCATGGGCAAAATTGTAATAATATAAATAATAAAATATTGTTAGGTGATATATGTATATGTATATATATTACATTTGATTTAATATTGAGAAAGAAACATAAATAAAGAGACATGTTATATGGAACAAGAGGTTAGAAAAGATAAAGATTTTGTTGTTGGGTTTCTTTTACTTTGCTTTTCTAACATTTTATTAAAATATACCTTTATCTTCTTCTATTCCCCACATAACATAACTCTTCTTTTCTCTTTTTATAATGCTTTTCTTTATATTAATTTTGTTTATTTTTATATTCATCTTACTATTTATGTTTAAAATTTATAATTATCTCTCTCAATAATATTATTTTTAAGATTCGAATTTATATTCTTCTTTTAAAATACAATGCACTCAACACTTATTGATTTTTCTATATTAATTATCAATTTATATTTAATATAACATATCAATATCAATCCTACATAACAACCAAAACAATAAAACAACATTTATTATTTTTATAATATTTCTTACTTCTTCCCACTTCACCAGCTCCCTCATCGGGAATTGTATAGGCAGCAAAGTTCAGTGAAGCAAAAGAAAGAAAAAGTAAGATTTATTATTTTATTCAATATGGTCCCTACTTCTACTTCTCTTTGTTTACATGATTCTCAATACATCAATTACGATCAATTATTAGCATGTAAGCTGAATAAATTATTAATGAATTTGTATGTGAATTAATTATAAAAAAATGAAAAAAAAATTCATGTTCCAATCCTTAATTACTATGACGGATGATCGTGAGTGCATATTTATATTATGTAGTCTTACTTTATACGATTTAAGTTATCACTCTGAGTAGGTAGGTGGGACAAGTCTTATATTAGTTACTTACAATCCATTACATAGTTTATAGCATATTCAACAACTTTTATTGTACATCTAGTTACAAAATAAGTCTGATTGTGTTAAAATATATGATTTATGATCACATTTACCATTATCACTATGATAAGTGTTGTGATTTTCACATGATTTAAGAGTATTCTCATGATTGTTCGATATAGTACATTTTTCTCTAATATGTACTCATGGATTTAACTTGTCACCTTATATTGATGACAACGCCTTATCACTAATCAACCATACGTTAGTCTCAATATATAATTCTTGTCCCGGCTCACAATAATATTTGACTAAGGACAGTTAATAATAATTATATTATTCCAAAGAGAACATTATTATTAAATTATTTAATATACAAAAACATGTACAGGATATAATAATGGTAATGCATTTATTAATTAAATAAGGTAAAAGTAGGTATTACAATTATCTCATAATTGGACTTTCCGCATATTGTAACACTTTTTTTATTGTGGAATCGCCTTGAGCCGATTTTCGTGATTCCTGACTTGAGGAGTTCAACTCCTTCGCTTTGGTGTATCGATTTGCCTTTTCATAGGGGTGAGACAACTTCTCAGGTATTTTTTTTTGTCAATACGTACCTGAAATGCTCATGACCCAACCCTGCAATAAAAGCTTGAATTGCCCATTTATTTGTTAGGCTCTTGATGTTCATAGTAGTTGTGTTGAACAAAACGAATGTAGTGTCTCATACTTTCATTAACCTTTTGTTTCACAACTATAGGGTTATAGGATTTCTTATTGCCACACTATTTGCTAAGAAATGTGTCATAAACTAGTGTGCCAGTTCTCCAAAACTACATTTCAATCCTGTTGGTAGTAATAGATATCCATATCCTAGTATAGTCTCAGAGTTTTATGGAAAAGATCCTACACTTGAGGGCATCATCGGTGCCCATGGCACGCATATGGTTCTTGTATTGGATGATGCGATCCATAGGGTCTTTCATCTCGTTATATGTCTCTTTAGGTAGCTTAAAGGAAGATGCCACTTGGTTTTCAGCTTTTTTGGGGGGCCTAAAGGTCCATTTGAGTATGAGACCCATTCTCTCTCTTCTGACTTCACCATTCGTGGGATCCGCATGCCTTTTCTTAGGGGCTTTACGTGGTGTCTTAAGGGAGAAACTTGCTAGCTTAAGTTAATTCTCAGAGACCTTTGTTCCTTACTAGCTTTACTATTTCCGTTTTGATCGCATCAATGTCTTGCTACTGAGGACGCCATAATTGATTGAAGGTCGTGCATTACCTGAGCATTCTATTATAATATCTTGTCTTGTTGTTGAAATCGCTTTTGCAATGTTTCTTATTGTTGTTGGATACGTTCTTGGAGGAGCCTGAGCTGTTCTTGTAACTTTGTGTACTGTTGACTTGTAGGCGTGTTTTGTTTTGTACGGTGGGATTATTGGTTGAGTGGTGGCAAATTGTTCCTTACATAAGGCTTTATTGATTTGGATGGTTCCGATAATATAATGGTTAGGGACGTACATAGTTTTGTTGATAATGTTACTAATGGGTAGAATGAGCGCTATTGTACAAATAGCCATTGCGGTAATCCTAATGAGTATATTGGCCATGAGCAGGATAGTGCTGGTATCCCCGTCCCACTTGTTTGTAGTATTGGTTTTGGTCATACCAGTACAATTAGCTTCCTTCTCGTGCTCTCAGGGGATATCTTGGTGTGGTAAAGCCATGACATCTCATCTGAGTTCCCACAAACAATGCCAATTCTTGATGCAAGATTTGATGAAAGAGGATGCAGGTGATTCACACAGTGGTGGTGCCATAAGCCATTAATAATGTTTATATGAAGATTGGTAGAGAAGAAAGGTTTAAGCCTTTTTTTGTGACTTGGAGGAGGAGCTTAATGTGGGCTCTCCTTACATGATTACCCTACAAGGATGTGTGATTAACTCGATGAGTTGATATTAAAGAGACAAAAGATGCATAGAGGAGACCTTAACTTAAGGGAGCTCCTTCAACTTGACTGCACTATAAACTTTGTACATTATGGGGGACTAATTGTTGAGTATATGTATAACAATGCTTCTACTTATTAGTATTTGGTAGTGTTGTACGGTATTTTCCTTTTAACAAATGATATATGCTATTTTATTGGATAAATAAAGATAATGCTATTTATTAGAATAAAATAATCAAGGGAATAAAAAGCCTGAAAAAGTAAATATTGAGAAGTAGGTGATGGAACCTATTTTTCATAATTAAGGAGTAAAATAATGAACCTATTTTTGTCTAATATTGGCTGCTGCATGCCACCATTGCCGGACCCATCAAAATGTTGGCTTTGATTCTTGCGGACCTACCACTTGATTTCAATACAGCTTAATAGATATCATAAATCTGGAATTGCATGGGATTTTTTCCATCGTAATGATAATCTAGTCTTTTAACGTTTATTAAAAAATTTCATACTTTTATTTTTTATTTTTTTATCATTTTAGCTTTCAATTTTTTAAATTTAGTTAAATTATTTTTTGTTAGAGGAAAGTTGATTGAATTGTTAAAATTTTAACAATATTATTAAAATATTTTTAAAATTTTTATAAATTAAACGTGAACTATGTGAGTTAATTACATCTATGTTAGTTTAATTAGCTTTTCCATCCAATTAAAAGCAATTTGACTATTTTGAAGATTGTGATGAAAAAAATTGAGTCAAAAACAAATAAAATGTGAACTTAATAAAGGTTAATGGCCAGCTCAGGTGAAGACTTGTTCTTTTTTGTCCCAATATTCAATTTGGTATCAAATCTTTTTTTATCCAAATTAAGTATTTTAGTTTGGCTTCAATGTTTAATTTAATAGTTGAGTATTTTTTTTGTCCCAATTAAGTACTTATGTCTTTTTACTAACTCAAATACCAAATTGCACATTATAACCAAACTCATGTACCAAATGAAATATTAACCATTAATTATTTGCAAACAATAATATACACATCTACAGTAGGATATAATATATGTATGCATGCATGCATGCATGCATGCTCAAATAAGTGTCAAGTGGATATTTACAATAACTTTGCAGTCAAACAAACATTGCATGATGTGCACTCACTTCCGTATTTTTGTTGCCATGAAAATTCCGACCAACCAAATGTGACTGTATGGCAGGAACATAAATATGAACATTTGCACATGCTGTCATAAATCCATATAATCTTTCTAGAATATGCTTCACAATTAAGGTACAAAAATTTGCTATGGGATTCTTGTTTATAATTGGAAACAAATTCAACAATGAAAATTTGAAGAAAAAAAGTGTAAAAAGAAAAGGGTTTGAGGGGTAATATCTGAGTTAATTCCCTTTGGATCCTTCCATTGTTTGTTCATCTAAGAGCTCATTGACACAAAATTCCTGTAAGTTATCATAAACTTTTCTCAGTTGTTGAAACATCTCCATTGATCTTTGACAATCAGCCTTCAGTCTCTTCGCTTCCATTTCAGCCACAGCCGAAGACCCTTGTTGCTGCAAAAACAAATGGTTGACAAGGGTTTTATCAAACAAGGTTTTTGAGTTGAAACCACGATAATTACAAGCCGGTAATGGTAAATCGATGCCTCATACTACTAAAATTGAGCAAGAAAAGAGAACCTGAAGTTGTTTAATGTGATCATTGATTAGCTGAGAACTGAGGTATGAAGGGAGGTCGATAGTATCTGGGAGCATAACAATAGCCTTGTTGTCCATGTCTTCATCGGTTGAATTTGCGTATTTTTCTAGAGACGGTGGGAGTGAAAGTTCGTGCTTTCTTGAGGAAGGTTGTGATTTTGATTCTGCCCGGCCAAGGGGGTATGGAAGTCTAACAATGACAATATTGTTCACAGGGCCTGAATATAATAAGTGCACACCGATTACATGCTTCGGGTGTGTATAATAAAGAACATCACATGAAGAAACAGAATTTATGCTTTTTTGTATGAGATTTGTCCTAAACAAAAAGATATGAAAATGAACCAAGCATGCATAGAAGGTAATGCCCGAAACTAAAAGTATGCAATCTAATTAGTGCCTTTCATGGAAAACAAGAAACATTTACCTTTGGAATGTCGGAACATGCGAGTAATGTTTTGCGTTTTCACATCCCAAACTCGAATCATGCCATCCTCTGATCCAGATAGTAGCAAATTTCCATCAGCACTATATGCCAAGCATGTAACCGGCTTACTGTCCAAAAAAATGATTGTAAAACTGTTAGAGGCTATCATTCACCGATATTATTCAAACACAAGCAACTTTTCCTTTTTTTTGATGCATAACAATCAGAAGTATCTCAAAAGTCCACCTTCAATCTAGGGGATTAGTTTTAGGGTTCGAAGCTAAGAGCACAAGCCATAGCACCTCTACTTTAAGAACTAAAAGAAAGTATGAAGTTAAACTAAAACAAGCAACATAGATTTTCACAGGATTATTTGGGAATATTGAAAAGATGGGCGAAACAAAAACAAATAAACAAATAAACAAATAATAAAGTCTGACCAAAACAAAGTAACACCTTTGATCAGTTAGTGAACCGATGATGTGCAATCCATAGTTGTCGCTAGGGGAACTTTCGGCATTAAGAGCAGCAACATAAATTTTACCATCTCGGCTGCCGGCATAGAAGACATGTTCACCAGGGTCTATTGCAATTGCATCAATGATGGAAGGAAACACAACGTTTCGTAATAATCTTCCCTTGGATAAGCTCCATACCTACTAGCAGTGAACGTTAAATCAGGAACATCCGGTAATTACAAAACAAATCAATTGATATTCCCCGTAATAAGATTCTATTACAAGCATGGTAGATTTGTCAAAAAACCAACAAAAGAATTGCGAATTACTATCATGCTAAGCAAATGCGTCAACGTATCCTTCACCATTAATCTCACATTGGTTTGGAATACTTCTAGCTTCAAGATTACCAATCCAAAAACACAATTTACTGATAAAAAGGTGATAAATAGATAAATTGGGTGGTGCCAATGACATGCCATTCAAAGTTTCTATCTTTTCATTCAAATGCATATAGTTCAAAACAACACTCCAATCACCAATCTCTTAAGATATTACAGAACAAACCTTACAAGTTCGGTCCTCGGAAGCCGACACGATGATCGCATTCCCTCCGCCATAACCAATAACAATATCTGTTACACGCAGAGTATGTTCCGTAAAACTATACTCATAAAGATGACTAACCTGCTGCCGTCTAACATCATCGAATATCCTAATTTACATCCAAATCAAAAGTACAAACTATTAGCAATTAGTAACCACAATAATCAAATACGATACACACGAGTAAGGGCATACATGAAAAGCGACCAAACTCGAACGCATCCATCTTCGGACCCGGAAATGAGAAGTGAATCATCTTCAGAGAAAACTAAACATGTAATTGCTCTATAATGAGCATGCCATTTCTTCAATAACCTACCCGTAGCAACCTAAACAAAAAACGAACCAAAAATGTTTAAGCTTTAATTAACAAATAAATTACTTAAAAATTAAATAAAGGGATTGAATTGTTTTATACCTCCCAAATGTAAATATCACCTGATGAACCTCCACCAACTATGTAAGTACCATCGCTATTAGCAATAAGCGGTTTAATGGGTTCAGCGGGAAAGCTTTTAACTTGGGCTTGAGGCTGTAAAAAATAAATAAATAAAATTAAGCAAAAAAAAGGGGGAAATTTTTGGGTGGTTAAAAAGAGCGTACCTTGGACCAAGACCAATAAAGGAGATGACCGGAGGTGGCGGAGGGGTCACGAAGTTGAGAGCAGGCGAGGAAACGGCAACCGACGGAGGTGAGGCCGTGTGGAGGGGAGGCGCAAGTTTTGTAACGGAGTTGCTCCGCCCCTGTTTGTAGGTCCCAGCAACCGATGCCGCCGTCGATTGAAGATGATGCTATTACTACATTCATTGTTATTGGGACAAGCTTCGCTTGGTTCTTACAATTTAGGGTTTTGGTTCATTACAACGATCAATGATAACAGGGTTTTGTTTTGTTTTGTTTTTTAGGGTTTTAGGTACAGGGGAGGAGGAGAGGCTTGACACTGCGACAGCGAGAATGTTCAGAACGGATACGACATCGTTTTGCCCTTTATTTTATTTTTTTTTAATGATCAAAGACATCGTTTTAATTCATTGAACTCCGAATTATAGGTTAAATTGTAAAAAAAAATTATTCTTCTATAAAAATTATAAAATAGTCACTTAACTATTTAACTTTTTTTAATCTTCAATATTTATAAATTATATTAATTTAATTTTTATTGTAAAAAAAATTAACCTTTAATATTTACATATTGTGTGATTCGATTTTTTTATAGTTTTTTTTCGATGAGAGTTAATTTTAAAAGAATGAGAAAATATTAAAATTATTATCTGAGATTTTTGAGTATTTCTATTTCTTTTTGTATATTTTCAGTCATATTTAATTGATAACTTTGTTTTGTTAGCTTTTTAGGTGAAAGGGTTACAGAGAAGAAAAAATGTAAAAAAAAAAAACTAAATTATACAATGTGTAAATTTGAGGGTTAGATTTTTTTAGAATCAAGACTAAATTGGCACAATGTATAAATGTTGAGAGTTAAAGTTGCTATTATATCAATTTCAAAAGCTACCATCGTTAGTTGGTGACCAAAAAAGATAAAATTAAATAGTTGGGTAAAAAAAAATACTAATATTTGGGTGAATACTAGTGTAGTTTACCCAATTTTAAATTAGTCTTTAAATATCAAAAACACTTCAATTGAATCTTCAAATTAGGATACGGTACAAATCAAATTCTTTTTGTCAATCTAACCATTAGCTTTGACGTTATGATAACTTGAATTTCGTATGGTTCTTTTTTAAATACGTATAGATTAATAAATTTTTTTAAACAAGACAACATCATTGATTGGATGGATATTTTAGTTTAGAATTCAACTGAAATGTTTTGAAGTTTAGAGTTTAAATTTACAATTTAATTCATAGTTCGAGAATGCATGGTGCAATTAATCATTTTATATAATTTGTGTTAATCCCATCGCACATCGGTAAACTGTGGATTAAATTTTAAATTGATCCTAAAACTTTAAAATATTTTAATTAAATCCTCAAAATAGTAATATCGTATCAATTATATCTCTCTGTCAACCTAACCATATATGTGACAGTAAATTTTAATGACGTGTTTTTTTGACACATTAAATTCAAGCTTTCCATGAGGTAGGTATACTCAAAATCAAATCTAAATCGAAATTTAATGGCCAAGTTGATGGGTAAATTGATAGAATGATTTAATTGATATACAATACTAAAATTTTAATAATTAAATCTGAACATTTTGGATTTGAGGATCAATTTAAAACTAGACCTTATTTGGGGAGCTATAGTGCAATTAATCCTTTTTATTTTCTTTGGGCCAAATCAAAAATAGGGTTGCCCTCGACTATCTTCGGCCCAATATGCTGTGAACCCTAAATGGGACTTCTTCTTTTGGGAGCTATAATGCAATTAATCCTTAAGTATAGTGCGCATATAATTGTATTGGTAGGTTTTGAAGTTAGGAGCTTAGGACTACGGTCTTCGCTTTGCCAATTGAGCATTATATATATATATATATATATATATATATATATTAATTTTTTAATCTAACATCTAGAACTGCCCATAACTCCTCTCTAATACTTAAATAAGAGAATAAATGTATTTTATCACACTCAAATTCACATCCTTATGCATTGGCAACAAATTAATGTTAGTCAAGCTAAAACTCGTTCAACAACATTATATTAAAATTTTAAATATAAACAATTGACATATTTTTAATATTTATACTATAGTATGATATATATATATATATATATATATATATTTCATATGACATAAATTAAATAATAGCCAACGGCCCAAACGAGCAAATGGTTAAAACTTTGTGTTGACACCTCAAGGTCTAGAGCTCGAGTATTGGTATTAACATCTCCCTTCCCTAAATTATGATGTAAGCTCGATAAAAAAGATAATATAAGCTTTAATTATACCAAATATATAATTAATATATTATAAAAATAAAAACCAAGTTACTTAAGCTCGAGCTTAAACAGTAAAACTAAGCAAAACTCAAATTCAAAATGTATTTAAAGAAGTGTAATTTTATTTGATGAAATCAAATATTTTTTTTAAAATTCTCCTAAATGTAGTACTTGAGTGTTTTTCATGTAACTGGTCAACAAAGAATGTGTTAGAAGAACAAAAAATGGGACACATTTCATGTATCATTGCAGCCTTACAGTACTCCTTTTGATTAGCTCTATACAAAACACCCTTTTTTTTTTTTTTTTTTGGTTGTATGTATATTTTTGTTATTTTATAGTCTCTTGGCATATATCGTCAATAAAGTGGTGGACCAAAAGAAATGTAAAGGACGATAGATGTATGTCAAACAAAATGGATTTTTCACAAGGATTGGAAATATTAAGGAAGGCATATATTAGTAACATTATAGAATTTTGTTTCGAAAATGACAAAGTTAACTAATTTTACAAAATAAATTATATTATTACGAGGGTGTTTTTGTATTTTGAAAATAGTTTATATAAAATAAATAAAATCTTATGTATGGTGGGATTTGAACCTATAATATCATGGTTTTAAACATTTAGCTTTATCATTTTAGTAAATATATATTCTACATAATTTTTTCACTTGCATTGTGGGTGTGTCATAATTTAATATATATAATTTCAATACCCTTACTAAATGTAAACATAATTGTATTTATTATACTGCTTTTTTATATTCGTACTCATATTTTAATATTTATTGGGATTAGATTGATTTTGCGTCAAGTTAATCTAAAGTGGGTCAATTCAAGTTTTTAATTTTTCAGATCATTTTGAGTTCAAATCAATTTCGGCAAGGGCGACACTAGGGGTTTAGCAAGGGCTCGAGCCCTCTAAAATGAAAAAAACAAAGTTTTGGACCTTTAAATTTTATAAGATTTTATTTTAGTAAATGGTAAATTTGTACTTTAGCTCAAGAAATGACAAAATTTTGATTTAATACTTTAAAAATTATAAAGATGTTAACTATTAAAATGGTAAAATTGTATTTTAACCCTCATTAAAAATATACAATTTAATTTCACCCCCTAAAAAAATTATGACTTCACTCTTGAATTTCAAATTTGAGTCAAATTCGGATTATTTTATATTCTAATCATTTGAATTTAAGGTTAGATCATTTTAAGAATAGATTCTTTCAATTTCGAATTTGAATTAATTTAAATAACATCAAATTAAATCCAAAATCAAGGAATTTGATTTCTTATATAAATTCAACCCTTAACATCTCTTAGAATTAAAAAAAATTAGATGAGAGACAAAAGGCATATATATAGTGTCAAACAATACAGGTTTATTAGGGTTAGGATTTTAATATTTATTTATTTGAGAAATCAAAGGCACGACAAAGATATGGTAAGAATTATATATGTTTTTTTATAAGAATAATCTTAAAATATTAATTAAATATGAAAATGACCTGAAGGAAATATTATATACGAGAATGATTCGTTTGCTACAGTGGAAGCTGGAATCCCCTCACCAACCGATGACACCACCCTCTTTTTCCCCCTAATCATTATCCAATCATCAGATTTAAAAAAAATATTTTTTTCTGGTGCCGTCACTGTGTCAGGCGGCACCAGTATGTATTTTTCGATATACTTGTAAGAAATACGGGTATTCACGGTGAAGGAAAAAAATATTTTTTAATTGGTGTAGACGATTTGTTAGGCGGTACTGGTGGCTGTTAGGGGAATAAGTTTTTTTAAAGGGTGTTGCCGGTGTGTCAAGCGGCACTGGTGAATTTTTTAAAAAAATATATTTTTTAATTGGTGTCGCCACATTGTTAGGTGGCACCACCCACTATATATAACCCATCCCCAATACAAAATTTGTATATGTTGAAGTGTTTAGTTTTTTGTTGATTTTTTTTTTTGTTGAAGAGAAGAAAAAAATGAAGAAAGATTTGTGGTTAGTAGTAGGGGAGAAAAAAAAAAGATTAGTGTTCAATAGAATCGGAGAAAAGAGAAAAAAATTATTTTTTTTGTGTTATATGTTTGAAATTGGGGGAGAAAAAAATTATTTATGTTGATGTTTTAGGGAGAAATTGTGATAGTTTGAAGCTATGTTTGAGTTCACAGTGATACGGTGACGCTAGGAGACCCACACATTTCATTTACTGTGTGGGGAGTGTACCATCACTTTAGAAGATGCCGCATTGTAACTAGGGCTTCTAGTTGCTAGTGGTTATACAGTCACGAGTTCAGGTATAGTGTTCAAACTTGTGCATGGGAAGCCTCACCAGTTGACGATGGTTATGTGGTTAACTTTAACGCCACCATAAGATGATGCTTTATAAACGTCATTCATAAGTTTGAGATCATAATCATAGGAAAAAAGAGGTTTAATCAATTTATTCTTTTTCTCCATCAAAGTAGTATCCTTAACCTCATTGTCCAAAACATGTGCCAGAAATGGAGGCAAGAAGACCGACAATGGAGGAAGTGACTATAACGGTGGAGAAAAGCTAAAACATGACTCGAGATGACATCAGTTATAGTTATTAAAGTGATGTATGAAAGGAAGGGTAGAGAGAAAAAAAAACAATCGAGAAAAAAATTGAGAAAAAGAAAGAAAATATGGGGAGCCCATGGCCACCAATGTGTCGTGTGATTATTCGAACTAGAGTTAATATCATTATCATACAAGTTAAAATGATAGTAGGGATCATCATATTTCGATCCATTATTCATGTAACTAGAATTATGATAACTATAAAAAAAACCTTTCTAGTTCACTCAAAAAAGAGAGATTGTTGTTAAAAAAATTATTTTCACTATCAAAATATAAGGAATAATGGTCCTGACCATTCGATGGACTTTTTTTCACTATCACTACTATCAAGTTAAAAAAATTTTAATAGGTGAAAAAATAATTTAATAGGTTGAAAATATTTTAACTGGTCTCAACGGTGGAAAAAACCCAGTTTAAGAAAAAAAGCTAAGAGAGGGGAAAAAGAAATCGGGAAAAAAAGGAACAAAAAAAAACCTAAAAAAATAAAAAGCGTGGAGGGAGGAGCCCATGACCATCCGATCACCTCGGCGGCACCCTCCAACACTCCCCAACATATAATGTCGGTGTAGATTTAACAACTTTATAGTCCATGATAAACCGTAAAAGTAACATATTTTAAGCCCACATTTATCATGTTTTTGGATGATTTAAGCCTCGAATTATATGATTTGGTGCTCTTAATCATTTGTTTTCATGTTTTATACCCAGGAGAGCACCCAAGGACGAAAAGAATGGAAAACGGGCCCAAAGCGGAGTAAATGGGCCATATCACGAATTAGACACGGCCTAGCCCAAAGACCACACGACCGTGCCTCATTAAAAGTCCGAACACGGCCTGGTCACGATTCACATGGGCGTGTGACATGGCCGTGTCCCTGTCGATGGAAAGAGCAATTTCATTCAGAAAAGGATACTTGGAGGCAAAGAAACTCATTCCAAAGCCTATTCAAACACCCTAGTAGGAATTTTACTTAAATTAGGAAACTTAGGGGCCAAGTAAGGCATCTCACAGTCTATATAAACACCCAAGGGGGCAACTTGAAGGGGGAGTTCGGCAGAAGCCGAAAGCGTCAAAGCTAGGCCAAGGAGCCAAGCCGAGAAGGTCAGAATTAGGGAATAACGCGAGGATAGCCAGTTGACCCAAGAAGTCGGAGTTATACTCAAGACGGTGGAATTCTCCTTCAATTCCTTCAGGGGGTTTTAGGGATTTCTTATGTTTTGTTTTATCTTTTCTCTTGTGATGTTTTCTTTATTCGTTATGAACTAAACCCCTTAGATACCTGAAGGGGATGAAACCTAGATGAATCTTATTATTTGAATTCTGAATTATATGATAAATTGTAACACCCCCTACCCGTATTCATCATCGGAATAGGGAACGAGGCATTACTGGAGTTTACAATAAATTTTTTTTTACTCAATATAACTCCTTTATAAATAATCTAGTCTTCCCTACAAATTTTTTTTTTTAAACCGAGACTAATTCATATCAACCAATCCAATCAACATACCTTCAAAATAGATCCATGCAAATTTATAAGATAACCTCATTACATACTGAAACTAGAAATTTTGTTAGCCATACCAATGGCTAACCTTACATTCATTTCATATTAACATCTACTTTATTAGCTTATACATGCCATTGATTTCCAAAATAAAGTTTCTTTATATACCGAAATCTTGGGGTTGATAGTGTGATGTGTCTCCCACCGAATCCGACCTCCGAGCTCTTAATACTACAAAACAGGGAAAAGGAAACAGAGTAAGCACTTTGTGCTTAGTAAGCCCATGTAACAAGAATTATACTTACCTAACATTTTCAATATAATGTAATAACCATTTATATATCCATTCAATGCATTATTACCTTAACATGCACAAACTCAACATTCAAGTTAGTCCAATAATTTTCATGTATCATTAATATGTACAATGATTGATGAGCTCATCAATACCATGATTTCCATTTCCTTGTTATTTTTCCATATTTATCCCGTTGAATTTCTCGGAATTTCAATGGATTTTCAGAGGCACACTTTAGTGTACAAATCCGGGTCCGTCAATTCATATTCTTGTGCGCACATTTCCATTTCAGAGAGCACACTCCCGCGAACCTCATCCTTACAGCGGGATTACCAGTCCAGGCTAAATCCCCTGTAATATAAACTCATAGAGTATTGTCGGGATTACCAGTCCAGGCTAAATCCCCTGCAACGACAATTACTCTAATGAGCTTGGATCTGAATTACCAGTCCAGGCTAAATTCAGACCCTAATTCGGATTACCCGTCCAGGCTAAATCCATTTTCCATATATTCTTCGGGAGGGCTATATTAAGATAGGATCACCCGTCCGGGCTAGATCCTTTTTACCGTCAATTCCTTTTCAAGATCCATCGAATTTTCCATTCATTCAACCGGGATTTCTTCCCTTTTTATCAAATATATCAATGTTTATCAATCTTCATACAATGAACATTCAAATTATATTCACATCAATAACATACATTTCAAGCATTTAAGAATATAATTCAAGTTACATGAACTTACCTCGATTCTAGTTTGTATACAAAATCTAATAATCCGGAACTTTTTCCTTTCCTCGATTTAGCTTTGTGTTTGAGTTTTCCGGATCTAAATAAATAAATTCAATTATCAATTCGATACATTTCATGTTCACATGTAGCATTCATTATGATTCTATTACTATTTATAGTTCATTCAAAGCTGTCTACTTGAGTCATAGTCACTAAATTATTTATTTTTCGAGCTACAGAACTCCAAATGAAGAACCGTTAATTTTCCTTGAAATTAGACTCACATATATTCACACCATAAAATTTTCATAATTTTTGGCTTAGCCAATTAGTACAGTTTATTCGTTAAAGTTTCCCCTGTTTCATTGTTTGACAGTTCTGCTATCTCTTCACAAAATCTCAGATATCTCACTGTACAGAATTAAAATAATGTTTTAGTTTGTACCATAAAAAAATAGACTCACTAAGGATTCTAAGAATATAAACCACTCCCCATAATTATTTTTATTCAATTTTTTATGATTTTTCAAAGTCAGAACAGGGGAACCCGAATTCATTCTGACCTTGTCTCACAAAACCTATTATATCTCATGATTTATAATTATATTGCTTACAACGTTTCTTCCATAAGAAACTAGACTCAATAAGCTTTAATTTCATATTTTTTCCATCTTCTAATTCAACTTCTACAATTTATGGTGATTTTTCAAAGTTAGACTACTGCTGCTGTCAAAAACTGTTTTAGTGCAAGCTGGTTATTACCATTTTTCCCCTAAACTTTCAATGAATGATAATTTCGTCCCTGCTCAATTAACCTCTCAATTGAGCTTATTTTTCTCAATTAGCACTTTATTATATCACTTTAAACTACTTTATAACCTTTGGAAATCATAATTTCAGTAATAGACTTTAATTCCAAACACTTTCATAATTAGGTCCCAAAAATCAATTTCTATTGAAATTACCTAATAAAATCATCTCTTAAACGAATTAAGGCTTAAATTTCATGCTATTTCATCATAAACTTACATAAACCAACCATGGTGGCTTTCAATTTCATCCATGAAATCAAAGACTAATGAATTTAATGATAGGACCTAGTTGTAAAAGTCTTTAAAAACACAAAATTACAAGAAATAGGCAAGGATTCACTTACTTGGTGCAAAAATTATGATATACCAGCTTAGATACCCCTCCTATGGCGTTTTTTGCTGATGAGAGTGAAGAAAAATGAAGAGATTTCTAGATATCCCTATTTAGTCCTAGTTTTATTTAGCAAATTTTGTTATTTTCCCATTTTACCCTTATTTCTCCTTATTTTCTTGCTGATTTCATACCTTTACCGTCCAGCCCAATTAGACCTTGGGTCTATTTTCCTTTTAAGCCCTCTTTCTTTATCATTTAAACTATTTAATCATTTTTCATAATTTTGTATTTGTTACAATTTAGTCCTTTTCATTTAATTACATACTCAAACGTTAAAATTTTCTAATGAAATTTTAATACCACATTACTAACATTTTATAAATATTTATAAAAATATTTCCTACTCAATTTTATGAGATCAAGGTCTCGATACCTTGTTTTTACCCAATTCCTTCAATAATTCTTTTTCTAACTAACCACTAAATCGGTAAAATTTTTCTATCGATATTTTAATACGATTTTCCTATCATATAAATATTCATGCAAAAATATTAAAATAAATTTCTCTTTAAATCGGATTTATGGTTACGAAACCATTGTTCCGATAACCTTGAATTTAGGCCATTACAACTCTCCCCCCTTTTAAGGATTTTCGTCCTCGAAAATCTTACCAGTAAAGAGGTTTGGATATTGTTTCCTCATTGTCTCCTCCGGTTCCCATGTCGCTTCCTCAATCCCATGCTTTTGCCATAATACTTTCACTAAATTTATCTTTTTATTTCTAAGCTCCTTTGTTTCCCGTGCCAATATCTTGACCGGTTCTTCACTGTAAGTCATATCCGGTTGAATCTCCACTTCTGTCGGAGAAATAACATGTGAAGGATCTGACCGATATCGTCGTAGCATAGATACATGAAAAACATTATGAATTCTATCAAGTTCCGGTGGTAATGCCAATCGATAAGCGACCGGTCCAATTCTTTCTATAATTTCATATGGCCCGATAAATCTTGGACTCAATTTACCCTTTCGACCAAACCGGAGAACTTTCTTCCAAGGAGACACTTTCAGGAATACCTTGTCACTGACCTGAAATTCAATCTCTTTTCGTTTAAGATCGGCATATGATTTTTGGCGATCGGAAGCTGCTTTTAAACTATCTCGAATAACCTTCACTTTTTCTTCTGTTTCCCGGATTAAATCAACTCCATGTATCTTCTTTTCACTGAGCTCTGTCCAATATAATGGTGTTCTACATTTTCTACCATACAAAGCTTCATACGGAGCCATTTTAATACTGGACTGATAACTGTTAGTGTAAGCAAATTCAATTAAAGGTAGATATCTCTCCCAATTACCTTCAAACTCTAGTATACAACATCGGAGCATATCTTCCAGTACCTGAATTACACGCTCAGATTGGCCATCTGTCTGAGGATGAAATGCAGTGCTGAAATACAACTGAGTACCCAAGGCTTCTTGCAATTTGTCCTAGAAACGAGACGTAAACCGAGGATCTCTATCTGATATAATAGAGACAGGCACTCCATGTAGCCTGATAATCTCAGATATGTACAGTTCAGCCAGTTTATCTAAAGAATAATCCATACATACCGGAATAAAGTGCGCTGACTTTGTCAATCGATCAACAATCACCCAAATAGCATCTTTTTTCCTCGGAGACAACGGTAACCCCGATACAAAATCCATAGTGATTCTTTCCCATTTCCATTCCGGTATAGTAATTGGCTGAAGTAACCCCGAAGGTACCTGATGTTCAGCTTTAACTTGCTGACATATTAAACATCTTGATACAAACTCAGAAATATCACGTTTCATACCTGGCCACCAGTACGTCTTCTTCAAATCATTATACATTTTATTACTTCCCGGATGTACAGACATAATACCACTATGAGCCTCGTGTAAAATCTTCCGTATGAGCTCTGAATTCTTGGGTACACATACCCTATCTCTGAATAATAAACAACCATCAATCCCCACTTGAAATTCAGAATCAGTTCCTGACTCACATTGTGCTCGTTTAACCTGTAACTTTTCATCATTCTTCTGAGCTTCACATATTTGCTGTAGAAATGTCGGTTTAGCTCTCAACTCAGCTATGACTGAACCATCATCAACCAAAGACAATTGAGCATTCATAGCTCGCAAAGTAAACAAAGATTTTCACTTAAAGCATCAGCAACAATATTAGCCTTACCCGGATGGTAATCAATAATCAAATCATAGTCCTTTATCAATTCAAGCCACCTGCACTGTCTCAAATTCAAATCTTTCTGTGTCATCAAATATTTCAAGCTTTTATGATCAGTATAAATATGACATTTCTCACCGTACAAGTAATGCCGCCATATCTTCAATGCAAATACAATAGCAGCTAACTCGAGATCATGTACCGAGTAATTTCTTTCATGTGGCTTAAGTTGTCTTGAAGCATAGGCTATTACTTTACCTTCTTGCATCAAGACACAACCTAAACCATTTAATGAAGCATCACTATAAATAACAAATTCCTTACCTGGTTCAGGTTGTACCAACACAGGTGCTTTCGTCAATAAATCTTTCAATCGATGCTGCCATTCATCAGTCCACTCGAATTTAACATCTTTCTGCAACAAACGGGTCACCGGAGAAGCTATCATAGATAACCCCTATACAAATCTCCGATAATAACCAGCTAAACCCAAGAAACTTCTAACTTCAGATATATTCTTCGGTGGACTCCAATTAATAATAGCTGAAATTTTATTCGAGTCTACCCTGATGCCTTCTGCTGATACAACATGTCCAAGGAAACCCACTTCTCGGAGCCAAAATTCACATTTACTGAATTTAGCATAAAGCTTCTTCTCACGCAGGATTTGCAACACTATTCTCAAATGTTCTGCATGCTCATTTTCATCTCGAGAATAGACTAGAATATCATCAATGAAAACTACAACAAACCTATCTAAGTACGGTCTGAATATCCGATTCATCAGATCCATAAATACTGCAGGTGCATTAGTCAGCCCAAAAGGCATAACCAGAAACTCATAATGTCCATACCTGGTTCTGAAAGCTGTTTTCGGTACATCTGGCTCCTTTACCCGTAGCTGGTAATAGCCCGATCGGAGATCAATCTTTGAGAATACTGTGGCACCTTTCAGCTGATCAAA
Source organism: Gossypium australe (assembly GCA_005393395.2). NCBI lineage: Eukaryota > Viridiplantae > Streptophyta > Magnoliopsida > Malvales > Malvaceae > Gossypium > Gossypium australe. The sequence continues at coordinate 143,725,461 of CM016619.1, read as the reverse complement.
TAGATCATCAATCCGGGGCAACGGGTACTTATTCTTTATAGTTACCTTATTGAGCTGCCGATAGTCGATACACAATCTCAAAGACCCGTCTTTCTTTTTCACAAACAAAACCGGAGCACCTCAAGGTGAATGACTCGGTCTGACAAAACCTCTATCAACAAGTTCCTGTAACTGTATCTTTAATTCTTTTAATTCTGTAGGAGCCATCCAGTATGGAGCTATGGAAATCGGAGTAGTTCCCGGAATCAAATCTATAGAGAATTCCACTTCCCTTTCTGGTGGCAATCCGGGTAACTCCTCTGGAAACACATCAAAAAAATTCGCATACCACTGGCACTGCCTGTATCTTTGACTCAGATACCTTGGTATCGAGTACATAAGCAAGAAAAGCATCATACCCCTTTTTAACATACCTCTGAGCAGCAATAACTGAAATCACATCAGATAATCCCTCTGTCTGATCAGATTTAACCCGGAGTAATTCGCCATTCTGACACTTCAACACAATATATTTCTGTTTACAATTTACTACTGCATCATGCTGAGTTAACCAATCCATACCCAATATCACATCAAACTCATCAAATGGCAGTAACATCAAATCAGCCAGGAAACAATAACCTCTTACTATCAGTGGACAATTTTTACAAATTTTATCCACCAAAATAGATTGGCCCAGGGGGTTCGAGACTTTAACCACAAATTCAGTAGGTTCAATAGATAAATCTTTAACACATGCAAGCTTTATACATATATATGAATGCGTAGAACCGGGATCAATTAATGCAGTAATATCAGTGTCAAGTAAAGAAAATGTACCAGTAATAACATCGGGTGCTGAGGCATCTTCTCTGGCACGAATGGCATATGTCCTAGCAGGTGCTCGTGTCTCAGGCCTGCCTACAGTGTCATTTGCAGCTCCTCGGCTACCACTAACATTACCGGATGGTCGAGATGGTCTACCCCTTGAAATTGGATTACTCGGTTTAGATATCTGTTCCACTTCTTTTTCACCCCTTTCTGGACAATCTCTGAGGAAATGGTCAAAAGAACCACATCGGTAACAAGCCCCGCTCTTAAATCGGCATTCACCAAAATGAGCTTTATTACAATACTGGCATCTCAGCTTAGGGGTACCAACACTGCCAACACTGGTCACTGATGGAGTGGAAGGTCTTGGATAAATGCGTTGAGAACCTCGTTCTCTGCCTGAATACCCAGTGACCGAGGTAGAACGATCTAGGTACTTCTGCAATTTCTTTGGAGCAGAAAACTGAGATTTTCCCATTGGTCTTTTACTAGAAATTCGAGCTTCCTTCTCAGCCTGTTTCTTTTCTTTGCTCAATTCTTCTGCTTTATAAGTTCGCTCTGCCAATATAGCAAACTCTCGAATTTCAAGAATTCCGATCAATAGCTTAATGTCTTCATTCAACCCTTCTTCGAATCTTTTACACATTTCAGCTTCTGACTGGACCCATTCTCGAGCATATTTACTCAATCGAACAAATTCCCTTTCATACTCAGATACCGATCTATTACCCTGTTTCAGCTCAAGAAATTCTTTTCTTTTCTGATCAAGGAACCTCTGGCTGATATATTTCTTTTTAAATTCGTTTTGAAAGAACTCCCACGTAATTTCTTCTTTCATAACAACTGAAGCTTTAGTATTCCACCAATGGTAAGCTGTGTCTTTTAGTAGTGAAACGGCACATTTCAGACATTCTTCTGGTGTACAAGATAAATCCTCCAAAACCCGAGTAGTATTCTCTGACCAAAATTCAGCCCGCTCAGGATCATCATCAACTGCTGCTCAAAATTCTTCGGCCCCATATTTTCGAATTTTATCAACCGGAGCTTTCCCTTTTCTAACAGATTCAGTACCTGTAGTCTGTGGGATCTCGGGAACCGGTGGAGGAGCAGGAGGGGGAGCTTGAGTTTGCTGCACTACAGGGTTAGTTCTTATGTATTGAGTAAACCATTCATTCATCATTTGAAAGAAGGCTATCTTTGCCTCCTCCCCTTGACCCTCTGTACCGGGTCTTCTACTGCTAGTTTCTTCTCTTTGTACTGAAGCTGGAGCATGACTCCCAGCTTCCTCAGATTGAACTTGGTCAGATGACATTACTATAAGAAAAATACAATTTAAACGGTGAGGAGATATCACACTATCAATAATAATTTTAATGGCATGTATAGCTAATTCGTATTTGCTACATCGGTCCTAGAACCGGCTAAACCGTAGCTCTGATACCAACAAATGTAACACCCCCTACCCGTATTCATTATCGGAATAGGGAACGAGGCATTACCGGAGTTTACAATATATTTTTTTTTACTCAATATAACTCCTTTATAAATAATCTAGTCTTCCCTTACAAAATTTTTTTTTAAACCGAGACTAATTCATATCAACCAGTCCAATCAACATACCTTCAAAATAGATCCATGCAAATTTAAAAGATAACCTCATTACATACTGAAACTAGAAATTTTGTTAGCCATACCAATGGCTAACCTTACATTCATTTCATATTAACATCTACTTTATTAGCTTATACATGCCATTGATTTCCAAAATAAAGTTTCTTTATATACCGAAATCTTGGGGTTGATAGTGTGATGTGTCTCTCACTGAATCCGACCTCCGAGCTCTTAATACTACAAAACAGCAAAAAGGAAACAGAGTAAGCACTTTGTGCTTAGTAAGCCCATGTAACAAGAATTATACTTACCTAACATTTTCAATATAATGTAATAACCATTTATATATCCATTCAATACATTATTACCTTAACATGCACAAACTCAACATTCAAGTTAGTCCAATAATTTTCATGTATCATTAATATGTACAATGATTGATGAGCTCATCAATACCATGATTTCCATTTCCTTGTTATTTTTCCATATTTATCCCGTTGAATTTCTCGGAATTTCGATGGATTTTCAGAGGTACACTTTAGTGTACAAATCCGGGTCCGTCAATTCATATTCTTGTGCGCACATTTCCATTTCAGAGAGCACACTCCCGCGAACCTCATCCTTACAGCGGGATTACCAGTCCAGGCTAAATCCCCTGTAATATAAACTCATAGAGTATTGTCGGGATTACCAGTCCAGGCTAAATCCCCTGCAACGACAATTACTCTAATGAGCTTGGATCTGAATTACCAGTCCAGGCTAAATTCAGACCCTAATTCGGATTACCCGTCCAGGCTAAATCCATTTTCCACATATTCTTCGGGAGGGCTATATTAAGATAGGATCACCCGTCCGGGCTAGATCCTTTTTACCGTCAATTCCTTTTCAGAGATCCATCGAATTTTCCATTCATTCAACCGGGATTTCTTTCCCTTTTTATCAAATATATCAATGTTTTATCAATCTTCATACAATGAACATTCAAATTATATTCACATCAATAACATACATTTCAAGCATTTAAGAATATAATTCAAGTTACATGAACTTACCTCGATTCTAGTTTGTATACAAAATCTACTAATCCGGAACTTTTTCCTTTCCTCGATTTAGCTTTGTGTTTGAGTTTTCCGGATCTAAATAAATAAATTCAATTATGAATTCAATACATTTCATGTTCACATGTAGCATTCATTATAATTCTATTACTATTTATAGTTCATTCAAAGCTGTCTACTTGAGTCATAGTCACTAAATTATTTATTTTTCGAGCTACAGAACTCCAAATGAAGAACCGTTAATTTTCCCTGAAATTAGACTCACATATCTTCACACCATAAAATTTTCATAATTTTTGGCTTAGCCAATTAGTACAGTTTATTCGTTAAAGTTTCCCCTGTTTCATTGTTTGACAGTTCTGCTATCTCTTCACAAAATCTCAGATATCTCACTGTACAGAATTAAAATAATGTTTTAGTTTGTACCATAAAAAAATAGACTCACTAAGGATTCTAAGAATATAAACCACTCCCCATAATTATTTTTATTCAATTTTTTATGATTTTTCAAAGTCAGAACAGGGGAACCCGAATTCATTCTGACCTTGTCTCACAAAACCTATTATATCTCATGATTTACAATTCTATTGCTTACAACGTTTCTTCCATAAGAAACTAGACTCAATAAGCTTTAATTTCATATTTTTTCCATCTTCTAATTCAACTTCTACAATTTATGGTGATTTTTCACAGTTAGACTACTGCTGCTGTCAAAAACTGTTTTAGTGCAAGCTGGTTATTACCATTTTTCCCCTAAACTTTCAATGAATGATAATTTCGTCCCTGCTCAATTAACCTCTCAATTGAGCTTATTTTTCTCAATTAGCACTTTATTATATCACTTTAAACTACTTTATAACCTTTGGAAATCATAATTTCAGTAATAGACTTTAATTCCAAACACTTTCATAATTAGGTCCCAAAAATCAATTTCTATTGAAATTACCTAATAAAATCATCTCTTAAACGAATTAAGGCTTAAATTTCATGCTATTTCATCATAAACTTACATAAACCAACCATGGTGGCTTTCAATTTCATCCATGAAATCAAAGACTAATGAATTTAATGATAGGACCTAGTTGTAAAAGTCTTTAAAAACACAAAATTACAAGAAATAGGCAAGGATTCACTTACTTGGTGCAAAAATTATGATATACCAGCTTAGATACCCCTCCTATGGCGTTTTTTGCTGATGAGAGTGAAGAAAAATGAAGAGATTTCTAGATATCCCTATTTAGTCCTAGTTTTATTTAGCAAATTTTGTTATTTTCCCATTTTACCCTTATTTCTCCTTATTTTCTTGCTGATTTCATACCTTTACCGTCCAGCCCAATTAGACCTTGGGTCTATTTTCCTTTTAAGCCCTCTTTCTTTTATCATTTAAACTATTTAATCATTTTTCATAATTTTGTATTTGTTACAATTTAGTCCTTTTCATTTAATTACATACTCAAACGTTAAAATTTTCTAATGAAATTTTAATACCACATTACTAACATTTTATAAATATTTATAAAAATATTTCCTACTCAATTTTATGAGGTCAAGGTCTCGATACCTTGTTTTTACCCAATTCCTTCAATAATTCCTTTTTCTAACTAACTACTAAATCGGTAAAATTTTTCTATCGATATTTTAATACGATTTTCCTATCATATAAACATTCATGCAAAAATATTAAAATAAATTTCTCTTTAAATCAGATTTATGGTTACGAAACCATTGTTCCGATAACCTTGAATTTAGGCCATTACATAAATACTTAGTTTGTTCTTAATTATGTTGCTTAATCCAAATATGATGTGCTTAGGTGGAGGAGGAATAGACCCTGCCTAAGAGTAGATCTAACATAGTTAAGCGGAGTTGATCGAACGCCTAGAGATAGGGTGACGAGATTTTGCCGGATTAGGGTGAAACCTAATATGGGAGCCCATTGATCGATTTACTGCTATTCTAGGGGGTTATTATAAGCGAATGGGAGTTCCACTAATTAACTTAGGGTTAGACGTTATTCGCCTCGAGAGAGGGTTTAATATAGGTTAGGGAGTCCTACGGATCAGGCTAAGTAAAGAAATCATATGGTTCAGGGTTAGATAACAAGTGAAGTCTAGGTGGATTCTTCCTGAGGGTATCATCGCAATCAACTGAGTTTTTCTTCAAGTTATTTCCCAATTCGTTCTTTTTGTCTTGTATCTTTAGCTTAGTAGTCGTTAATTTAGATTAAAGCAACTTCACTATATCTTTAAGGCTAAATAATAAGAAGAAAGTTAGTATTAATACTTTTAGTAGTATTAATCCTTTTAGTTCCTGTGGGTTCGATAATCCGGTCTTGCCTAAGCTATACTACTATTCGATAGGTACGCTTGCCTTTAATCGTTGTCAGAGTTAGTCTCCAGGTTCGATCATTCTTTTATAAATTTTAAAGCTCTGATTTCAGCGATCAGTCCACCAACACCTTCATGCTATACCGCTTGATGGCAAATACATAGTCCTTATTGTTCACGAATTGTTGACCTACAAACAATTCTTTCGATTCGAAATCTGCCGCCAACCAGTAAGAAAATATTATATTTGGGTACTCAAAAAACTTGGGTGCATTCGCCGCATCGGGATTTACACTCAACATGTGAGCCCCAAGGTCATTGCGTATGACAATGCAGCGACTTAGGTTCCCGACCAAAGGGGCATGTACATTTTCATTCTCGTTCGTGCCTTTATCGTTAATATCATCTGGGACCTCATCCAGATAGGGGTTACTAAAATCTTCATCCTCATGATGAGAATGACCATCATTATCGAGATCATTTGCACCGATACCAATCACCTCCGGATGTATCTATAAACAAGGACTCGATTTAGGGTTGTTATGCTAGTCAGACAATGGTGTGGATTTTGGCCCATGTTGATGTCCCTCCATAATCACACTGTTTTGCCCATCCAATATTCAAATTAAAGTCAAACCTATGTACAAATGATCGCCTCTCAATAGACGCTCTCAGAACCTCTGTAGACGAGTCTTGAACTCCATATTGTTGACTTAATGGAGTGACATTTTGAACGGGCTTCACATCTATTAATTCAGCAAACAATTGAACTAGTTCAGCGCTCACATTCCCACTCAAGCAATAAAGTGTGATCATTGGCTCCACATTTTGATATAGTGGCGGCACCAAAATATATATATTTTTAAATATGATGATTGGGTAATGGTTAGGGGAAAAAGAGAATGGTATCGCTGGTTGGTTAGGCGACACAAACTTTCACTGTAACAAACATGTCATTTTCATATATAATCTTTCTTCCACATCGGTTTCGTATTTAATTAATATTTTTAAGGTTATTTTTGTAAAAAGAGAGAGTATATATTGATACTTATATACATGTGTTTATGTCTCTCTCTCATGGGGGACTTAAATGGATGTTTCTTTTACATACTTTCATCACTGTCTCACATAGTTTTCTGTATTAAGTAATTTAATAACTGCATGAAAAAAAAAAAAGAAAAGGAACTTGTAATGGCTAGTCAAACTTTATGTTAAAAACTTTACTAGTATAGGATATCGGACAAAGTGAAAAGTAAAATGACATAAAAAGAGAAAGGTCAAATTTGGTTTTGGTCCTTTTATTATACTTAAAATTGAGGTTTATTTTTTGTATTTTGATTTAGTGTAATTTTATCCTTTTATGTTAGTTCAATTAATTAAAAAAAGGTTAGACTATTTCACTTAAAATGCTGATGTAAAATTTTCTTTAAAAATACATATTTCAATATAAAAAAAATCCATGTCAACATAATGAATTGAAATGAGTAGCTTTAAAATAAAATCCAAAATTAATATTTTAATATGAGTTATGGACTGACTAATGAAGTTATAAAAATTAATGATCAAAGGCTTAATATAATTTTTGATCCCTCGAACTTGGTAATCAGATTCACTTTGGTATATGTATTTTTTGCTCATTTTAGTACTTAAAATTGGGTTCTTTAAAAGTGTGATAATATGACACTCTAAGATTGTATCACATCATCATTTGAAACTTTAAATTTTTTTTTTTATTTTTTAGCTTATATACATATTTAAATTTTTAGGTGATGATTTGGCACAATTTTAGACTGCCACACCCTTACACTTTTACAAAATTCAAGTTCGGGTATTAAAGTAGATCTTGTTATTAAATTTAAGTATCAAATTAGAAAACAAAAGGTACATGTATTAAAGTGAACCTAGCTGCTAAATTTAAGGGTAAAAACATACATTAGCCAAAGGCCAACTTATACCAGAATATACTGATTAAATTCTATATTTAAGGGAGGGACCTAAACCAGAATTTAACCAAAAAAATATAGGTACCGAAGTAGACCTAGTAACTAAATTCAAGGGCTAAAAATTACATTAACCCAAGACCAAATTATGCCAACGTAAAGTATAAAGGCTAAAGTCTAAATTTGAGCATATTAGAAGGACCAAAACAAGAATTTAACCAAAAAGAAATGTGGTTTTTGGGAAGGGTTTCGGGTCCTAGGAGAAAGAGGAAAGAGAGATTGCAATTAATGGAAAAAAGAGAGGGATCCAAAGATGGGTGTTGAACACACTGATCACAGACTTAAAGTAGGAAAAGACAAAGGTTTTTCTGGTCCTCAGAAGTATAGAAGCCCCTTTGATACAAACATTTGAAACCCAACATTTTTAGTCTGTTTTTCTCTCTTTTATTTCGCTTTCATCGATTACCTCAACTCTTTTGGAATTTTTTGAATTCACCCTTTTACTTTGTAAATCAAAACCATGATAATAATAATGGAGATTATATCTTAACTTTTTTTTTTTTGGTAATAATATTCATAACTTACACTCACAATTAGTTGATTCCGTCAACACGTTTGCGATTGTTTTTTGAAGATTTTCTGTCTCCTAGCTCTTGTTATAGTGAATATGTGAAGTGTCATCTGCATTTAAACGTGTCGTAGAGTGAAGTTTGAATCCATAATGGTAAAAGTATAATAGACGCTCTTGAATTAGGAGACGAATTGTATTTTGTCCCTTCTATTAAAAGATGAATAAATTAGTGTATGTATATTAAATTAAAGAGAAAATTGATCTTTCTATTAAAAATTTCATCTATTTCTATCGTTAAAAACGGGTTAAGGTATATGTGACACTCCACGTGTAACTGTATAGTTATTCTATGAGTTATATCTGTTTTTAATAGTAAAAATAGATGGTCTTTTTTATTAAAAAAATCAATTTGTAATTTAATCTAATTTACAAGTATTAATTTATTTATTTTTTAAGTAAAAAAACAAATTATAATCTAACTTCTAATGTAAGATTCTCCATGATATTTTGACCTCGGGTAAGCTCTAACTTATACATAAATAAGGTAGCACATGAACTAAGAAATCTTTGCTTTAGTATTAAAGCATGGATGTACTTGTCAGTCATTAACGGAAACGAACCAGAGATACCCCTTGAGAAGTTGTCTATGAATGCAGGCTATATAGCCAGATACTTCCTCAGCTTTTTTCTCTCTCTCCCTCTCTCCTGTATTAATGCAGGTGTATATATGTATATGAAACTGTAACATACATATATTATCAGAATCATGAATAGAGTGAACTATCAGCAAGAGCATGAACAATAAATTGCACCAATGAGAAACTAAAGAAAAATAGAAGCATCAAAGATAAAAGTGTTTTGAGATTCCTTTTGAACTTCAAATCACCTGCATTGATGTTGGTGTGAAGAAGAAGGGGCACTAAATTTATATACAAAGATAGTCTCTCTTCCCTCCCCCAAAGTGAGTTTGCATTTTCTTTCTAATTCAAAATGAGTAATTTAGGTTGAGTAGAATTAGATAAAAAAATAAATTAATCTTTTTGTTAAAAATTTCATTTATATCTACGATCAAAAATTAATATTTGTAAAGTACACGTGACATATCACGTGTCACTGTTTGATTATTCAATTAGCTATGCTAATTTTTAATAGTACAAATGAATGAAAATTTTAAGAGGATTTAATATATAAAGACTAATTTATCTATTTAAATTTTAAATAGAAGAGATAAAATGCTCTTAGTACAGGTTGGATGATATTTTTACCTAAAAAGAAGCTAACATGTAGAAGAAGGCATAAGATTCAACCCTATATCATCTTTTTCTAAGACCAAACGAGCCTTATGAGTCTCCATGTTAGCTGCCGTCGAACCACCATATTCAGGGTGTAACCTTTTCTTGGATTGTAAAGGGACACCGAAGAGCTTTGTCTTGTTGTTGTTTGGTTCTTCATTTAAGACTTGAACTTGGGGTGTTGGACTATTTGGATAATACCCAAAGTGGTGCTGGTTTGGGGCACAAAGGAGCAAAGAAGGAGAATATGAATTACTTGGAGTGACTGGTTTAACATGGTTTTGAACAAAGTAGATGATATCATTGTAAAGCTTTTTCATATGTGCTAATTCAGAGATGAGTAAATTGTTGCTTCTTCTTAACCTTTCATTGTCTTCTGATAAAGCTGTAACCGAGCTGTTGTTATAGCTTCCTCCACCGCCGGTGGTTGAAGAAAGTGGTGGTGAGTCACACCAGTTGGTTGTTTGTTCATCTGAGTCAGGTGGTGAAATGCTAACTCGGCTTGGAAATGGAAAGTAACCATAATGAGTATTGTTAACCATAGGTGACTGTGGGTGTAAATGACGGTGGTGGTGGTTGTAGTGGTTTAACGCCGCCGTCACTTGTGGCTGAGCTGTTTTCCTTCTATGGATCTCACAAAGCAAGTGTTTTTCACCTTTCTTGAAGTACTCATTGGCAAATTCCCATCTATCCGGTACAATCTTCCTAAAACCCTAAAACAAAACCAAAAATAAAAAACAACAATGAAAACTTCAGATTCATTACAAAACATAAAAAGAAGAAAAGGGGCTTGAGTTTGTTTTTTTGTTATTACATAAGTGTTGAGTTGTCTCACAAAGCTAGAGAAATTATTGTGCTTGAAGTAATTAGGAAGAAGATCACGAGCAAACTCGGGTGGCCGCCATACAACAAAAGTAGTATCATCTTCACCCCATGAAACAATGTGATCGGTGGTGGGATCGTCGACAAGTTGGTAAGTTTTGGTTAAAAATGGAGCTGGTACTGGTTTGTGTGAGTCAAGTGATAGTAATATGCCTTCACAATTATCAAGCATTAAAGCCATTGAAAAGCCAAGAGGAAGAGGATGGTGATGGGGAGATTTTAATGGGGTTTTTTGGATTTGTTTTTGTTACTATTTAATTATGTGAAAACTGGGATATGCAGTGAGTGAGAGAGAATGTAAAAAAAAGGGGTTTCAAGGCAAACCCGTGACCCTCACAACTCACCTCTTTTCCTATGCTTATGGTCTGACAGTAGATCCCGCGCACACCCACTTCAAATGTGAGGCATAAGGGGATGGGTACATACAATCTGCCTTTCTGAATTTACAATGTAGCCCTTTCCTTTTACCTCCAACTGCATCTAAAACTACATTGGACTTGAGAATAAAGGTCAGTTTAATATGAGGGTTAAAAAAATACAGTGAAAAAGTTTTACAATGGATTAGTTTATTATTGAAGTTGAAAAGTGTATTGAGTAATTTGATATTGTTTACAAATTATGTCAAAAACTGATTTCGAGAAGATAAAATATTTATTTTAGATATGATGTTGTAAAGTAAAAGATTCAACGGAGATAAAAAAGTAATTTCATTGAAATTCACTTTTTTAAAAGGTAAAACTTGAAATTTTTGGCTTGGTTAAAATCTCCGTTTAAAATCAAATTTTGGTTTGAGAAGCTACTTATTTACGGTTTGAAAATTTCTTTTCAACCTCAATGGTAATAAAATTAATGTTTATTATTGTTATCAAAAATTACTTTTCAAAAAATAAAATGTCCATTTAAAACATTATGTTGTAAAGTAAAAGATATGCTGAATTTCTTTAACGAAGATAAAAAAATAATTTAAACAAAAACACTTTTGTAAAGCTTTTAGCTCAAATTCAAATCCCAGATTAAAAATATAATTTGCTTTAGAAAAAATAACTTATTTACCATTGTTTTTGACTTAAAACAAAGCATAACTTCAAGTCTAGAACATTTAAGATAAATTTTCCGCATTTTTACTACCATCTCAATCAACAACATATCTCACAACACATGAAACAAAAATCAAATTAATGATTACATGAAAAAGTATATTAGGGTAATATGGTAAGAACCATAGAAACCTTTTGAATGTTCTAATGCATGAGCATAATAAAAAAGAAAAGAAAGGAAAGGAAAGGGCATTTCACACTTTCACTTCACGTCAAACGAGCCTTCACTTTTTATTTCTTTTTAATTTCCTTTTTGATTTTCATTTTGTAGCTTTCCTTGTGTCGTTTAATATAACATCGAAGCCAACACATTTTTAATATATAATAATGTTTATATGTATATATGTGTATGTATATATATGAAAAAAAGGCAAAGGATACAACATGGAAGTACGTGATGGGATTTTAAAGGCTGTTGTCGTTGACGACATTTCTTCTTATTCTTTAATTTTCTTCTTCCATTTTCTTTTTTCTCTTTGGACTTCTTCTTCTTAACATTACTCTTTGCTTTCGTAATATTCCAAACTTCAATAACATATATATGTATATATTATGTAAATATAGATGCTCTTTGTTCACTGCTGCCTTTACTGACTAGTTACTTGCAATTGTTTTTCTTTTTTCTGTTTGCTTTGCCTTTTTCATCTTAAATTTGGCTTTTCTTTTCTTCTTTTGCTGACGTGTCTCTAAGTTGATTCAATTATTGCACTAAAAGTTTATCTTCGGTGGTTCAAGTCTTAAGGGATAATTTGTTGGTGGAGTCGTACATTATGTTGTTCAGGAGATTCCAATGAATCATGAGAATGGAATGGTTGATTCGGCATATTTTCATAGAAGATAATCGAATTGTTGATTGTTTGGCTAAGTTGAGTTTAGGTGGGAGGATAGGCTTATGGTGAAGTCTCTCATGTTGCTTTAGAAAATCTAAATCAAGATAAAGCTATTGGTGCTTTCGATCAATTTAATTTGATATAATCTTTGTTTGTTTTTACCACAAAAAAAAAGTTTATCTCATAATAAAATTGAGGTTTTAAAAAAATATAGATAAAAAGTATCAGGTTATTGCAATAAAAGTTAAATTGTATTTTGTTTCATTTACTCAAAAAAATAAATAAATTAGTCTCTGTACATTAAATTAAAGAGCAAAATAGTCCTTTCTTTAAAATTTTCATCCAATTCTATTATTAAAAAATGGTGTGGTTGATGAAATAACCAGATAGCTACATGTGACACACCATGTGTACCTCATGTTGACATATAAGGACAAATTTTTAATAGTAGAAATGGATAGAATTGTTAACAGAAGGACCGATTTTCTCTTTGATCTAATGTATAAGGATTAATTTGTTTATTTTTTTTAGTAGAGGTAGCAAAATGCAATCTGACTCCTAATATAAGGACATTCATGATACATTTTACAATAAATTTGAGATGTCAAATTTAATTTTCACTTTATGTAAATTGTATATAGGTTTCGAGTATATAGTTATTAAGGTTTAATTCTCATCAGCTCTTTTTATATTTATTATGATTTAAATTTGAAATGTTTTTTTATTATAACCATTCATGTATTAGTTGTAATTGTCACCTCTTCAAATATATATATTTTTCATAAAGGTCAAAATATATTATTTGTCTTTGTATTTCGTTGAAGTTTCAATTTAATCTAATATACTTAATAAGTTGAAAGTTATTTTTTTATTCAAAATTTTTAGTACAATCAACGATACAATTAGTTTTTTGTTAAAAATTTGAACTCTTATGACTTGATGTCAATAGTGGGTATAGTGGTAAGATATATTGCACATTCAAAGGGAAAACACAAATTCGTACTCTGAAGATTACATTATTAAGAGGGACAGACATAAAATCTTAAACCGTAAGACTAACATAAAGAATATAAAAAAAACTAATTACAATATTACATTATAATCTATATTATTTATAAATATTTTAATTGGATTAATATCGTAAATTAATTCAAAAAGAATTAAAAGAAAAATATTATAAAGATACTTACTGAACATTTATGATTTACCATTATGATGGGGGATTTTTTACTGCAAACAAAGGGTCAAAATTTAAAGAAGATTGCATGAAAACCATATGGCAATGAGTGGACTGTGAGAGATCCTACAAAAGTGTGAGAGACGGATTCGTTTTTGTGATAAGGCAATAAAGAGAGTAGGTCCAAAGCCAGAAAAAGAAACAAAAATGATGAGTAATTATTTCACCAATATACTCAACTCATTAATGATTATTTTTATGTATAATATTTTATAATTTTTTTTCTTATTTTTTAAGATTCATACAATTCGTACGTTTTCAAATTTAATTAATGATATTAATCAAAGATCGAGGAAACACAAAAGAGGTGAAAGGTGGGTAATTTCAGGGTATGTTCTTAACTATGTAAATTTAAAAGAGGCATTTAATGAGAATGAAGAATATACTGCACAAATTTTCATCTTGGTAAATTAAAAACGTGAAATTATAATTTGAATGTTGTTACTTAGTGGGTGATTATTTTGGAAGGAGTCTTTTGATGGCTCAATACTCGAGTATTAGATTGTTTTTTTTTTAATAATTGAAGATATTTTCTCTAATATTTTGTTGAGAATTAGTGTATTATTGTAAGTATGTGTTGGAGAGGGCTTGTTTTATAGAGTCAAATTCAAGTGGTACCATGGTTGAAGGTAAGTGATTAATATGTTGAAAATATATTATTACAAGTGTTGATAGGTGTTAGAATTGAGTGACTCGAATCCTTATTTCAATAAAATACAATGGTAAAATAAAATAAAAGAAGAATTCCTATAGAACTACACTTCTTTTATTTTATTTTAAAAAACCTTATTAAACTCCATCTATTTGATATTGATTAGAATAAAGTGTTTCAATCTTACTACACTCCTATTAGAAGATGGTTTTACAAGCCTATAAATAGACATAGTCTGTTCCTCTTGTAATTAATCGAATTCGACATAGTGAATTTTCTTCTCCTCTGCCCGTGGTTTTTTTCCCGAAAGGGTTTCCACGTAAAATCTGTGTGTTTTTTAATTTTTATTTCTCTTTTCTTTGTGATATATTGTTATTACGGACGTTATATTTTTCACAAATTGGTATCAGAGCTTCCGATTTTTTCATCTCGATCACGGTAATGGCATCTTTGAAGTATGAAATTCCGCTGTTGAATCGCAACACCAGATTCACGTTGTGGCAGATAAAGATGCAGACAATTTTTACACAGATGGATTTAGAGGAAGCCCTGCTAGGGGTAGATAAGATGCCTTCGACATTGACGGAGGAAGAGAAGAAGCGCAAGGATCGAAAGGCGTTAACACAGTTACATCTGCATTTGTCTAACGAAATTTTACAGGATGTAATGAAGGAGAAGACCGCTGCTGCATTATGGAAGAGGCTAAAACAAATATGTATATCGAAAACTCTAACCAGTAAGTTGCATATGAAACAACGTCTTTATGCTCATCGTTTGGAGGAAGGTGCGTCTATGCACGAACACTTAACAGTGTTTAAAGAAATTCTCTCAAACTTGGAGGCCATGGAGGTTCAATATGATAAGGAAGATTTAGGGTTGATTCTATTTTGTTCGTTGCCCCCGTCTTATTCAACCTTTAGAGGCACGATTTTATATAGCCGCGAGTCTCTCACACTTGATGAGGTTTATGTTTCTTTGACCTCGTATGATAAGATGAAGCATCTTGTGGTTAAAATCGACTCTCAGGGAGAGGGTCTCATTGTTCGTGGGAGACAAGATCGGAATGCTGATGATAATCGTGGAAGTACATAGGAACAGAATCATCGCGGTAAATATAAGGGTAGATCGAAGTCTTCAAAAAGAGATAAAACTTCTAACTTTTGCAAGAAGAACAGACACATTAAATCTGAGTGCTATAAGCTACAAAATAAGATCAAAAGGGAGGCCACGAACTAAAAGGGAAAACAACCAGAAAATTTCGGTGAAGCTGATGTTGTAGAAGACTACAGCGATGGTGAACTTCTAGTTGCTTCTGTCAACAATTCTAAAATAAGCGATGAGTGGATCCTTGATTTGGGTTGCACCTTCCACATGAGTCCCAATCAAGATTGGTTTACAAATTACGAAATAGTGTCTGAAGGTGTTGTTTTGATGGGAAATAATGCTTCATGTAAAATCGCAGGTGTTGGAACAATTAAAGTTAAGATGTTTGATGGAGTTGTCAGAATATTTAGTGACGTACGACATGTTTCAGAATTGAAAAGAAATTTAATTTTGTTAAGTACTCTTGATTCAAAAGGGTACAAATACACTGCTGAAAGTGGGATTTTGAAGATTTCCAAAGGTTCCCTCGTTGTGATGAAAGGGCAGAGAAAGACTGCCAAGTTATATGTTTTGCAGGGTTCTACTGTTATTGGTGATGCAGCTGTCGCTTCCTCTTCCTTGTCAGATGATGATATTATTAAACTTTGGCATATGCGCCTAGGGCATATGAGTGAGAATGGCATGACAGAATTGAGCAAAAGAGGACTTTTTGATGGACAAGGAATTTGCAAATTGAAGTTCTGTAAGCACTGCGTTTTTGGGAAGTAAAAGAGAGTTCGAGTCACCAGAGGAATCCATAACACGAAGGGAACGTTGGAGTATATTCATTCTAATCTGTGGGGGTCATCAAGAGTGCCTTCAAGAGGTGGAGCTAATTATTTGCTAACTTTTATTGATGATTTTTCTCGAAAAGTTTAGGCATTCTTCATGAAGCAAAAAAGCAATGTGTTTTCCGCATTTAAGTCTTGGAAAACTATGATTGAAAAATAGACGGGAAAACAAATAAAATACCTCCGCATAGACAATGGCTTAGAGTTTTGTTCTGATGAGCTTAATAAACTGTGCAAGTCAGAAGGGATCGTGAGACACTTGACAGTTCGTCATACTCCACAGCAAAAGAGCGTTGCAGAACGAATGAACAGAACGATCATGGAGAAGGTTCGATATATGTTGTCAAATGCCAACTTACGAAAGTCATTTTGGGCCGAAGCAGCCTCTATTGCATGTTTTTTGATCAACTGATCTCCATCTGTTGCCATTGAGAAAAAGACTCCACAAGAGGTATGGTCTGGTAATCCTCCTAATTATTCTAATTTAAAGATTTTCGGGTGTCCTGCGTATGCTCATGTTGTAATGGAAAATTGGAACCGAGATCCATTAAATGTGTTTTTCTTGGTTATAAAGCTAGTGTAAAAGGGTATAAGTTATGGTGTCCTGAAAATAGAAAAGTTGTGATTAGCAGAGATGTTGTTTTTGATGAAACTGCTATGCTACCTAACTTATCTCTTAAAGACTCTTCTAATAAAGAAAATCAAAAGCAGGTGGAACAACAGATTAATACAGAGTCGACTCCTCAAGCCAGTACAAAAATTGAGAATAGAGTTACTTCTTCACCACAATACTCTATCACCAAAAACAGAAGTAGAAGAGAAATTAAAAATCCAAAGAAGTATGCCGAGGCTGATCTAGTTGTTTATACTTTAAATGTGGCTGAAGATATAGATGTAAACCAAGAGCCGTCAAAATATTCTGAGGCGATTAGCTATGAAGACTTAGAAAAGTGGATGTTTGCTATGCAAAAGGAGATGGAATCACTCCATAAAAACAGAACATGGGATCTTGTGAAACTTCCTAAAGGTAAAAAGGTTGTTCGCTGTAAATGGGTATTTAAAAAGAAAGAAGGGACTCCAGGAGTTGAAAAACCCAGATATAAAGCAAGGCTTGTTGCAAAGGGTTACAGTCAAATTCCAAGAGTGGAATTTACAGATGTGTTCTCCCCAGTTGTGAAGCATAGTTCAACTCGAGCTTTGCTTGGTATTGTGGCCATGCATGATTTGGAGCTTGAGCAATTAGATGTAAAAATTGTATTTTTGCATGGAGAACTTGAAGAAGATATTTACATGCAACAACCAAAGGGTTTTATAGTTTCAGAAAAATAGGACTATGTTTGCTTGCTGAAAAAGTCCCTTTATGGTTTGAAACAGTCACCAAGACAGTGGTACAAGAGGTTTGATTCCTTTATGACTTCTCATAATTTTAAAAGAAGTAGTTTTGACAGCTGTGTTTACTTTAAGAAAAACAGTGATGGTTCTTTTGTGTATCTACTTATTTATGTTGATGACATTTTGATAGCAGCAAAAGATAAAGGAGAGATAAGAAAGGTCAAAACCCAACTAAGTGAAGAATTTGAGACGAAAGATTTGGGACTAGCAAAGAAGATACTTGGTATGGAGATTTTCAGAGATAAAAAAGCAAGTAAATTGTACCTAAGTTAGAAGGGGTACATTGAGAAAGTTGTTTGCAGGTTCAATATGCAGAGTGCTAAGCATGTTAGTACTCTTTTAGCAGCCCATTTCAAACTTTCATCGGCTTTGTCTCCACAATCAGATGATGAGATTAAGTACATGTCACATGTTTCATACTCTAGTGCAGTGGGATCTCTCATGTATGCTATGGTTTGTTCACGTCCAGATTTATCATATGCAGTCAGTGCAGTTAGCAGATACATGGCGAATCCCGGTAAAGAACATTGGAAATTAGTTTAGTGGATTTTAAGATACTTACGAGGTACTACTGATGTTTGCTTATAGTTTGAAAGAACTAGAGATGGAGTCATTGGGTATGTTGATGCTGATTTTGCTAGAGACCTTGATAGAAGAAGATCTCTCACTGGTTATGTCTTTACAATTGGAGGTTGTGCAATCAGTTGGAAAGCTACTTTGCAAACTACAGTCGCTTTGTCTACCACTGAAGCTGAGTACATGGCGATTACTAAGGCTTGTAAAGAAGCTATTTGGTTGAAGGGACTTTTTAGTGAGCTCAATGAAGACCTTCAAATCAGCACAGTATTTTGTGACAGTCAGAGTGCTATCTTCCTTACAAAAGATCAAATGTTTCATGAGAGAACAAAACACATTGATGTTCGGTATCATTTTATTCGTGATATTATTGCTCGTGGTGATATTGTTGTGAGCAAAATTAGTACTCATGAAAATCCTACAGATATGATGACTAAGTCACTTCCTATAACCAAGTTTGAGCATTGCTTAGACTTGGTTGGTGTTCATTGTTGAAGTTAAACCCTTAAGGGGTTTTATGGAAGAGGTGGGGAACTTGTTCATTGAGAGTTCGCGATAAAGAACTTGTTCATTGAGAATTCGTGTCAAGGTGGAGATTGTTAGAATTAAGTGACCCGAATCCTTATTTAAATAAAATACAATGGTAAAATAAAATAAGAGAAGAATCCTTATAGAACTACACTTCTTTTATTTTATTTTAAATAAGATTTTTTAAACCTTATTAAACTCCATCTATTTGATATTGATTAGAATAAGGTGTTTCAATCTTACTACACTTCTATTAAAATATAGTTTTACAGGACTATAAATAGACATAGTCTATTCCTCTTGTAATTATTCGAATTCGACATAGTGAATTTTCTTCTCCTCTGCCCGTGTTTTTTTCCCGAAAGGGTTTCCACGTAAAATCTGTGTGTTCTTTAATTTTTATTTCTCTTTTCTTTGTGATATATTGTCATTATCGATGTTATATTTTTCATAATAGGAAACTAAATTGAGTATAAATAAATAAAGTAATCACTGTGTCGTGAAAGAACCACTGCCTTAGAAGCAAATTAGCCTTCATCAGTGTAATCGTGTAGTGGATGTTGTCCCCCAAGGTTAACACAGTAATTCAATATTCGTATACTTGAACAAAGAAGGTGGAACACAATTCCTATTGCTCTTATCAAAGGAATCAAAACTGAAAAAATAAAAGCAATTGGTCAGAAATCTGATCGAAAAATAAATTGGAAGAAAACCGGCGAAACCACACTAGGTTCAATTTTCAGGAAAGATTGGAGGGGTCACACACGGCCCCGCTTAAAACCCAATCTCCTAGATAGAATTTCCCTTTCTTATAATTTTGCAGAACACCAGAATTTAGAGAACATAAGGATGAGAGAAGTTGTTTTTCTCTTGTTGTGTTCTATCAAAAATGAGGAGAATGACATCCTATTTATACTGTTTTTTGAAGGAGCAAAACGGTAAATTTGCAGAGTCAATTTCCTAAAAAATCTAATCAGTCATATTCTAATTTTGTTAAAATAGTAACTATTTAATATATATATATATATATATATATTTCAATTTCTTACCAACACTATATACTTTAGTTTTGGTTGTTCGAGTCCCTACACACCTAGGTGAGTTCCATAATCATTCATACAAACTATATTGACATATCTATTGAATCTTGTAAGTCCACCAACTGAGGCGCTCCTGGCTTTGTGAGCTAGACCCTCTAGCACATGCCCACAGCACGCTGACTTACAACCAAGTATGTGAGACAAAACCTCTGCCAGAGGACAATACCTTCAATTGTTGGGGGACCGATCGACTACCTAATGGACAACACTTCAAGACTTCTCCCGGAAGAGTCAATTCCCCTCAAGAAGCATCTGTTAGGTCAAATTCTATTATTAGTTCTATGCATAAGTTGTGGATTTAGCCCCTATTTTTCGATTTGATAATTTTAGTCTTTATACGTTTTGAAATTTCAAACTTAAATGGTAGTTGTTCATTCCATTAATGATGTGTCTTTTCCGTGGGTATTATGTGAAAATAGTAAATTGAAATAACAATACACAAGTAATAACATATTTGCCGCATAAAATTTTTGAAAATAACATACTTTAACAACCACCATTTAATAAAAACTAAAATTTAAAAATTTAAAAAATTATTATATTAAAAAATATAAATTAAATTTATAATTTACGCATAATACAAAACTAAAAACAAAATCAATAAAAATCATAATCCATAGATTTTTTTAATTGCAGAGTATTGAAATCTAAGATAAGTAAATTGATTTGGATTGAATAAAACTCACTGAATGCTTCTGATTTGTATTTTATGATCGTCAATCTTCTTGTTCATTTTACACCGCATTTTATAGAAGGAATTTTGGCTATCATAAGCCATAACAAACTGTTAACAAACTAACCGTTCTACTACTGACTTGCTACTGACTTACTACTGACTACTCTAACATTCACCCATCTTCTCTACAGGTAAGACCCGAAGAGAATGGCGAAACCTATGAAAAAAACTTGCTGAAAGTGGCTTAGTCAAAATATCCGCTACTTGATCACAAGCAGGAACCTCACCAACCAAAACAGAGCCGTCCGCAACACGTTCACGAACAAAAAATAAATCAAGTTCCACATGTTTGAACTTAGAATGCAAGACAGGATTAGCCGCAACAGCAACAGCACTAGAACTATTGCACTAAATATTAGGAGGGTCCTCAGATTTGATCTCTAGTTCTTGGAGTAACGAAAGTAGCCAAACAACCTCACTAGTAGCCGCAGCAAGGCTCCGATATTCAGCTTCAGCTGTAGACTGAGAAACCACTTGTTGCTTTTTGGAGCACCATGACATAGGAGAGGATCCAAAATAAACACAAAATCCCGAAGTGGAGCGACGATCATCAAAATCAAGTCCCCAATTAGCATCAGCATAGGCAACTAAAGAGAGACACTGGAAGATCGAAAAACAACTCCAAGATCAAGAGTCCCGCGCAAATACCTTAAAATGCGTTTTAAAGCAATCATGTGAGCTGTAGTAGGATTATGCATGAACTGGCATATCCTATTCACAGCATAAGCAATATCAGGTCTAGTAATTACAACGTACTGAAGAGCCCCAGCAAGGCTCCGATATTCAGTCGGATCTGTTAAAGGATCACCATCTACTTTGGAGAGAGTGGAAGAGCTAACCATCGGAGTATGAACACTCTTGGCATCGGACATAGAGGCACGAGCAAGAATATCCCGTATGTATTTGGACTGACAAAGATGAAGATATCCAGAAGACGAACGAGTTACCTCTATGCCGAGAAAGTAGTGTAGTGCACCCATATCCTTAAGAGAAAACTCATCATTCAGCAATCGAACAAACCAGTTAATAGCAGTAGAAGCACTACCAGTTATGACAATGTCATCAACATAGACCAAAACATAAAGTGTAGAGTCAGTCTGAACCCGAATAAATAAAGAAGCATCAGATTTCGAGGCACGGAAACCGATGGACATGATAAATGACTTCAGTTTTTCAAACCAAGCTCGAGGAGCCTGCCGGAGACCATATAGAGCTTTCTTCAGACGACACACAAGAGGTTGTCCTGAAGAATTATATTGAACATATCCCGAAGGTTGTTGCATATAGACCTCAGTATCTAAATCACCATTTAAAAAGGCGTTATTAACATCTACCTGTCTTAGCTGCCACTGTCTGGAGACGGCTACAGATAGGATGACTCTAATAGTGGCAAGTTTCACAACAGGACTAAAGGTCTCCTTAAAGTCACATCCTGGAGTTTGAGAACAGCCTTTGGCAACTAAACGAGCCTTCCTGCGCGTAACTGTACCATCAGGGTTCCTTTTAACCTTAAAAAACCATTTACAACCAATGACCTTGCGATTTGGTGGTAGATCAACCAAATCCCACGTGGAGTTGTGAACAAGAGCATCATACTCAGCTTGTGCTGCTGCACTCCACTCAATTGTAGCCAAAGCTTCCTCTATCGAAGATGGTTCAACAGCTTTAACAGAAAGAGCTCTTGGTTTGAATATGCCTGCCTTTGCCCTTGTAATCATAGGATGAGAGTTGAGCACTGGTAGGAGAGTATTCTCTGCACTGGCGCAGGGGGACGAGCTAACATTGTGAGAAGGAACAGCCTCATTATTGCCCAAAGACACAGGTTGAGAAGAATTAAGAGCAGGACAAGGAGAAACAGGAGAAACAGGAGCAGTAAGAGACATGCTGGTATCTAAAACAGAGGTAGTTATAGCTGGAGACTCTAAAATAGGCATCACAGATGAACAGGAGGAATTCGTCGAAGGTAGTGCGGAAACAGTCTCTAGTGGCCAAGTTGACGGAGAGACAATCCGAACTAGGGGTACCACTGTAGACGTAGATGTGTCGGACTGGCCTTGTGAGCCATGCTCAGGCACCAAGAATTTATCCTCGTTAAACACAATATGTCGAGATACGACAACATCTTCATTAGGCAAAAGACATTGATACCCTTTATGTTGAGGACTATAACCGAGAAATGTAGACGGTTGAGACCGAAACTCCAACTTATGATTTCCAAATGGCCATAAATATGGATAACAGCAACAACCAAAAACCCGGAGATGATCATAAGGCGGGTCCTTCCCATAAAGAACCTTAAACGGGGACTGGCCGTTGAGAACCGGAGTAGGGAGTCGATTAATGAGATGAACGGCACAGCAGAAAGCATATCCCCAGTACTCCATAGACAAACCAGCTTGAGCCAACAGAGTCAATCCCATTTCAACAATGTGCCGATGTTTGCGTTCAGCCACGCCATTTTGTTCCGAAGTATAAGGACAAGTCAACCGATGAATGACTCCTTGAGAGGCAAAAATAGAAGTTAAAGGCCGATACTCACCACCCCAATCGCTCTGAAACTGTTTAATATCCTTTCCAAACTGTGTTTTTATCAACCGTTGAAATCTAGTGAAGCACTCCACAGTTTGAGACTTTTGTCGGAGAAGATAGACCTAGGTAAATCGAGTGTTCATATCGATGAAAGACACATAATACCGATTTGCAGAACTAGTAACATTTGCAGGACCCCAAAGATTAGATACGACCAACTCAAATGGCTGATATCTCGTATTAGACAGAGGAAATGACAGCTTATGTGACCGACCTTGTTGACAAGGAGTACACAAACCATCAAGACTATATTTAGAAGAAGTAATTTGACATTTATCCAAAACATTCTTAACTACAGATGCTGACGGGTGTCCGAGACGTTTATGCCACAGACTAAAAATTGGACACTCAACACTCTTATTTTTAGCATTTACATGGCACTTAGTATTCTCATCTTGAACCTTGGTATGAGCAACAAAGAGACTTTTAGCATGCATAGGAGACACCGCAGGTACGGAAAACTGATACAATCCTTCATGAATGTGGCCCCTCATCAAAACTTCCTTCGTCACGACATCCTTAATAATGCAATGTGTCGGATGAAATTCGAAGAACACATTATTATCGTTAGCAAACTGAGAAATCGACAGTAGATTCTTGCGTATACTAGGCACATATAAAACATTAGATAAATACAATAATTTTGAATTTGCCGGTAAAAAGCTATCACCAATCGACGAAATCATAGCCGGAGACTCATCCCCCATCAAAAGCGAAGAATTACCTGAATAAGGAGTAGCATGATGCAGAGCAGAAGGATCCCGACACACATGATTACTTGCTCCTGAGTCAGGGTACCAAGACGTAGTGCCAAACGGTACAGGAATATACGAGCCATCAGCACCACCGGCGGACTCATATTTAGAGTCATGAGCCTGAGACCCAGAACAATCAGAATAATCCGAGGCATGAAGATCACCTACTCGAGGCATCCCAATGCAAGGATCAGGCCCCGTATAAACTCAAGCTTTGGGTTTTGTTGACCACGGAACCGACCCAATCTGAACATTATTAGATGTAGGCATGTGAGGAGCCGAAGGTTCCGAAGGTCTGTCATGAGATGGTCCACTAACTGAAGGCCTAGGATTAGGAGGCCCAGGAAAATAAGAATCCTCAGCATTTTGGGGCCCAAAATTTGGACCATAAGGAGACGGACGAGAGGCATTCGGCCTAGGTGGTCTAGTTGACCGCATATGCCCATAGGAATAGGTGCCGCGTGGCCCACCATGTTGCAAATTATCAGGCTGAAAATTGGACTGCACATGCGCATGGGAATAGTACTCGTGTGGCCCACCATGTTGAAAATTAGCATGTTTAAAAGTGGAGTTGCCAGACAACCCATAATGGTCGACCCCACTTGCATCATAATAGCCTGGCATTAAGCAATATTGACTATCATCAATGCCAAATTGACCAGAAGAATACCTAGCATTTTTTAAAGGTATTTCCCATTCATGTTGCGCCGAATCAGAGGGATAATAATCACCAGTGGGCGACGACGGCATATAAGGCGGCGGCGGCGGCACCTCGCTTCTACTATAGCGATAGTAGCATCGCTGGGCATCATGACCAAATCTGGAGCAGATCTGACACTGAAGATGAGATCGGAAAGAGCGCCCTCGGCCACGACTTGTAGTGCGACCGCCACGACCGGAGGAAGCTTCAAGTCTCTGCGACGGTTCTCCTTCCACTAGATTCGCGTGAATGATGTCAGGAACCGAATGAGCAAGACGATTTTCACACTCTAAGAGACCATCAACCAACCGCCGAAAGGAGAGAATACCGGTCGAAATAGAGGCAGAAGAAACGATCGACTCATACTCGGATAGAAGACCTGCAAGCAAGATTTGCACCTTCTCTTCTTCTGAGATTCGCGAACCAGATGATTCTAAAAGAGCAGATAAGTTTGAAATACGAGCCACATAAGAGGTAATCGAAAGAGTACCTTTCTTTAGGGAATGCAACTCATGACGAATCCGCGATTGTTTCGCCCCGGTATCCGCAGCAAACAGGCTCGTCGCCGTAGTCCAAACATCACACGAGGTGTAAGCATCCGTGAACAAAGGTAGCACCGACGAGCTGATAGTCGAGAGAAGCCAGGACGTGAGAAGTCGATCTTGTTGCGTATGAACAGAGGCCAAAGGATTAGGAACATGATCTCCATCCGAATTTTGTATAAACCGCGGAGGTGGAGAAACGGTGCCCTCGAGAAAACCAGTCAGATCGTAGCCATCCACAATCAGTTTGATTTGCTTGCGCCATTGAACGTAGGTGTTGTTGTCAAGCTTGACAACCTCATGCCGAGGAAAATTATTCACAACACGATCACCATGAGAAGCAGCAGATCCAAAATCATCAGTGATGTTGGCCATGACTCACCAAGATCAGATGGCGAAAGATACCATATTGAAATCTAAGATAAGTAAATTGATTTGGATTGAATAGAACTCACTGAATGCTTCTGATTTGTATTTTATGATTGTCAATCTTCTTGTTCATTTTACACCACATTTTATAGAAGGAATTTTGGCTATCATAAGCCATAACAAACTGTTAACAAACTAACCGTTCTACTACTGACTTGCTACTGACTTACTACTGACTACTCTAACACAGAGGACCAAAAATTATAAGACTTTCATGTTGTTTTGACTGTTTGCTATTTATTATCATATAGTTTATTAGTTATATTACGTACTTCCCAATGCAATTTCATGCAAGTGGTAAATATAACCAAAATACAAAAAATTTGTATCTACAGCAAAAATACAAAAAATTACATGTGACAGTACTGGAAATACATATAATGTTTCATGTTTTTTTCGTATTAATTATCTAAAATAAACCTAACCCAGTCAAAATCTTTTATATAAATATTATTTACATATATTAACATATCAACCACAATAATCTCTAACTACCCAACCCTTAAACAGGTTTATTTTAAAGTTAAATGATGAATTTATCTGTGAACCTATAATATAATGTTTGGTTAGATAAATTAATCATGTTATATTTTTTCTATTATTTTTATATGTACCATAATAAAATATACAAGTTTAGTGAATTTCAAATTGTGACTTTAAAAATGACCTGAACTCCAACCATCGTTATAAAAAAGTGATGAAAATAAAATTAATCAATAAAATTAAAGCTTTTATGGTATTTTTATATTAAAAAAGAAAGTTATTTACTTTCAAAAGAAACCTATCCACTTAAAGATTTTAATCAAATTACATTTTCAACTAGCTTTTCATGATTAAAAAGAAAAAAATCCCACCTTATATGAAGTATTATCTTTTTCACCTAGAGTAATATTTTTTTTAGAAGATTAGAGTTTAATTATACTTAGTTAAATTATTTCCAAAATTAAATTATCGTAGCACTTCAATGAATTGAAACTTGAAATATATCTAAACTTAAATTAAAATAAATTTATTCAACAACTACATATATTAAGACTTAAATTAAAATAAAATCTGATTAAACATAATTTTTAAAGACGAGACTTTAAATTTGAAATTTGAAATTTCTCAGAAATTTCATCATTATCATCATATTTATCAAAACGGATTGAATGTATTACATTATCACCACCAAGAGGTTAAGAGAAGTGACACTGAACTTTGTCCCCATGCATTTAAATTGAGTATGAATTTTGAAAAAATCATTGTTGAAAGAATTTTATCTGTCAATCATGCTATTGAATTAATAGCAAACATGTGTGAGTTTCAAGTAGATTGGAATGAAATCTAAGATTCAATATTTGTATTTGTAAACATTTTTTCTCTCCTTCTATTGTAATGTATTTGTTCACTTATATTAAAAAAATGAAAAAAATATTACATTATTTTCATATCACTAAGTCTAATGCCAGTCTTTCAAGTCCCAATGCTTATAGATGAGGCAGGTAATGAGCAAAAAAGCACCTTCCAAAACGTGCAATTGCATGCTTAAATGTGTCTCTATCTCTTTCCTTTCTCTTCTCCATATCTTTCTTAATTCTTCCTTCCAGGGAGGCCTTATACGACTGCAAAAAACCTGCATAATTTGCAGCGGCTGACATGGACAATGTCTCTTTTATTTTTGTTTAATTTTGTTCATGGTTGTTTGCATCTTTCCCATTCTCGTGATTCCTGTTTTGTTCTTTTCCATGATGTAATAAATAATTTTACCATTTATTATCACCATCACTTATCTCCCTCTTATTCATTTTAGATACACATTTGTGGAAATGATTTTTCTTTGCAATTCATTGGTCTTTTGCTATTTTCTTGGCTTTTTCCTTTTTTCTTCTTGGTTAAATTTATGAAGGATGTAACTTCAAGCAGGGTCAATTTTATGAGACATCCCCAAATATCCGTTGGATTTTGATTTAATTTTTTTTAATGCAGCACAATTGGAAGGTTGGTACTTACATGATAGGGACATACATACATCACACACGCACATATGAAGCTACCCAAATAAAGGCCTATTACTTGCTCTTTTGGAAGCTCGAAACTAGATGGATTTTATGGGTGAACAACATTTACTTTTTAAACTTTAATAGTTTTTAATCGTGTTCTCAAGATTCCACCTATGGAACCCACTTGAGTTCGAAATTGATCATAGACTTGATTTAAATTAACATTTAATGCTTGAACTAATAGTTTTAATAGAAAGATTTGATTGATACCAGCTAATACTTTGAGACATTTTTAAAAATTTAAAACCAATTTAAAATTTGGCTTATGATTTAGACACATCTCGCAATATTGATACATTGATATTCTAACAACGACATATTAGACATTGTTATACGTATACTTTGCGAGCTTACCTTGCTAGATTCATGACTCCATTAGTCAACACCTTGCGAGTTAGGACACCCGTGAGTCCAATATCTTGTGAGCACAATACACGTGAGCATGAATTGATGGGACTACATGCCTGACATGGACAAGACATCTGTCATTTACATGTCATGAATATTTGTTCCTTATACATGATAACTCATACCTATGATAACAAAATATCTGTTAAAGATTGTGTGACCCGAATCCCGTCACTTGTTGAAAAAATAAATACAGTGGCAAAATTAAAGATTTTTGGGGTCAAAAGGCCGAGGGTTTTTCTATTTGAATCTGTATAGAACTATTCTTCTTCTATTTGACTTTGATTAGAACAAGGTTTTTCAACCCTTAAATAGATGTAGTCGAAAATCTTTTTTATAATTCGTTTTTAACATTAGTGAATTTCTCCTCCTCTACTTGTGGTTTTTCCTAAAAGGATTTTCCACGTAAAATCTGTGTTATTATTTTTTTTTCTTATTGCTTTGCGATCATTCTACCGCCATTATTGACGTTTATTCTAACAACATCAATAGGTCAACTAAATTCCAAGAAGTCCGAAACCAATATATGAGTGACACGCAACATTTAGAGAACTATTAGGAGCAATCCTTAAAAGGGTGACTAACTCCAGAAAATGAAACCAAAACACTCTTATTTAAAATTCTCACCTCTCTTTCCAATCTTCTCTCGATACTCACATTTCAATCACTTTAATCTCCCTATGACTTTCACCCCTACTGAATGAATCGTCACTACATTCTCCCCTTTGTATTAGAATTAGTTCAATATTGATAACTAGAAATATATAGTGTTGAGTATAACTCCTATTTTCAGTCAAATTTAAGAAATAATCTTTCGGCTAAACTCTGTTTATTTCTTTCAATCAAACTTTATTTTTGGGTTTTCGGGGTTTAGTTTTTATCTCCATTTTTTCTACTCTTGATTCTTTTGCCATTATAGTAAAATTATCTTTGCCCTTGATTTTTTATCCTCTTTGGAGGAATTTTTCCACGTTAAATTTGTGTGTTCAATTTCTTAATTTATTCTACTATTTTTTTACTTATTGCTTAATCGGATCGATCCCAACAAATAGCAAATTACCTACTACCATTGATTAACCTAATCATGAAGTTAAATCCATGGGGAGTTAAAAACATGAGATCGTGATAAATAGGTGGAGTCCATGAAATACAAAAAAAAAAAAAAAAAAAGGGTCCTATATCATTGATGAAAATCAACAGTTTATGGAACATGGAACAGTTGAAAAAAGAAACAGAGTTTCTGATGATGAAAAGGAAGGTTAAAACTACAAGACAAAAGCTTGTCTTTCTTTTTCATATAGTTGTGTGTATATGGGGAAATCGAGTTTTGTATGCATTAAGACATTCATCATCATCACATATAAAAAAAGGGTCCTACGAATAACAAGTAAATCTAAAAGAACAAAGTTTGATGATGTTTTTGTACTCAAACAAGTTGTCAACAACTTAGACACAGATATAAATATCCCTATTGAGTCCCCACCACCATCACTACTCAAAATCAGCTCTTTCTCAATACTTTGAGTTGCAAAGAAGATTCGATTCTAATTTCTAAACCAAACTTTGGGTGTAAAATTCAAATCCTGAATTGAAAATCGATTGATTTGAAGGTTGGATTATATAAGTTAGATTGAAAAATTATGAAATCAGTAAAAATTAGAACTAAAAAATCGGTAATTTTGGTTTTCTTTTATTATTTTGGATTTTTTTGGTAAATATATATAATTTTATTTTTTTAATTTTTGGGGATTTTTAATTATTTCAAATAATATTTTAAAATTTTCCAAAATGATTAAACCAGTTGAATCAACATGTTGAATCGATTAAACTAAAAAACAGTTAGGTCAAATTCTGCTATAAGTCGTATACTATACGTAAGTTAGTGGATTTATTCTTTGTTCTCCAATTTAATCTTTTTTGTTCTTATACTTTTCGAATTTTAAAATTTAAGTCTTAACTAAAGCTATAGCCATTAAATCCATTAAGTAAAATGATATGGCTTTTTATGAGTATTGTATGGAAATAACAAATTGATATTACATTGCACATATGACAATATGTTCGTTACATGAGATCTTAAAGTAGAATTTAACAACTATTGTTTGGGTTAAGATTGAAATTCCAAAATTCAAAATGTACATAGACTAAAAATGACCAAGTAAGAGTATAGGGACTAAATCTGTAACTTACATATAGTATATAGACTGATAGCAGGCTTGACCTATATTTACAAGTATAAGCACAATTACAATCGATAAGTACAAATAAATAGAATAAGAATTAATCATTACAATGCACGATTTAATTTTTAGGAAATAACAAGTTAGTATAATGATAAAATTACACTTCAACTTTCAAATTTTTTATTTATTATCTCTTATAGATTCTGATCATATCTATTATTTTTGACACAAAAATGTTTAGAACTATCTATAACCCTTTCTCAACCTATAAATAGGAGGAAAATGCGTTTCAAAGCATTCGAAACTACATCCTCTGCATTGATAACAATGTCAATGTCAATCGAGTCAAAACTCAATCAATAACTTTCATTTAATTTAAATATTATAAAAAAAAAGCATTACACATGAAGACCGCCTATTCCCTTTCCAAATTACAATTTTCTTTTCTTCTTATGGGACAAATACAAACCTATGCAACAAAGGTTTAACAATATTTAAATGTCTCTAATTCCAGAATTTCAAGGACAGACAGAGATTGAATAGGGATAGAATTACCCACCTACTTGTAATTATTTTAAGGCAAGTATACATATATATCAAAGGGGAAATTAAAATAAAGAAAGAATCAAAATCTGAAATTATATTTTATACGACAACGACAAGCTACAAGGTTCCTTCTTCTGTCTGTTCTTACACCCTCTTTTGTCTGTTCCATTGTCTGTTTTCCTCAGCAGAAGCCATAGAGAGAGAAACGGAAGAGATATTCAAAGACAAACCCTTATTTTGACAATTTTAAAATGTCCCCAAACTATCATCATTTAATATTTCAACTAGTTTTTAATTTTTAAAAGGTTTTAATTGAGCTGTCTTAGTTTATTCATTAAATAATGTGTTAATATGATTAAATTGTAAATACGTGTATAATCAATAAACGATAAAAATATATTTTTAATCTTTTTTAATTTTGATGAAAATCAATCCCTCTTTAAAATATTGGAGCAATTGAATTTCTATCAATTTTGAAAGTTGGCAACTGTTAGAATTAAGTGACCTGAACTTTTATTTAAATAAAATGCTGTGGAAAAATAAAATAAAAGAAAAATACTTATAGAATTACACTTATTTTATTTTATTTTAGAATAAGGTTTTTTAAACCTTATTAACCCCATCTATTTTATATTGATTAGAATAAGGTGTTTCAATCTTACTACACTCCTATTAGAATATGGCTTTACAAGCCTATAAATAGACATAGTTTATTCATCTTGTAATTAATTCGAATTCGACATAGTAAATTTTCTTCTCCTCTGCCCGTGGTTTTTTTTCCGAAAGGGTTTCCACGTAAAATCTGTGTGTTCTTTATTTTATTTCTCTTTTCTTTGCGATATATTGTCATTACCGACATTCTATTTTATATTCACAAATTGGTATTCGAGCTTCTGTGTTTTTCATCTCGATCACGGTAATGGCGTCTTTGAAGTATGAAATTCCGCTGTTGGATCGCAACACCAGATTCGCGTTGTGGCAGATAAAGATGCATGCAGTTCTTGCACAGATGGACTTAGAGGAAGCCCTGCTAGGGGTAGATAAGATGCCTTCGACATTGACGGAGGAAGAAAAGAAGCGCAAGGATCGAAAGGCGTTAACACAGTTGCATCTGCATTTGTCTAACGAAATTTTGCAGGATGTGATGATGAAGAAGACCACCGCTACATTATGGAAGAGGCTGGAACTAATATGTATGTCGAAAACTCTAACCAGCAAGTTGCATATGAAGCAACGTCGTTATGCTCATCGTTTGGAGGAAGGTGCGTCTGTGTACGAACACTTAATAGTGTTTAAAGAAATTCTCTCAAAGTTGGAGGCCATGGAGGTTTAGTATGATAAGGAAGATCTAAGGTTGATTCTACTTTATTCGTTGCCCCCATCTTATTCAACCTTTAGAGATACGATTTTATATAGCCGCGAGTCTCTCACAGTTGATGAGGTTTATGATTCTTTGACCTCGTATGATAAGATGAAGCATCTTGTGGTTAAACCCGACTCTAAGGGAGAGGGTCTTATTGTTCGTGGGTGGCAAGACCGGAATGTTGATGATGATCGTGGAAGGACACAGGAACAGAATCCTCGCTGTAAATCTAAGGGTAGATCGAAGTCTTCGAACAGAAGTAAAACTTGTAACTTCAGCAAGAAGAAAGGGCACATTAAATTTGAGTGCTATAAGCTACAGAACAAGATTAAAAGGGAGGCTCTGAATCAAAAGGGGAAACAACCAGAAAATTCCGGTGAAGCTGATGTTGTAGAAGACTACAGCGATGGTGAACTTCTAGTCGCTTCTGTCAACAATTCTAAAGTGAGCGATGATCGTGTTTCAGAGTCTTAAAAATTTATATAAATAATGATCGAGCCTAAAAACTAATTATGACAATGATTGAGGCAAGCGCACCTATTAAACAGTAGTATAGTTTAGTGGCAAGACCGGATTGTCGAACCCAAAGGAACCAAAACTACTAATACTAACTTTATTTTTATTATTTAGCCTAAGAATTAAGGGATTTATTATTTAATCAAAAATTAACTAACTATTAAGCTAAAGATGCTAAGACAAAGAGAATGAATTAGGGAAAATACTTGTGGGAAAAACCAATTGATTAAGACAATACCCGAGGAAGAATCCACCTAGACTTCACTTGTTATTTAACTCTGAACCAGACGATTTATTCACTTGACTTGATCCGTAGGATTCCCTAATTTATATTAATACCTCTCTTGAGGCTACTAACGTCTAACCCTAGGTTGATTAATTGAAATCTCTTTCTAATTAAAACCCCTAGAATTGCATTAACTCGATCTATGAACTCTCATATTAGGTTTGACCCTAATCCGACAGATTTTCGTCATCCTATCTCTAGGGTTGCGATCAACTCCGCTTAATTATGCTAGATCTACTCTTAGACAGGGTCTATTCCTCCTCTGTCTAAGCACATCAATACTTGAATCAATATCCTAAAATATCAAAACAAGAATTAAGAACACATAATTAAGAACAAATCAAGTATTTATCATATAGTTCAGAAAATAATAACAAGATCCGTATTAGGTTTCATCCCCCCAAGTATTTGAGGGGTTTAGTTCATAATTATAAAAGAATACATCTCAGAAGAAAATATAAAACAAAACATAAGAAAAACCCTAAAACCCCTGAAGGAATTGAAGAGAAGATCCTCCGTCTTGAGTATAACTCCGGCTTCTTGAGATGAATCAATTGGCTTTCTTCGAGTAAATCCCACAATTCTGGCCTTTCTGGTTCGGCTCTTCGACCTAACTGGACACGCCCTTGAAGGTTGGCCTTTAGGGTGTTTATATAGGCTTTTAGAATGACTTTCTTTTCCTCTAAGTACCATAATCCGAGTGAAATTCAAACAAGTCACATTAGGGACAAGCCCTATGGCACACGCCCGTGTGAATCGTGGCCAGACCGTGTTCGTGCCTGTTAAGGAGGCACGGCCGTGTGGTCTTGGGCCCAGGCCGTGTCGATTTCGTAATTTGGCCTATTTACTCTATTTTAGGCCCGTTTCTCGTTCTTTTCATCCTCCGGTGCCCTCCTAAGTATAAAACATGAAATTAAAGGATTAGGAGCACCAAATTCCACAATTCAGGGAATAAATCATTCAAAAGTATGCTAAATGTGGGTTTAAAATATGTATATATTACGGTTTATCAAGCGATGAGTGGATCCTTGATTCGGGTTGCACCTTCCAAATGAGTCCCAATCGGGATTGGTTTGCAACTTACGAAACAGTGTCTGAAGGTGTTGTTTTGATGGGAAATAATGCTTCGTATAAAATCACAGGTGTTAGAACAGTTAAAGTTAAGATGTTTGAAGGACTTGTCAGAATACTTAGTGGCATACGACATGTTCCAGAATTGAAAAGAAATTTAAATTCGTTAAGTACTCTTGATTCAAAAGGGTACAAATACACAGCTGAAAGTGGAATTTTAAAGATTTCTAAACGTTCACTTATTGTGATGAAAGGGCAGAGAAAGACTGCCAAGTTATATGTTTTGCAGGGTTCTACTGTTATTGTGATGTAGCTGTCGCTTCCTCTTCCTTGTCAGATGATGATATTACTAAACTTTGGCATATGCGCCTAGGGCATATGAGTGAGAATGGCATGGCAGAATTGAGCAAAAGAGAACTTCTTGATAGGCAAGGAATTTACAAGCTGAAGTTCTGTGAGTATTGCATTTTTGGGAAGTAAAAGAGAGTTCAATTCACCAGAGGAATCCATAATACGAAGGGAACATTGGAGTATATTCATTCTGATCTGTGGGGGTCATCAAGAGTGCCTTCCAGAGGTGGAGGTAATTATATGCTAACTTTTATTAATAATTTTTCCAGAAAAATTTGGGCGTTCTTCTTGAAGTAGAAAAGCGATGTGTTTTTCGCATTTAAGTCTTGGAAAACTATGATTGAAAAACAAACGGGAAAACAAATAAAATACCTCCGCACAGACAATGGCTTAGAGTTTTGTTCTGATAAGTTTAATAAACTGTGCAAGTCAGAAGGGATCGTGAGACACTTGACAGTTCGTTATACTCCACAGCAAAACGGCATTGCAGAACGAATGAACAGAACAATCATGGAGAAGGTTCGATGTATGTTGTCAAATGCCAACTTACGAAAGTCGTTTTGGGCCGAAGCAGCCTCTACTGCATATTTTCTGATCAACCGATCTTCATCTGTTGCCATTGAGAAAAAAACTCCACAAGAGGTATGATCTGGTAATCCTGCTAATTATTCTGATTTAAAGATCTTTGGATGTCTTGCGTATGCTCATGTTGATAATGGAAAATTAGAACTGAGATCCATTAAATGTGTTTTTCCTGGTTATAAAGCTGGTGGAAAAGGGTATAAGTTATGGTGTCCTGAAAATAGAAAAGTTGTGATTAGCAGAGAAGTTGTTTTTGATGAAACTGCTATGCTACCTAACTTATCTCTTAAAGACACTTCCAATAAAGAAAATCAAAAGTAGGTGGAGCATCAGATTAATACAGAGTCGACTCCTCAAAACAGTACAAAAATTGAGAATAGAGTTGCTTCTTCACCATAATACTCTATTGCCAAAAACAAAACTAGAAGAGAAATTAAACCTCCAAAGAAGTATCCCGAGGCTGATCTAGTTGCTTATGCTTTAAATGTGGCTGAATATATAGATGCAAACCAAGAGCCATCTAATTATTCTGAGGCGGTTAGCTGTGAAGACTCAGAAAAGTGGATGTTTGCTATGCAATAGGAGATGGAATCACTCCACAAAAATAGAATATGAGAACTTTGTGAAACTTCCTAAAGGTAAAAAGGTTGTTCGCTGTAAATGAGTGTTTAAAAAGAAAGAAGGGACTCTAAGAGTTGGAGAGCTTAGATATAAAGCAAGGCTTGTTGCAAAAGGTTACAGTCAAGTTTCAGGAGTGGACTTCATATATGTGTTCTCCCCAGTTGTGAAGCATAGTTCGATTCGAGCTTTGCTTGGTATTGTGGCCATGCATGATTTGGAGCTTGAGCAGTTAGATGCAAAAACTGCATTTTTGCATGGAGAACTTGAGGAGGATATTTACATACAACAACCAAAAGGTTTTACAGTCTCAGAAAAAGAGGACTATGTTTGCTTGCTGAAAAATCCCTTTACGTTTTGAAACAGTCACCAAGACAGTGGTACATGAGGCTTGATTCCTTTATGACTTCTCATGATTTCAAAAGAAGTAGTTTTGGTAGTTGTGTTTACTTTAAGAAAAATAGTGATGGTTCTTTTGTGTTTCTACTTCTTTATATTGATGACATGTTGATAGCAGCAAAAGATAAATGGGAGATAATAAAGGTCAAAGCCCAACTAAGTGAAGAATTTGAGATGAAAGATTTGGGATCTTCAAAGAAGATACTTGGAATGGAGATTCTCAGAAATAGAAAAGCAAGTAAATTGTACCTAAGTTAGAAGGGGTACATTGAGAAAGTTCTTTGTAGGTTCAATATGCAGAGCGCTAAGCCTGTTAGTACTCCTTTAGTAGCCCATTTCAGACTTTCATCGGCTTTGTCTCCACAATCAGATGATGAGATTGAGTACATGTCACATGTTCCGTACTCTAGTGCAGTGGGATCTCTCATGTATGCTATGGTATGTTCACGTCCAGATTTATCATATGCAGTCAGTGCAGTTAGCAGATACATGGCGAATCCTGGCGAAGAACATTGGAAAGCAGTCCAGTGGGTTTTAAGATACTTACGAGGTACTGTTGATGTTTGCTTACAGTTTGGAAGAACTAGAAATTAAGTCATTGGGTATGTTGATGCTGATTTTGCTGGAGCCCTTGATAGAATAAGATCTCTCACTGGTTATGTCTTTACAATTGGAGGTTGTGCAATCAATTGGAAAGCTACTTTGTAAACTACAGTTGTTTTGTCTACCACTGAAGTTGAGTACATGGCGATTACTGAGGCTTGTAAATAAGCTATTTGGTGGAAGGGACTCTTTAGTGAACTCAATGAAGACCTTCAAATCAGCACAATATTTTGTGACAGTCAAGTGCCATCTTCCTTACAAAAGATCAAATATTTCATGAGAGAACAAAATACATTGATGTTGGGTATCATTTTGTTCGTGATATTATTGCTCGTGGTGATATTGTTGTGAGAAAAATTAGTACTGATGAAAATCCTGCAGATATGATGACTAAGTCGCTTCCTATAACCAAGTTTAAGCATTGCTTAGACCAGGTTGGTGTTCATTGTTGAAATTAAACCCTTAAGGGGTTTTATGGAAGAGGTGGAGAACTTGTTCGTTGAGAGTTCGCGATGAAGAACTTGTTCATTGAGAATTCGTGTCAAAGTGGAGATTGTTAGATTTAAGTGACCCGAATCCTTATTTAAATAAAATACTGTGGTAAAATAAAATAAAAGAAAAATCCCTATAGAACTACACTTCTTTTATTTTATTTTAGAATAAGGTTTTTTTAAACCTTATTAAACTCCATCTATTTTATATTGATTAGAATAAGATGTTTTAATCTTACTACACTCCTATTAGAATATGGCTTTACAGGCCTATAAATAGACATAGTATATTCCTCTTGTAATTAATTCGAATTCGACATAGTGAATTTTCTTCTCCTCTGCCCGTGGTTTTTTCTTTGAAAGGGTTTCCACGTAAAATCTATGTGTTCTTTATTTTATTTCTCTTTTCTTTGCGATATATTGTCATTACCAACATTCTATTTTATTTTCACAACAACTAAGAATAAGTTTCATAATATTAATATTTTCTGTCAATTGTACATATTTTTTTATTGGTATAATAACAAATTTATCTTTCGGTGTTTATATATTATCTGTAAATATTGATAGAGTGTAAATATATTGCAAGCTAAATTTGTTAAATTAAAAACCAAATTAATAGAATGTGTAAATTTTGAGGGTTAAATTTGTTACTATACCAATAAAAATATGTACAATTGACCAAAAAAATCAACATTGTGATTAATTATCCTTAGCCACTCATTTTTAAAATTGACCGAAATTAACTTATTCTATTTTTTTGAAAGGGATTAATTTACTCAATATCAGAATTAATAGAGATTAAAAAGTTATTTTTACCTAAATAAACAAGTGCTAATGTTTCAGATACATTAATTTAAACATGCAAAAAAAAAAAAAATCAAACCTATGAATTGCAATAATGGTGATAAAAGAAAAAAGGGTTTTAACTCAAGAGTATGTGCAAAGGGCAGCAAGGGTTTTGAAATGGCACAAAAAAATAAGGGTAAATTGCACTCAAAGATATTAAATTATTAATAAGTTCACATTTTGGTTACTTAACTTTAAAAAGTTACAATATAATCATTTAACTATTCAAAAATTTTCATTTAAGTCATTGGGCTGTTAAAACCATTGCTATATGGTCTTCTTTATTCGCACTGCCTAAAATCAACCGAAAGCTTTCCTTCCCTTTTTCTTCTATATTTCAATTTTTTTCATTAAACAACTTTAAATGTCACGAATATGCAAACCAATATCCAAACTAGTTTCTTCTTTGATCTCTGACACTGGCCGTCAAATTGGCTTGGATCTAAGGTATGTTCTTCTACTTGTTGATAGGTATTGACCCATTGTATCGATTGTCGAATCGTCGCTTGGAGCTCACTAACTAGACTTAATAAAAAACATAATAGCATAATGATTTAAATAAAAACTTTCTAATAGTTCAGTAAATTAAATGAAAACTTTCGAATAGTTTGATGACCATTTTGTAACTTTTTAAAATTGAGTGACCAAAACGTAAACATACTAATAGTTTAATAACCTTTGTTATAATTTACCAAACAAGAAAAAAAGGGTAAATTTTGATAAAGAAAATGAAGGGGGTCACAAGGGGATCATATGGGATCCCACGAGGAAATGAAGAGTGATATATAGGTAAATTGCATTTTGATGTGCAGATATGTAGACGGTGTTGTCCTTTGTTTTTATTTGTGTGATTTGTAGCAGCTTCTTTGTCTTCCTAGTTCTACATGATAAAGTTGTTTTACATTTCCATCTAGATGCCGGTCGAGTCTTAACTTGATTGGCATTGATATTGTTGTCAGTGCAAGAGGACGTGAGTTTGAGTGCACTGAAGTGCATTATCCTTCTATTTAAGGATTGAGGAGGGCCTAATTCTAGGCCTTATATGAATAAGAGCAGGCATGATACAAAAATATAATGAGATTAATGTTTCAAAAGGATTTATAAATGTTCTTCTTAATAATATTATCTCTAATGTTCGAACTTGAATATTCTCTTTGAGAGTAAAAATGTTTTATAATTACACCCAATATATTTTTTTGCAACATTTTATATAATTAGACATAGAGGGCTGCTAAAATTTGAACTCGAATTCTCATGTCATACTATATAATAATGTTATTACTAAATAAACATATTGTTAGCCATTTTACTAATAATAGACCAAGAGCTAAGGTTCATGACTAGCATTAATACTACATACATATGTAGTGAAACAATAATAGAATAGAATAATGATGGGCTCGAAACTTACTAATATTTTGACAAAGGCAAGCGCACCTATCGAACAGTAGTATAGCTATGATGAGTCCGGAATATCGTATCCATAAGGACTAAAATTACTAGTAATAACTATCTTTTTATTATTTAGCCTAATAATTAAGGGGATTTGTTTTAATCTAAAATTTAACTAATTAATTTACTATAAACGCGACAAAGAGTGAAGAAAATAATCGAATAAACCAATGAATAAAGACAATACCCAAGGAAGAATCCACCTAGACTTCACTTATTATTCTAACTCTGAATTAAACAATTTATTCACTTGTCTTGATCCGTAGAAATCCCTAAATTATGATAATATCTCTTTCGAGACTAAAAACATCTGACTCTAGGTTGATTAATTGAAATCCCTTTCTAATTAAAACCCCTATCGTCGCACTAACTCGATTTATGTATTCCCTTATTAGATTTGACTCTAATCCTGCAGATTTATGTCATCCTATTTCTAGGGTTGCAATCAACTCTGCTTAATTATGCTAAATCTTCTCTTAAATAGGGACTTTTGCTCCACTGAATAAGCACATCAATCTTGAATTAATATCCTGAAAATATTAAAGCAAGGGTTAAGAACACATAATTAAGAACAAGAACAAGTATTTATCGTGTAATTCAGATAATTAAATAATAAGATTCATCATAGGTTTCATCCTCCCTAGGTATTTAAGGAGTTTAGTTCATAATGTAAAAGGGAAACATCTTAGAATCAAGAAAACGACAAGACATAAAGAACCCAAAAACTTCTAAAGAACTTGATGGAGATCTTCAATCTTGGAGTGGATCTGCTTCCGAGATGATTCCGACGGCTTCCTTCGAGTAATTTCTTTGTTCTACTCTACGTGCTCCCTTTTTGTCATTTTCTAGTATGTATTTATAGACTTTAGAAGGCCCAGAAACCCTAAAAATTGGATTTTTCCTCGTAACAGGGAAGTAAGGTGCGAAACTGACACGGGCTGGCACATGGGCGTGTGGCGAGCCCGTGTGACTCACATGGGCGTGTGCCCAGCCCGTGTGGATCCTGAAAACTCCGATTTTGGCCCCTTTTTCGCTCCTTTTGCTCCCAAATGCTCTCCTAAGTATAGAAACATGAATTTAAGGGACTAGGAGCATCAAATTCACTAATTTTCATCATAAATCATCCCAAAATATGCCAAGTATGGAATTAAAATATGTTACATTTATGGTTTATCAAATAGAATGTGATTGAGTCAAAAATTAGTAACTTTATCTGGTTATGCTTTTGCAATGCACCACATGTTTCATTAAACTATATATAAATATTATACATATTTGAAAAAAAGCAATAAAAGAAGGCCAACCATGATATTCTTTTAAGCCATTCACATCTTTCCTTCCATTGTCGTAGAATTTGAAATAAATTATATGTTGTTGAGTCGAATCCGAATTATGCAATGAATACGAATAAAAATTAAGAAAACTGGATATAAATATTTATGTAAAAAAATCTTTCCGAAGATGATAAGAAAACTACGGGCAAAGCTTCACTAACCGGAAAAATATCGAAAGGGGAGTATAAGATGGAGAAATAAACCCTGAACCCGGAATAAAAAGTTTTCTTGAAATTCCCACAAACTCTCTTAATTTTGTTGTTATTTTAAACTATCTAGGGTTGCTAAATAACTTATTTATAGGCTGAAATTAATGTAAAATTATGACTAAATCATGCCTAGAATAATCAGAGTTTAACTGAGAAAAGATTATAGGGTTTAACTAAGAGAAGAAACCTGGTTAAGTGGGGAACACGTCGCCACGTCGTAAAGCCAGGTATCACGCCGTCAAGACAACAGGTTCTTTTCGTCGGGATGTGACGTGTCATGTCGTCGAGACGTCAACTCTGTTTCATCCGAAATGCAATGCACACTTCACGTCTGTCCCATATTTTTTATTTTCTTTTAAGAGATTAAAATAACTTATAATTAAGGTTTAAACTCTTTAACATTTTCATTATACTTTCTTATTAATAATTTGTCTCAAGAAAAGAATATATCCCTTACAAATATTATTTTTAGAAACTACTAATTGATCTCTTCCCATGCATAATTTCTATTTCCTTTAAAAAAAACATATAGAAATGGGTCCAAAAGACCTGCATTGCCTGTTTTCTTTATTATAAATTAAAAGAAAAAAAAAAGTTAATTTTAACAAAAGACTTTAAGAGAAGAGTTACATTAAAAGAAGTGAAACTACAAGATATGTCTTTTCTTTTTTTGCTCCCATTATCTTTTCTTTTCCTTTTTTTGGGCCTATTTTCCTTTTTCCCGTCTTCTTTTTTTCTTTCATCCCTTTGTTAAAGACATGGAAAAATTCAACTTCTTCTATGTCAAAATTAAAAGCTATATATATATATATATATATGCCATTACCCTACTACAAAACGTGTTCAGCTTTGTCATGTACAAAGTAAGTATATTCTACTGATATGATCATCAAGAATATCAGAATTATTTCAGAGAAAAAAAAAAGTACTTCCCCCACTCAGAAATAAAGATGTTAAAGGAAATGGCAATCTAGTTTGCATCATCTCAGCTTTATATATATAGCTTTATGTGATATGGAATGTGGGGTTTGAATGTTAGAATTGAATTAAATTAGTTGGTTGAATTAAAAATTGATGATTTGATCAACAACAGAAAAATAAGAAAAAGAATATTAATAGTTATGAAGTGATAAAAAATTGAAAACTTAGTTATTCAATTGTTTAAATAATTATGTTTTTTTAATAATTTTTTATTTTAATTTAAACTGACAATTGAAATTAAAACCGATGATCGGGCTAATTTAACTACCAATTCAATTATTACAATATTAAATTTAAGTAATGAGAAAAGAAAAGCTTTTGATCACTGTTTCAATGATGAAAACGTGACCAAACTTGAATTGCATTCAAGTATCAATAACATAATTAAAAAAATACTTATACTAAAATTTAATGGTTTTAAAAATGGTTACTTAAATTAACTTTTTTTATATAATATTGATGGTGGGATGGGCTAATAAAATTTGAATTGGTATCAAATAGGTTTTTGAAAAAGATTTTAACTACCATTTTATAGAAGTCAAGACAAAATAATATATATGTTAGTGGGTTAATTGTATTAGACGTTCTGAAACTATGTTTCAAATTCTAAATTGGTCTCAAACTTCAAAACGTTTTAACTGAATCTTCAAAATATCGTTACCGTATCAATCAGGTTTTATTAGCTTAGCAATTAAATTGAACAGTAAATGCGAACTTATGTATAATATAGAGCATATTTAACGTACATCAAATTGTGAACACATATATCTATTCCATTAACAATTTAAATTTGAAATGCTAAAAAAGAAAGAAATAACTAATCTAAATTCTATGAAATTGCTAATTCTTTAAAATATCAAATCGAGATTATCACACAATAAATAAATGTATTTATAATTTGATTTATGTATTTTCAATAAACTTTACGTCATACTCTAATTCACGTTTAACACTTGTGATTAAATTGATGAAACAAGAAGTTTAAAAACTCAATTAAAAATTTAGAAATCAATTTGAATTTTTTTTAAATGTATTTTGTGATAGAAGAAGAGAAGAGTGTGGGGAACATAAAGGCTGTTGGATCACATGCACGTCACATTATTCCTTTTTCTCCCTTCATCTTCATCTTCTCTTCTTTTTATAATTGTGACTGATAGAACGTTAAAGAAAAGTTGTTTTTTTCTTTCTTTGAAAAAAAAAAAACCCCACAATTCAAGGCTATTAGCTGCTCTTTCTCCTTAATCCAAGGGATTCTTTTATGTTTCGATCAGACCCCAAAATATTGGGTCCCCCATCCATCATTTCTTGCACACACACATATACATATATTTCAAAGTCCCATCTCCCACGTTCTCTTAATTTTACTCATCATTTCACTAGACAATAATAATGTAGGATATAAATTTTGTCTATTTTTACTGGGTTCTTTTTGTTTCATCGAAATTCGACTACAAATTATTGTATTTTGATCGGTTAATCATCGGGTGGGTTATGGGAAAATGCTATATACCCCTCGAATCATTTGGGTATGATCCGAGCAGTCCCTTTTTTATTTCATATTTTACTATAAATATATATGTGCAAGGAAGTATATATATATATATATTTCATCATAATCATACAAATATTATTGCCAACTAATTATCCACTATGCCGGCCGGTCAAATCATGTCGACCAAAAAGCTCCCAACTCAATTTCGTCTTCATTATTCCATGAACATTAATTATATTTGTTAGGTGCTAGCACAAATTTTACCATGAACTAGATTATGAGTTGAAATCTTATTAGACATAGTTATTTAATTTTTTAAATTTTATAAAATATTATGTTAGTATAATAGTAAAATTGTACTTTTATATTAAAAAAATTATGATTTATCTTTGGTTCTCTTTGGCTTAATTTTTTTTGATAGGTGGCTCATGCATCACATAGAGCTCAATTCGACAAAGCATTTTTATTTCTCGAACCCTGCCTCAATTTCGGTCTCTTGTTGGAGTAGAGAGACAAAACTTTGACTCAAACAAAAGATAATACCAATTATTATTCAATTGATTGTTCGATAGACGATATAT
This sequence comes from Gossypium australe, assembly GCA_005393395.2. Taxonomy (NCBI): domain Eukaryota; kingdom Viridiplantae; phylum Streptophyta; class Magnoliopsida; order Malvales; family Malvaceae; genus Gossypium; species Gossypium australe. Next base: position 143,681,516 of record CM016619.1, on the reverse strand, counting down.
TATCCCTCAACAATACTAATCCTCCCTAACATTTACACTCCCAGTAAAAGAAATAGAAAGTTTTCATGTTTGAATTTCATATATTGCATTTTCGACTACGAAATTTCCCAAAGTAACCAAATAAAATGTCAGATTATTGATTTGAATTTCATAAATCCTCTTTTTCCAAGTTTAGGTACGTATAGATTAAGTAGGTATAGCAATAAACTATGGGATTTTTATTGTGTTTTATGCATCATTATGCAAAATTAAAAAGAAAAGTAAAATATTCAGAGAAACGAGGAAAGACAAGACTTTGAAACTGTACAAATACAAATATTCCATTTTACATAGGTCCCCTTTTGGAACTGAGCAAAGAGCAATACTAAGGTATAGCCTCGTACCCGAGGCAGTACTGAGACTTGGGTGGGTATTCACAAAGATACATTGGGGTCCCAAAAACAATGTATATTATATATATATATTCGATTAAATTTTAATTCAATTAATATGTTATATGATTTTGAATATTTTTTTCTTCGATTTGGAAAATATAATATAATATATATATACATATATAATTTATTGATGTACCAAGATTAGATAAGTCTCATAACCAATAACAAATCTTAGCATCATATATATATATACATATAGTGTAACATCACGTTGGAGTCCCCAAGAACAATGTATGTATAAAATTTTTGAAAAGGAACAATGCTAGGTGACTGCTATTACTATTCTCCATCTTTAAGAGAGAACCTAAATACCCAAAAGGAGAATGAAGTAAAAATAAATAATAATAAATATAAAATAAATTTAGCTTTATAGGAAGATGAAGGTGGAAAATGGAATAATTATAACCATCATGTATTTCATATCTGCCTTTCTCATTGTATTCACTTTCTAAGGCATGATTAAAAAATATAAAAACAAAGAAAAAAGTTGATCAAAAAGCAAATTTATCTTCCTTCTTCTCCACTTTTTTATCTAATTCAAGTCCAAATAATGGAAACTTGTTTCCCAAGACTTGTAAATTATTAATACTAGAAAATTAATCGCGAAACTCGAAGTTTAGGGTTTATTATTTTTAGGGTTAATTACATTATACATCTCAAATTATGACCCTTTTTTAAAATTAGTCTTAAATTTTCAAGGTTATATTAATTAGGTCATTCTGTTACTAAAATCATTAGTTGTAAAAATCTTGGTTTTGATGTTTTCGAAGATTTTACACAAGCTTTATTGTTTACTCTTTTTCTTTTCAGTTTTACTATTAAAAAGTATGTGGTAACGTTTTATTTATCTTTAAAGTTTTTAATTTAAATTAGTTACATAAGATTTGACTTGTTATTTAACAATTAAATCAATGGTTTTAATAACAAAAAAAAACTTAATTGGTATAACCGATATTTTAAGGATGTAATTATAATATTTTAAAATTTAAGAACCAGTTTAAAATAAGTGACATAATTTGAAGATGTCTCATGCAAGGTTTTAATAACAAAAAATCTTAATTGGTATAATCAATATTTTAAGAATGCAATTAGAATATTTTAAAATTTAAGAACTAATTAAAATAAGTGATATAATTTGAAGATGTCTCATGCAGTTAACTCTTATTTTTATGATATTAAACTATCTTTTTTACATCGATCTTTGCATTTTTATTATTTCTCAGCTATGCCAACTTCAAACAGCTATTGAACTATTTTTTTAATGGGCTTAGGCCCTCAACTTTAAATGTTTTGGACTATCTCTATTGGGCTTAGTAAAGGTGAAAAAGCTGATAATACTTTTTATTTAAAGCGTATATGAAACAACATACAGATCTCGACACTTACGGGTGGCAAGGGAGAGACGTCGTGGAACTCGGGTCCTGCACAATGAAGGTTACATCAATGTCAAATATGTAAATGATCCTTGTGCACGAAAACTTAGTGTATTGGTACGTAATAATATCAGTATGTTTTAGTGTACTGATAATCATGGCATGTGCTATATTAAACCGGACACTATCAAGTCGAGACAACATGAAAATTGCTAGATAGAATGGAGAACAAAGAGATTAATAGTGACAACCAATTGAATATCTTAATAAAAAGAGGATGTAGGAATAATAAACATGCACTAAATTACATTTTGCTAATTTAATTTTAAAAAGTTGTAAAATGGTCATTGAAATATTCAAAAGTTTTCATTTTAGTTATAGAACTATTAAAATCATTACTGTATAACTTTTTCTGTTTGCACCACCTACACCGATCGGAAGCGCTCTTTCTTCTTCTGTTTTACAGTTTAATTTTGTTCATGAAAACAGCTTGAAATGTCACGAATTTGCGAACCAAAATTCAAACAAATTTCTTCTCCGATCTCTAACATTGATCGTCAGCTTGACTTGAATCTAATATATGTGTTTTTACTCGTTGATGGGTACCAACTTACCGTACCAATCATTAAATCGTCGCTTAGAGCTCGTTAGCCAAATTTTTTTAAAAAAAAATTTAACAGTCTAATGAGCATTTTATAACTTTTTAAAATTAAATAACTAAAACGTAAATTTATACCCTAAATCAACAACGAATTGTTAATTTTGATGTGATCCATGAAAACTATATTATTTTCTCAATTTAATGCATAAAAATTTACATAATTAAATAGTTAGAAATTTTATTTCGACAAATATTTTGTATAAACCTTTTTGTGACATGACTTATTTAATCAAATAAAATATCGTATCAGTTTTATTGCCCAATTAACATGAAGAAAAAAAAATAGAATGGGATCAAATATGTCAAGTTCGAAGACTTAATTACCTTTTTATGACACGACCAATGGTTATTTACATTATTCTTGTAATAGATTAAAAAATGGAAAATTTTCATTTCTTGGCTCCTTCAAAAACTTATTAATTTAAATTTAAGCTATTTTAACATAAATTTTTAGCTTTATTCTCTCGATTATTTTTTAAAATTTTATCTCGTCTTTCATAATAAAATGTTTCAAACTTCACCCCTGATTTTGGATTTATGCTTTTATACCTTTTATGTATATGATCATATTGAATTCAAACTGGATTTATGCTAAAAAAAGGGAAATATATATTTTGGTACATGAACTTAGTTCTAAGGTTCAAATTGGTATCTAACATTTTTTTTAGTTCAATTTAGTACTTGAACTTGTCTTTAGGGTTCAATTTGGTACTTAAAATTTATTTTGGTCCAATTAGATACCTGAACTTGGCTTCTTGGTTCAAATTGGTTCCTAAACTTGGTTTTGTAGTCCAAATTAATACTTACAGGAACCAATTTGAATCATGAATCTAAGTTTAGTTATCTAATTGGACCTAAAAAAAATTAGATACAAAATTGAATCTTGAGACCAAGCTTAAATATTTAATTAGATAAAAAAAACTCTTAACTACTAATTACAAACCTTAAAGCCAAGTTCATGCGACAAAATGTATATGTACAGACAAATCTGAATTAAACAAATGAAAATAAAAAATATTAAAAATGTAAAGCTATTGACAATCATTGCATCAATTTGAAAGTTGTGAATTCAGCGCGTTAATTGAGGCAGGCAAATAGGGGCATGGGGCAGTGATATGCTCAGCGTTGCAGTGGCTATCAGGTTTTTTTTTTTTTCTTTTCAATTGAGTCGGCAAATACTATCAAATAACATGTGATTTCTGTCCCCAAATGTACTTCCCCCCACAACAAAATGAATCCGCCTTAGAAAATCTTAAAGTTTCATCCATTTTTGGCCAAAAGCTCATCAATGGCATCCTTGTTTCTCAAACTACTGCTTCTTATCACCACAATGCTGCTCGGTACTGTCAACTCTCAGCTCGATCGAACCACCTACCAGCTCATGACTGAGGACGAGCTCGAATGGCTTTGGATGATGTCGGGTACCGAAGAAGGTAGCAATGGCATTGATAGGAGATCACTTTATAGGAAACACATTCGATATTACATTTCGTATGGTGCACTCTCGGCCAATAGGATTCCATGCCCGCCTCGTTCGGGAAGGTCTTATTACACACCCGATTGTTTCAAAGCTAGAAAGGCTGTTAATCCTTATACCAGAGGCTGCTCTAGGATCACTCGTTGCAGGAGGTAAAAAAGAAAACATTGTTTCATGTTCCATTTGATTTTTGTATGGCTCTTTTGTCTCCCTCTATTCCACCCATTGTTACAATATGTTTTTTTTTTTTTATAAGTGAAAGGTTTACAAATTTACATGCTTGATTAGCATTGTTACAATATGCTGAACTTTGCTTTGAGATCTTCTATATGATTTTTTGCCAAGTAACCATGATCTTTCTCTGACTCTAGCTGATTGATTTCTCTTGCAATGATTAAGCAATGAAATAAGATCAGAATGCAAGAAATAATGTGTCGTTAGATTTAACTTGGTGATGGTTGGGAAAAAAAATAGATTTGTAGAAATCAAAATCATAATCAACATTTTTAGTAAATCCATAAATGATAAAATTATTATATCGTGTACTTAAAATATGAATCAAGAGAATGGAACACATTTGGTGGTTAGTTTAGACAGCACTTGCAATGAGAGGATTAGCTATTATTCTCGACGATAAATAGATTGATTTTGACCCCAAAAAATATAAACTAGATTTGGATTCTAAAATTTAAAGCTCAAACTCAAATTAACCCGTTTTTAAGTTTATAAGATGTTATTCTTTTTCATTTCATTTTTTTTTCATTTTTATTTTATGTTATTTATATTATAGTAAAATCAATTATATAACATTACAATTTAAATATTAAAAAGTAAGTTATGCCATTATCTTTAGAAATTTAATTAAAAAATATATTTTTATATAATGGTAGTAAAAGTTATATATGATTTTAATATTTTTATTTTAAAAACAAATAAAAAATAATATAAATGTGATTAAACGAGTTTAGATTAATCATTTACAAATATAGATAACTTTTAATAAAATTTTAAATCTATATTTGGACTGAGCTAAACTTAGGCAATTATATATGTTATTGATTGATGAATGGGCCTGACCTATGTACAACTTTACTCTGATTCATTGGAGAATCAATTAAAGGCTACAATCTTTCAAATTTTTAATAAATTAAATTTTTTAATTTCTTCTTTGAGATGAAATTATTATAGAAGGAAAAAGAAATTAATATATTAAGTTCAAACTTTAATTATGAACAATCAATCATAATTAAAGCGACAAAAGCCAAATTAATCCTAAAAGAATCGGACACAACGTATACACATAAAATAAGAGAGAGATCCACATATTACACTTATAAATAGTAAGACTCAAACTCAAACTAGAGGTGTGCATGGGCCGGGCTGGGCCGGGCCTGGTTCGGGTCGGGCTCAACTAAAAATTTAGGCCCGTTCATTGGGCTCGGGCCGGGCCGGGCCCAAAAAATGGGCCTAAAATTTTGCCCAAGCCTGACCCATATAAAAATACTAAAACCCGGGCCCGGCCCGACCCGCCCGTATTAATTTTTTATATTATTTTATATAATTTTTAAATATATATAATACATCAAAAATATTAAAAAAATCAAAATAAATATTTTTCAACAAATTGAAAATAAATTTTAAAAAATATGTAGACTTAAATAACACTAAAATAGATGCAACTTAACAAGCAAATGCCTCTAAAATAATAACAAAATTAACAAATGTCTTTAAAATAATAACAAAATTAACAATAAAATAAATTTTATATAATATCTAAACAATAACAACAAAATAATAGAAACATAATAGTAAAATGGTAGCAAAATAAAGAGAAAAACAATAAGAAAATAATATTTAAAAAATAATTTTTTTGCCTTTAATGAATTCGGGCCGGGCCGGGCCAAAAATGCCTTACCCGAGCCCGGCCCATTTTTTAAACGGGCCTTATTTTTTTGTCCAAGCCCATTTTTCGGGCCTATATTTTTGCCCAAATCCTCCCACATTTCGGACGGGCCTTCGGGCCGGGTCAGACCGCCCAACCCATGGACACCTCTAACTCAAACCCTTAATATTCAAGTTCTCAACCTTTGCCTACTATAACTAGAATTATATTAATACATAAGTACATCAATTAAAAAACTGCTTAAGATGCTCTCAAAATTCGAAAATTAACTTATTCCATTTGCATTTTGAGATTTAGTCCTTATATTTTAATTAGAATAATTTGACTTTTCATATTATTAATTAATTCAAATTGTTAATAAAAGTACTCACTTTATTAATTCAATTCAATTTTAAGTATAATAGCTTTAAAAAAAAACATTTTAAACTTTAATTTGCTTCATCAATGATAGATAGCTTAAGCTAACAAAAAAATGAGTTAATTGTCACCAAGAGATATCAAGTTTGCAATATTTAAAGCATAAGGAAAGCAATGTTTTGTATTTGAGAATTATCTAATTTAATAATAAACATGATTTTTTTTAAAAAAATGTTTTTGTTTTTATTTCTAACTCATCGTGTGTTGAATTATATTTTTATGTAAAAAATAGGATAAATTTAAGTAATGTGTAAACATTAAGAGCTAATTTTTTAAAAAATAAGATAAAATTGACACAATATGTAAGTGTTGAGAGTTAAACTTGTTATTATGCCAATTTTAAAAATGTCATGATATCCTACTGTTAGCCATTTAACGACTAGTGACCAAAAAAGAAAAAGTCAAATGGTTGGATGATCATTTTGTAATTTTTTATAGTTGGGTAATCGAAAAAGAAACTTACTCAGTTCAGTGTCAACCAATGAAGTTTACCCAATATATTAATAGTAACATAACATATATTTAATTATTTTTTTAAATAGTAAAACAAGTTTTTTTGGCAGGTCAAGTTAGGCTTGGTCTTGAAATTTTTTTAAAATTAGATCTTGACTCGACTCGATCATAAACAACTCTAGATAAGGGTATAGAAAGAAAAAAGAAATTAAATTAATTTTTTTATACAATGCCTAAAAGTGTTTATAACCCTTCCCAACCCTTAAATAGGAATAAACATGTTTCAACACACTCAAGTCCAATCTTCTTGCATTGACAACAATATTAATACCAATCGAGCTAAGACTCAGTCGGCATTATTAAATTAAGTTTCAGTTATGAGCCATCAATCATATTTGAAGTATCATTTGGTTGCAACTCATATAAAACTCAGGTTTGACACTTTTACAAGCCCATTTAATTGAATACTTTATGGGAGAATATTTAATGCACCATCAGTGAATACATCTCATGCACCGTCAGTTAATAATAAATAACATAAATAAATATAAAAACATCAAATCTGAAATTTGAAACCCAAAATCAGAAATCTAAAAGTCAAGAATCAAAACATAAAACTTAAAAAGTCTAAACCCAAAATCTCAAATTCGAAACTGAAAGCTCAAAAGATAAACAAAATAATTATAATTAATATTTAATTATGTTTAAATAAAATTAATGATATTTTATATAGAATAATTTGACCTTCATGTAGTTAATCCAAATTATTAATATAATTTATTATCCCTCTTAAAGTGCTGATGTAGATTCTTTTTTCAAAAAAGAAAATTACATTTCAACCAAATGTTTAATGATACGGTTAAAAGTAAGGTAAATTATATCATTGGTCACAAAATTATGGGTAAATTTTCATTTTGTTCAATAAACTAAAAAAAGTTACAAGTTGATTATTGAACTATTAAAAAAAATTCATTTAAGTAACTAGGTTGCTAAAATCGATGCTATATGGATTTCTCTGTTCACACTACCTGCACCAGACGAAAGTTGTTTTTGCCCTTCTTTTCTACATTTCAATTTTCTTTCATGAATTAGCTTTGGATGTCAAGAATCTACGAACCAAAATTCAAACAACTCTTCTCTCCAATCTCCGACATTGACCGTCAGTTTTACTTGGATCTAAGGCATGTTCTTCTACTCATTGATGGGTACTGATTTGCATACTGATTGTCGAATCGTAACTTGGAGCTCACTGTTGGAATTAAAAAAAAAACTTAATAGCTCAATGACTTAAATAAAAACTTTTGAATAAGTTAGTGACTTAAATGAAAACTTTCAAAAAGTTTAGTGACCAAATTGTAACTTTTTTAATTAAGTGACCAAAATAATTACTTACCTATAGTTTAGTGACTAAGGTGTAATTTACCCTAAAAATATTCCCATGTGAGCACTTGTACGTGAATAATTAATGATATTAATTATTTGAATTAATTAATAACGATTTGAAGTATAGTAACTAAATTCTAAATTTTGCTGATTGAGTCTTTGTTCAATTAGCATGAGTATTGTTACCAATGCAAAAAGATATGAGTTTGAGTGCGTTGAAGCACATTATCCTCCTATTTATCGGTTGGGAAAGGGCTATAAATAATTCTAGACATTATCTTAAAAATAACAAATATGATCAAAACCTATATTCGTATTTCACATATATTTGTATTGAATAATATATAACAATTAGACAAAATGCTAAAACAAAACAATTGGAATTACAAATCGGTTCTATAACAGTTGTCTATGCCACTTTTTCCCTCATATAAATATAAACAAATTCCTACCAAAAGTTGTTTAAGAAGACATATTCGCCATGATTGATTCTAATAATGCATTTTGAGATCATTTTAGTGATTGATTATGGATCATTATTATTTCTCCTTAAAAAAAAAAAAAAACTGAATCATGTTCTTTTGAATAAGCAAACCATGTGCAGAAAAGAATAGGGCATCCACATGTCTCCATAAATTTCATAAATAATTACACTTTTAATTTTATGTTAATTTAAAAATTCCATTCAATTAATTCAAACTTGAATTCAAATTCGATATTGTTGAATTTTAACATAAAAATAAATATCACAAACCTATAATTTGAACCCAAAATACGTAAACTTAAAGCATCCTAAATTCGAAATTATTTAAATTTAAAAGCGATAAAAAAACTATAATGACCTGACCTAAAAATAGGAAGTGATGATGTAAATTCTTTTAAAAAATATCTTTAAACTTCATTTTATTGATGTTATGGGCACTTTAACGAGAATAATTAACTAGTTAATAATTTAAACTAAACTTATAATATTAAAAATAAAAGTAAGTTAACAAAATTAAAAAAATTAAATTAAATAAAAGATCAATCTATATATAATTAAAGAATCTCAATTTTTTATATAGTAGAAGGACTCAAACGGTAATTTAACCTAATAATAAAAGTAAAAGTTTTTGTTGATTCCTTCAAGCACAATCTTACTCAAGCACAACTCATACTTTACTCAAAACATTTAAGACTTTCTTATTATTACAAACTTTTGTAACGTTACAATCACATAAAACAATGAATATATATATATATATATATATATCCTACTTTTACATTAGTAAAAATTATATCAAATCTTCAATTGATATCAATTTCGTGTTGATATAAATTTTAGATATAAATTCGAACCGTATTAATAGTAAATGCAAGATTTCTTGAGGGAAATGGGGAGATTAAGTTTCTTGGGATCGAAAGTTAAATCACATTGGATTTTCTTGTAGAATTTTGGCTTAACCAATTTGCCTAACACGTAAGCTCTGGATCGGACAATGAAATTGAGTTTAAGTGAAATTGGAACCGATGTTGTCCCTGTCGAACTGCTTAAACTTGCTCCACTTCCGTACAATGGAACCTTGTTACCCGTCACCGTTATGGATACTGACCTTTGGCTCTTCCTTGATTGATAAAATTTCTTCATCTGAAATAAATTCGAATTGGGTTAATTGCATAAAACATCCCAAACCATTATTTAGATTCTAAATTAGTTTATAGAAATGTTTTGACTAAGTGGTAAAAGTACTAGTATTGGATTAATCCGTACTTAATTGTTAGATACCAACGTTGATAATTGCAAAGGCAATGTGTTATGTAAATAGTGTCAATTAAATTGATAATGAATTTTTGACTCTTAGGAAAAGTTAAGTATTGTCTGATTGGAGTCAATAGATCCCTCAACATGTTCGATATTGTCTTCGATGGGATATTTGTCTCCTGACTTTGTGAATGCCAGAACAGGCAACTAATTCACAAAGCAGGAATGCTTCATTAGATGCTTGAATAAGCAAACCATGTGCGCCTAGGCATTTGGTAGAGCTGGAAGACAAAACCCATTCAGGAGACAATACCGAACTTATAAAAGGGTCCACTGACTACAAACAAACAACACTTCATAGACTTTCTGAAAGAGTCGAAAATCCATTAACAAAAAATTATGAAGACTATTGCACTTTACAGATTTCTTCCACGTGTTTTAAATATATTCTACATCATATTTGATACGACATTTGACAATGAAGCTAATGGTTAAGCTGATCGACGAACCTACTTCAAGGTTTTTAGAATCGGATTGGTGGTTGAACCAATTAGACCATCAATTCCCAATTCGATCAGTTCGTCCAGCTTGATTAAATATATTAGTAAAAATTTATAAAAACTTAAAAATAGAAAAAACGAATTCAATCAATTCAACCAATTTTTTATCTCAATATAACTGATTCCAAGCGGTTCGCGAGTCAACAAGTCTAACCCCTCTCTCCAGACCAGTACCTCGGTCTATTCTTAGTCCGGTTTAAACAACTTTGCCTATATGGGACTAATTTAAAATCTCTGATATATTTAAAGGACTAATGATAAAATTATCCCCTTTTGGTATGTAGTTCTTTTCCGGTAAAGTGGACTTACAGTTCCCGAAGCAATGTTGATTTGAGAATACGACAGATCTAAAGGAGATGAAGTGACATGAACGCCAAAGAATGTTCCTGTGTTACGATAAATCATTTTCACGGTGGAATTCATAGTGATCATATCGGTTGAAACCCCAGTGAAATCTGAACCAGCTTGGATCTTGAATTGCTCAAATTTTATACTCTAAAATGAAAACAAAGGACCAAATTAAAAACAAAATCAAACAATAAACCCATTTCGTTATTCGATCTAAAAGAATTGAATCATCAAAGTGCTTGAAATTTTTTACCTTCATTGTGATTTTGGGTTTCTGGGGTTTACTAGCTCCCCATAAAATCAAAGAAAACATAGAGAAAAGAACAAAGAATCCAACAACAAAAGCTAATAAATAGCATCTTCGAGGGAGACTTTTCTCACGTTCTTCACTTTCAAGTAACCCTTCTTCTTCGATCACATCACAATCTTTCCATTGTTTATGATGTGATGATGATGATCCTTTCCTGTGACCCGATTTAGATGACCCGTCATTAGGTGAAACTTTGCGGGAACCGGGTTTGAGAGGCCCGGAAAACCGGCTTGATGAGGATTCGCGTGAATGACGGCCAACGGAGGAATGGGAATGCGGCGGTGAACCAGTGGGACTGAGAATTGGGGTGGAATGGAAGGACGTCGTGGTTGTTTTCTCTCCGTCGTGGGAATCACGTGAAGGACTTTGTACGTAGTAAACGGGACGCCGTGGGGACCTCGTCGGTGACGACGGGGCGAGGCTTGTCACATCTGAGTCGGTCTTGGCGTGCATTTTTCTTTACGTCGGCGATTTTTACTACTCAACGGTAGCCAACACTTTATGGAAATGTTTGTCAAGTGAATAAATTTAAGTATGAGTGGAATGCAATTTTAATTCTGCTTTCTAGAAGTGAAACTATTTGTTACTTCTTATTAGTTTTAATGTTGAATTTAATATTTGAGTGTAGTTACTGTATTCAAATTAGTAATTGGATTTTTTTTTCCAATTAAAAACTCGAGTTTAATTTCGATATTCAATTTGATATTGAGATTTTTTCTTATGATTTTTTTTATTTTAATATGTGTTAAATATTCATTGGGTAACGTGATGTCTTTCGGGTCAAGTATCAAATTGAACATTGAATTTAAACTTAAGTATCAATTTAGGAAAAAAATTAAGTACCAAATTAAATATTTAAACAAATTTAAATATGAAATATATATTAATCTAAAATAAAATAATACAAAAAAGATAAAGTGGGAAAAAAGCAGCAATGTTGTTTGAATTGGACTAAACCAATTAGATCGAGAACTTATTGAGGTATCAGTCCGAAGAAGGGTATTGAATTGATTGACACGGGAACCGATATGGATCAATTGTACTAGATTAAAAAACGGTTGAATTGGGCGATTGAACCGAATTTTATTATTTTAATGTATTTTTATTTTTTATAAAATTTTAATAATTTATTTAATTAAACCAAATAGATTAACAAACTGATAACCTAACCAGTTTGATCACTTGTCTAATTCTAAAAACCTTGATACCGCATCATCAAACTATATTATTTTATATGGAGAGTAATCCCCATGTCCTGGTATAAAATTAAATAAAAAATTAGAGTAGCTTTTAGTTTTACATTCTTTCGTTTTTTTTTTACAGTTAACATTTTAATTCCTGCACATTAAATAATAACATTAGAAAAAAATGACATTTTAATACCTACACGTTAACTTTGACATGGCTTTAAGTTAACATGACTTTAAATAAAATATTAAATTCAATTAAACAGATTATTAATTTAAAAAATAAAATGAAATAGTGTAGTTTAATGATGATTGATATCAACCAAATTATAAAAAAAATTTAAATATAAAAATGAACAAATAAAATTTAAAAAAATTGAAAATAAAGCAAAATGAATTTCATCGCTCTTTAAAATTGTTGTTTAATTTTTTAATTTGATTTAATACAACGTTAATTATAGTTAAGCGGTGTTATTCCATTAAACTAAAATTACAGCTTTCCAAATATGTTAGATACTCCTCCTTCTTCTTCTTCTTTTTTAAATAAATACATAAAACTAAATTAAACTAACTCCAAGGAGGGTCTTCATATAGCCTTAGACCCGTTTTTCTTTCGCGCACGAACTTAACAAGACTATCTGCAAATAAATTATTTTTTCGAGGGATATATAGAATCCTCCAATAATTTATCTTTGTAATATCGGATGGATTCTTTTAATTAGGGTAGAATTAAATTCACTAAAGAAACTTTTTTGAATTGCATTAACAACTTTGAAGCAATTAGATTTAATTAAAACTTCAGACCATCCAATACGCCCCATAATTCAGCCTAAGGAATAGTGCAATTTCCTAAGTATCTGCCGAAACCAATTATCCACCCCCATTATGGTCACTTACTAAACCTCCAACCGCAGCGAAACTTTCCTCGAATCTGATCGATCCATCTGTGTTCAACCGAACTTAATTGCTAGCAAGATGAGAAATACCTCTGAATGAAGGCTTTTTATGAGAAGGAGGCTTTGATGTTGAGGTATACTGCCTTGCCCAATTAAGAGGAGCTTTGAGTGTATCATTCAAGTTCCAAGAAATACTTTGAAAGGTGTAACATGTTGCGATTTTTTCAAATGCGCCATAATTCCAAATAAGCACGACTAATCTGTCACATTCAATAAGTATGTTGCTTTTCACAGCATAGAGATTAAAATAAACAGTAATAAACTTCAAATTAGTGAAAAAACAACAGCCATGAATTCTTCATCTGATTCAAAGGCGTTCATTGAAAATGGTGAAAGGCAAATTTCCAGGTCTATACTTCCTCCACCTTCACGTCCTGGATACGATGAAACATTCCGATCGAACTTATGAGCAGATCCACTTCGAACTGTCAATGCTTTCCCTAACCCAAACTCATTTCCGTATGTATTGAATCTTGGAGAGCCTGTCATCACTACAGTTTGTGGGTCAAAAAGATGAGAAATCTAGTGAACAAAAGGTGAACGTAGCCAATATTCATTGACGAAGCCATGCACTGAATATTTGTAATATTTGATTTAACGTCACATTAGTTATTATCATATTTTTCCATTTATAATAAATTTAACATGCAGGGATTAAAATATTAACTTTTCAAGTGTATAACAATTAAAATGTTCTTTTTAATAGAAGTTTATGATATAATATAGAGTTGTCGAAAATTTTAACCCTAAAAAGCAAAAAAGTGGATGGGGACATTTTCACATATCAATTGCCTCATTTAACTATACCCTTTAAACATTATTTTGAGATTTTTAATTTTTTTTATAATCGGACAGTTAACGGAGTTTGTGCTCATAAAAGTATTATAAAAATTTTTATATTAAGAGTCAAATTATATTTTACTTATTTTATTCAAAAAAATGACCAAATTTACATGTCACGTGTAATTAGCTGGTTATTCTATCAGTTGCACATGCTTTTAACACTAGAAATAGATAAAGTTTTTAATAGAATGGACCAGTTTGCTCTTTCAGCTAGCATACAAAAACTAATTTACCTATTTTTTAAGTAAGGACACTCTATGATATTTTTACTCCATTTAAACACTTAATTTCTATGTGCCATTCACATTGATACCCTCTTTTGGTTGGTTAGAACAGGTTAGAGAGTTATTATTGGTCCTTCTAACTTTGTCTCCTAATATGGACCTTAGGCAATCCCTTTTTCTCATAGAATAAATTTGAGAGTTTTTATTTTTTATTTTTATTTTTTCTATGTATGTGTGAAGCATATTATGAGAGAAATCTTGTTATTTTTGAAGTATTTGTTTTCTTTCGAGCTTTCCTGGAATTATTTCAAGTTTGTCAAATCCAATTATTGATGTTTTTAAAAGTTTCATAAGATTAAGTTCAATCATTGACATTTTTATATACAAATTATGTAAGGTTTCATAAACTAATTTTATTGTATTCTTATTTCAATTTCGATATCTTTATTAGTTATATATTTTATTTAAATTTAATTTCTTTATTTTTATATTCAATTCATTTTAATAAGAGCCCAATCGAAACTAGCTAACATTTCTAATTTATATTTAAACTATTTTTACTTTAGTTTAGTATCTTGTATTCGAAGTTAGATTCGATCGCACCAATAATTTTTGGTTATATGACACTCTAATCAATAAAAAACCGGCACGTAATTAAATCGACATGTTTATTAATGTGTAACCGGTTATTAATTAATTTTTAATTGATTTGAATTTTCATTGAATAAAATTGATTACTTTTTCTTTAATTTCTTTCGGACTCAAATGAAAATTAATAAAAATAATTTTAGAAACCGATAGCAGCACCATTGTTGGCTGCCGGCCGTGATCACCGGTGGTCTTATCCGATCAAAATTGAACCCAATACCCCCTTTATTTCAAATTTTCTTATTAAGAAAATCATTATGTATTGAGAAAAAATTAGGAAAAAAGAATCAATATTAAGATTTCTTTTCAATTTACACCTAATGGCAACAGTGTATACAACCTTCTCATTTCCAGCAAAATATATTAACGATTTTTTATTTATTTATGAATTTTCATCATATTATCTTTGTTTTTGATATTTTGATTATTCATAATGTTTTATATTGATTAATATTGTGCAGTTGTCAACGTTAAACCAAAGAAAAGTTGTTTAATATTGCGTAAATAGTGAACTTAGTATTTACATTTTAATTTGGTTAAATAACAGGAGTGAAAAAAGAGAAGATAGGGTGATTTTGAAGAAAGTTTTGGAATAAGGAGACCGAAGAATTTCCGGAAAAGAAGAAGATAAGTTATGGACTCATTAGTGTCTTTCCTCCCTCAAATAGAGTGTCTGAACTTACGTAGGATTATTTTTACTATAATTATATAACAAAATTTATTTAGTTAAATTTTGTTATTAATTTTGTATTACGTTTAAAAGTGTAATTTTAGTCCATATTCTCTAATTACACTATTATTAGTCTTTATATTTTTTAAATTTCAAAATTTTTGTTTTGATACAAAGGACAATCATTAAATCTATAACTAACATACATTTTTATTTGAGTAATTTCATACATGATCATATTTTTGCTACAACAACTTTTGAAAATAACAAAACTTGTTACAATTATTGTTCCATCAAAACTGAAATTTTAAAACAAAATAAAAACATGAAACGCACTGGACGAACAACATCAAATGGGTGAAGAAACAACAGCCATGAACTCTTCATCTGATTCAAGAGCTTTCATTGAAGACAGTGGAAGGCAAATTTCCATGTCAATACTTCCTCCACCTTCAAGGCCCGGATACAGTGAAACTTTCCCATCAAACTTATTATCATGTCCACTTCGAACTGTAAGTGCTTTCCCTAACCCAAACTCGTTTCCATACGTATTGAACCTTGGCGAGCTTCCAATAAGCACACTTCGTGCATATAAATGTGTAAGACACTGGTAAACGAAAGGTGAACGAAGCCAATCATTGACGAAACCACGGACTGATTTGTCTGTGTGGTTAACCACGACTTGGTTCAATTTCCAAGCAGCGCAACCGAGACCATGTTCAAGCAGTTCACCAGCTGTGGTCATTACTGTCTCGGTTTGAAATGAGTTCCCAAAGTAATTAGGGGATAATGGTGGTTCAAGTCTTGACCTATTGTTCATAGCCAACGTGCAAGCAGTAACAGTTTCACATGGAAAACGACGAGCCTTTGTTACGGACAGCCACACAAATGCAGATAAAGCCTGAAAGGAGGAGATTTCGGTGGTGTTAGATTCTACGTTAGCCTTTTTTTTGAGCTTTGCAACGGACTCGGCTGAGAAATGGAATATTCTCTCTAAAACATGGGGTGCTTCTAATCTGGTGATGAACTCATCTTGGTGACTGAAAGGAAGGGTAAGCAATGGGCCATTGTTACTCTCTGGACACCATCTCTCCAACACTGGGGGGCGTGAGATTTTTATATTATCTCCTTGGGCTTGAAATATTTCGGATAATGTGTTGATGAAATGGCAGAAGGTGGTTCCATCGGCAACAGCATGGTTCATGGAAACACCTATGAACACCCCATCTACCAGCTCAGTGACCTGAATCGATAACAAAGGCTTGGTGTGACCATCATAGTTGATTGCTCGATCATGGTCAAAGAACGATTGAACAACCAACGGAACATAAGTAGGGGAAACAATGTCGGACACCGACATATCAACAGCCGCATGTATTAATTTGGCTCCTGGGCTGTTGTTGCAATCGACAAATACGAGATGAGACTTTGGATTTTGTTCTATTTTTGTTGCAAGCCGACCTGCTAAGGGATAGAAATGAAGGAGGGCAATGGAAAGGGATTTCTTGAGCCTCCCCAAGACCTTGTTGATCATTTTTTGTTCACAATAATCCCCTGGTGGTGGTTTAGCAAAGAGAAGACCCCTTTGGATGTAGTGTACGGAAAGCATGACAAGATCCCATGTTGTGAGGTAAAAGGGCTGTTTTGATTGTTCGGAAACATCATGTGGTTGAACAAAACATTCTGAGATGATTTGAACTGTTGATGAATCCATTTCTTTTGTTGTTGTTGTTGTTGCCGCTCAAAAAGGAAAAGATAAATTCCTGACAAAACCAGTATCTTCCAATCAGATATCACACCTAAGAACTTTTTATTTTTGACAAAAGAATGAAGAAAACAGAATATATAAACTTGAAGCTCTCGTTGTCAGCCAAAGATAGTAATAAATTGGAGGAAAAAGAGAAGAAAAAGTTGCAGGGAAGTGGATAGGAACATTTTCACATGCCGTTGCCCGCGTTGTTAGATACTCTCTTCTTTTACCTCATTTTGTGGAAAATAACTTATGAAAAACATTTTGCGCATCATTAGTGTTTTTTTTTTTTATTATGAAAAAACAACAAAAAATAATTTATAAGTAAATCGAAAATGTTAGAGAATTTTTATTGGTATATAAGAAAAAGTATTTATTTTTTTAGTTTTTCTAACTTCGCCTATAAATAGAGATCTTCGGCCACCCTTATTTATTATTGAATAAATTTGAATAAATTTGAATTTTTTTTATTATATGTGTGACGCATATTGTGAGAGTAACAATGATTTTTCTCTTATTATTTTTGAAGTATTGGTAATTTTTCAAATATTTTTGAATTCGTAAGTCTTCAAGTTCTCCAAGCCTAATTATCATGTTTTTAGGAGTTTTTCTTCTGAGTTTCATAGGGGTCTAAGTTCATTCATTATCATTTTTTATATACAAGTTATCTAAAGGTTTCGTATGCTTATTCTATCCTATTTTTATTTATTTCAATTTCAGTTTCTTTATTGCTGATTTATTTTATTTGAATCTGACTTCTTTATTTTCATATTCAATTAATCTTATTTGGGGTCCAAGTCTGAACTGGCATCACTAAAATTGATATTGGTAGAATAATCAAATTCAAGTATCAAATTTCGTTAATTTCGACTTTTTTTCTTTCAATTTCAAAATTCAAGACTTATGAATTTTTTTGTTGCTAAATCTTGGGATTTTGTATAAAAAATGTTATTACCTACTGTTGATGTTTGCTTAATATGAAAACAATTAATGGAAGTGATTGATTGTAGTGGTCACTACGGCTTGGCACTGTGAAAAAATTGTGCAGACAAAAACAAAGAACACCAAGAATTTATTTACTCAGATCAGTTTCTCTACGTCTATGAAGCCTAGCTCAGTGAGTAATTCCACTATCTTTAATCCACAATACAATAAGTGATTCACGCTCTATCACTTTTCAAGAATAGAGATCTCACCTTTGTACCTAAAGGCTAGAACTTGTAACACCTTAAACCCGGGCTAGAAGTATAGACCGAATCTCGAAAGTCACATTGATCACCGAAGTGATCATAGGTAATTTTTTGCAAATCAATTTATATGTCGGTTCATGATACTTAATAGTTTAAAACCAGTTCGTAAAATTTCCGTTAAGATAGTATATATAAATATGAGAGGAATAAAAACGATTAAAACTTAACTCGAAATTTGTACCATAGCTTTATAAAAACCTTACAGTTCAAATCCAAATATTCAAATAGATACTGAAAATGCACACTGATATTAAATTAATTTCCGAGACCTCCTCACACCGAGTCTGGCGTCAGAAATCAAAAAAGGTACCTGAAAAGGAAACACTAAGAGGGGGTGAGCTACACGAGCTCAGTGTGAGTCTGAATCAAGACCAACAGCAAAAATACAGTACGCAACTCCGTATCGAACAACTACAAATATATATATACAGATGCAGAAGATAACTCTGGAATCAATGTCCCAAAGGAACGTAACATCTCAAACACAGGCACTCAGTCATATGTATTTACAGTCAGATAGCCTAGCAACCAGAATGCTCAAAAAGATGCATATGAAAAGCAATCAACCAATGAAAACCCACCCATCCAGTCCCCCGATCACACTACATAAGAGCTGTTTAAGATCATCCAACCGAAACACACCACGTAGGACCTCGAAACCCCCATCCAACCCTACACACCACATGTGGACTGAGCCACTCAGATAATAATACGCAGCAGAGCTGACATATATGCAGTACAGTACAATGCGGAAGTGCACTGTACAGTCGCGTTATAGTGAACTGCCTGATCAGATAACACTGCGTAGCAAAGCTGACGCATGAGCCGTACAGTGCTATAAATCACTGTATGCATAAATTTACAGTTAAACTGATAGATCAGAACAGATACAGTCTTCCTTCTCTTCACAACCGAACCCAAAATTCTTTATACAAATGCATGAATGCATTCAAGCTCACAGAACAAAGACACATTAACAGTCAGTCAGTCAGAACAGTTATGTAGCACACTCCATAGACCAAATTCAAAATCATACGTTCCACACAATCATCACAGTTATCGAGTCTTGAACACCCTTACTGAACTTAGCTAAGGGTTGGAGCACACACAAACACATATTCAGATCAGAAATGCACACAGAACCAATTTAAATGACTTAAAACCATACACCCGTATGCTCTGACTGTGTGGTAATGCCTAGGCCGTGTGGGAGATCAAAAGCTCGTGTGAGGAGGGGCACATGGCCGTGTGACAGAGGCACACCCGTGTGAAGAAAGGCACACAGCCGTGTAATTGAAGCATACGCCTGTGTGGACTAGGGACATGGCCATGGGAACAGGTCATGTAACTCTCTGTCCATTTGCACTAAATCCGAGTACAGGGATGACACGGTCGTGTGAAGGTCTCACACGCCCGTGTGCCCACCAGACATGGTAGTGTGTCCCGAAACACACGCCCGTGTGGAATCCCTAAATCCCCAAATTAGCCACACGAACGTGTAGCCAGGCCGTGTGGCATCAAATCACTCAAACCTTAATCCTTAAACTCACAAGCTCGTGCGCCCGAGGGACACGGCCTCGTGAGAAACGATAAAATTCCCAAGTCGGCACACGGCCGTGTGGCACCAAAATTGGCCCAAAACCTTAATTCTTAAAAGCAAACGGCTGTGTGAGCTAGCACATGCCGTATGGAAACCCCAATGACTACGAAACCACCTCGGAACAAGCCAAAAAATATTATTTTAGTCATCGCAACAGCCCTGACCTTCGCAATGACAGAAGGGTATCGGGATATTTTGTATTCCCAAACCTTTTCCAGCAACTAACACCCTAAAATTGAAAGTTAAGAACACAAACGAGAATTTTCGAAACAATAATTCACAACATTAAAGGTAGACAAGATTCGAATCCCACACCTGTTTCGATAACGAAGGAGTGAAATTCTTCAAGATAAGCGAAGCAACCCGTTTCCCAAGAGAAAGAAAGAAAAATAAAAAAGAAAGCAAAAAGAAAAGAAACCGAAAAGAAGGAACATCCCAGAGAAAAGTAAAAAGAAAAAGAATAAAAATCAATTAATTAAAATAAGTCTAAATAAATAAATAAAAATAAAGTTAATAAAAATTTTATGTTAAAAAAAAAACAAAACAAAAAGTTATTTCAAACGCAGATGTAGAGACTCGAACCCAGAACCAGAGACAAACTAACACACACAACCACCAGACTAGTAGGCCCATTCTATCACTTACACGCAAGACTAAACACAAAAGCACACATTTCTCTCAGACCCTCACAACTAACATCAGAACCTCTAACCCCCAAAATTCGGGTTATTACGGTCACTTTACCCTATAGGGGCATTACGGTCATTACGGTCATTTTACCCTATAGGGGAATTACAGTCATTTTACCCTATAGGGGCATTACGATCATTTTATCCTACAAAGGTATTACGGTCATTTTACCTATTTTGGGGCCTCGGTGCAGATAACGCCCTCTTCGACGGTCTATAGTCGCATTGAGTGACACAGATAACCTAAATGGTCATAACGGTATAAATGGGCCTAAAGCCTAATATTCGGCCCAAGTGGGCCCACAGACTCGTGTGGCCCATTCAACCCAATTTCAGTCACGGCTATGCGAACAATATAGCCCAGTTCAGTATTTGCCATTTATCGTGGATTTATTCCGTGTGGGGCCCACGAGCCCATTGAGCCCACACGGCCCATTTCAGCCAAACGAGGCCCGTAACGACCCAAGGACACGAGAATGCTCGTAGTGGCCTCTACAATCTATCACCCATGATTTGTGGGCTCGGTTTACCACACGAGCGATCACACGCTCGTAAGGCCTCGAATGCCGAAGTTTCAGCTTTTCAGCTTTTGTCGATTCACAGCAGATAGTGCAATTACACACCTTTTTTATGGAGTCATTCCAATATCTACAAGCACCCAACCTAGATTTATCGAGATCCCATGTTAGTCCTTAATTGTTAGGGTAGCACCCTCTTAATAACATTTAATCTGAAATACCATTCTTACCTTGTTTGAATGAGGGCGACCTTAATCCCTCAACGAACGCTATTCAGAATGATCACACACCTTCGCTGCTTTCCTAAGGTACAGTCAATAATCAATTAGTAAGTGGTAAGGCATATTCGGCCAACCCCAAAAACATGAGGTAACCTTATTACCTTACCGGACGTTTTGAGAACGAAAGTGTGACTCCTCTAAGTCGTTCACACTCTACCACTCCTGAAGGAAGACCTTAGAATCGCAATGAGTGTAGTACGAGAAGAATGAAATAACAACCGGTTAATGGGGTTACTCAGTTTTGGAAAAGAAAGAAAGAGTATAGGTGCATTCGGTTTTAAAAGAAAAACAGAGAATAGTTTTTGATCACTTACCGATAGTCAGAACCTTTGCAGCAGATCGACGCAGAGAGGGATTAACAATAGTGATATTCGCCCAACAAAGAATAGAAGATGAACAGAAGTTCAAAGAAGAGAAGAGAAGGTTCGGCTATGAGAGAGAAAATATCAAAGATGAGGAGAAAAATGACACGAATCGTCAGAAGGGAAATGACACGAGTTGTTAGTTTCGTAGTAGAGATAAGACTTGAGAGAACCCAAAATGCAAAAAGTGAAAAGAACCCCAAACTCTCAGCAAAGAAATTCGACACTCTCCTATCAACACTCACAAGAATCGTACAAGGAAATCCTAGTGTCGAAAATGCTCCATCTTTTCCCCCTAGTCAAATTTCACTAAGGCCTTAGAGTCCCATTCAGCCACAACTCTCCTCCCACTTCAAACTCTTTGAAAATCTCCACAAATCACTCCCCTTATCCCTCCTTGATATCCTCCATAACAACTCCAAGACAAATTCAAACTTCACCTGGTAGAGTTTCAGTCCAACTCCACTTCTCCTGCTGCAAGGAAATAAAATAAACATTTTTTTGCATGCCAAGAGATTCGAACACAAGCTCTCCCCTCAGCCAAATCACGTCACTTGCCACCAAGCCACAAGCTCATCTTGTGTCTCCTTTCCCCTACAATTATTTATAAAGCCTACCTGCTAAGCTCAACCCCCTTTAATTAATAAAGAACAAATTTTTGCAAAAGTCCAGGTTTGAACCCAGGACTTCTCCAACACTTCTCGAGACCCTTAACCACTCAAGCAGTTATTTATTTGTGTCCTTTCCTTGCACATACAAATACTTATGTGCAGCCTTCACTGCTCCCCTACTCAAGGCCCATTCCTTCTAGGCCCAAATTTGGGGCGTTACACTATGTCTATTTATAGGCTTTGTAAAGCCATATTCTAATAGGAGTGTAGTAAGATTGAAACACCTTATTCTAATAAATATAAAATAGATGGAGTTTAATAAGGTTTAAAAAACTTTATTCTAAAATAAAATAAAAGAAGTGTAGTTCTATATGGATTTTACTTTTATTTTATTTTACCACTGTATTTTATTTAAATAAGAATTCGGGTCACTTAATTCTAACACCTTGAATGATGCCCTAAACTTGAAGGTTCCATTGCTCCACAAAATTTGAATGTATCACCAACACGGGCAACTTTAGCTATTTTGAAATCTGTTGAAGTTGGCCTGCATGCAGCCAAGAAGCAGAGAAGCTGCCCGAACCATGCAGTTGCAGCTAAAGTTCAAGCTGCTGTTTCATTTTGTTACTTCAACTACTTGTTTTGTTACTTAGTTGAAGATGAACTTAGTTGGTATTGTTTTGATGTAATTAGGTGTTGATAGATTGATAAATCAACTTACCTATGTGTACAAGTCATGTTTTATAAGTTTCAAGGTAACTTAGTGGTAGTATGTAGTTGTTTAGGTGAAATTTGTTTATTTTTTGATCAGCCTATTGACTGATATATTAATGGCATCATGCCTCAATTTGAAGTTAATGGCAATACACATTTTCTTCTTCATTTTCTCTGGTTTTTACTCAAGCAATAAGCTCAAGCTTCTTAGCTGAATTTTCTTGTTTGCATAGCAAGCATCGAGCCTTCAAGCTTAAGTTTCTGTCAAATTTCTTCTTTCTGATTTCTAAGTTCCAACAAAATCACTTGATTCACATTACAACTTTTGTTTCAATGAGATTAGGTGAACCATTGAAAATGGCAGAAGTAGCTGTTGAACATAGGCTTCTTCCCACACAAAAATTTTGAGTGAATTTCTAGCAACCTTACTGCTTTGTTTCCGTTTTATTCTGGTTTGGCTGATAAAGTTGAAGTTGATTAAATCATTTTCCATATATGGTTTTGAAAGATAACCTATTGATTGCTTGGACTCAAAATGTGCAATGACAACCTTGTGAGCTTTTCGAGGTTATAATGTCATACTCACGAACATAATTGCAATTATGGACAGGATTTAATTCTAGCACAGTAAATTCGCTCATTTAAGATAACAGATTACTTGATTTAGTATTGCAATTATCATCTTTGCGGTCCACTGATTTAATATCATGACTTTCAGCTTTCTAACAATTCGCTTGATTTAATCTCGTGACTGTCATTTTTATGGTCTGTTGATTTAAGATCGAGACCATCAGTTTTCTAATAGTTTGTTGATTTAATACCGCAACGGTCATTTTTACGACCTGCTTATCTAAGATCGCAACCTTCGGTTTTCTAACAGTTTGCTTGATTTAATCTCGTGACTATTATTTTTACGATCCGCTGATTTAAGATCGTGACCTTCGGTTTCCTAACAGTTCGCTTGATTTAATCTCGCAACTGTCATTTTTATGGCTTGTTGATTTAATATCACGACCTTCGGTTTTCTAACAGTTTGCTGATTCACGATCACGACTATCATTTTTAAAGCTCGCTAACTTTTTCGAAGGTGAGGGACAAAATTTTACTTACGGGAAATACAGTTCGCAGTATTTTGCAATACAATTCTTGACTCCCATACCACACTATCAGACAATAATATTTGCTCAATAAAGTTTCAAGTTAAAACCTATATAGTAAGCCCCAAATTTCACAATTCACACGTGTAAACTCATCTCAGAAGAGTTACTTTAAAACGACATGGAGACAAATTATTATACAATTATAATAAAAATAACTCGACACAATAAACCCCTTATTCATATATTTCTAAAGACCCCTCTAGGGCTCTCTAGACTACATTTTCGGCACCTCTCAAGAAAATAAAGAAAGCTCTCTTTGTTTTTGAAATTTTAAAATATTTTAAAATTTTAAACATATATATTTATATACCTCATGTGATCCATGGTTAATTTTCATTTTTAGTTCTTCTAATATGTTTAAAATTGATATTTGATCTTTATAGTTTAATTTTTAATATAATTTAGTCTTTATATTTTATAATATTATTAATTAATTCAAATAATTAATATAATTAATTTTTCAATTTAAATATTATGTGATTATATATAATTTGAAAGTAGATTTTAAATCCAGAAAGTACAAGAATTAAATTCTTGAAAATAAGAGTAGGATAACTAAATTTCAAATGTACAAAGTGTAGAGACTGAGTCATGATTGTTTGAATCGGACCAAATTAATTGGGGTATCGATTTGGAGAGAGGCATTATATCAATTGAGTCGTGAACTAGTACGAACCGAATAAACCAGGCTAAAAATGAATTGAGTTGGATTTTTTTACTGATTTATTTAATTGAATCGTACAAACCAGTGGCACGACCAATTTAACCGCCGATTTAATTTTAAAAATCTTGCTTAGAATATATTTTAAACTTCAAATTTCAACCTTAAAATTTAACACAAATAAATAATCAACATAACTAAGTCTAAATCATCGATACTAATATATCCTAGTAAATATTAAAGAGCCCAAATTAAATTATTAATCTCCTCACTTGTAGTTGTTTATTACAATGAGACCGACTCCGATGTAATCAATAGTAACTCAAGTTAGCTAAGTGAAAGTTTGATTCAAGGTGGTAGAGGCGTTTCTAGTTTCACTGAAGATTTGTTGTCAATTTTCTTTGACATCATCGTCAATTTTTTTTTAATATTTATATATTTTTTTAATTTCCAAAATGTATAATATTAAAGATTAAATTTGTTAAAATTTTTAAAATTAGGGTTAAATTAAAAAATAGATAAACATTTAAGATTAAATTTTTTATTATACCAAATCACGACAGCATTCTTTTTGGTGACCAAGTACATTTTAACGACGGAGTGACTATAATCAAAATTGACTTGACGAGAGTGACTAATGAACAAAAAAAACCAATGACCAAAATAGAAACATATTAAAATTTGGGTGATTATTTATGTAGTTTACCCTGTATTTTAATTTGTATCTTATATTAAATATCTAAAGGTGTATATATATATATATATAAAAGCACGAGTACGGAAGAACTTTTAAATTAACGAGAATATTTTGTAATATTCATTTAATTAATAAAATGACTTTAATTAAATATTTTTTTAAAAATAATAAAAGTTTTACTCGTTTGAATTATATAGTTAAAATAATATATAAAATTACATCAAAAATATCCTTTTGTTGTATAATAGAATTTTTATTGGTTTGAATTACACAATAGAGTATATTAATTATTAATAACATATATTATTTTAAATCGATTATCATTTAATGAGTGTTATAATTATATATCAATTAAAATTAAGATTTTATCATTAAAAATAAAATTCAATAATTGGAGAATATTAGCACCGGTAAGTTTGAAGTGTCTAAAATATCAATTTTTCGAAGAAAAAAATTCAAGTTATAACAAAACGATAATGACACCATTCAATTAGTCATGTCAACTTGTTATTTGGTAATAACACCGGCTTGAATCAACGATCTCAACTGCGCAAAGCATTTAAATCCAATTACTATTTCCTTTGATGGATCTAACCACTCACTCAATTAGTCACGTCAAATTGTTATTTGGTAAATTGATTACAATAATTACATATCGTATCAGTTCTTCCAACTGCACGTCGCATAACATCGAATCAACGGATCCTAATTCATTTGATGCTATTATGACTTAGTGAGATGGTTGAGCCTATCTCCTAAACCGGAGAAATAATGAATACCAATATACAGGTATTGAATATGGTTTCGAATCTCATGATTCAAAAATCAGATAAAAAAATAAGCCTAAAATCAAATAAAAAATACAAGTATTAAATTTTACAATTCGAATAACAGATTGGTGTAAATATCTTTTTGGTTTTTGTCAAAATTGGTCTCTCTCTCAACAAAAATTACAAAATAATTCAAAATAAATTTTACATTTTAAAATATTTATAAAAATTCCAAAATTTATATTTTTTTAAAAAATTATAAAAATTTCAAAAAAAATTAATGCTTAATTTTTTTAATTTAACTCGAACAATTTCCTTGATTCAACTCGACTCAAATTTCATTTCACTCGACTCAATTCGAAAAAATTTTAAATCAAATTAGGATAATAAAATAAAACTCGTTAACTCGATTAACTCGAATTTCTTTCACTCGATTCGACTCAATTTGACCGGACGCTCACCTCTAAACATAAAAATGAACAATTAAAAGTCAAATTAAATAATTTTTTTAAAATTAATTAAAATAAATAATAAAAATATATTGATTAAGCATATTATTAAAACAAACAAGGAAACAAAAAAAGATAAAATTTTCCCCTAAAGGGACGGCTTTTGAAAAGATAATAGTAGACCGGTAGGTTTTCTAATCTTTTAAGTAGGTAGAGTTTTTGTCTCTTTAGTTGTAAGTTTCTGTATACAAGAACGTTAGTGGTTTCTTCCCAAAGCATTTATTTATTATTTTAATTTGTCAGATTTTCAAAGGTAGGTTGGAGTTTCTATGTCATGCATGCTTTCCAAACGTTTTTCAATAAATAAAATCAATATTTATTCAAAAAAATAAAAATTTTCACTTGTTTCAAGTTACATTTTAATTATTTATATTTAAAATGTTAACTTTTAATCATTTATGTTATCATTTTGTTACGAAATGGCTACTCTACCGTTAAGATTTATTACCTCTCAAACGACAGTCCGACGTTGTAGTTAAAATGGGTTTTACATGCCAACATGAATGTCGAAAAAGCAATAGTTAAATATTCATGTCAGCATGTAAAACTTATTTTAACTGTTACGTCAAATGACCTTTTCGTAGCAAAACAATAATGAAAATGATTAAAACTTAATATTTTAAATATAAATAATTAAAACGTAACTTGAAACAAATAAAAGTATTTATTTTGATAATTTACCCAGAAAAAATAATGGAATATAATTTATTTGTGTATAAACTATTGTTTTCCTTAGACAAAAGATTATGAATTTTTACTTCTTCTTTTTTTATCAGTTCAACATAAAAAAATAATTTAATTGGTTCAATCATGCATATAATACGCAAATTATATAATATAAACAATATTGCTAAAATATTTGGCTCGATTCCCAGCAATTCAACAACCAAATAAAGCCAAGGTGTGAATCAAAAGTAGACCAAGCAAAATAGATTTTTATCTCTTCCATTTGAGCAACCTATATATGTATATATATAAACACAACATTGCATCAATATTCAACAACCCTGCTAATCCAATCAAAATATACTTTACCCTCTTCCTCTCTAGCAACCCAATAAAGAAATGGAACAATCAACAGTTCGAATCATATCAGAATGTTATGTTACACCACAACATATGTTTCTGATCAATCAAAACAGCCTTACTATTTGACAACATGGGATCTTGTTATGTTGTCTGTACAGTACATCCAAAAGGGTCTTCTCTATACCAAACCAGAGAATAGTTGTGAAGAAAACTTGATCAAAAATGTCTTGGACCGGCTCAAGCAATCCCTTTCCATTGCCCTCGTTCATTTCTATCCCTTATCAGGTCGGCTCGTAACGAAAATTGAAGAAAACCCAAAGTCTCATTTCGTGTTTGTGGATTGTAATAACAGCCCAGGAGCCAAATTTATACATGCAGCTGTTGGTTTATCTGTGGCCGACATTGTTTCACCTACATATGTTCCTTTGGTTGTTCAATCGTTCTTTGATCATGATCGAGCAATAAACTATGATGGTCACACCAGACCTTTGTTATCGATTCAGGTCACCGAACTGGTAGATGGGGTGTTCATAGGTTGTTCAATGAACCATGTTCTTGGTGATGGAGCTACCTTTTGGCATTTCTTCAACACATTATCCGAAATATTTCAAGCTCAAGGAGATACTAGAATGAAAATCTCACGTCCGCCAATGCTAGAGAAATGGTTTCCAGAGGGTCATGGTCCATTACTTAACCTTCCTTTCACCAACCAAGATGAGTTCATCACTAGATTTGAAGCACCCGAGATTTTAGAGAGAATGTTCCATTTCTCAGCAAAATCCATTGCAAAGCTCAAAGAAAGGGCTAACACAGAATCGAACACCACCAAAATCTCCTCCTTTCAATCTTTATCTGCATTTGTATGGCGGTCTATAACAAAGGCACGTCGTTTTCCAAACGAAACAGTCACTGGTTGTAGGTTAGCTATAAACAATAGGTCAAGGCTAGAACCAGCTTTACCCCGAGATTACTTTGGAAACTCAGTTCAATCTGTTAGAGCAGTGACCACAGCTGGTGAACTGCTCGACCATACAGATAAACAAGTGCGTGGTTTCGTCAATGGTTGGCTTGATTCACCCTTCATTTACCAGATTGCTCAGCTTTTTGACCCACAAAGTGTGATGTTTGGAAGCTCGCCGAGGTTCAACATGTATGAAAATGAGTTTGGGTTAGGGAAAGCATTGATGCTTCGAAGCGGATATGCCCATAAGTTTGATGGGAAAGTTTCGTCGTATCCAGGACGTGAAGGTGGTGGAAGTGTTGACTTGGAAATTTGCCTTCCACCATCTTCAATGAAAGCTCTTGAATTAGATGAAGAGTTCATGAGTGTTGTTTCTTGTGGTGGAATTGATATTTGATAATAAAATATATTGTGGGGTGGAATGGATAGAATTCTTTTTTTTAAATTTTGTTGTCTGACAATATATTAGTATTTAATTAAATTTTTAAAATTGTTCATGTGACAATTTACGTATATATATTTTAAAAATTTTATGGTTTGACAGAAAATATAAATTTAAAATAAAAAAATAATATTTTAAATGAATTATTAAAAATATTTTTTTGAGAGTACAATATTATACCTTCTATCAACCATCACTAAATTTGGATCGCTACCTACAATTTTAACTATGATTTTAGTATTTCTATAATTTCATTTCACATTATTTAATTCTATATTTTTTATAATATTGTTAGAATGTTAGAAATTTATAATTCATTTAGTTTGAACTTTTTTATAAAAAAATATATAAAATATTTATTATTAGTTGAATGATTGAATTTTCATATGTTTTCATTATGTTATTGAGTAATAGTAAAAATAATCACCGGTGATATCATCATTTTTTTTTGCTACTTGTATCATCAATTTAAACCTGCTAATAACATTCTTAAAATAACCGATAAGTTGGTTATAGTGATCGAGGAAACGCCTCTGGCCACCAGCCCTTCATGTGTAAATTAATTGCAGAAATGCCCGACAACTAACCCTAACCGAACGAATAACCCTAAAACATGCATAGACAATTTAACTCATCGGTTGCCTTGCGAATTAGAAAGACTCAACTCGAATCAACAGTCTCAACTGCAAAGATCGTTTAAACCTGATCGCTATTTCTCTTGAGAGATCTAACCACTCACTCAATTAGTCACGCCAACTTGTTATTCAGTAGACCGATTACAACAATTATGGACTATCGGTTCTTCCAACTGTACGTTACACATATCTAATCAACGAGTCTTTTTTTACTTGATGCTATTACGACTTTGTGAGACAACTGACCCTATCTCCTAAAGCGAAAAAATAATGAATTTCAAAATGAAGGATTTTAGTATGATTTTGAAACTCATGGTTCAAAGACTAAATAAAAAATCAGCTTAAAATTAGGTTTCTCTACACAAGAAAGTTAGTTGTTTTTTCCCAAAACCATTCATTTATTAAACTTTTTTTATAACGACCCGATAGTTAGGGGTATCGGAAAGTGTATTTTCGGGACTCTATTCCTATAAACTGGACGTGTAAATATTTTTATTAAATATTTACGAAGTTAGTTTAGAGACGATTTAAATTTTGGATAAGTAATTTTCATGTAATTAGGAGTTATTGAGGTACAGGGACTAAACCGCATAGGTGTTGAAAGTTAATTTATAAATTGAAGTAAATATGAGGGACAAAGGAAGCAAATAAACCATTTATTAAATGGTGAGCGGTGGACGGTTAAGGCTTAATGGAATTGCATGTGTATAATATATATAAGTTAACTTTAATGTATGTATATTATAATAATAAGAAATCAAATGAAATCATAATAAAAGATTTAATAAAGTAAGTAGAAAGAGATGATTGAATGCAAATTACAAAGAAAGAAACCGAAAGAAAGAAAGAAAAGAAAAATAACAGCACGCACGGTCTACGGGGTTTGGAGTTCAAATTCAAATTGGTTAGTGCAATTTAGTTTTTTTTTATAATTTTTATGTTTTTGGAATCTCGGTACTTAGAGCTATCAGACCCATATTGTAATTTTTAGTATTGTTCAAGATTGATGATTTTACCATTGTTGATTAGTTTAAGCTTTGAGGATTTTATTGATAGATTTTTAAGTTAGAAGTTGAAAAGGATTAAATTGTGGAGTAAATTATTAATTTTGAGCAATATGGACTAAATTGTGAAAATTTTGAAATTAAGGGATAGAATTGAAAATAGGGAGCTAAATTTAGCTTGGAGTGAAATTTGTATAAAAATTTGAGGTTAAATATGGATATTAAATTTAGTCTCGGTTTAGGAACTAAATTGAGGATTAAACAAAATATAGTAGAAAAATTGAAGTTTTTGTGAAATTGAAACTTTTGTGAATTGAGTGGTATGTTATTAATTAATTGTAATTATTTTATTCCGTAGCAAACGTCGTTTCGGAATCCTCAAATAAGAAAGGTAAAAGACAAGGTCAAGTCGAGTAGCTAGGAATATACAGATTATGTTTCTATAATCTGGATTTAGTTATAAACTATTGCATATTGAGTTGTTATGTATGGTAAGCATGTGAGGTGAGTACTCTTGTACTTTGGGTTGAATTGAATCCATAGTTAATTGGAATGTGGGTTGAATTGAATCCATAGTTAATTGGAATGGACTAATTTTGCATATTATGAAATGTGTTGCTTATGTGAATATTGAATTGGATATATGTGATAATGTATATATATGAGATTGGGACATTAGATGTGTAACAGCCCAATTTCAATAGTGTCGGAGCAGTGATTTGAGATCACTAAATCTGACGAAAAAAAAAATGTTAATCGATAATTATAAGTTAAGTGTGATTTTAGAAATATTTTAAAATTAGTGAATTTTGGGAACTAAAAGAATTAATTAGAAAAAATTGGGCCAAAAACGAGGGATTGAGACCTCGAATTCATAAAGTGAGCCATAAATATTTTTAGAAATATTTATGGAGTGTCATTAAGTTATTATTAAAGTTTAGTTGAGGAATTTTAACGTTTGGATATGTAATTAAATGAAAGAGACTAAATTGAAAAAGGTGTAAAAGTTTCATTATAGATTAAAGAGAGTATAAAGGACCAAAATGGCAATTAAGCCATTTTGTTAGTTGAGGCGGTTATTTGTGAAGAAAATCTGAGATTTTTTGGTTTAATATATATTATTATATTATATTATTATATTATTATATTATTATATATACAAACAAAAAAAAAAAGAGAAAGGGGGGAGAAGAGAAACAGAACAGAAAAAGAAACAGAGAACAAGACGAAAGCAAGGGGAAAGAAAGAAAGAAAGAAAGAAAAAGGAGAAATTAATGATTTAAAGCTTGGATGTTTAATAGGTAAGCTAATTTAGTCCTTTTCTTCTAATTTTAATGTTTTATAAGTTTTAGAACAAAAGTTTTGTTGAATTAAGTTGAAATTCTGGGAATTCTTAGATCTTTGAACATGAGTTATGTGGATCAAATTGATGAATTAGGGGTTTAATTAATGGAATACCTAGTTAGAAATTGATTTTAAGGATTAAATTGTGAAAATGTTTGGAATTAAAGTCTATTACTGGAATTCTGATTCCCAAAGATTATAAAGTAGTTTAAAGTGATAGAATAAGGTGTTTATTGAGAAAAATCAGCTCAATTGAGAAGTTAATTGAGCAGGGACGAAATTATCATTTATTGAAAGCTTAGGGGAAAAATGGTAATAAACAGTTTGCACTAAAACAGTTTGGACAGCAGCAGTAGACTAGTTTTGAAAAATCACTAAAAATCGTATAAGTGGAATTAGAAGCTGAATGAGATATGAAATTAAAGCTTATTGAGTCTATTTTCATATGAAAGAAACGGGAAAAGCAAAGAAATTCTGTAATTTGAGATATTTATATTTTTGTAAGACTGGTTTAAAGGGATTTCGGGATCCCCTGTTTTGACTTTGAAAAATCATAACAAATTGAAGAAAAATAATTAGGGGCTTAACTTTATATGTTTAGAATCCTGAATGAGTCTATTTTCAAATGAAATAAATAAGAAGGTCATATGAATTCTGTACGAAGAGTAATTTGATTCGTAGTGAAGAGAGGTCAGAACAGTCAAACAGTAAAACAGGGGAAACTTTAAGAATAATCTGGTATTGATTGGCCATACGAAAAATTCTGAAAATTTTATAGGAAGAAGATATGCGAGTCTAGTTTCAGGAAAAATTAACGGTTCTTCATTTGGAGTTTTGTAGCTCTGGAAATAAATAATTTAGTGACTATAACTCAAATGGACAGTTTTGAATATACATATGAGAAATTCAATGAAATTATTGGTAATGTTACTTATAGAATATTATATACAGTAAGGATGTGGAATGGAGAGGAGGAGGAGGAAAATATGTATGAATATTTAAGTAGTATGGCTAAATCGAAATGTTTTAAGCTCAGGGACTAAATTGAATAAAAGTAAATTTTATGATTAATTTTATAAAAATGTGGAAATGACCAGTTTTCATGAAATGGATTATTTTATTAATTAAAATATCGAAATTGAATGAAATTATGAATTTAGATTAAGATCGATTGAAAAATCGATGAAAATAGAAAATTTCTAAAATGACCCTGAATCTTGATATTTCTACAAATTTAGCCAGATAAGTTCGTGTAACTTAATTATGTGATATAAGAAAATATGAGTTGATGGTACGTGAAATATTGATATGATGAATTAACTGATTTATGTTTATGAAGATGAGATAATTGAATGATATTTTTCATGATATGTAAATATGTGATTATCTTTAATATGTTAATATAAGATAATTAAGTATGTTGAGACGATAAATAAATTCAAATAAGATATGAAGTGAGAAAAAATAAATATGTTTAAGGGACAATATGTTTGATTTTGATTGGTTTCAAATATAAATGCTAAATTATAATAAAATGTCTGATAAATAAATTTGTAATTCCGGTAATGCCTCGTACCCTATTTCGGTGTCGAATACGGGTAAGGGGTGTTACATTTAGTGGTATCAGAGCTATGGTTTAGTCGGTTCTCGGACCAAATATAGTATATGTAGAGTCTAGAAATATATGCCATTATTAATATATATAATTTAAAATAATGTGATATCTCCAGACTTTGATGATATTTGTATCACTAATTTTCAAACTTTATCATTATTATGTGTAAGTATTTAGTAAAATGATAAATTTAAGATTGAGTACTGAAATTGAGACTGATACTGAACTGAATTATGGAATACTGAATATTATTTTGTGCACTGAATTGAATTGTGAAGTTATTGAATATTGTTATGTGTATTGCATTAAACTATGAAATTATTGATATAATGAATTACTGTAATACTGTGAAACTGGTTGAAATAAGAAGTGAAAATAGAATGAACTGAAAATTAGAAAGTTATTTAAATTACGTAACTAAATTATGAACTATGTGAATATTTGAAGGTATATTAATAGGAAACTAAAAGTGATTTGAATTGAATCAAATTAAATTAAATAAAGAAAATATGTGAGTAATTGAAATGTATATTGATTGAAAAGTAATTAGTGATTTTAAATTTGATTAGACAATAAATTAAAAATACGAATTGAATAAAAATATATTATACATGCTTATTTTGTTAAATAATATAGAAAGTTTATTTGATTACTTTTTTTACATATAAATGTTATATGTTTATATGAAATCAATTTGAGAAAGAAAGGAGAGGACCGAATTGAAGGAAAAGGAAAAGAGAAGGTTAAGGAGTGAAGGAAGAATAACATACATCATTTCAACCTTTTTGTTGTAAGTACTACAAGAATTTTAAATTATTGTTATTTATCCTTTTTGAAATATTTATGTGAATTATTTAAATATATGAGATTCAGCTTTAATGCCCAAGTAGACGAAATTTAGAACTACTGGGATATTAAGGAACATTAGCACATTGGTGCTCTCCGATATTAGCACGTCAGTGCTCTCTGATATTAGCACATTGGTGCTCTCTGTTCACCTGTGCATCATAATGCACCTCTGTATCTGTTCCGTATATCCGATGTGTTCTATAAAGTCTACTTTGGGCTAAGAAAGTGAAATGAGAACAAAGTGAATCACTGAATTATATACTGATTAGGAAATGGAAAAGTGAATTTGAAATAGAAAAAAAAATGAAATGATGATTTGAATACCCTATTAACTTATCGGGCTAGATTGGATACAAATGGCATGCCATAGGATTGGAAGTGTTCAGGGATTCTTCGACTTTGAGTCGATGAGGCACTGGGTGCCAATCTGGTGTGTTTGGTTGGATTCGCGTATCCGCCAAAGTCCGAGTCTTGTTAATAGGGGTAGATATGAATATTAAGTGAAATTAAAATGAGAATTGATCTCCCTATTAACTTGTCGGACTAGTCGGATATAATTGGCATGCTATAGGATATGGAAGAGTGCGGGTTTTTGCCGGCTTACTGATCAGGCACTTACATGCCGACTACTGTTACTGTTACTGTTACCGATTCGACACTTTGTGTGTCGTATATTGTGTACCGTTAAGGCACAATGTGCCGTACTGGTGTGTTTGGGTTGGAATCCGTGTATCTGTCAAAGTCCGGATTGTTAATAGGGTGAATAACTAAAATGAGAAAAACTAAATAAATTTGATCGATTGAACTATTGAAAATATGAGTAAGAAATTATGAGTTGAATTGTGAATCGAATTGAAATGTGAGAATTGAAGTATGAACTTAAGGTTCATAAATTTGTTAAAATATCAAATTATTATTATTGAAATCTGTTGAATAAACGAAATGAGAAAAATCGATTGAATTTGATCGGTTGAACTATTGAAAGTATGTAAAAGTGGAATTAGGAATTGAAATGTAAATTGAAATTGAGATATGAGATTGAAAACTTGAACCAAAGGTTTATGAATTGATTAAAAATAATATAGATGATATATGATGCTATTTGATGAAATACTATTGTTGAGGTATGAAATTAAAGTATAAATTAACACATATGACTTATATTGTTGCATGCTTGATGTTTACTATTTAATATTAAATGTTAAATTTAAATTATGCGTATAGTAAGTGAAGTATGAGGTAAGCGTTATTGTTGAATTAAATGGAAACTGAATTAACTGATGGATAAATATTAGTATTGAATTGTATATTGATGAGAAAGTGAAATTAAATTTATTTGTGAATACATTTAAGTGAAATTGGAAAAAAATGATATGTAAAAGTATTATGTTAAAATTGTAAAAGTGACATGCGTGTATAATGTAATTTTCTCAAGTAAATGAGATTAGATTTACTAATATATTAGTGGTATACCATTAATGAACTCTAGCACATTCTCTGATAATAACACTTTGGTACTCGTCAAGTACTATCTGATTAATAGTACATAATAATACACTTCTATATTTGCTTCATATATCTTAAGTGTTCTGTTTAATCGATTGGGCCTCTTATAAAAAAAAAAAAGTAAGTAATTTTCGTTATAAGGTATGTTCGCAATATTGGATTAAAAATAAATTGCAAACTGAAAGGATATGGAATGGATATAAATGATACACTAGATAAATATGTGCACAAAGGAACTATAGAATTATAGAAATAATGGAGTTCATGATCAAAATATAAGGAAATTTCGAGGACGAAATTTTTTTTAAGGAGGGAAGAGTTGTAACAGCCCAATTTCAATAGTGTCGGAGCAGTGATTTGAGATCACTAAATCTGACGAAAAAAAAATGTTAATCGATAATTATAAGTTAAGTGTGATTTTAGAAATATTTTAAAATTAGTGAATTTTGGGAACTAAAAGAATTAATTAGAAAAAATTGGGCCAAAAACGAGGGATTGAGACCTCGAATTCATAAAGTGAGCCATAAATATTTTTAGAAATATTTATGGAGTGTCATTAAGTTATTATTAAAGTTTAGTTGAGGAATTTTAACGTTTGGATATGTAATTAAATGAAAGAGACTAAATTGAAAAAGGTGTAAAAGTTTCATTATAGATTAAAGAGAGTATAAAGGACCAAAATGGCAATTAAGCCATTTTGTTAGTTGAGGCGGTTATTTGTGAAGAAAATCTGAGATTTTTTGGTTTAATATATATTATTATATTATTATATTATATTATTATATTATTATATATATACAAACAAAAAAAAAAAGAGAAAGGGGGGAGAAGAGAAACAGAACAGAAAAAGAAACAGAGAACAAGACGAAAGCAAGGGGAAAGAAAGAAAGAAAGAAAGAAAAAGGAGAAATTGATGATTTAAAGCTTGGATGTTTAATAGGTAAGCTAATTTAGTCCTTTTCTTCTAATTTTAATGTTTTATAAGTTTTAGAACAAAAGTTTTGTTGAATTAAGTTGAAATTCTGGGAATTCTTAGATCTTTGAACATGAGTTATGTGGATCAAATTGATGAATTAGGGGTTTAATTAATGGAATACCTAGTTAGAAATTGATTTTAAGGATTAAATTGTGAAAATGTTTGGAATTAAAGTCTATTACTGGAATTCTGATTCCCAAAGATTATAAAGTAGTTTAAAGTGATAGAATAAGGTGTTTATTGAGAAAAATCAGCTCAATTGAGAAGTTAATTGAGCAGGGACGAAATTATCATTTATTGAAAGCTTAGGGGAAAAATGGTAATAAACAGTTTGCACTAAAACAGTTTGGACAGCAGCAGTAGACTAGTTTTGAAAAATCACTAAAAATCGTATAAGTGGAATTAGAAGCTGAATGAGATATGAAATTAAAGCTTATTGAGTCTATTTTCATATGAAAGAAACGGGAAAAGCAAAGAAATTCTGTAATTTGAGATATTTATATTTTTGTAAGACTGGTTTAAAGGGATTTCGGGATCCCCTGTTTTGACTTTGAAAAATCATAACAAATTGAAGAAAAATAATTAGGGGCTTAACTTTATATGTTTAGAATCCTGAATGAGTCTATTTTCAAATGAAATAAATAAGAAGGTCATATGAATTCTGTACGAAGAGTAATTTGATTCGTAGTGAAGAGAGGTCAGAACAGTCAAACAGTAAAACAGGGGAAACTTTAAGAATAATCTGGTATTGATTGGCCATACGAAAAATTCTGAAAATTTTATAGGAAGAAGATATGCGAGTCTAGTTTCAGGAAAAATTAACGGTTCTTCATTTGGAGTTTTGTAGCTCTGGAAATAAATAATTTAGTGACTATAACTCAAATGGACAGTTTTGAATATACATATGAGAAATTCAATGAAATTATTGGTAATGTTACTTATAGAATATTATATACAGTAAGGATGTGGAATGGAGAGGAGGAGGAGGAAAATATGTATGAATATTTAAGTAGTATGGCTAAATCGAAATGTTTTAAGCTCAGGGACTAAATTGAATAAAAGTAAATTTTATGATTAATTTTATAAAAATGTGGAAATGACCAGTTTTCATGAAATGGATTATTTTATTAATTAAAATATCGAAATTGAATGAAATTATGAATTTAGATTAAGATCGATTGAAAAATCGATGAAAATAGAAAATTTCTAAAATGACCCTGAATCTTGATATTTCTACAAATTTAGCCAGATAAGTTCGTGTAACTTAATTATGTGATATAAGAAAATATGAGTTGATGGTACGTGAAATATTGATATGATGAATTAACTGATTTATGTTTATGAAGATGAGATAATTGAATGATATTTTTCATGATATGTAAATATGTGATTATCTTTAATATGTTAATATAAGATAATTAAGTATGTTGAGACGATAAATAAATTCAAATAAGATATGAAGTGAGAAAAAATAAATATGTTTAAGGGACAATATGTTTGATTTTGATTGGTTTCAAATATAAATGCTAAATTATAATAAAATGTCTGATAAATAAATTTGTAATTCCGGTAATGCCTCGTACCCTATTTCGGTGTCGAATACGGGTAAGGGGTGTTACAAGATGTATTGAAAAGTGAAATGAAACTCTATTAACTGTTTCGGGCTAAGTTGGATATAGATGGCATGCCATAGGATAGGAAGAGTTCAGGGATTTCTTCGACCTTGAGTCGATGAGGCACTGGGTGCCAATTTGCTTTGGTTTAACTAATGAGACACTGGGTGTCAACTTATATAGCGTTGGGCGCAGTTATTACTTCAGATTTATCCGATGAGGCACTAGGTGCCAAACTGATGTGTTGGTTGGATCCGTATATCAATTTGAGTTCGAGTCAGAGTCCAAGTCGTGTTAATAGGGGAAATTAAATAATAAATTTATGTGTTGATATTGAGATGACAAAGATGAGAAATGAATATGAGATGAGAAATGAAATGATGAAATGAGAGGTGAATTTTGAAATGAATTCGGGTTGAAATATGCAAATGTCATTGTCATATACCAAAACATGTGGAATCTAGTGGATGTGAATAAAGAATGAGCAAATTTATATTATTGATTTGAAACATATGTTCATGACATTACTTGTTGCATTCTTACATTTTAGGCTCGTTTGTTCCACTGAAAATAACTTCTGAAAAATGATCTTTGGAAAATGATTTATTTTTCTGGAAAAGTTAATATTTTATGGTGTTTAGATGAACCTTTGTAAAATATTTTCTGTTGTTTGGTAGATTTCTTAAAAATATTTTATAAAAGTTATTTTCAATGAAACAAACATACATTTGAGATTTTCTTATTTTTTCATTGTTTAATTGAATTTATTTTTATCTATAATTTTATATTTTACATATTTTTGCATATATTAAAAATATTATGTTAAATTCAGGTTCATTACAACGTCATTTAGTAATATCATGACTACCAAGTGAATATTTTTTATTTAACAATATGACATCAACAAAATTGACAAAAAAAATTAATTAACGATGTCAACAATTGGACTTGATTTTCAAATTTAAAAAGTAAAGGGACTAAATTCTTGAAAATTAAAGTACAAAAACTAAATTGCAAATCTATGAAGTGTACATAGACTTATGACATATTTTAACCTTTATACAACAAAATATTTAGCATTAATATATTTATAATTGTAATAAATATTTATTATTAAAATATTAATATTGAATATTTTCAATAATATGTGAATAATATTATTTAAATTTATTATTTTTAAATATAATATTAAAATAAAATTGAAATATTAAATAATTTATTAAGATAATAAATTATATTTATTATATTAATAATTTATTATATGACTAAATATAAATAATTAAATATGTATGTTTAATAATATTGAAAATATAATATTTTAATATTTTTAAATATTTTTAAAAATAAAAATAAAAATTATTATCAATATAATAATATTAAGCTTGATTTAAATTAATTTTTATATAAAAATAAAATTATCTATAGAGGAGCTCTTTTCCAAAAAATGACTTACGCTTTTCAAAAGGTAAGTCATTTTATAGGAAAAATGGCTTATTTTACATTGACCTGTAAGTCATTTTCTGTTGACCAAGCTATTTTCTATGAAACAAATACAGGAAAATGCAGAAAATATTTTCGTAAAACCTTTTACATGTAAACAAATGGACCCTAATTACTTATATCAAGTCTAAATTGTTCGGATTATAGAAATACCATTAAGTTATACTCAGCGTGCGGTTTTGTTTACTGTGCGCAGGTTAGGCACCTTCAGCTTATTGTCGACTCAACATCCAATAACAATCTCGAGCTCAAGTGTGGTGATGTTTTATTTTGTAATGACATGTATTTAGGAGGTCCTTTGTTTGAGGTTGTTTATAATGTGATGATATTTTGGTTTTCAAGTGAAGTGATGGTTATTTGTATATATGGTTGTGGTTGAGGCTATGTTTGGTATGATAGCTTAGCTTAAAGTTTGATATGTGTTTAGCTTGAGGTTTGGTAACCTAAGTAACTAAATGTTAGTCATGGCAAATTTGGTATGAGTGAAGGTTTTGAATGAATGATGCTTCGTTAATATGTTTGAAGCTATAAAATGTGGTACCAATTATGAGGGTACATTGGTTAGGCATTTAGGATGGTTGTTTTGGCTTGTTTTGAGCATGTTTAATCGTATTTTGAATAGGTTAAATGACTAGTGAATTTGTTGCTTAATGTCCAAGTAAACACAATTTGGTAAACTTGAGTTTTAAGGTACATTTAGGTACACAAAGCCTGGGACATGTTCTGTCACACGGCCGTATGTCACACACGGGCAACACACACGGGCATGTGCCCTGAGCGTGCTGAAAAATAGTATAGGTGTTATTTCCACACGGACTGACACACGGCTTGCGACATGGCTGTGTGACCCAAGTCAGTGAGTTACATGGGCAGAGACACGAGCTGGGACACAATCATGTGTCTCAAGTCAATGAGTTACACGGGCAGAGACATGGGTTGGGACATAGCCGTGTGTCTCAACTTAGAAAGTCACATGGTCTAGGGTGTTTCAAACGGTCTGGCCACACGACCATGTGTCCTTTGTTTATAGGTATTTTTGAAATTGCCCTAAAACTTTTAGAATTATTCCAAATTAGTCCATGTTTGTTCATAAGCTATTTTTAGGGATATATAGACTCAAATTAAGGCCTGTAGGAATATTTTTACTCTAATTTGGAGTGAATTAGCAAACTTGAATTAGGTGAAGTAGGTCATTCTACTAATATCATCGAAGGTGGTGGTATTAGTAGTAGTCGGAGTATGGTTCAATACTCTGATGCTAGTAATTGGAATAGTTTTGTTATGTATCCAACTTCTAACTTTCAAGAAGGAATAAATAATGATAAAGAGTGTAGGTAGCGGAAGATCAAGTTTACCATTGCATAGCATGATTCGTTATTCGACTGTATAAGACTCTAGTATGAAAGTATTAGATAGTCGTGACCTGCCCCTGTATAATATAATGTTAATGGTTAATTTACATTTTTAATTATGATTGATTAATTGCTTTGATTTTTTACTAATAAAAAATTGGAAATTTGAAGAAAAGATGAAATAATAAAGAAAACTTAGATAATTGGATTAATTAGCATTAACACCATCAAATAATGCAATTAAAATCTGTTAAATGGATTAAATGGAAAAAAATTAATTGATGCAATTAATTTTTTTCCTTGCTAACGGATTCAATTTTATGCTGAAGTAGAAAACTCGAATGGAGCAAAATCTTTCAATGAAAAAGGTTCAAAAATGGTGTTAATTGCATTAATTAATAGTGCTAATGCTAATTAATCCAATTATCTAACCTTT
This sequence comes from Gossypium australe, assembly GCA_005393395.2. Taxonomy (NCBI): domain Eukaryota; kingdom Viridiplantae; phylum Streptophyta; class Magnoliopsida; order Malvales; family Malvaceae; genus Gossypium; species Gossypium australe. Next base: position 143,639,091 of record CM016619.1, on the reverse strand, counting down.
TTTTTATTTCAATTTTTCTTCGATCTCTTTCATAATATTCTTTTTTTCTAGGAAGTTTTCGGTCTTCTTTCTCTAATTCTAGATTCACCTTTTTCACCATTGGAGTTTTTGTTTTTAGCTAAGTATATATCAATTTTTTTTCTTCTTTGTACTCATGCTTCTTCACTCGACGACGAAGGTTCCATTCAAATTTCTTGACAAAAAAAGTCCGATATCACCAATGACAACAATGGGAAATCAACTTTTTGACCAAAAAAATCGATGCTGCCAATGGCAATGGAGGCACCCATTAAAATATATTATTTTTTCCCTTTTCCTCTAGAATACAATATTTTTAAGTAGGAATACACATACTGGTGCCGCCAATGGCAGCAAAAGCACCCAAAGAATTTTTTTTTATTTCCACAGGTCAATCATTGGGTGATTGTGATGGGTGATGCCGCCAATTGCAACGGCTACACCGGAATTCATTGTTCAAAACAGATCATTTACGTACATAATTTTTAGAATGAGTCATTTTCATAAATAATAAAAAAAAATTTGAATATTTTTCTAAAAAAAAAAAAACCTCATCCTTTTGGTGAATGAAAATCATTACAGAAAATTACTTAGTAGTACATCCATGCCCCCAAGGAGATGCCTGAAATAATTGGATACAACCATTATTACTAACTCTCATTTTAGCTAGACTATCAGCTTATTTATTAATCTCTGGGACTGTACTAAATTAACCAAAAACTCATATGATTCTTCTAACTAAAGCGGAATTCAACATATTGGTAACATTTCTTTGAATTGCTTGGGCAGCCTCTTGACTGCCATAAATGATAAGAATTCTGTCAAATCCCTTATCCATAGCAATTACCACACTTTAAAAAATGCCCTACAATTCAACATCAAGAACTGAATATGTGCCTACTAATCAGTTATACTAATTCAACTTACGTATTTATCACGAAGAATACCCCAATCGTAGCAATCCTAGCACCCTCTTTAACAGCTCCATTGGAATTTAACTAGATCCAATTACCAAATTTAGGCGAAGGTGATAATGGGGTTTGAAAGTTAAATTCATTTACCGCATATATATTGTTTGGCCTAATTGATAGAGACTTTGATCATATTTTCATGACTCCATATTGTTCCTTGAAAGACAAATAAATTCTAATATTTGCACGTTGTTATTTTAATGTCTAGTGACTGTCAGATTTTCAAGGTTGGTTGGAGTTTTAATGTCATGCATGCTTTCGAAATGTAAAGTCTGTTTCAAGATAAATAAAATCAATATTTATTCAGGAAGAAATAATGAAACATAATTTATTTGTGTATAAACTTTTTTTTTCCAATTAAATAAATAATTTAATTGGTTCTGCAATTGAACAACCAAATAAAGCTGAATCAAAAGTAGACCAAGCACTATATATATATATATATAAACACATCATTGCTTCAATGTTCAACAACCCTGCTATTCCAATACTGTACCCTCTTCCTCTCTAGCAACCCAAAAAAGAAATGGAACAATCAACAGTTCGAATCATCTCAGAATGTTATGTTACACCACAACATGTTTCTGGTCAATCAAAACAGCCTTTGTATTTGACAACATGGGATCTTGTTATGTTGTCTGTACAGTACATCCAAAAGGGTCTTCTCTATACCAAACCAGAGAATAGTTGTGAAGAAAACTTGATCAACAATGTCTTGGACCGGCTCAAGCAATCCCTTTCCGTTGCCCTCGTTCATTTCTATCCCTTATCAGGTCGGCTCGTAACGAAAATAGAAGAAATCCCAAAGTTTCATTTCGTGTTTGTGGATTGTAATAACAGCCCAGGAGCCAAATTTATACATGCAGCTGTTGATTTATCTGTGTCCGACATTGTTTCACCTACATATGTTCCGTTGGTTGTTCAATCGTTCTTCGATCATGATCGAGCAATCAACTATGATGGTCACGCCAGACCTTTGTTATCGATTCAGGTCACCGAACTGGTAGATGGGGTGTTCAGAGGATGTTCAATGAACCAAGTTCTTGGTGATGGAGCTACCTTTTGGCATTTCTTCAACACATTATCCGAAATATTTCAAGCTCAAGGAGATACTAAAATGAAAATCTCACGTCCGCTAGTGCTAGAGAAATGGTTTCCAGAGGGTCATGGTCCATTACTTAACCTTCCTTTCACCAACCAAGATGAATTCATCACTAGATTTGAAGCACCGGAGATTTTAGAGAGAATGTTCCATTTCTCAGCAAAATCCATTGCAAAGCTCAAAGAAAGGGCTAACACAGAATCCAACACCAACAAAATATCCTCCTTTCAATCTTTATCTGCATTTGTATGGCGATCTATAACAAAGGCACGTCGTTTCCCAAAAGAAACAGTCATTGGTTGTAGGTTTGCTATAAACAATAGGTCAAGGCTAGAACCAGCTTTACCCCCAGATTACTTTGGAAACTCAATTCAAACTGTTAGAGCAGTAACCACAGCTGGTGAACTGCTCGACCATAATCTCGGTTGGGCTGCTTGGAAACTACACCAAGCTGTGGTTAACCATACAGATAAACAAGTGCGTTGTTTCGTCAATGGTTGGCTTGATTCACCCTTCATTTACCAGATAGCTCAGCTTTTTGACCCACAAAGTGTGATGTTTGGAAGCTCGCCGAGGTTCAACATGTATGAAAATGAGTTTGGGTTAGGGAAAGCATTGATGCTTCGAAGCGGATATGCTCATAAGTTTGATGGGAAAGTTTCGTCGTATCCAGGAAGTGAAGGTGGTGGAAGTGTTGACTTGGAAATTTGCCTTCCACCATCTTCAATGAAAGCTCATGAGTGTTGTTTCTGCTGATGTATTTTGAGTTTGATATCGAAAATCATACATATGTTTCGTATGCTAGTTGTTTTAGGCCTTCGGTAGTAACTACTAGTTGTTTTAAGTATAATTTTTCTGTTGCTGTAAGTTTCTTTTACTTTATGTTTTATTTTATTTTTACTCCAGTGTTAGGTAGCTGTAAAACTTTTTTTAAAATTAAAAGAATGTGTATGTGAAGGTGAATAGATAGCCTTCTCTATTATTCTCAAAAAAAAATTGTTCTTCTCTTCCTCTCTTTGTAACAAAAACTATCACAAAAGTGGTATTCAGAGCTTCTTCTTGAGGGCTGTGAGGTTCTACTGTTATTTTTGAGTGATTTTAATGGTTTCTTCTAATGCTTTTTCAACATCTCTTCTGATTTTCACAGGAACTTAATTATCATCTTTGGGCAATTAAGATAAAAGTTTATTTAAGATCTGATACGAGCAACTCGGTCCAATTCAAATGTCATAATAGAGATGGGATTAGTTTCCCTCAAGACTCAACGATGATATCCAAATTCAAGCAGTTAAAGTCAAATCTCAACTTATTTGTTCAAGACTTTATCACAAAAAAAAAATCGAGAAAAAAAGTTGAGGCTTCAAGACAATGAATTTTGGAGCAAGGATGAATTAAGAGGGATTAATTTTGTTTGTGGGCCTAAACTCTCAATCTATGATGATAAGCCCATATAGAGAATGTAAACAAACTTAGGCGTTTCATATTGGGTTCGGGTCCTAAACTTAATTTTTATTATATATAGCCCAATATTGTATTTATTATCTCTTATTATTTTATTATTTTTTATTACAAATTTTTTATAATTATTAAGTATTTTAAGTTATTTAGTAGTTTTATGTTAACAAGAAAGTTTTGTTTAAATTAAGTAAAGTTTTAGTATACTTTAGAGTTTTATTTAGATCTACTTAACTAGTCTCTATATAAAGGTTTCTTCATTGTTCATTAAGCAGACAATTGTTTTCATTAATAAAGTTTTCAATTTAGGGAATTTGTTTCTTGTGCAAGATTTTTTTATTGTAGTTTTTAAAAGTAGTTTACTTCTCGATTTTCTTCAAGAAGTTGTGGGAACCCATTTTTCACCCTTCAATTTGCCAAGATTATTTCTTGGAGCGCTAATTAGAGTTATTAATTGAGTTTGTTGGGATTTATATCTCAAATGATTCAATTGGACATTTATCCTTCTATCCATTATAACCCTCGGTTTATTCAATTCATCTTCCACTTTAAATTTCGTCTATTTATTTATTTTTATATTATTATTTGTTATTTCTTCTCAAATTTCTTCTTTTACTGTTTTCGATTTCTTTATTACTAAATTCGTTTATTTTTTTAGATCATATCTAAATCTTTCTTTTTCGAATCAAACAACTTGAATTCGATCATTCTTCCACTTTCTCTGTTCATTTCATATCAAGATCTTTTGGCTTGTGGAAGGTTGTAGAAACTAATGAAGATCCACCAGCACTAAGACAAAATCCCGCCATTGCTCAACTCAAAGCTTATGATGAAGAAATCTTGAAGAAGGATAAAGCTTTAACTAGTATTCACTCTAGGTTAGTAGATCACACTTTTACAAGCATATGGATCTTGAAACACCAAAAACTGTTTGGGATAAACTAACGGAAACTTACGAAGGAGGTGATAGAGTGAAGAAAACAAAACTTTTAAAAGTTGAGTGATCACATTTTCACATTTAACGGTTGAGTGACTAAAATCAAAACGCGTTAAAAGTTGAGTGATTGCACTTTTATCAAATGTATAAGAACTAATATACTCAATTTTTAGTAGAACCAAAATGCAAAATGAGGTAACGTACCTAATCAACTTTAACAATTTTGGGGCTTAGCCTTGTTAGCGCTGGCCCATCTCCAAAAAATCAGATTTTAATTTTAATTTTTCTTTTTTATTAAAAAAGGAAATTTCCCGGATTTGAGACAATTCAGACATTTGTTCCCCACATTCGAAGCAACTATGTCTTTTGTCTTTTAGTAGTACGTACGCGCTACCACTTAAAACTCGCTTTAATATTTAGCCACGTGTCCGATCTTCTAATCTAACAGCACTTACGGCGAGTACAGCATACCCCAAAACCATCGATAATTCACTTCTTGCTCCACACGTGGAAAAAGCCCAATAGAGTTTTGCTTAAAGTAATCCACTGTAATACCTTTTCTTGGTACTACCTGACATTCCACAATCTTATCTAACTGCCAACGAAGCAAACAACTTGAATCTAACGGCTGACCTGTAAGAAATCATAGGGCTTTCAACTAACCAAAGTAACGGTAGTTTCTTCCCTAGATTTCTGACCAAATCCATGTCTCAGTCAGTTTAACACTTTCCGCCGTCAACGTTTTCAAGGATAATAGCCAATGAAATTTATCCACGTCATTGACTGTCCGTAACTAAATCAAACTCCAAGCTTAAGGGATATGCTTTATTCTTTTTTTTTTGGTGAAATTTCAAACAAAGTCCCTTGTATTATGTATTTTGATGAATTTAGTCTTTTTATTGTAATTTAATCATTTTAAATCTCAGCCTTTTAAATTGCTTATTTTCAATCCTGAAATCAACTTTTCTGTTAATTTTTTCAAATATTTTGACTTGTTCTAATTTAAAATCAATCATTACAATATAAAATCAAATTGATAATTAGATAGAGTTCTTGCATTTATGAGACTTGAATCGAAAGCCTCAAAGTTCGTAAGGTCTCTTCCTAATTCTTACCATTAAATTAAGGCCTCCTTAACATGAGTCTTGTTTTTCTTAATTATATGAAATATACACCTTAGCATTTTTATTTTATATAGTTAGATAAATATTATGCATCTTTTTTATTTTTTATGAAGCTTTTTTAATTTTTTTTAAGTGCAAAAAAAACTATCTAACTATTAAAAAAATTAACAATGTGTGCATTTCCGACCATCACATTTAAAAAAAATGGTTTCAAATTATTGAATGAATTTAGTGGAAAAATTGACCTTAGGATTGAGAATATACATTACAAAAATTAAAAAAATTTAAAATATCAAGTCACACTCGAAGGACTAAATCTAAAAAACTATACAATAGGGGGACTTTTATGACCTTCCATTTTGCTACAAAACCCCAGTCAAAAATAATTTTTCACTGTAGAAACGAATTAAAAATTTCCACAAAAAAGAAATCCATAAAATTTTTTCCCTGAAAAATGTTCAAAAATCAAGATTCAATTCTTCTATTGATAGAAATAGGAGGAAGAGTTTATTTATCCAAAATGAGCTCTTTATATCATCTTCCACCGGCAGGGACGAAGCCAAAAGTTTTTTTTGGAGGCCAAAATTAAATTTTAAAATTTTAAAAGGGTCAAAGTACAATTTTGTCTTTATATATATGCTTGTTATTTTAGAATTTTAAAAGTATTAAACTGAGTTCTTTTCATATTAGAGGGGCAAAGTGTACTTTTACCATTAAATTAACTTATAATTTTAAAAACTTAAAGGGACTAAATGATTATGTGCCATTCTAGGGGGGCCAAGGCCCTGTCTGCACCCCCTTGGTGCTGTTCCTGCCATCATGTTTTCAATTTTAACTTTCAGAGTAAGAGCTTCTCAACCATTATCTCACTGGTAAAAATATTTCCGCCACAGCCGATTATGTTGGTTGGTACAAATACGATTTGACCATGGACCTTAATTATTCGATTACAAGGGCAAATGGAGGGTTTTGGTGGAAATAAGGAAAAGCTAGGGATGTTTTTGATAAAGAAAATGTAGTTTTGGGGACTAGAACACAATTTGTGTTTTTTAAAACAACAATTAAGACTCTTGAATTATGTACGGATATTCCCTTCCTTCACCACTTCACCATCTCAAGGTAAAACAATTTTGTTTTTATTTAGGTTTTATGGATAATATTTTGGAAAATTGTTTGTCATTATTAGTAACGACCTAAAAGACACTGACGATTGAATCGGATAAGAAATGTTCCATTATTAATGTTCGGTGATAGTGGTTGATTAATCAAGTGGTAAAAAGTTCAATTTTGAAATGAAGTTTTATAGATAAAGAAGATAGTGTATAGCAAAAAAATATAGAGAGAAAATGATATTAGAAAAGTTTAACTCATTTAGGAGTTCGATTTTACTCAACTCCAAAAATTATTATAAATAAATATTCAAAATTAACTTTGAATTTTTCCAAAATTTCTTTGGGTTCACTAGGTTAATTGTACCCTATTGGGAGGAGCTAAGGGTGAGGATAGGCAACAGCCTTCCCTTAGTAAAATAGGAAATATTTTCTCTACATCTCTTAAATTTCATAAAATTATATTTTAACCTTACAAAAATATTAAAATTTTAATTTAGTCCTTTACAAAATCATAAGAATGAAATTACATTTTAACTCTCATAAGTATATATAATTTAATCTCAACTCATCCTAAAAAAACCTTATGGCTTCACCCATGCCCATTAGTACTAAAATCTTAGTAAGTTTAGACTTATAGGTGCCAACTCTTTCAAAAATATGAACTTTTGTTGCATTAAATTATGCTTGTTTGTGGGCAAACATGTGTAATTTAAGCTTAGAACTATTACTCATGAAAGTGACGTCTCTTCCCATCTGCAGGCTCCTTTCGTGCTAAGCCGAGTATTCGCTAAACCTCGTTCTGGAAATACCGTATTCGAGAACGTTTGAAGTTGTTGTGCAGAAGAAAGTATTTTGGCTCTACATCACATCGGTATTCACCATGATCTATCTATAGCTAGATGATCCAATAGCAACCAAAGCTGTTTCTGTTGGCAGTTTTGAGTTTCATTCAGGCATCCTACCGGACCTGAGCAATGATCCGGTAATGTGTTGTCATGGAAGTTATGTTCTTGCCATGTATTTCAAGTCTCAATTGCATACTCTGTAACTTCAATTTTGTTATGCATGTAAGTTCTTTTGATTAAAAAAGATGCTGACATGATGTGAAAGTTTTATATGCTGTCTGCATTTTCGATCTGTTTCGAACCCCTCTTTTTCACATATATGCATGTTGTTCATTGGCTGTTACATAGGTGCGGTCTCGGTTAACTACCGGACAAGTTACGGTCAATTGAAGGAGAAGAGTTCATATCTGAATACATAGATTTTCTGACGCCCGGAAACTTACCTTCGTAAGGTCATTTCTCATTCCCCTTTTGTTGTCCATAAAAGTTTTAATAACTTTGTCTTTTGGTTCAACTTGCAGGCTACAGTCATGTGCCTAATATAAAGTTGTGCTTTAGAAGAAATATGTACACACGATATGATTGATAAGCTCAAAAAAATTTCAAAATCGAACGATTCACCTATCATCTGAGTTCTCCAACCACTTATGACAACCAATTTAAAAGGTTCTTACACAAAGCTTTCATTTGACAGTGTTTTGACAGTATACTTTTATTTTCAATTTACCGACAAATCATCGATTCAATGGCAACTTATATGTAAATTCAAATGTTGACATGTTATAAAAAAATCGACTCTATGATAATCATAGTCATCACATAGCACACTCCCAATAGGACCACGGGATATAAATTGCATGGCAAAAACATTGACATTCCCATGTGCATAATCAGTTAATCATTATGACTACATTCAACATCCACCACTACCCACACTTCCTCACAGGCTAATAAGAGGTGGGTCACTTGGTCCTTTTATGTTCATTCCAGGCTCCTAAAGAAAAAGAAAAAGAAAAGAACATAATTCATAAGCTATGTTTCCTCCCTTTACAATTAATTGATTCAATCACCACCCACACCCATCATTCAAAAACAGGGGTTAAATCACATAGTAATTGCTACAACTAAACCTTTGTCCTTTAAGTGACTCACCCTTTCTTAAAGCTTTTATTGACCAATATGCCCAATTTCCCCATCATTTCCAACTTGCAAGCATGTCCTCTTTTTAACAAAAAGTTAAAATCACCCTTGTTTCCAATTCCACCCCCACCTTTTTTCTATATTTTATGGTTGGTCAAGGTCCCTATATTATGCTTTTTTTTCTTTTCTTTTTATATAATGTCTAAAATTATTCTTAATTCTTTCTCTAATTTTTAAATAAACACACTCGAACTTAAATCTTCCTGCAGTGACAACAATTCTAATATCGACAATTTAGTAAAATAAATTATTTGACAAAATTAATGAAGAAAAATAAAATACACTTTTCTAACACATTATGTTTCATTGTTGGAATTAGTGCCTAATGTTACATGAATTAATTCAAAGTTATACAGTGTATTAATGAGAGTCATATAAGTTGTAGAATATTTTTAATTATTTGTTTATTTATTTTGTTGTCAAAAGTAAAGGACAAGTTAATAATATTCGTTCTGGAAGATGGGGAATCATCAATGCTGATATTTATTTAATCAATTTTCAATGAAAAGGATATAACATAATTAATGTGGCTGTATCTGCATAACCCTTTGTCTAAATGAACAAATTAGTAGGATTAAAAAAAAAGAAAAAAAAAGGCAAAGCCAAAGCAACCACCTTTGAATGGTTCTGAAAAATGAAGAAAATTCAATAGAAAAAAAAAATAAAAGGTAGAAAAACAGTACAAGCTAAGAAGAAAATAGGACCCCGACGATTGAGGTATGAACAATGAAAGGCATAAAGGAAAGGTCTAATTATGCCCTCGGTCCTTGTACTTTTGGATTAAAATACTTAAAATTGAAAAACAGAAGGATTAAAAATTTAAAATTCAAAGAAGACAAAGCATAATTAGAGGTAAAGAAAATTTGGGGCAAAGCCATTGGAGGAGACTTTTGGAGGTCATTGTATTCACACTTCTTTCAAGCAAAGCCATGATATTTCTATGCATACACCAATGCAACTTCTATTATATTTGACATAGTCCACCTAAATTTAAGCCGACATAGAAATCAAAGTTATTTTCCTATTCTCAAGATAGTGCCTAATTTTTATTTTTATTTTTATTTATGTAACTCACCAATAAGTTGCCAATTCGTACCTACATGATTTATTTATTTGTTTTTACTTTGACAAACATGTGACGGAGAAAAAAGAAAGAAACAAGATTGGGGTAGGGCTGTTTTTTTCACAATTTAACAATAATTAAAAAATAGGGATAATTTCACTCTACATTTTCAAAGCGTGGTTCAAATTTTAAATTAGTTTATGCGTTTCAAAACGTTATTCTTTTAAGGTAATCAACCCATCATATTTAAGCTGTTATTGTAGTAAGTATATGCATGTTTAAATTTTGATCCATGCATGCTAAATATTATCCAACTAAAAGCTTACATTTGATGCTTAGACTACCACTGGATTAATGAAAATACTCGATTGATAATCAATTAAAATGTTTTAAAACTTAAGCAGGAGATGTTTAATACAATTAATCTAGAAAAATGGTAAGAAAAAATGTAAATCATACAAGTGGGGTCAAATTCCCTGTTAATAAGAATGCCATGTTTGCACTAAAACATTTTTTCCATGTTAAGCATTATTTGGGGAAAGTGATTTAGATTTTAATTAAAGATTTTAATGAGATTTTTTTTTTTGGTCACAAAAAAAAGGTGGATGAATGGGTAAGGAAAGGAAAAGAAAGAAAGATAAGCATGTGGATTGATGGAGTAAAAGACTAAAAGAGGCCTAAAGTAAAAGGAAAGGGGGCAGGTGCTTGGCGTGAACGAGATGGAAATGCAACAAAAACAAAGAGAGAAGGTGTTTTTAGTGTTTTGTGGGTTCCAATGGACCGCATTAGGAGATGGGTCTTAATTACATTATAAAAATAATATTTTGTACATCCATTCATATCTACCTTTGGTTCTAGAAAAATATTGAGAAGAAAAAAATTATTTTTAAGGGTAAATATAGGTTTTAATATCTGAATTTGATTTCAAAGTTCAAATTGGTCCTAAAGTTTTCTTACTTAGATATTTTCATTTTTATAATTAGGGGTATAGAATGAGATACTGGTGATTTAATTCAAGCACTCGTATCTCACAACTTAAAGCATTTGTTACTAGATCAAAAAGTTGTTGACCAATTAGATACTTGAACTTAGTTTTAGCGCTTTATTTTGGTCAAATTAGATACCTAAACTTAGTTTTTTGGTTAAAATTAGTACCTTAGATTATCTTTTTGGTTCGACTTATTTAAACCAATTTAAATTATAAAATTTAAGTACCTAATTGAAAAAAATATATATCAATTTGAACCCTACAACTAAGTTTAAGTAGGAAAATGTATATTAAAAAATAAAAATGATTCAAAAAACCCAACTTGAGATTAATATTTGGTTCTAATATAAGAGAGAATAAAAAAGGAGACAATGAAAGCCATTTGGTAAGCAGCCTAGAATGACACCTTTGCCTAAGTGGTGGTGGTGGTGGTGTTGTTTGTTAAGTAATTTGTTTTTATTGTTTTCTTTTTGCTAGGAAATTGCTCTTTTCTTTCTCTTTCTCTGTAGGGTTATTTGGTAAATTAATGGTTATTGTCATCTTTTAATCTCTTCTTTGTTTCTTTGTATTTGAGTATTTTTATTTTCCCATTTCATTTTATCTTTCAAAGGTCCTCTCTCTTCCTCTCATTGTTTCTTCTGGTGGGGGTTTTTATATTTTCTTCTTCCTATTTCTCTCTTTCTTTTTTTCTTGAGAAAGGAGAGGAGAATAGCTTCAAAGATTGCTGTTTTATTTTTTATGATTCCTGTTTTTATGGTCTAATCCTTTATTTTCTTGTTAAGACTCTCTTTTAGATCGATCAAGGTCTTTCATTTCCACCTGCAAGGTGAGCCCTTTGGGTCCTCTTTTTCATATTATTTCTTGTTTGATCGGTTGATGATCAGATTAGATATGGATAATATGTTCTCTTTGGTTATTTATTTTCCTCTTTTCTCCCTTGGTTTTGGGTTATCTTGCTTTTGAAAGGGTACCCTTTTTTTTTCCTCAAAGTTTTGATTTTTTTTGTTTTTGATTCTGATTTTTTGTTGTGTTTTTCCTGGATGTTTGATCATTGAGACCATCTCTCGTTATAGCTGATTTACAGAGAGATTTTGCTCATAGTTGCCATGTTTGACCTGAAGATTATCTAATTTTATTTCATGCTTTGTGTTTGATTCGGTTGTTTCCTATGTTTCTTTCTCTTTCTTGTTTATGATTTCAGATTATTTTACATTTTATGCTTTTGGGGTCTCATGTTCTTGTTTTGTTTCATTTTGGTATACATTTGGGATTATCTTGTGTTACTTGATGCTCATTGTTGCTTGATTTTGGTTCTTGCCAATGCTATAAAAAATTCCAGATTTAGTTGTTAGGTGCCCTTTGGATTCAAACCTTTTTGTGGTTAATAACAAAGTTTGAATATCTTGTGTGGATTAAAATAAAAACTTGGGATTACTCCACATTAGTATTAGGTTAATTTACCCTGCTACTAGCACCACATTTCGATGGTCTTTGTTGATTTAATTACATTGTCTAAACTCTATATTAGTTGTTGCAGGTTAAGATATCACTTGGCTTAATTAGTTATTGCCTATTTCTTGCCTATTACCGGGTTTGCTTAAAATTTCTAGTCGCTGCCTTACTTCCAAAGCGTCATTTTTATCTTGTTATTACTATTAGCTAATATGTATTTAAAATGAATTTGCTTTTGCTTTAATGTTCTATATGTCGGTTTCTTGTTTTCATTTGTGTTGTCGGCATGCATACCATCTTGAATCATGCATGATTGTAGATTAGAAGTAGCATTTGCACGGCATTGCTTTCTATGCTGAAAATTGTTTGCTACAATTGGTTTCTTCATATCTGAGAGGCAAAAAGTGTTGCAATGAGGCGACTTTTATCTTACTTCTTACTGTTAGAGATCTGAAAATCGGTTTTACTGTATCTTTTATAAACCACTACCTTGTCTCTTTCACTTGTGCCAATTGTTGATGTACATATTTTTCAGGACTTCGAAATATTTTGTATTGAAGTGCATACAAGCCCTAATGCAGGGGCAAAAGGGTGCTTTTGGTTCCTTTTCTGAAACCTTCTTTGATCAAGGCTCTACATCGAGTAATGCTACTATAGACCAGCAGGTGTGCTGGAATAATATTCAAAATCCCATAGAAAATATATTTCCTGATTGTTTGCCGTCGCATAATGACATAAACATTGGCTATGTGAACTCCATTGGTCGAGAGGAGCAGGAGCCAGGCAGATGGAGCTTAGAAGAGCCTAGCTCTAGCGGCACACAGAATGAGGTCAATCATAATGAGAGGAAAATAGACCATGTATGGTCGTCTTCCATGAGTGCTTCTGTGACTGCTGAAAAGAACTCTCCATTTGTCCAAAATTCCAATTCTAATACAGTTTCCCGGAGTCTCAACTTAAATGCAGCCATAGTTGCTCACGGTAATAATAGCTGTCAAGTTACGGAACGGTCTAACCTATATAAGCCTAGTGGATCTGAAAGGGATCTGATTTCATCGGGTGCTGGTCCTGAAGGTTTTATATTCTCTTCTAGAAGTAGTGGATATGTTGGGGATGATAATGATAACAGACCCAGTGATGGTCGCCGTGCATCATGCAAAAGAAAAGCTCTTGAAGGAAACGTTGGGCAGTCCTCTTCGAGTGGAAGTTCTAGCTACTTTCATTGTGCAGAAAGTAGCGCTGGGCATGGTGTTTCTGCTAGTTCTAGTGTAGGAAACGGCATGAATATATCTGCCTCCTCGGGACAGGCACACCCTAGACTTGGTTTAGAGGTGGGAGGATCAGGTTCTCATGCCAACCCTGGACCAATCGTTTTACCAGCTGCAAAGGGCTCCCACAGGAACTTCCGGCTAAGAATAAGTCCATCAAGCGTACAGGAACCTGTTGCTCCTCCGGTATTTTCTACAGGTGATATGACCAGGCAGTCTGTTATTTCGTCTTCACTGCAATCGTCAAGGCTTCCAACTGATCATTCTTTGGACGTGAGGTCAGCACCAGTTCTAGATAATGCAAGTCTTCAAAACCCGAATGTCGCAGTTCATGTTCCGACTTTGCCTCGAAATGTACAGTCATTTAGGTGGAATGGAGGTTCTGGCTCTAGAACTGGCAATACATCAAGTTCTAATATATCTGGGGATAGAGATGCTGTACCACACGAGGGACATCAATCAAGAAGCATGGCTAGGAACCTGTTAGATCATCCTATGTTTGTTCGTGCACCTGAGTTGAGAACTTTGGTTCGGAATCCAATGAATCGAGATGTAAATAGTGGAAATTTAAGTGTTCCTGGAAATTTTGCTTCGACATCTCGTGCTGGCTCAAGTTCTGGTGCCAATGCATCTTCCGTTCCCACATGGGCTCCTCAGCCGAATCACCCTTCTCAATATCCGCGGAGATTGTCGGGACTTGTTCGTCGACAGTTGATGTCTTCCCTTGGCCCTGAGTCTGGTGGCCCGGGCAATCATCCTTCACTTCCTGCCGGACCTACTTCTCCTGAAGAGATGCTGCTTTCCTCCAGTGTAACTAACCCTGGGCACCATCGTCCATATCGTAGGTTAGTGTCATGGTTGGAGAGACAAGATGCTGGTTTTCTCGCAGTACCCCATTCGTTACGAAATTTAGCTGCTGCCACTGAAGGAAGAAGCAGGCTCGTTGTACCTGAGGTCTGCCCTCGAACTGCATCTTTATGTTTTGATAAGTGATAACACAATGGTAAAGGCCATTTATTTTGAAAAATCTTTTCATGGTGCAGATTCGCAATGTCTTGGATCTCATGCGTAGGGGTGAGAACTTGCGTTTCGAGGTAACGCTTTTAAATTTACTATCATGTTGTAATTCGATTTAGTTCTTATCTTAAACCAATTGAAATATGGAAACATTAAAATTTGCCTCCTTTTCTTGTTCATTTGTCCCTATGTTTATGTAGTTGCCGTTCTTCAAATTTGGTCTGCTACGAGCAATGGATTGCCATTTTGTAGGACCCCAAGTTTTGTTTACGGATAAGAATTTACTTGTCACCAGACAAGTGACTTTTCTCTTTCTAATTTGGCTTGTATGGCAGGATGTTGTGATCCTCGATCAATCAGCATTTTTTGGGGTAGGTGATATTCATGACCGGCATAGGGATATGCGGCTCGATGTTGATAACATGTCATACGAGGTATTATCTATATCCTTGGCATCCACCATAACTTCTGGAGTTTTAAAATTGTTCTCACAATAGAATTGTTTTGTGGGTAATAGGAGTTACTGGCTCTAGAAGAGCGCATTGGTAACGTAAACACGGGGTTGAGTGAAGAAATGATATCAAACCAGTTGAAACGACGAAAGTACTCTAGTGTACCAGGAACTCAGTTAGAGACAGAACCATGTTGTGTTTGTCAGGTAATTATTTTTCTTGGATACAGTTTCTTTGCCCGTTCTATGAACCAATTAAGTAAACATTTTTACGAACATGCAGGAAGAATACACCAACGGTGAAGATCTCGGAACACTCGAATGCGGCCATGACTTTCACGCTGATTGCATCAAACAGTGGTTGATGCACAAAAACTTGTGCCCCATTTGTAAAACAACGGGTCTGAATAAATGAGATGAACCATTTGGTTTTTTAGGCTGATTAGTTCTTGCCTTCAGGTCTGACATCGAAAGATTGCGGCTTGGCATTTTTCTTTCAGAACTCTTCCTTATAAAGCAATGTTCTTGGTGGATGATGACACAAATGTTTGAAGCACTGGGAACATAAAGCTACATATCCTTCATCTTTAGTTTTTAATCATTGCAGTATTAGAGTTTTCTTTCTTTATGTATGGATCCTCGGCCCATTGGCGACATAAATTATTGAATCTCTCTTTACATTTTGAAGTAACTTGCATGGCTTTTTGTAGTTTCTGCCATTGTATTAAGCATAAGTTTACAAAGCTCTTCTTGTCATGGAGGTGGTCCATTGCTACATATGGTGCTTTGGACTCCACCCCACCCCACCCCATCACACCACTCCCCCCTCCTACCCCAACCAAATAACAAGTTGTAATACCTCATCGATGGAATCAATGCACAAGCTAGATCGCGAACGCACTTGTGGCTGAGGCCTTAGCGATAAGGCTTGGTTCTTTTCCTCATGGATCGTCATGGATGGCATAATGTCATCGTCGTATCCCACTATTTCTATGGCACCAGATAACCCACGACGTACATGCCAAGTTCGTGCCAATATCTTACTCAAACTCATAATCCCCCACTAATGATCTATCTCCTAAATCATTCACGAATATTAGAAAGATTCATGTAAGTATCTTTAAAGGATAAAATGTTTTGGCAGAGAACAAATAGATAGGGCAACAACAGGTCACCTTGTCTAATACCTCTTAAGATTAAGACTTTGTTACTCGTTACATTTTGTTCAATACCTCTTTTAGGATTATGGTTTTGTTTCCCGTTGTTTTTCAAAAATGCTTTCGGCGCTTTAAAATACTAAACAGACAACTTTTGCAGTCAAAAATATTTTTTACCCAAAAGGAAAAGAATTTTTTTTTTAATTTTTGCTTTCGGAAAAACGCTTTTGAAACCAAAGTGATATTTTTAACCCTTATTTGTAATCTAATATATTTTATATAATATTTATATTGGGTATATAACTATTTTCATATTGAAATTTATTTCGAATACATGTTTTATATATTTAAATTTATAATGGTTATATTTTAATAATATATTTAAATTAAATTTTACAAATAACGAATATTAATCACTTACAAATATTTAAATTTTATATTTAAATTTTACATCAAATTGTTTTTTATATTCTTACTAAAATATCATAATGTTAACAAATTTGAACATTATTTGAATGCATCTTATTACTTCACAACATCATGTTTAAAATGGATTTTTTATTTCTCAAAAATAATTTTTGATAGTAATACTAAATACTAAAATTTTAAACAACACTTATCAAAAGAAGTTGTCCACAATATCTCAATACTTGAATTTAAATTCAATTAATCCGATTTGATTATAAAAACATCAGCAATACAGATCCATTTAACCTAAACTTAAATTGACTTGAATACGAAGCTAATATGAATTTGAAATTATTTGAATATAAAATAACTCGAACGCGGAATAATTTGAACAAGCAATCCAAAATAATTTGAACTTAAAGTGATGAAACTTGAAATGAATTGAGCCAGTAATGACCTGACCTAAAAACTCGAATCTTAAACACAAATGACCTAAACTCAAAATAACTAAATCTTGAAAATGACATGAACTCAAAATAACCTAAACTAGAAATAATTTAAACTCAAAATTCATATAAATTCAAAAATAACCTAATCGTAAAACGACTCAAGCCAAAATAACCTATTTAGAACTTAACTCAATCCAAACCAAAACCCTACTCAACTTGCTTATCACTTGTAACTTAAATGATTGCTTAATGGATGCTTCAGATTTCATTTTAAAATAATTCTTTTAATTATGAATATTTAAAAGGTCTTAATTCAATCATTGCCAGTATGAGTTAAGGCTGAAGTCTTGGGACGTTGAGTATTCAAGTTCAAATCTCATTATTATAAAAATTATAAGTGAAAGTACTTTTGTAACACCCCTTACCCGAGATCGTTGCCGGAGTCGAGCACGAGGCATTACTAGATTTAACTTACTAGTTCGGGGCATAAAAATTGAAACTGTCCATCTGCATCATGTTCACTAAATTAATTATAAATTGAGTTACGAAACTCGAAATTTAGATCCGTAAATTTTTCTTGAAACTAGACTCATATATCTTCTTACTGTAATTTTTCCAGAATTTTTGGTGTGGCCAATTAGTACAGTTTATTAGTTAAAGTCTCCCCTATTACACAGTTTGACAGTTTTGACCTCTCTTCACTAAAAATCAATTATCTCATAATATACAACTCTTTTTCCTACACCGTTTTTTTTATATAAAAATAGACTCAATAAGCTTTAATTCTATATCTCATGCACAACCTGATTCCATTTCTACTATTTTTGGTGATTTTTAAAAACTACGTCACTGCTGCTGTCCAACTATTCCCCTGCATATAATTACATAATTTCTTTAAAATAACTATCAACTAGGCATTTAATAACATCCTAAACATGTTCTTAATTAACCATTTTAATGGCTAATCATTACCAAGCATTTACAAGCCAATATTAAGCCATATCATAAGGTCATACACACAAAATGGCTAAGTCCCTATACATGCCATAACTTAAAACGTTCGAGTCACAAAATACCAATATAATCCTTTGATAGTGTGTAACGATCTCCGACTTCCTTTCGATCCCCGAGTTGACTTGTAATACTATAAAAAAAATAAAGAATGGGAATAAGCATAAAGCTTAGTAAGTTTACATGTAAATAGATGACAACATTCTTAATGAATTATCTTATGCTTTTCTTATCAAGATCACTTAAGCTTTTAACTCAATATACTTAAACTTGTATTCTTACCTGTACCTTTTAACATGAATTTGTCTTACCTTACCTTTTTAGCTTGAACCTGTCTTACCTTTACTTTGGTATACTCTTTGAATTTTCCCGTTGAACCACTTTGGAATACTAAGGATACGCAGGTACCTTTCCTTATAAAACTTAACCATTGCCATGTCTTGACATAGTCTTACGTGGTATCCTTGCCTTGTGAACTCACCAATGCCATGCCTTGGCATAGTCTTACATGAGACCTTTGCCTTATAAATTCACCAATGCCATGCCTTGGCATGGTCTTACATGGGACCTTTGCCTTATAGTAACTTATCAATGCCATGTCTTGACATGGTCTTACATGATTTCCTTAAACCCTAATGTCATGACATTTGTATCCTACACATTCCTAAGGTTCAACTGGAACTTTCTGCGATAGCTTTTCCGTCAATTCATACTTGAGTCTTTAAATAATAAATTTACAGAATAAATACGTAAATGCTGGAATTTAATAATATTAAATGTAAAATAATAGAATATTGCATTTATTTACCGCAAACTTACCTCAAAACAAAATACGATCAACCATATCGATTTAGTCCACTATCTTTTTCTTTCCCCGATCTAACTCTGGATTTCTTTCTTCTTGATCTATAATAGCAAATTTAGCTTATTTAATACTCACATTTACTAAAACAGTCCTTAACTCTAACTTTGGAAAAATTACAATTTTACCCCTAAACTTTTACATAATTATAATTTTGCCCCTATGCTCGAAAATTAAACTTCAACCCTTATTCTTATGTTTTATAACATGCTGAACATTTCTCCCTTCTATAGCAACTTCAAATTCTTACTATAACACATACTTATGAATAATAACAACTTTTACTAATTTGTTCGTTTTACTCGTTTTCACCGAAAATCACTTAGTAAAAATCGTTTCTCTACTCATAAACATGCATAATCTACCATCAAACATCAAAATACACAATTATCCATCATGGGTAAAATTTTTGACTTTAACTATATCTCAAAATATGGGTAGAAATAGGTAGATCATGGTACAAGGATTTCAAAAATACAAAAATCAATAAAAACGGGGCTTGGATGCACTTACTGTAATACCCCTATACCCGGTTCAATCATGCAGACCCGGTATAAGACTATTACATTTGGTGCCAAAACAATTATGGCCAGATACTGTTTAATTAAAACATTTGTATATAATATTTTAACTTACCAACCATTTTTGCTAACATATTTATTGTTTATTAATTCATTCCATATATACCAAAATACTTCAAGTAACTGAAAATAGATAAAATTTCAAGAATCTACATTTTAGTCCCTATCACATGGGAACACCTTTGAACTACATATGTACATGCCATTTTAATGCAAAATACAATACCTACTTTTGAAGCCCTTGAGGATGTGATGAGGTGAGAGATCTTCTATTTGGATTTATCTCTTCTAGTCTAATTGTACCTACGCGTTAAGCCGGTGAAGGCTTAGTAAGCACTACAAGAATAATTAAATAAGTAATCATAACAAAATATTTTAAACTCAATCAATTGTTGCATATCTACTCAGATATAAGTTTCTTCAACTATGTTTTGCTTTAATAAAATTTAACTTATCTTTTGTAAGGTATAAATCTTACCTTAACACATCAGTAATTCACTTTTGTTCTCATTTCACTTTCTTAGCCCAAAGTAGACTTTATAGAACACACCGGATATACGGAACAGATACAGAGGTGCATTATGATGCACAAGTGAACAGAGAGCACCAATGTGCTAATATCAGAGAGCACTGACGTGCTAATATCAGAGAGCACCAACGTGCTAATATCAGAGAGCACCAACGTGCTAATATCAGAGAGCGCGCTAAAGTTCCTTAATGGCATGCCACTAATATCCCAGTAGTTCTAAATTTCGTCTACTTGGGCATTAAAGCTGAATCTCATATATTTAAATAATTCACATAAATATTTCAAAAAAAGATAAATAACAATAATTTAAAATTCTTGTAGTACTTACAACAAAAGGTTGAGGTGATATAAATTCTTCTTCCTTCACTCCTTAACCTTCTCTTTTCCTTTTCCTTCAATTCGGTCCTCTCCTTCCTTTTCTTTTTCAATCAAAATTCCAAGCTTCAAACTTCCAATTTTCCCTTTTCTCCTTTCTTTTCTCTTTTTTCTTTCTTTCCCCTGCTCTCTGTTTCGTTTTGCTTCTCTGTTTCTATATCTTTCTATTCTTTTTCCTTTAGTCTATTTATATATATAATAAAATATAATAATATAATAATATACTTTATAATTAATATCTAATATATATATCTATATCTTTATCTATATACACGTTTTTAACTAAAAAATCTAGGATTTTTTTCAGCCTCAACATTTAAAAATGGCATAATTGCCTTTTTAGTCCTTCATACTTTCTTTTAATCTATAATTAAACTTTTGCACCTTTTTCAATTTAATCCTTTTCTCAAATACTTCTAATTAAGTCAAATTCACCTAAATAAAACCTTATTAAACACACAACTAACTTTGTAAATATTTTTAATAAATATTTTATGAGTCCGTTTACTAAAAATAGAGACCCGATAACTCATTTTCCAATATCCATACTTTTGAGGTCGTTACAATTCTCCCCCCTTTTGAAATTTCGTCCTCGAAATTTACTTAAAAAGAGATGAAACACTGAATTCTTATAGTTTCTTTCAAATAAACACCTTGATAAATACCTTATCACCAACAGAATATTTAATATCCCGACGTTTTAAATCCACAATTGATTTCTATTGTCGAATGATGCTTTTAATCTATTCCGAATCACCTTTACTTTTTCTTCTGTTTCCCGGATCAAATTAACCCCATGTATCTTCTTTTCATTGAGCTCTGTCCAATATAACGGTGTTCTGCATTTTCTACCATATAAAGCTTCATACGGAGCCATTTTAATACTGGACTGATAACTGTTATTGTAAGCAAATTCAATCAAAGGTAAATACTTCTCCCAATTACCTTCGAACTCTAGTATACAACATCGAAGCATATCTTCCAATACCGGAATAAAGTACGCTGATTTTGTCAATCGGTCAACAATCACCCAAATAACATCTCTTTTTTTTTCCCTCGGAGATAATGGTAACCCCGATACAAAATCCATAGTGATTCTTTCCCATTTCCATTCCGGTATAGTAATTGGCTGAAGTAAACCCGAAGGTACCTGATGTTCTGCTTTTACCTGTTGACATATCAGACATCTTGATACAAACTCAGAAATATCACATTTCATACCTGGCCACCAACATCTTCTTCCTAAATCTAACCAACTCTCTCGAATTATCCATCAATTTGCGAATGAAAGGCTGTACTGAAATCGAGTTAAGTACTCAATAATTTCCTGTAATTGTTTTCAGAACCCCAAAGTGAACTATAATCTCGATCAGAAATTATCAATACTAGAATACCATGAAATCTTACAATTTCTGGAATGTACATATCCACAAGTTTCTGAAGCCATCAATCAGTTCTGACTTTATAAATTAATCAACTAGCACTCATATAGCATTCTTATAAGTTATTCCGAAATCAGAAAGTGAACCGTAAACTGTAGATCTCTATCAAACATTTCAAAGACTGATACTCTATATAGTTGTTCAATTTTCATAGACTTATATCTCATTTCGTCCTAGTATCCTTACTAGCTGTAATAATTCTGTAAACACCAATACCGGATATTCAACTAAAATTAATCCTTCATCAGACAGTAGCAATCGAATATTTATTACTCACAAAGTGAACAATTATTTTCCCATTCAAATCATCTACAACTATATTTATTTTTCCCCGATTCAGACTGAACCAGAACTGATGCTTCAATTATTAGAACTTCCATCTACTCAAAATTCTACTAGCATTGATTAGTCCATTCAAACCTTGTGTCTTCCTGTAGTATTCTTATCATTGATATAGCTATCATAGAAAACACTTCCACAAATATTAAAAAGAAATCCCAACACTTCAAATTATCCCAAGTCCACAGTCATCAAATATATAAAGCCATAGTACTGTAATAGATCTCACATTTCAATAATATAAATGGATCAATACTTCAACTTCAATAGTACTTTAAAATAGAAGAAGAAATCCAAGAGTAGTCTCAATAATAACTAGTATAATAATACAACTTCTATAATCTAAGATCCATATCACCGAACTCCCATAATTGAACCAAGATTTATAACAGTAATATATATATTTACCTTCTATCAATGAATACCCTTTCACAGATGAATCATATTTGATAGATAAGATCAGACTATAAAATAATAAGAAAACCAATATAATGAAATCCCAGATGTGGCATAATGAAATCCCAGATGTGGAGCTATATTGAATTTCCGAGAATAAAAACCACATTCAATGATAAAGAAATCGATAATATTCCAAAGAAAAACCAGAAGAAGAATACCATTTATCCTCACTAGAAACGATTGTGATAAAGATAATGCAAATTGCGTATATGTGCTAGAATATCAACCGGTAGAAATAGAAAATAAC
The DNA here is from genome assembly GCA_005393395.2 of Gossypium australe. Taxonomy (NCBI): domain Eukaryota; kingdom Viridiplantae; phylum Streptophyta; class Magnoliopsida; order Malvales; family Malvaceae; genus Gossypium; species Gossypium australe. Next base: position 143,616,229 of record CM016619.1, on the reverse strand, counting down.
TTCATATGAATCTGATCATTAAGTCTTCTATCTAACAGAACAAATTAGAAAATCTAAAGAAAAATAGAGCAATACCGATCAGGAATCAACCAGAACTTCCATTTTAACGTTATGATTCCAAATTTTCTACACAATAAAAATCACATCTGAACAGTTGCATAGACCTCTGAAGATAAAAGAACATTTAGAATACCCATATAGAATACCCAGAAGAGATCATTGTAAAATACCCAACTATAGCAGCTGTGTTCAAATATTTCTGCAATTTCATTACTAATCCGTTAACATATATAATCATCAACAGTCCCATATCATTCACTTCACTCACAAAGCTTATTCGAAAGAAATTTTCAGTTAACTCATTCTGTAGTTACCATATCTGAATAAATCAATTTCTGATAAATAACTCCTTTCTTTAATAGTAGCACTGTGTATCCCCAAATAAATTTTCAGAAAAGAAATCTGATAAATTCACGTTCATATTCAGCAACAAACATGTGGTTCTGCTTCAAATCCAGAAATTCTCTTTTCTTCTTCTCAAGATAAGGTTGACTCACATATTTCTTTTTTTTTTTAAATTAGATACAAAGGAATTCCAACTAATTTTCTCTGCCGAATGGATATTCATGACAGTGTTCCACCATAGGTAAGCCTCACCCTTTAATAAAGATACTGCACATTTCAACTTTTCATCTCTTGTATACTGCAATTCTTCAAATATTCTTTGACTGTTCTCTAACCATTCTTCAGCCTCAGCTGGGTCATCATCTTTCTTTCTTTAAATTCTTCAGTTCCACACTTTTCAACTAAATCATTATAATTCCTATCAATTTCACTATAAATATAACTGTACCAATAAGGGGGTAGAGATCGTAAGGCCTCATAATTTAGATTCATGTATATACTCATATAACATAACATTTATCATTTCTTACTATAAGACATTTATCCACATCTTTTCAAATTCTGTTTCATCATAAGTAACATTTTACTTAATTATTTGAACATCACTTTCAGAATTATCGAAATTATTTCGATTGGAAAACATTTCTTTCTTTAACATTTCCTCTTTCTATACTAAGAGGAAACCAACTCTATTTTATTAAATTCATAGATTCCAGTATACATCACAAAATCGGTATCTTTTATTCTTTCAGAAGACATCTTTAAGTTTCTACAATATTCGTAAATTACACAATTAAATAACTAAACCTCATCTCATCACATCAATTTATAAAATGGCATGTACAAATAGACTCATACTCGACCCAAGAATTCAGAAAACCTAGGCTCTGATACCAATAAATGTAATACCCCTATACCCGGTTCAATCATGCAGACCCGGTATAAGACTATTACATTTGGTGCCAAAACAATTATGGCCAGATACTATTTAATTAAAACATTTATATATAATATTTTAACTTACCAACCATTTTTGCTAACATATTTATTGTTTATTAATTCATTCCATATATACCAAAATACTTCAAGTAACTGAAAATAGATAAAATTTCAAGAATCTACATTTTAGTCCCTATCACATGGGAACACCTTTGAACTACATATGTACATGCCATTTTAATACAAAATACAATACCTACTTTTGAAGCCCTTGAGGATGTGATGAGGTGAGAGATCTTCTAGTTGGATTTATCTCTTCTAGTCTAATTGTACCTACACGTTAAGCCGGTGAAGGCTTAGTAAGCACTACAAGAATAATTAAATAAGTAATCATAACAAAATATTTTAAACTCAATCAATTGTTGCATATCTACTCAGATATAAGTTTCTTCAACTATGTTTTGCTTTAATAAAATTTAACTTATCTTTTGTAAGGTATAAATCTTACCTTAACACATCAGTAATTCACTTTTGTTCTCATTTCACTTTCTTAGCCCAAAGTAGACTTTATAGAACACACCGGATATACGGAACAGATACAGAGGTGCATTATGATGCACAAGTGAACAGAGAGCACCAATGTGCTAATATCAGAGAGCACTGACGTGCTAATATCAGAGAGCACCAACGTGCTAATATCAGAGAGCACCAACGTGCTAATATCAGAGAGCGCGCTAAAGTTCCTTAATGGCATGCCACTAATATCCCAGTAGTTCTAAATTTCGTCTACTTGGGCATTAAAGCTGAATCTCATATATTTAAATAATTCACATAAATATTTCAAAAAAAAGATAAATAACAATAATTTAAAATTCTTGTAGTACTTACAACAAAAGGTTGAGGTGATATAAATTCTTCTTCCTTCACTCCTTAACCTTCTCTTTTCCTTTTCCTTCAATTCGGTCCTCTCCTTCCTTTTCTTTTTCAATCAAAATTCCAAGCTTCAAACTTCCAATTTTCCCTTTTCTTCTTTCTTTCTCTTTTTTCTTTCTTTCCCCTGCTCTCTGTTTCGTTTTGCTTCTCTATTTCTATATCTTTCTATTCTTTTTCCTTTAGTCTATTTATATATATAATAATAAAATATAATAATATAATAATATACTTTATAATTAATATCTAATATATATCTATATCTTTATCTATATACACGTTTTTAACTAAAAAATCTAGGATTTTTTTCAGCCTCAACATTTAAAAATGGCATAATTGCCTTTTTAGTCCTTCATACTTTCTTTTAATCTATAATTAAACTTTTGCACCTTTTTCAATTTAATCCTTTTTCTCAAATACTTCTAATTAAGTCAAATTCACCTAAATAAAACCTTATTAAACACACAACTAACTTTGTAAATATTTTTAATAAATATTTTATGAGTCCGTTTACTAAAAATAGAGACCCGATAACTCATTTTCCAATATCCATACTTTTGAGGTCGTTACAATTACTATGAGCTTGGAAAGCTTGGATTAAACCTCAATCATGGCTGCTATTTTTTTTTTACAATCGGTTGAAGAAGAAGAAAGGAAAAAAAAGATGATAGCTTTTATCATTTTGTCTTATTAGGCCATTTTAGCTTGATTACAAAATTACCCTTTTCATTTCAACCAAATTTCAAAAATACCAAACAAATATCTCCTACTAACTTATTAATGGGCTAATTATCTAATAAGGACTTCCAATTTAAAAACACATAACAAATAGACATCTTTTCATAAAGCACACTAATTTTGCATTTGATGCAATTCAATCCTTTTATCAAATTAAACACACAGACAGATAAATTAGCTCACGAAACTTCAACACATGCTCAATCATATAACAACGACACAGAAAATAATATTAAAATATTTTACTGACTCGGATTTGTGGTTTCGCAACCACTGTTCCGTTTAGGCCCTATTTCGGGATGTTACAACTTTGTAGGTCCCTTTATTATAAGGGCTGGATTAAATTAGTCCGTTTACTATTAAATGGATTGATTTAGTGCATGTACTATTAAAAATAATCAAATAATGTCAAATCTCAATAGAAACAACATTTACTATTTAATAGAGTTAAAAAATCCCAAAGTCTCAATTTTACCATTTCAATCAAATCTTTATTTAATTTTTAAATATTTTTTATAAATATATATTACATAATTAGAAAGGGTGTTATGATTTTTATTTGAGCTAATCTCAGTTGATGTTTTTAAATTATGAAAAATTCTAAACTTACCTTCTAATTTCAAAACGTTTTATTTAATCTTTAAAATGTTAGTATCATATTAATAATGTATTTCCTAAATTTCATCATTAGTTTAGGCATTAAATGACAACTCAAATTTAACATAGAGTATATTTAAAACACGAGAATCAAATTATAAATATTTGTATATTTATCTCATGAATAACTTAAATGTGACGTGTAAATTTAATTACACTATTTTTAGGTCGGGTCAGATTGACGTAAAATTTTAGGTTCATTTTTAGGTTTGGGTTCTACTAAAAATATGGGCCTAAAATTCTATTCAAGCCGGATTTAGATTAAAAATGCTAAACTCAAATCCGACCCGGTTCACCCGTATTAAATTTTTTTCAATTATTTTTTATAAAAAAACAAATTTTAAAAATATACTACATCAAATACACTAAAAAACATTAAAAATAAATGTTTCCAACAAATTGAAAATACATAATAAAAAAAATCTTTGTACTTAAATAACCTAAGATAGTTACAATTTAGCAAATAAATGCCTCTAAAATAGAAGCAAAATTAACAATAAAATAAAATTTATACAATATCTAAATAATAACAACAAAATAGTAACAATATAATAGTGAAATGACAACAAAATAACTGATTCGGGCTAAACTTGTGGAAAAGAAATCCTATCCGAGACTCTACCCGTTTAAAAAATGGATCTTATTTTTTGTTTAAATATATTTTTCAAGCTTATATTTTTATCAAAATCTTTCAACTTTTCGAACCAACTTTTAAACTTGAATAAATTACCTGAGGTCAAGATTAATTGAATCACTTCAAGACTGTCCAACTCAAGAATAACGTTAGCGCCCCCAATTGCCATGCTTGTGCCAAGCCGTCATTTGCGCCTTACAATTAAGCATCAGTTGTAGATATCAGTGAGGCGGTGTTATGGTAAATATACACGTGATTACAATTTAATTTATATGTTTTAAAAATTTTTAATATTAGATTAAAACTAACATTTAGCTAAATTGATAGTTAAGGATATTTTGAATATTTAATTAGAACGCTTGAAAGTTTAGGAACCAATTTGAAATTTAAGATATAATTCAAGGATTTTTTATAGAATTAACTCTTTTATCTAAACACATGAATTACATTAAACCCAATCATCTTAAGGATTCAATTTGGTTAAAATATGCTCCAAGTCCTTATACTCTTTGTTCATTTGGAATTTAGTCTCTCTATTTATATTTCTAAGAATTTAGCTCATTTATTTTTCAAACTTAAAAACCTAAGTCCAATTGTTAATACCATTAAAATTATTTTCTTAAATTCAATGGCGCGATGTTTTGAAATAAGAAAAATACCCACTTGGGTATCAAAAGAAAAATAACGTTGTAATAAACCTGAATTTAACAAGAATTTTAACGATATTAACAATTAGACTTGAACTTTTAATTCTAAAAAATATAACTAAATTTTAAATATATAAAGATTATCGGGATTCGGAGCATATTTTAACCATTCAATTTTGTCTATGCATTTATTTGACGGTGCCATCAATCAACCCTCTATGCCTTTCAACAATATGAAAAAATTGGCCAAAATGAATACTATAAAATTGATTTCTTGCAAGTTTTGGTATGACAGGAACCCTTATGGGACAATGATTTAAGGAATTAGACCGGCTATTTCGGGCAGCAAACCAAAAAAGGCTCTTTCGTTTTTTTTTTAAATCAATTTGGTCATTGTCTTGCTTAGTCCCCATGCAAAGATTCCTTGTGAGGAAGTTTCTTCTATGGACAGCGTGTTACCTTCATTTCTTTTGTCCTTGCTTAGAAGTCCTTTTGAGAATTCACTTACGCTAAGCCATTTTTGACTCTTGGGTCAATTTTGGCTTCAGACAGTTTTGAGTTTAGGGTTGCTTTAGGGTTTAGTTGTCTGAGTTTGAGGCCCGGATTTGTGAGTTCGGATGATTACAGGTTCAGATCATTTCATGTTATAATCACTTCATATTTGGATTATTTTAAGTTTGTGTTGTTTTGAGTTTGTATAAATCATTTGGAGTTCATATGTTTAGGATACAAGTCACTATAAGGTTTGGATCAATTTGGATTTGGGTTGTACGGATTCTGCTTATTGATTTCTTATGATCAAATCAAATTGAACCAAGTTTGATTTCAAATGGAATGGATTTAATTTTTAAGTTTGAGTCATAATTGATATGAAATAACCTTACTTGTCATTGCAGCAAAGGCGAATTTTTGGATACGTTGAGGCCTTGGCCCCCTAAAATTATAATTCTCCTTTTAGTTCTCTTATAAATGATAAAATTAAAAGTTAATATATGGTAAAATTGTATTTTGACCTCAAAAAATTTTAAAAATTTATTTTAATCTTTTTTAAAATGATGAAATTATAAATTAATACATGATAAACTTACACTTTAATATCTTAAAAATTTATAATTAAATTCTGCCATCCTTCCCAGAAAAGAAGTTTTGACTTCACTCATGAGTTGCAGTCACTTAGCTTCACAATTTGATGTTCTAAATGTAGCTTCAATATTTTTTTCTCTAAAATAAAAAAAAATCCTATAAAAGAAAATATATCTATTGTACTCATTATTTTCTTTTGAAGTAGCAATAATTTCAGTACAATCAGTCATTATAAGTATTAAACTGAATAACTATTTTAGCTAGAATAAAGTTAGAGGATAATCCACCTATTTACATAGGGTGAAACTCCAATATAAAATCTCAAATTTCCTAAAACCTCAACCTAACCAATAAACCAAGGCTTCATCGAAGATAACTATAAAATTATGGATAAATTATATCCAAGGTCACTGAATTATTAATAAGTTTATGTTTTGGTCACTCAACTTCAAAAAGTTATAAAATGGTCACTGAATTATTCGAAAATTTTCATTTAAGTTATTAAACTATTCAAAAGTTTTTATTTAAGTCACTTGGTTGCTAAGTTTTTTTTCTTTAAAAGTTCAGTTAGCGAGCTCCAAGAGACAATTCAATGATTAGTACGGTGGATCAGTACCCATCAACGAGTAGAAGAACATACATTAAATCCAATTCGATCTGATGGTCATCGTTGGAAATCAGAGAAAAAAATTATTTAGATTTTAGTTCACAAATTCATGACATTCAAAGATGTTTCATGAAAAAAAAAAAAAGATTAAACTCTAGAAGAGAAAGGAAGAAGAGCTTTTGATTGGTGTGGGCGATGTAAAAGGAGGAGGCCATACACAAGCAATTTTAACAACCCAATGATTTAAAAGAAAACTTTCAAATAGTTCAATAACCATTTTCTAACTTATTGAAATTAAGTGATCAAAACGTAAACTTATTAATAATTAAGTAACCTCAGACATAATGGTAGAAATCTATGGAATGAAGTTTGGGAGAGAGATATATACAGAGGCACCACTTTGTGAATAAAAACAAATTCCAAGGACCACAAGCAACATGTCTTTCTGGTTTTTGGCCAAATAAAAGTTAAGGAAAATGCTGACATTGAAAGCTCGGTGCATTAATCACTTGGTTAACCCCATGCCCGCTCTATATAAACTATTCTATAATCTACCTATTTGTTCACGCGTTTAACTCCCACTTTATGAGTCTTAAATATGACCCATAGAGTCAATTGTCAATGAATTTCTTCAATCAACACGGAAGAAATCATCATAAATATTAGTCTTATTAGAACATCATCAAGCAATTTAGACCTAGTCAAGATTTAATGTTGTTTAATCAAAGTTTCGGATTTAAATTTTATAAATAGAGAAAATAATATTTTAAAAAATTATTTTTTTTAAATTTGACTTAATTCAATGTCAAATTTAATTAAAATTTAATGTAGATGTCTGCTTCAAAAATTTTACACCAAGCAAAACCAAAGTGCTTTGGGAAAAATGGACCAAAGTGCTTTGGGAAAAATGGGTTTTAGATAAGAAGATAATCCATGGCCACTTATAATATTCTTTTTCCTCTTGATAATCCTATCAAATTTCCACGAACATTATCATAAACAATTAAATTATGCTTGAGTGATATAAGATCTGTTTCATTGTGAACTTGCACATGGTGGGGGCTCTATGACCTACAATCATTGGTGTTCTTTTATTTTTTATTTTATCTTTTATTTTAGGTACTATATCCAATTTGTTACATCTAAAATTAGAAAAGCACTAAAAAATTAATGATTAAAATATCATTCATAAATAAATTCAGAATCGATTTTCAATATTTATCTATTAATTATGATTGTTCATTTCACGACACATTTTGTAGGTTCGAATTATAAGGATAATATGCTTTTAATGAGTGAGTTGTACCAAAAAATTACTCCATAAGAATATCAATTTTTTTTTACTATTCTCGGGTATAATGGGGCAATGGATAGGCAACAAATTCACACATCATCTTTTTGTGATATCCTTTTAATAGTGCTATGTGGTCCTTGTGGAAGCAAAATAGGGTGCCACCCATTCCTTGATCACTACCCTATAATCTTTTAACAAAAGAAGGATATGTGAGGATCAAATCGAATGGTACTCGATGAATCAACACTATTTACTATTGTAACTATATTTTGTTCCGACTAAATACGGACCTATTGTAACTATCCAGAAGCTACACTATGAACCTCAATACAAGTTAGTTCACTGTAGGAAAACATGTAGTGGATGACTTGACTTTGGACCTTAGAGATCCATTACTTGGATCCCAGTCAGACAAAGTTGAAGATACTTAATAGCAAAGACTTCCAAGTTCCCAAGCTTTACCAACTCCCTATATAAGCTTTGCCAAATTCATGAAAGTCTTCCAAAGCAAAAAAAATATCTCATAATTCATTACTATGGCAGCTGATTTTACCAAACACCTGTATGTTTATTGTTGGGTTTCTTTTTGTGTCTTGTTTATGTTTATCAAACTAGCAAAATCTGACAATTATATTGTCCATATGGACATCTCTGCCATGCCCAAAGCTTTCTCTAACCAGGACACCTGGTATTTGGCCACTCTTTCATCTGTTTCAGCCAAATCCAAAGCTGAAACCAACCCAACCATTCCTTTTTCTAAACTTATCTATACTTATAAGCATGTTATTCAAGGTTTTAGTGCTAGTCTCACACCTGCAGAGCTTGAGTCCTTGAAAAATACTCCGGGGTATGTTTCATCGGTTAAAGATAGAGTTGTAAAGGTCGATACAACACATTCTTTCGAATTCCTCGGCTTGAATTCTGGTACCGGTGCATGGCCAGTGTCGAGCTTCGGCAAAGATGTAATCGTCGGGGTGATTGATACTGGAGTTTGGCCAGAAAGCGAAAGCTTTAATGATGATGGGATGAGTGATGTTCCATCAAGATGGAAAGGGGAATGTGAAAGTGGTACCCAATTCAATTCCTCATTGTGCAATAAAAAGCTTATTGGTGCTCGGTTTTTCAATAAAGGTCTGATTGCTCATAATTCCAATATCACCATCTCAATGAATTCCACACGAGACACTGAAGGACATGGAACCCACACGTCCACAACTGTTGCTGGAACTTATGTAAAAGATGCATCGTATTTTGGCTATGCACCGGGGACTGCTAGAGGAATGGCACCAATGGCTCGTGTAGCCATGTATAAAGCTCTATGGGAAGAAGGAGCTTACACCACTGATATAATTGCAGCCATTGATCAAGCTATTACTGACGGTGTCGACGTTCTTTCAATGTCATTGGGCTTGGATGGAGTCGAGTTATACGAAGACCCTATTGCAATAGCCACATTTGCTGCCATAGAGAAGAACATTTTCGTTTCCACATCTGCAGGCAATGAAGGACCAGATGTAGAGACTCTACACAATGGTACACCTTGGGTTATAACCGTAGCCGCCGGCACCATGGACCGTGACTTCGGCGCAACCTTAATCCTCGGGAACAAAGTGTCAATCAATGGCTTAGCTCAATATCCAGGGAATTTCACATCAACTGAATTCCCAATTGTTTTCATGGACGCATGTAGTAACAAAACCGAATTGAGCAAAATCAAGCAGAAGATCATTGTGTGTCAAGATCCAGGCAAGGAAGATTCGCTCGACGATCAATTTAACAACATTCAAGCCGCTGGTAACATTGCCGCTGTCTTCATAACGAATAGCAGCAGTGTCGATGTATTCGTCCAAAGCCCATTTCCAGCCATTTTCTTGGTACAAAAAGATGGTGACACAGTTGTCGATTTCATTAAAAGCAACACTGACCCAAAAGCCAGCATTGTGTTTAAAAAAACAATCCTTGGTATTAAGCCATCACCAAGGGTGACTAGCTATACGTCTCGAGGTCCATCCTATAGTTGTCCATTGGTTTTAAAGCCTGATATTATGGCACCTGGTGACTCAGTCCTCGCTGCATGGCCTCCAAATGTTGCAGCAGCTCGTGTAAATCAAGACCTTGTGTTCACCAATTTCAACTTATTGTCGGGAACATCCATGGCATGTCCCCATGTTTCGGGTATAGCAGCACTTTTAAAAGCTGTTTATCCTAATTGGAGCCCTGCGGCAATTCGATCGGCTTTGATGACTACATCCGATCAAATCGATAACACAGGTAGTCAGATAAAGGATATAGGCGGAAATCTCCGACCGGCTGATCCTTTAGCCATGGGAGCTGGTCATGTTAACCCCAATAAAGCTTTAAACCCCGGACTTATATACGATGCTACGGTTCAAGATTACGTTGATCTCCTTTGTGGTCTAAATTTCACACAACAACAAATTAAAACCATCACGAAAACATCGTCAAACAACTGTTCCAACCCTTCTCTTGATCTCAATTACCCTTCTTTCATAGCGTTTTTCAACGACAGGGGTGCGAAACCGAACTCAACGACAGTCGTGGAGTTTGGAAGAACTGTAACTAATGTCGGAGATGGAAGCTTTACATACAAAGCAAATGTGACACCTATCAATGGACTTAAGGTAACAGTGGAACCAGACACATTGGTTTTCAAGACAAAATACGAGAAGAAAAGCTACAAGCTGAGCATTGAAGGTCCAAAACAATTGCATAAAGCTGTGTTGTTTGGTTATCTCACATGGGAAGATAGTGGAAAGGAACATGTTGTTACAAGTCCAATAGTTGCCACAAGCTACAAAATTGAAAAATGACAAAACTCCCATTGTTTTTTCTTTAAATTATCTTCATGTTTTTATGGTAATGAATAAAGCAATTATAAATGTTCAGCAAAAACAAAATATTATTTTTTACAGTGAATTTTGATTGAACTTGTCGGTTTTAGACTAACAGGCTGAAGACATATATGATTAAGGTTTTTGTACGGTTCCTAACAATGAAATAAATTGAAACAATTGTAATGCTTTATGGTTGTTGCTTGTCTGCAGGTCGTGTATGATTATTGAATAATTTTCATATCCTTCCAGCTAATCATAATAAAATTGTCAAATTTAGACTGTAAATTACTAAAAATCTAAAACTCTTCCAACATTTTGTATTTTTTTTCTATTTTATTTTAATGATTTGGGTGAGGGTCCCCTAAGTATAAAATTCTACCCAACAATTAATTGTTGCCATTAATTTCCATTAAAATGGTCTTTTATTTCCCCTAATAAGAAAAATAAGTTTTTTTTAAATAAAGTCAAAATTTGCTATTAGTACTTATATTTGTTCTATTTGAATTTTAAAATTTTAGTCCTCACCAAATAATAGTTTTGAAATATATTCAGTTAAATTTTGCTATTACAAAAAATTAATGTGGCAAATATATTTTCAGTGGCAGACTAACTAAAATTTAAAAAAAAAAATTGAGGATTTAATTAAATTTTTTTAAAAAAATTAAGAAATTTAATGAGAACTGTTTTAAAAAAATGTTAGAAGGTTTAATTAAAATATTCAAAACTTTTATAGATTTTAATTAGAATTTTAAAAAATTTGACGGCCTAAATAAAATTTTCAAAAATTTTGAAGGACTTAATGACAATTGTCTAATTTTTAAGTGGCCAAGGTCCCTTTTGGCTCCTCTTGCATTCTCGCTTTGCATATTACTACATGTGTAATGCTATACCAATTTACTATTTTCACATAACACTCATAAAAAGTCATGTCATTTTAGTTTAATGTATTTAACGACTACGTTTGGGTCATGATCATGATGTGGAGCTACCACGTGCCACTATCATATAAACTTTTAATTTTTTTAAATTTTTAATTTTTTTGCCGTCTGTAAATCTTTTAAATTTTTTTAATTTTTTTTAATTTTTTAAATCTGTAAATCTTTTAAAGTTTTTTAATTGTTTGCTGTCTGTCAAAATGTAGAGCTACCACGAAACTGTCAGTGCCACATAAACTTATTTTAACACTATGTGAATAAAATTGAAGTTTAAATACTAATTAAATCCTTAATATCAATTAAAATACAAGATCTTATACCCTTAAAAAGTTAATAATAACCTTTTATCTTTTCCCAATAAGAATATACTCAGTTCTGACCCACAAATATTACAAAAATGAACAGCTAGCCCATGTGTGGAGAATGACTTGACCTACAATAAATTGCCGATGGAAGATACTATAGGTACACATGATGGACGTGAAAACGTTGCTTGCTATTGCTATCTCTATACTCAATGATTTACAGATTCCTGGAAAAAATATCATTTTTAAGTCCAATCAGTCACTGCCCATAATCACGCCCTATATTGTTTGAAAATTTACTCTTTTGGTACCAAATTTTATAGATGTTTCCTTCTTTTGGATAAAAGACTTGAATTGGTGTTTACATTCATCATGGACTACATTATTGTTGTTTCCTTACAAATGCAAACAAACAAAGATGCTATCAAACTAGATTTCATTTATATGTATAAATATAAGAATAATTTGGGCTTTTCACATGTTATGCTTTAATTTGAATAATCAATAGTTCAAATCGTGAGATTTAATTAGAATACTTTTCGAAATATGTAAATTCTAATTTCGATTTTTTTCATTAATTCTTTTAAGTAATTTGATATAACTTTTTTTAATATATGGTGTGATGGCATATTCATCTTGGCTTTTTTGCATAATTTGACAACTTTTGCGGATTTTGAAAAGACAAAAAGGAGAAAAAAAATGTATAATGTTTGTCCACCTATAAAAAATGCTATGTGTAATATGTCACATCACCACATGTTTAAAAAATTAAGCTAAATCAATTTATTTAACCGAATTAATGAAAAAAGGTTGACCTCAAGAATAAAAATACACATTTCGAAATGTAGAGATTAAAAATGATCAAATTATAGTAGAATTAAATCTATAAAAAATGTATAGTACAAGGATCTTTTATACAATTTTGGAAAAAAAAGGACCTTTTATACAAATTGAGAAGAAAATTTCATCGTTCGAGTAACGGAATTTTCAATAGTGTTGAGTGATTTGGAATAAGATATAGGCTTAGCTACAAAATTTGCCATCAAACTACCCTTTTTCTCACTTAGGTATTTAAAGTGTTTTTTTTGGTAAAAAGTGGTGTTAAAATTATGAATTCATTTCATGTAAGACATTCAGTAAGAATATGCCATGTGTGATGTTCTTATTGTCTATTATTGTTTTGGGATAAAATGGGACGAAATTAATAGTTTAAATACCTCTCTTGATGAAATATCAAGTACTTAAATGGAAAAAGTAATATAATTTAAGAGTCAATTCTACATTTGAGGGTAGGATGACTCCTTTAGGAGATGTATCTGAAGTGTTGTTTGTCAGGGAGCCCGGCCGAACTCCCAGCAACAATTGAAGGTTTTGTCCCTCAAAGAAGATTTTGTCTCTTATGCTTTGGGAAGAGCAAGCGTGTCGTGAATGGCTACCCTAATGCCTAGTTCACTAAGCTAGAAGCACCTCGATTGTATGTGGGTGTATGACTAGCCACCAAGTGGAAGTGAGCATCTTGCCCCTGGTGAGATTTGAGACCCTTGACTTTTATCATATAGGTCACCTTTTGGGGATAGTGGTACCACCACTTGGGCTAGCTAGCCCAAGAGTGAGATGCCAACGTCCCCTTAGTGGGTAATTATACACCCATATATGATTTAAGCACTTTTGATTTTGTGAATTAAATTCTTAGAACAACCGCTTATGATATACTAGCCTCAACAAATAAAACTCTCAAAAAACAATTCCTCCTAATCAACTACCCAATAAATAATACTTTAAAAACTTCACTAAAAAAACCACCCATACAACATCTCTCATTTCTTTTAAAAAGTTGAATTTTTATTCTCAACCCGACAAAGATGAAGTCACCATCATAGCTTGTTAGTAGAACATTACGGAAAACTAGGTCTTTATTTAATCAATATTATGTCAGTTAAGATTATGAGCTAAATTGTAGAGAGATTTTATTCCGAGCTTTTTGGCCTTCAAAATTTATTTCATACTATGGGGAAAAGGGGAATATTAAATTTGTTAGGAGTATGGGTTTAATTGGTAAATGTTAGTCTCTGAATTTAAGGGATGGGAACATCTCTGAATTTAATGGATGAGAATTACGGAAGGCAAAAATTTCAAATTCGACACATTTTAATTCCTTATAATTTTATAATGTTTTTTATTCAATGTCTAAAATTATCTATAATCCCTCCTCAACTCATATATAAGGGGAAAATGCGTTTCAACACACTCGAACCAACATCCTTCTATATTAGCAACAATACCCATGCCAATTAAACTAAGACTCAATCAACATTTTATAAGGGTTATTTAAAAAAAAAACGAATTTTCAAAAATGATAAATCAGATTTTCTTTAAAATTTTCGAGATATGATGGAGTCAAATTTAGATAAAATACACTTCAATTTACCTGATTTATGTATTAAAATGCTCCTCTTTTAATTTTATAGCTAGCTTTTTATATTTTAATTATATTTTTTATAAGAATTTACAAGATATATTTTAACTTTATAAATAAATCTTATATACCTTGTTGTATTTTTTATAAAATTTTATAATATATTTGATTTAATTTGGTAGAAATTAATATATTTTTAAAATATTATTGAAAATTCGAGTTGAATCAGAATAAGATTGAAAAATTTCTTTTTGGATTGAGAAAAATACAAATTGAGTCGATATAAAGATAAAAAAAAAAAACTATCGATTCCACCCATCCCATTGTCATTCCTAATGAGAATGGATCATTATTTGGGCTATTGTGGATGAGCTTCACCAAGGAAGATCCCTTACAATGGTAGCATTGAAGCCCAGCATTGGAAATTTCATTATTTAAGCCTTCCCAGAAGCCCTTTATAAAAAATTGTTTGAACTGAATTGTAATTAATTTGATTTAATTAGTTGTGGAGTTCCATTTAAGTAAATTTAGTTAGTTTTTTCTTTTTAAGTTTTTCAAATTGAATAACAACATGATTTTTTTATAGAAAAAAATAGCACAAAGCGATTACATTTTTAAAGTATTATCGACGTATAGAAATAGTATTATGCTTAGTTAATAGTATATTCTTTACTAAATCTGGAGGTTTTCAAAACTGTTGTACATTACCCAATCCACTTGAATCTATTTTGCTCATATGATCAATAATTTTATTTTGAGATCTCAAAACATTACGAATAAATCAACTTTATTATTATAAGATAATAGTAAGTTTGTTTTTCACAGTTTTACATCTTACATGCAAATTAAATTTAAAATAACAAGAAATTTAAAACTTATAATAAAAAAAAAGAATTACCTATTTTGAAATAGTAAAAAAAAGGAAAGAACCACCATTTTCTTTTTTAAATAATTTTTATAATTTTAAATATTTTTTATAATTTAAAAAATTACACTTAATATGAACATAAATAAATGAATGCTCAAATTCAAATAAACTTAAAAGTCCATTTACCGAAGTTCGTTTAAGATTTAATTTTTTCTTTTATTGGCATGGTAGTGCTAGGTCAAACATTGTGATAGCTAACTTAGTAGATGTTAATGGTCATGTCAACATAGTAATGATCAACAACAAAAGACCGCTAATTAAAGGGTTTAATTGATGTGTTTTTAATATTTGAGGGCCAATTGAATGTGTTTCTCACGAAAGGAGCTTAATTAATATTTTTTTAAACTTAAAAAAAAAAAATTTAAGCCTATATAAATTACAAGCACATATATACATAGGCGAATCTGAGGGGGCAGGGGCCTTCCCCCAAATGAAAATTTTCATTTTGGTCATTTTATAAATAGAAAAATTATAAATTAATATAGAGTGGAATTACACTTTGCTTCTCCTAAAATAAAAAAAATTGTTTAATAGTAAAATTATAAATTAAAACATAATAAAATTATATTTTAATTTATGAAAAAATTATAATTAAATACTGACCCTGCTAAAAATTTTCTAAACTCGACCCTACATATATATTCCTATTGTATGACAAGCTTAAATTGACACGTTAGCAAATAAATAAATAAATAAACATTCTAAATTTTATTATTACCATTTACCTTAAAAATATAAAGTCTAAATTCCCCATGCATTAAGTACATACTACTATCCTAGGGATGACGTCAGGTTAGATATCTGTAATTTTTGTAAAATCCGAATATGAATATGTAAATTTGCTTTTAAATTTGAATCCATTTATAATTCATATCAGATTTGAGCATTACTATTTGAATATGAAATTAAATTAATTAAATTACCTTCGAATTTATAAATATACTAAATATTTGTATTTAGTAAGTATAAATAAAATCTTTAAATAAAAAATTTAAAAATAAAGTAAATGATAGATTCAAATATCTAAATTTAAATTAGTTATTTACAAAAATAAGATTAATTCGAATATGGATATTCAAAATCATTAACCCCTTGCGGTAATTAATATCTAAATCCACACTATATACCATCTTTAATACATAATAAAAAGACCTCATTCATATAGAATATTTGATAAAACTATCCCTGAAGTAGCAAAAATATCTGTCAAAACCTTATCATCGACCAAAGAAGAGACATTCGTGGAGCAAATATCCTTCCAACATGAGCTCACAAGGTTAAACCCTACTGATGAAAAGATTGCTATGTGTGACCCACAAATACACAATTACCATGTTCATTTTCTTTATTGCCATATCCCAAGAGGAAAAAAGAAAAGAGAAGAGGTTTTTTTCAATATAAAAAAGAAAGTTAGGAGCAATACTCATTATGGGACACCATTAAATTTTGAATGGTGGGTCAGTGGTTCTTATCTCCACAACTGTCTATTGTATCAACCAGTAGGAAATAAACAACACCTCCCATTTGCAAGTCCAATATGCTCAATATGATTTGTAAGACCGACTTTATTTTTTTTCTAACTAAAAGCTTTCTTTTGGGAAATTACTCTTAATGTTTTAGTGATAGGATGGATATTCCAATAGTTTTCCAATAACCAATCTTGCTCTTGTATCAAATTTCAGCTTCATCTATGTGCTAATTGTGAGGCCCCAATGGTTGAATGGCAAGATTTAATATGACTTTCAAGTCAGCTGGCACTTGGCATCATGTGCAAAGTTCGATTCAGTGACGAAATCTACCAACTTTATGACAAACCTTATTAAGGAGGGATCATGTGTCAGAAATATTTTCTTCACAATTCGTCTGAATTTTGTCCCTCTCTATTACTTCAAATTTTGCTAGTGAATACTCATATTTTTTTGAAGGGAAAAAAGGTGACCCTATCGAAGTATGGAGTGATTCATGGAATTGCTATATTGAGTTTATGAAAGGTATCATAGAAGCGGAGAACCCACCTACTCCACTTAGAGCTAGATGCGGATGGAATCTGATTTTTGAATCGGATAATCTTTTAATAATATTTACGGATAATTCAATATTAATTCGAACCCTTAATGATATTTACGTTAATAGAGATCCATACTTACATTGAAGAAATCAGATAATGCAATGATGGATTGTTTTGCTCTTTTCAACCGGTTTTGAATATTTTATAAATTAATCGATTAAATTACTTTTTTCAAATTCATATTTTGATTAATTCTTGATCTAACTAACTAATATAATTGAGTTTAAACCATATTTATAAGTACAAATTTCCAAAGTGGCATTATATTCCAAGCATATGGTACAATGTTTTTTTATTCAAGATTAATTTATTAATAGATCAAGTTTTGCATGTGAAATAGTTTTATTATGCAATATTATAAAAGCAAGAACTCCTCGGCGCATGTGAAATAGTTTCTTAATTAATGTTGATGCTCGAATTCCAACAGGCATCCTCACTTAGATCAATGATTTAAAAAGATGGGTAATTTCCTTTTGAGAACAACGAGCCAGCAACTTATCTTTTCCTTTTAAGCACCAAAAAAAATGGATTCATCAACAGTTCGAATCATCTCAGGATGTTTTGTTAAACCACAACATGTTTCGGAACAATCAAAACAGCCCTTTTATCTCACAACATGGGATCTTGTCATGCTTTCCGTACACTACATCCAAAAGGGTCTTCTTTATACCAAACCACCACCAGGGGATTATTGTGAACAAAACTTGATCAACAATGTCTTGGTAAGGCTCAAACAATCCCTTTCCATTGCCCTCCTTCATTTCTATCCCTTAGCAGGTCGGCTTGCAACAAAAACAGAACAAAACCCAAAGTCTCATTCCGTCTTTGTTGATTGCAAAAACAGTCCAGGAGCAAAATTTATACATGCAGCTGTTGATTTATCAGTATCCGACATTGTTTCCCCTACTTATGTTCCGTTGGTTGTTCAATCGTTCTTCGACCATGATCGAGCAATCAACTATGATGGTCACACCAGGCCTTTGTTATCGATTCAGGTCACTGAGCTGGTAGATGGGGTGTTCATAGGTTGTTCTATGAACCATGCTATTGCCGATGGAACCACGTTTTGGCATTTCATCAACACATTGTCCGAAATATTTCAAGCCCAAGGAGATACTAAAATAAAAATCTCACACTCGCCAATGTTAGAGAGATGGTTTCCAGAGGGTAACAATGGCCCATTGCTTACCCTTCCTTTCACTCATCAAAATGAGTTAATCACCAGATTAGAAACACCCCATGTTTTAGAGAGAATATTCCATTTTTCAGCAAAGTCCATTACAAAACTCAAAGAAAGGGCTAACACAGAATCTAACACCACAAAAATCTCCTCCTTTCAGTCTTTATCAGCATTTGTGTGGCGGTCCATAACAAGAGCTCGTCGTTTACCATGTGAAATTGTTACTTGTTGTATGTTGGCTATAAATAATAGGTCAAGACTTGAACCACCATTATCCCCTAATTACTTTGGGAACTCGTTTCAAACCGTGACAGCAATGACCACAGCCGGTGAATTGCTCGATCATGGTCTCGGTTGGGCTGCTTGGAAATTGTACCAAGCTGTGGTTAACCATTCAGACAAATCAGTGCGTGGCTTTGTCAATGATTGGCTTCGGTCACCTTTCGTTTACCAGTGTTCTCCACATTTATATCCACGGAGTGTGATTATTGGAAGCTCACCAAGGTTCAACATTGATGGAAACGAGTTTGGGTTAGGGAAAGCACTTACACTTCGAAGTGGATTTGGTAATAAGTTTGATGGGAAAGTTTCACCCTATCCAGGCCGTGAAGGAAAAGGAAGTCTTGACATAGAAATTTGCCTTCCATCATTTTCAATGAATGCTCTTGAATCAGATGAAGAATTCATGGCTGCTGTTTCATAACCCATTTGATGTCGTTTGTGCCCTGGGTTTCATGTTTTTATTTCGGTTAAATTGTGTAATTAGTCATTGTGGTAAATTCTTGAATTATGTTTATTAATTGAAAAAAGAAATTTAAGTTTATTATTTACTAAGTTTTTTTTTGTTGGACTTTTTAACTGCGAACTTATAGTATATTTTGATCATAACTTAAGCTACATACTTTTATTTTAGTACTATAATATACCGATTCGAATGAAATTGTTATATTTTCATCTTTGATAAAAGTATCGTAGAAGTCTACGTACTAGTAATTAGATTGTATTTTAGTTTCTCTACTTAAAAATTGAGAAAATTAGTTACTGTACGTTAGATCAAAGAGTAAATTGGTCTTTTTGTTAAAATTTCTCTTCATTTTTACGGTTAAAAACTATTCATATACATCAGCATGAGGTACATGCGGCATGTCACGTGTCACTATGTTAACATATAATAACTAATTTTTAATATTCCAAGATTAATTTACTCTTTTATTTATTGTACAAAGACTAATTTACTTATTTTTTGAACTTAAAAGACAATAAAATCCAACTCCTAATGCAATATCTCCATAATACTTTAATGGACAAGTTTATCATCATCTTTTATATTCTGCAATTTAAAATAATGAGAGATCACATGGATGTTTGATGAACAATGAGAATCATGTAAATGACCAACATTACATCAATCAACTTCTTCTTCTACTCTTTCAATCATTGTTGAACCTAAAACATGGGTCTCGGAATGGATTTTATTTTTCTGAAAGAAACTCCATACCTGATAATGGAGCATGAATAAATGAATACATGATTTTCAATTTTCAACAGCTAAAAGAGGATATCCATTTGTATATCAAATATTTGTTATGTAAATCCAGCTGCAATTCCAATCATAAGTAATATCGTATGATGCAGCAGGGAATGTATTTAGTTAGTTCAACTTTGAAAAATCAGAATCCACCATTAAAATGATCCACAAAACCAACACAGATCTCCTCTACTTTGATTAATATATTGGTATAGTTCCATACCCAAATCAACAATGATTAGATTTACACAAATCTCATTGAAATGTGTCCCAGATAGGTGTATATTATTTACAAACAAGAAAATAAATTCATTCAACAAAAGAGATGGGTAGAGTTGAAATTCGTAAAAGTTTTAAGTTAGGAAAACAAAGATCATACTCAAAGCCATGATTTATCTTTGATCATTTGTATATCTCGACCATTAGAATTCGCTTATTATGTTGACGATGAATATGGCTTGTTTTCATGATGTGGAAGATCGACAAATGCATAAATCAATTGCATCACTAAAGCACAATGAAAAAAAGCTACGAAAAAACATGAACTCCTCCAAAAAAAAAAAAAAAGAGAATGTAACAGCCCAATTTTAAATAGTGTCGGAACAGTGATTCGAGATCATTAAATCTGACGAAAAGTTAGAAAATTTTGTTAATCGATACTTATAAGTTAAGTGTGATTTTAGAAATATTTTAAAATTAGTGAATTTTGTGAACTGAAAGAATTAATGAGAAAAATTGGGCCAAAAACGAGGTATTGAGACCTCAAATTCATAAAGTGAGCCATAAATATTTCTAAAAATATTTATGGAGTGTCATTAAGCTATTATTAAACTTTCGTTAGAAAATTTTAACGTTTGGGTAGGAAATTAAATGAAAAGGACTAAACTGAAATGAAAGTAAAAGTTAAATTATAGATTAAAAGAAATTATGAAGGATCAAAATGGTAATTATACCATTTTGTATAGTTGAGGCGGTGTAACGTTAGAAAATCTGAGATTTTCTAAAAAGTATATTATTATATTATATATTTATATTATATTATTATATTATTATATTATTATATTATTATATTATATAATAAACTAAAGAAAAAAAAAAGAGGGGAAGAGAAGCAGAAACCAAACGAAGCAAAGAGCAGGGGAAGGAAAGAAAGAAGAAAAATGGGGAAAATTGGAAAATTTCCAAAATTAGCTAAATAAAAAGGGGATCAAATTGAAATATCGGGAGAATTCTCTTCATTTCTCTTCATTTTCTTCAGCTGAAAAACAGTCATGGAAGAGAGTTCAAGTTGGTTTTTATACTCAAGCTTCATGTAAGTTTAATACTTGCTTTCTCCTTGAAATTTCTATGTTTTTTGG
The DNA here is from genome assembly GCA_005393395.2 of Gossypium australe. Classification (NCBI taxonomy): domain Eukaryota; kingdom Viridiplantae; phylum Streptophyta; class Magnoliopsida; order Malvales; family Malvaceae; genus Gossypium; species Gossypium australe. Next base: position 143,594,722 of record CM016619.1, on the reverse strand, counting down.
ACTTTCTACAATTGAGTCCAACTTATTAATTCATTAGTTTATGATTCTATGGTTAATTTTTAAATTTTATGTGGATTAGTGCTGAAAGAATATGATGAATAAATATTGATTTGAAGCTTTAATTTTGCTATATGATGATTTTATCAAGTGAAATTGATGGAAATTGGTTTTAGGACCTAATTGTGAAATAGCTGAAATTAAGGCCTAGTGTTAAAATTCTGATTTTAAAGGTTATGAAGTAGTTTAAAATGATAGATAAAAGTATTAAATGAGAAAAATTAACTCAATTGAGGGGTTAATTCAGCAAGGACTGAATTGTATGAATTGTAGAATTAGGGACAAAATAGAAATCAACATGTTACACTAAAGCAGTTTTGGACAGCAGCAGTTGTCTAACTTTGAAAAATCACCAAAAATTGTAGAAATTAAATTAGAAGTTGAGTGAGATATGGAATTAAAGCTTGTTGAGTCTATTTTCATATAAAAGAAACAGAGCAAGTAAAGGAAGTCTATATTTTGAGATATTTAAATTTTTGTAAGAATGGTTTAGAATAACTTCGTGAACCCCTGTTCTTACTTTAGAAATTCACTAAAAATTGTATAAAAATAATTATGAGTTATAATTTATATTTTTGTATTCCTTAATGAGTCTATTTTCATTAGAAATAATCAAAAACACTATATGAAAATCTTACTATGAGATAATTGATTTTTAGTGAAGAGAGGTCAGAGCTGTCAGACTGTGTAACAGGGGAAAACTTAACTAATAAACTGTACTAATTGGCTAAGCCAAAAATTCTAGAAAATTTATGGTATGAAGATATGTGAGTCTAATTTCAGGGAAAATTAGCGGTTTGAAATTCGGAGCTCTGTGGCTCAAGATAAAAATAATTTAGTGACTATAACATAGATGGACAGCTTGAACATTCACATGAGTAAATAATGAAAATTATAGAAAATGTTAATTACAAGTGTGTTGTTTATACATTAAGGATGTGGAATGGAGAGGAGGAGGAGGAAAATATGTATGGATACTTAGGTAGTATGGCTAATTTGTAATGTTTTAGGCTCAGGGACTAAATTGAATAAAAGTAAAATTTTATGATTAATTTTGTAAAAATGTGGAAATGACCAATTTGCATGAAATAGATTATTTTATTATTTAAAATTGCAAAATTGAATGAAATTATTAATTTAGATTAAGATCGACTGAAAAAAAAATCAATGAAAATAGAAAATTTCCAAAGTGCCCCTGAATTTTAATATTTCTGCAAATTTAGCTAGGTAAGTTCGTGTAACTTAATGATGTGATATAAGGAAATGTAAGTTGATGGTACGTGAAATATTGATATGATGAATTAACTGTTTTATGTTTATGAAGAAACGGCAAGTGAATGATGTTTATCATGACATTACTATGTGATTATCTTTAATATGTTAATACAAGGTAATTAAGTATGATGAAACGAGTAATAAATTCAAATAAGACATGACGAGAAAAATGAATATGTTTAAGGGACAATATGTTTGATTTTGATTGGTTTTAAATATAAATATTGAATTAAAATAAAATGTCTGATAAATAAATTTGTAATTCCGGTAATGCCTCGTACCCTATTCCGGCGTCGAATACAGGTAAGGGGTGTTACAGAGAAAACATCCTTCTTCACTATCAAAAGCATCAAATCTACGTTGGAGGTGGCATGGATCATCTAACTCATGAAAGTTTCTTCCTTCATGGGTTTTTGAACCAAAGAGGAAAAATAGTAGGAAAAATCCACTTTCACACAAGTAAAAGGTAAAGAAAAAGAACATACTTTTTACACTAGAGCGTGTGACTGTACGATCATTTTTAAAAGATAATATGAAATAAATTTTAAGTTGAAACTATATTTAACAATTTCTTCTCTACTTTATATATTACCCAAAGCAACTTTCGTATTGGGTGATCAAGCAAATGTATTACCCTAAGTACTTTTGATCAAGCAAAAGAATTTAGTGATACCAAAGGAGGTAAACCATTAATGTGTTGAACGAAAAATGAAATTTATTGTAACGTGCAGGTTTAGTTTAACTTTTCGAGTCACTGCATATCGGCTACGCAGGTCTTCGTGCCAACTTGTCAAAAACATATATTTCGTTACTACACAACATTTCTCGAAACCAAATCTTGGATTCAAAGACGACAACCACTTCCTCCCCACTTATACAAAAAAAAATGAAAATTGATTCATAATCATTGGTAATGAAATAAGCAAAAGGTAAATTCTCTGTTCTTTCTTAGTGTTGCTGGCTAGTTAGATAATTGTAGCAAAAGTTCATGAGAATCCACCATAAATCCCAAGTTCAAACTGCCTGCCAGTTGAATTCTTTTCTTTTTCCAAATTAAAAACACGAATTCCCCTAAATAAGAAAGGAGAAGCATTGGCTGGCATAGTTCTAGAAATTGGTTCACTCCAACACAGACATAGGCAGCCGGAAAATATGCAAAACTGTTTCACCAATGAACATAATAAATGTATCATGTATCATGGATGTTCCTGTACTAAACGTCAAACTCCATTTTGCTCCCTTTACTAAAAAATGGACATTTAATCTCTTTCCGTTAAATCAATGAGTAAACTAGTCCTTTCTCTTAAAAATTCATTTATTTATACTATTAAAAAACTGAAGTAACAGACAAAAGAACCAAATAGTTACACATGTCATGCCCAATTTTAAACAGTAAAAATGAACAAAATTTTTAACAGAAATGACCAGTTTGCTTTTATATTTAACCTACAAGAATTAATTTATCCATTTTTTTAGTGGAGTGTAAAATGCAATTCGACTACTTTTACCTAGTAAACATTGAAATAAATCGAAAGTGCACAAAAGATGATGTGAAGCCATCATGAGACAAGGGGACAAAGCATTTCTTTTGCTAAATTCGATGTTAACATATTATAGATAAGACCAAGTCTATACTTGTACAACGTACAAAAAAGTCACTCAACATACATCATTAGGAAACAAAAATCGCCTACTTCACAGGAGAAAAAAATTGCAATCTCTTTTATCGACTTGGGAATCTGGAATTTTCAATCTTGGTCACATACAAAACGACGACCATAAAAATTGAAGGCATGATTTCAAAATTTTAGCAAGCTTCAACATAAGAACAATTCCTTATCGAAGTAATCACCAGAAGCAATATACCTTCATCTACATGGACCTTCAGCTCACCACTCCCCACTACCTGTACTAGCACATATTTTGCAGTACACTTGTAATTATAAGCGATTAATGTATAAGACTAAAGTAGGCAAAAAAGTTAACATCAAAAGGTTCTTATACAAGATGCAAGAAAAGCAAATAGATGAACATAAACTAAAACAGGTATTATGTTTTATGCATAACTCCTCAATACTACCAACAGTTCACAAGTTTGATTACTCTAACAGAGGATGTAAAAGTTATTTAGGAGAAGAAGACTTCAACACTGATAAAAGATTAGAAGTACTCATGGTGAGCACAAGAATTGGTCAATGAATTACCTGACAACAAGAAATCTCCTTATATAATTAGTAATTTGAAGCAATCATAACCATCATTATGTGATTCTACGCTTTTTGGACATTTTAATATGATTATCGTAGCTCATGGGAGTTGATCCCTCATCAACAGTTTTATCCCCAAGCCATTCTCTATCTCTACTCTTCATAGAACTCCTATAGGATTATACAACATTTAAATTAAAACTTTCGCAAGTTGAAATACAGAAAGGTTGCTATATAAAACTTTTGAGTTTACTAAAAGACCTATCAAATTCTGAATCTTCCTCCAAATGTCTATCCAACCAACGAATGCTTTCTGTGTGAGCTGATATCAGAGATCCAATGATATGAAGTATTTCCTCATCAAAACTGCAATAAAAGAATCAGTGTAAAAAACCATGTGATGAACATGTCATTAACCACCGCACCTTCACTTTCTCCAAGGGAAAAATAAAAACACAAGAAATCAGAACTTTAAGTAAGTTGTAAATCTCCAATACATATCAACTTGACTTGATGAACCACAATGAAGCATTATTGAGTGGAAAAGCATGCAGAACCAAGGTATAAAGAAGCAACAATATTATATGATCCACTAGTTCGTAATGGATTAAAAATTAAACAAATGAAATCACAAAAGTACGGAGGCAAGATATCAATAGGCATAATGAAAATCTAGATTATAAATATATATGTTATCAATGAGCAGGGCAAATAAACTTCTCCGTAATCCCAATTTACAATTTTAGATGGTAGAAGAAAATAACCCTAGTAACCATAAAGAATACCATTTCTCTCCAGCTTATAATTAACTATTGATGGTAACTAGAACAGTACAACAATGAAAAACATATTCCATTCCTAAAATTAAAAGGATAGTTTCTTTTGAAAGGAAATTGTCACCTCTTGACTAAAAATCGGATCATGGTTCCAACCTTTATGACATGTCGCTTGTGAGATTTGCTGGCAAATAGTTCCTCTTTGTCTTTCTATGATACAATAAGACACTAAAGTTACTACAGTAATACATGTAGTCTCTTGCCATATACACATACCCAACACACAAAGAAAATAAAAAAATTAAGAACAAGGTAGAAAAAAGTGTTACGGTTCTATATTTAAATTCTCCACGAATGTTTTCAGCTGTTATGATGGCAAACAAGAAACCGAGAACAATAACATGAATAGATTCTTCAGAAAGCTTCACTACCTTCCCCTCTGAATGTGGCAAAGAAAATTAGTTTAGACAACATCTTAGGCATGCAGATCAATAAATACATACCAGCAGTGTGATATCCACTACAAGAAAAAAAAAAACTAAATAAATAACCTGAAATATCATGAAAAAATGGTACCTAAGAGCATATCTGGCTTTGGTGAAAAAAGTAGGAGATTTGCTTTTAGTCTAAGACCAAAATAAGGATGAACACCAGAAAGAATTTTCGCCTGTTTGTCCAGAATATTGACATCATAGGCCAACAAAACACCATCAAATGTTTCATTGAACCTACAAGAACAGAATCACTTCATATTATAACAGGACAAAAGGAAGCAAATATTCCCACATCATTTCATTCTTATAATCAATATTACAAGTGAAGTGCATCATTACAAAACCTATTGATTTAGTATTGATCCCAACGGAGTCAAAAGAATCACACTACTAGATCCAGACATTGCAGTTAAATTCAGCCTGTTTAAAAGCTTATATTCTCAACAGTAATAAACTTCTCCATTTGTTTAAAAAGAGCCACAGTATCATTAGCTTCATCATCAGAAGTTAAATTTTCAGCTAAACTAGAAAACAGACCAAACTAAATTAAGGTATACTTTATTTAAATCAAAAGCAATATTAACACAAAACATCTTTTGGTGAAGAAAAAATAATAAACAAAAACAGGAGTTTTGAGTTATATGAAAAATTAAATTTAAGTGAAAGTAAAAGAACTAACTTGAATAGCAAAGAGCCAAGCTCACGGAGAATCGACTGAGACACGTTCCTACTCTTTGATGGGTGTAAATAAATCACCAAATTAGCATCTGCTACGCTTAATCCTTCCATTTGAAGCTGCAATAAATATCCAAAATTAATAGCAAGTCAGAGTTTCAAATAGCGGTGATGCAGCCGCTAATTCGCAGTGGCGACCGCATGTCCGCTATTGCCACTAAACAGATAGCTTTAAAAAAAATTTCTCCTCAACGAAGTTAACAGACGGAATAACGAGCAGTAGGATAGAAAACAAAAAATAAAATATAGCAGCAGAGACAGAGATCAAATAATTAAAAATCTCTTTACTCAAAATCTTCAATTTAGGTTTAGGGTTTAAAAAACTACCTTAATAAATTTTGAACACGAGAAGAGAAAGAGGAGGCTGGGACAGAATGGTGGTGAGAGGCTTGTCTGGCCGCGAGACGAAAGTTAGGTTCGAAATTTTTAAACGAATTATATATATATATATACAGACAAATTTAGTGATATATCAAGAATTTTATTATTAAAATTGTAGTAAGCCCAATTTGTCCGGGCCCAAACTAACACCAGAAACCCAAAACACAAAGCCAAAATAAACACCAAGTCCATTTACAGTTTTTTACAAACTCAAATACAAACCCGAAGCCCAAATCAGATAGCCCAAACCTGCCCATTACCCAACATAATCAGAAAAACAAAAAAGGACAAAACCTTATCCACTTGCCTCTGCTCCACCGCCGCTGGCTGAGCCGCCACCTTCAGAGCCACTTGCTCCTCCACTTGCCCAAGTTGTACCTGCAAAAATCAATAGCAGAAGTGACAGCAAGCAACAATGAACAATGTATAATGTATTACATTCGGGCTATAAAAGCCTAAAATCTGTAAACTTTGAGGGGACTTTTAATAATAAGAAAAAAAACGATCGATATTTTCAAATACACAAACAGAGATTAATACAAGAAAAAGAGCAAGCATTCGAAAGAAAAAACAAACAACGAGCAAAGGTTCTTTTATTTTTTCTATTTTATCTTCCTTTTTTTTTCGAAACCATTTATGTATATATACATAAAGATTTCTTTTTTTTTAAACTATATACATATATATATTGCAAATATAAAAAAAAAGGGAAGAAAAGTTACCTTTTCGATCTTCCGTCCGCAGTATACGACGGCGCACGGTGGTCCGGTGACTTGGGCGTGTAAGAGAGGGCGGAGAGGGGGAGAGAGCTGAGAGCTTTCTCAGATTTTTTTATAAAAAAGAAATGGGGAAATGTTTTTTTCTCTTATTTGGGCTATTTATATACGGAACAAAACGATGCCGTTTTGGACTTAAAAATCAGTGCCAAAACGATGCCGTTTTGATTGACCCGATTTTGACCCGACCCATTAAAGGAGGATCCGCCTTTTTTTTCTTACTGGTCTTATTTCCAGTTTAGTCCTTCCGATTTTTCACCATTTCGCAATTAAGTTTCTTTTATTTTTAATTTTTCCCCTATGTTCTGTTTTGAGTTCAATTTGGACCTCCTCGATACTGCATGTTTTGGGATGGGAGGGAATATTTCCCTTTTGGTCCCTCCACTTCTTTCGCGCGTTACAATTTGGTCCTTCCCCTTTCTTTTATTTCGAATTTACCCAGATATCTTGTTTTAATTCGATTTAGTTCTTTTTGTTATTATTATTATTATTATTACCACTACTATTATTATTTTTTTATTACTATTTTCTTTTTATTACACTATCATTATTAACATATTATTATCATTATCTTTGTTAGTATTTTTCTTATTAACAACATATTATTATTATTCTTACTAATGTATTGTTATTTTTTATTTTATTACTATTATTACTATTATTACTATTATTATTATCGTTACTATTATATTATTAGCATACTATTATTATTTTCTTATTATTATTATTATCCTTATTAACACATTTTTTCTTTTGTCATTATTATTATTATTTTTTATTTTTTTTACTATTTTATATATTACTTATTTATTTATCGGTTTACTATTAAGTTTCTTTTTTTATTTATTCTTATTATTGAGTAACATAACAATTTGAAATGAATTTTGGATTAGCTTATGAAAGAATATTGAATAGAAATTATTGAATGAATATTGAATTTAAACACTATCTTTCTTTACAAGCCTTGATACAGATTATATAGACAACTATGCCTAACACCCTAACAGATAATTTGTTAGCTCATAACAGAATTGCTAACCTCTATTTTATCACATGTGAATATACTATATACTGTAACATTCACTTAGCTTCTTCTAATGGTACAATCTGAAGAAGATGCCGAAAACGAGTAAACAGAGACACAGATAATGGCTTAGTGAGAATATCCGCAACCTGATCACTTGCCGGAACTTCACCTACAATCAACTCGCCATTAGCCACCTTTTCACGAACAAAAAATAAATCAAGTTCAACATGCTTGAACTTGGAGTGCAGAACAGGATTAGCTGCAACAGCCACAGCACTAGTATTATCACATCATACAGTAGGAACATCAGTAAATGTGAGTTTTAATTCGGACAAAAGAGAAACAAGCCACGCAATATCACTAGTAGCTCCGGCTAAACTCCGATATTCAGCTTCAGCTGTGGATCGAGAAACAACTTGTTGTTTCTTGGAACACCATGAGATAGGAGTATCCCCAAAATAGACACAATATCCTGTTGTAGAGCGACGATCATCAAAATCAAGACCCCAGTTCGCATCTGCATAACCAACCAACGAGAGTCTATCCGACTGACAAAAAACCAGACCATGAGAAAGAGTGCCACGTAGGTACCTCAGAATACGTTTAAGAGCAGTCATATGTACTGTAGTGGGTGCATGCATGAACTGACATACCCGATTTACCACATACGAAATGTCTGGTCACGTTAAAACAATATATTGGAGAGCTCCAGCCAAACTTCGATACTCAGTTGGATCAGCAAGTCGTTCACCTTCATCTTTAGATAGCATAGACGAACTGATCATTGGTGTATGAACAGGTTTCGCACTGGCCATAGAACAACGATCAAGAAGTTCTTCAATATATTTCTGCTTACTCAAATGAAGACTACCAGAAGCAGATTTGTTCATCTCTACTCCCAGAAAATAATGAAGTTCACCCAAATCTTTAAGAGCAAACTTGTCGTTAAGTTGATGAATAAAGCTATCAATTTCAGCAGACGAGTTCCCAGTGATAATAATGTCATCCACATAAACAAGAACATACAAAACGAGTTCATCAAGAGCTTTGAAAAATAAAGAAGCATCAGACTTAGACACAGCAAACCCATTGTCAATCAAAAATTTTCTCAATTTGTCAAACCAGGCACGGGGAGCTTGTCGTAAACCATAAAGAGCTTTAGTCAAACGAATACCAGTTTTTCACCATGGGAGCCATATCGAACGAACCCCGGGGGTTGCTCCATGAAAACTTCATCAGTTAAATCACCGTTCAAAAAGGCATTATTTACATCAACTTGCCTGAGTTGCCACCCACGAGAAACAGCAACGGATATAACAATACGTATAGTTGCGGGTTTGATGACTGGACTGAACGTATCTGTGAAATCACATCCCGGTACCTGAGAACATCCTTTTGTAACTAACCGAGCCTTCCACCGATCAACAGACTCATCAGGATTCTTTTTTACTTTAAACAACCATTTGCAGCAAATAGCTTTGCGACCATACGGGAGAGGAACAAGATCCCAGGTAGAGTTGGCTAACAATGCATCAAACTCAACTTGAACTGCCTGTCGCCATTCAGGACGAGCAAGAGCCTCTTCAATCGAGGAAGGCTCAAATTCAGCTATGTCAACAGACAACACCTTTGGCTTATATATCCCTGCTTTAGACCGAGTAATCATGGAATGAGTGTTAACAGGCTCATCTACTCTTGCAGATGACAACCTTTCCTGAGACCCATCAGCTGAGGAACTTGATACATTTCGCAAGTTACTGATGTTCTCTGAAGATCCCCGATGATTAGTTGCTGGAGAACCCAAGACAGCAGATGGAATAAGACTAGTTGCGCTGGAAGTCTGGCGAGCATTTATAGAATCAACAGGAAGCGCGTCAGAATCTTCAGTACGTGCTGCACTACTTTGAGTACCAGTTGATCTGATAATGGGAACATATGTAGGAAGGCTCACAGATTGAGACTGCTGACTATTAGAAGAGCCAGAAGTAGAAAACAGAAACTTTTGTTCATCAAAAATCACATGACGAGACATAACAATCTTCCCATCCGGTAGTAAACAAAAATAACCTTTGTGCTGAGAGCTGTACCCAAGAAACGTAGAAGGTTGAAAGCGATAGTCAAGCTTGTGTCGAACAAACGGTCGTAAGCAGGGAAAACAACAGCACCCAAATACTCGGAGATGCTCATACTCTGGTGGACGACCATACAGACGTTGTTACGGAGATTGATCACCCAAGACGGAGGTTGGTAGACGATTGATGAGATGCAAAGCACTCCGGAAGGCATAACTCCAGTAGTCCATAGGCACATTAGCTTGAGCTAACAACGTAATTCCCGTTTCCACAATATGGCGATGTTTACGTTCAGCAACTCCATTTTGTTCAGAAGTACAAGGACAGGACAATCGGTGAAGAATACCATGTTTGGCTAAAACAGATGTAAAATTCCGAAATTCACCACCCCAATCACTTTGAAACTTTTTAATACATCTCCCAAACTGATTCTGCACCATCTGTCGAAACTGTAGAAAACATTCGAGAGCTTGAGACTTTTGTTTAATCAAATAAATCTATGTGAAACGACTACACATATCAATAAAAGACACGTAGTAGAGATTCCCTTCAGATGAGACCGAGGCTGGTCCCCAGAGATTAGAGACTACAAGTTCAAAAAACTCAGCATACTTGGAAAGAGATGGCGAAAACGGTAGTTTATGTGATTTCCCTTGCTAACATGCTACACATATTTCATCAACACAAGTTTTATTGAATGGAACATGATATTTGCTAAGAACATTTTTTACTATAGTAACGAAGGATGGCCTAATCTCCTGTGACACAATGTAAGTATATTATAACTTGAGGTAGAGTCTTGAACTGATGCATTATGCACCACTGGAAAATCATCCGTCAAGTTGGTCGTAAAATAGTAGAGTCCATCACGAACTCGGCCCCGCATCAGGATTTTCTGCGTCTGGATATCCTTAACCACACAAAAGGAGGGGTGAAATTCGAAAAACACTTTGTTCTCTGCTACAAATTTAGACACAGAGAGCAAATTCTTGCAAATGCTAGATACACATAGAACATTAGATAAGTGTAAGACTTTCTTCTCTGTAGCAAACAACGAATTCCCAATGATACAATTTTGGTAGCGGCACCATTACCCATTCTAAGGAAAGAATTACCTGTATACGGATTGGAGGAATTGAGAGCAGACGCATTCTGACAAACGTGATGAGTGGCACCCGAGTCTGGGCACCAAGTCGCACCCTCTACAGGCGAATCATAAGCTGTGGCATCCGAATAGTTTGATGCATGTAAGTCAGAAACCAGCGAAGGTAGCCCAACAAATTGAGAGGAATCATACGGAGAGGAGTCAACCGGAAAAACACGAGCTCTCGGTTTTGTACTCCATGGAATATTAGAACCACCAATTTTCCGAGACGGATGAACAGTATCATAATATGCATTGGGCGTAGAAAAATTCTGCTCTTCCGAAACCCGTGTTGGAATCAGTCCCCGAGGCCCAGAATTATGTCCAATTGCATATGTTCCATGAGCATTAAATTGTGAATTTTCTGCACCATGCATAGGCGGCCCAAATTGCTCATAAATGGGAGCATGAAGTGGAGCATTAGTGGGCCTACGAAATTGACGCCTTGCATCATTGGGAAGGCCACCAAATTCACGCCGTTCATAAGGAAAAGAGGGAGAGCCATGTGCAAATGGCCTTGCACCATGCGGCCCACGTGTAGGGAGGGGCCCACGTGTGTCATGTGTGTCCAAAACACCCACCACCGGCCACCTTTCTTGGGAACCACATACTCCTTTTGAATTAAAACCATGTTGCTGACCAAAGTTCCCCCAATTTTGACCATTCCAATTTGCCCAATTTTGACCATTCCAACTTGAATTTTGAAAGTTCTCCTGTCCAGATTTCGCATCAACACCAGGCCAAAAACGTCGATCATCACGAGGCTCTTCACGATGATAACGATAGAAACATCGTTGTGCAAAGTGACCAAACTGACTACAGATTTGGCATTGAACGCGACGGCGAAAACCGAGACCCCGCCCAGGCTGAAGGATCGACCACCACGACCAAGAACCTCCGCCGCGTTAGATGAAGAGCGTTCAACCAGATTTGCGACAACAAAATCATCCTGAGTAACACGCTCTTGACACTGTTCGAACTCGAGCAAAGTATCCACAATACATTGAATGGGCAAGGAGACCGGAGAAAGAGAGATCGACGAGATTACGGCACCAAATTCGGAGGGAAGACTCGCCAGAAGCAGATCGATGTGATCATCCTCGAAAACAAAAGATCCTGAAGCCTCCAGTAAAGCACACAACCCTTGCATCTTATCAAACAGATCAGAGATCGAGAGAGTACCTTTCCGAAGCGAATGGAGTTCATGACACAACCGGGACTGTTTGGCTCGAGTATCAGCAGCGAAGAGCTTTGTGGCCGTTGTCCATACATCTGAGGCCGTCTCAACGTGATGAAACGAAGGAAGACGTGAAGTATTAATAGTGGACAGCAACCATGAGGTAAGTAAACTATTTTGTTGATTAAAGGCTATCATGGCTGGATTAAGAACACGAGATCCATCAGTAGTTTGAACAAATTTATCAGGAGCAACTACAGAACCATCAAGAAATCCTTCTAATCCATAACCGACAAGGATGAGGCGAACTTGCTTTTGCCATTGAAGAAATGTGGCGCCGTCCAATTTGACAACCTCATGACGAGGAAACGAGCTAACCACCCGATCACCGGAGAAGGAAGACTCAGGCGAATCAACACGAACAGGATCAGCGGTATGCGTGGCCATGATCGGTACACCAGGATCTGTTAACTAGCGACTGATACCATGAAAGAATATTGAATAGAAATTATTGAATGAATATTGAATTTAAACACTATCTTTCTTTACAAGCCTTGATACAGATTATATAGACAACTATGCCTAACAGCCTAACAGATAATTTGTTAGCTCATAACAGAATTGCTAACCTCTATTTTATCACATGTGAATATACTATATACTGTAACAGCTTACATGCTTAAAAAAATTTAATTTGTCAAAATTATTCTTTCTACTTTATATGTAAATATAAAATAATAAAAAATATGTGAAAATAAATTTAAAATATTTTGGACAAAATGTATAAATTTTAATCTTTTTACATTTAAATTATCTTTTTAAAAATATTTTGTTTTTTAAAGTTTTACTCAATTATTGTTAAACTAATGAATTACGTATAAGGAAAAGTAGGTACTTATTTATAGGCCAAGCCCTCTCCATCTAATGGTTACAAACAATACAAAATGTAGGATCAAATTTATGATTCTTAAATACGCTATATAAGTATATACAATCCTAGAGAATTATAGAGTTTCTAAAACATTTAGTTTGTGACTTTATTTATGTATTATCTAAGGAATGCCACATTATCAATTAATTAATTATTTTAAAATATAAAAATATAAAAATATATATTTTAAAATTATTATAAATTATAAAAGAATAAAAAAATACTTTTAAATTAGAAAAGTAATTAATTATTGACATGGTATATCTTGTGGATTCTTTCATTCATTCTAAAATAATTATTTTTATAAAATTAGAGGGTCAAATAAGTCATCATGCTATTATATATATAAGTAAAAGTAAATGTTAAATTGCTTTATTATGGAGACTAGATTAAATTCTTCATTCTACTATTAAATAGATCGATTTAATCTTTTAGTTAATTTAATAATAAAAAAACTATTTTAATCCTATTCTTATAATAAAAGTAGTTATCAAATATATTCACCCATATATGTATATATATATATATATATACAAAGAGAAACAGTGAGTGAAAGTTTTATATTAGAAAGAAAAAGACAAAGAAGATATAGAGTTTACATTAATGAATTTTGATACCTTATATTGAAAAGATAAGGTTATCATTTACCCATTTTCACTACTTGTCTCTTCCAGTCTGCATTCTTATAATCTCAATGGAAGTTAGTCACAATGTGATGGATGCAGTAAACGGATTTTCATGGCACACTGGAACGCCTAGTTGCGACAATTAATCATTTCCCTCTATCGGAAATGATGCAAATATTATCATTGCTAATAACATACCTCTGCAGGTTGGTAAGGAAGAATTCTCAAGATTTCATATTCTCCTTATCTACGATGGCAAATGCTATCAGGAGCACGTTCTTGCAGTGGCTCATCCACTTGCATAAATGGCTTGTAGTGGGGAAATGCCCACACACATGGATCAAACGTCCAGAACATCCAATGAAAAATTCTTTTTCCCCGCTGTAGTTGGTCATCCGGGCCATAATAAGTCGTGTCTATAACTCAATGACAGTCCCCGGTACGTACTCCCGCACTGCGGCTATCCATCCCTATAGCTCGTTATATGACATATCGAAATCCCCATACAATTGTTCCATTGCCATCTGTTTAGCTATCCATGCCTTTCGATATGATATTCGATACTGAAATCATGCCTGCATTTCGGTAATCAGTACCGAAACTTTAATGGTCGGTATGTCCTTCACCATTGGCATGGTACACGTACAGATAGTTTTAGAATCAAGTTTTTGATGATCTTCTATCATACGAGTTGATGTGCATGTGTGAGGCCCAACAAATTTTTGTATCTCCCACATCTTCGAATTTTGAATAAATGCAGCTCGTACCCGCCAATTGCAACCTTCCGCCGACTTCCAACACTCCTCAATATATAATGTCAGTTTAGACACTGCGACTTTGTAATCCACTGATATATTCATGTTATACCGCTTAATAGCAAATACGTACTCTTCCTTACTTTTGAATCTCTTGCCTACGAATAACTCCTCAAGATTGGAATTTACGGCCAGCCGGTAAGTAGGAAGTGTTTCAGGGCACTCCGAGAACTCAGCTGCGTGCGCCACGTCGGGGTCTATGAGCGACATGTGTGGCCCAGGATTATTGTGTATCACAATACGTCGCATCTGGTTCCTGACGGAAAACGCGTTAATGTTTCCATTGTCAATCACATCTTCGTCGTCAATATCACATCGTCTACATTAGGATCACTATCACTATCGACCTCTTGATCACAAGAATCACTACTATCGTGTCCATCATCACCAACCACATCAATATCGGGTGTAACATTAAGATCGATACTGATCCCACGTATAGTCAATTCACTATCAATGTACGATATTGGAGCCACTATGCATGGTTCTTGAGCTCCATGTTCTTCACCATATACAGTGAGATCTTCATTTTGCTCCATACCGGCTAACTCAACAAATAAATGAATTGGTGCATTTTTGTCACTGCCATTCCCACATAAAGAGCAATCATTATCTCTACATCTTCGTCGTCTACAAGTTCCATTTCGGTGAATTTGATAGGATCTATCGAAATTAGAAACTTGTAAAAAAGTTTCGAGATCCTTCTCCCACAACGTCGTACAATTTTTGCGTTAATCCTTCCCTTCATATCATCCAACGAGACATTTTTATTAAATCTCATTGCTATTTGTTGTCGACATTCAAATATTCATCCAACAGTTGTTGTCAAGATGATTCTATCGAAATAAACGCATAGAAAAACTGATTATCCATCCTCAATACTCAATCTGTTAAAAAATAAACAAAATTTTTAAATACAAAACAAATCACAAATAAACAAAATAACTTTTACAAAAAAACATAAAAATATCACCAAACAAAATATATAATACTAACAAAATAATTTTTTCTTATCATAATCTATTCTATTTAAAAATAACAAAAAAAGTTACATTTTCTTTCTTCCTCTTTTCTTTCTTCTTTTCTCCCTCTCTTCTTCTATAATTTTTTTTACTGGAAAAAGTTATTTATTCTTCCTTTCTTTTTTCTCTTCTCCCTCTCTTTTTCTGTAATTTTTTTTACTGTTGTGTGCCTTCGATGGCTTAAATAGAGGTTTGGGGGAGAGGGTGTCGTGTGTGCCACGTCAGTAACTGGTGCCGCCTTTGACAGAGGCTTCACCAGTGCCGCTTTTGGCACACCCTCCTCTCTTTTTTTTTTTAAACAGTTTATGTTTTTTTTAATACAGTTTATTTTTTTAATTAATTTGGTGACAGATTTCAGAGGGACAGGGTAGTTACGCCTCTGCCAGAGGCGGCACCACCCTAAATGTACCATTTTAGTACATACTTTGTCCTTTGTATTATTTTAGTACTTTTTTTTAAATTTTTTGTATTAATTTGGTAAAAGTCCCCCATGCATTCTCCAAGTTAATACAGTGACTCAACTCATTTGACCCCCTTCCCCCCTTTATAGTCGATTACCAACAATTTTTAAAAAATAAAGAAACAAAAAGGCAACTCATTGGTTTCACGTAATTATTCACTCGAGCCAACTAGAAACTGACTCAAAATCCCTACGTAAGAATTCAAGGCTTTCCTTTCTATTCCACTATATCGTTCTTTACCAGCAGAGCCATGAAGTAAGGGTTGAGATTCGATGGTGAAATCAAGCTTACTTATGATTACCAGAAATAAGCTGGATCACTTGTTCGACAACCGACTCATCGCAGAGGATGGCTAATAAGCCTTGGTTACTAAACCTATACTCTTCCTCGGCTTGGATAAGGAGTTTCGTAAAGACACGCACCACAAATCTCCTGCAACTTGTCCAGACGTAGATCGCCACGTGACCTACCGACACATCAGAGGGGATGCGGCGGGCTGACATTCGGGCCTTGTTCCTCCACCGCTGCAACATTTGCCGAAGCCTCACAGTGTGGCGGATTTTGGTGTACTTTCCAAGCCCTGCCGACATTTTACCAAAGAACTGTTCGCTTTTAGAATGGGAAAGAGTGGGAGAGGATTTTATAAAGAAAAAGGGATGATAAGAAAGTACCCTTATAGTTTGATATAATTACAAATTTGTATTTGTTGAACCAATTTCATGTTGCTCCTATTATTTTACTGTTTCAATTTTATCAAATAAGTTGGATTTTAACGGACAAATTATTATAACTTTCCTATGTTGTTTTTTTAATTAAATTCAAATATGTACTACTTTATCTAATAATAATTAGATTAAATATTACTCAACAACATAATCTATTATAATATTTAGGGTAATATTAAAACAACTTAATCAAATCAAATATTCTCATTTTAAATTGGTCTCTAGACTTGAAATTATTTAAATTATTAAATCTATGTTAATTAGGTCATTTTATTATTAAAATAGTTAATTTAATTATTAAATGACTAGTTAAATTTTATGTGACATAATTTTAAATGAAATATCTAAAAGAAAATGAATAATGTAAATGTCTTAATTTTGAAGTTTCCAAAACTTTTGTAACGATAAAACTCCTTTTATTTTTAATTTAATTTTTAAAGTTATGCGTTTTTTTTATATTTTAAAATGAAATATTGATAATTTTTAAAGTTATGCAAATTTGTTCTTTCTGATAAAAATTTCATCAATTTGATGTGGATGATGGAATAGCGTACCATGTGTAATTCATAGCTATTTGGTTATTTCGCCAGCCAAATCAGTTTTTAACATTACAAATGGATGAAAATTTTAATAAAAAGAATTGATTTGTTATTTAAATTAACCTATAAAGACTAATTTATTTATTTTTAATTAAAAAAAGTAAAACACAATCTAACATACACAAAATTCGCTACTTTTACCTATTACATGTAAAAAAAAGTATATTTTATTTATGGATGAAATCTTTTGGATATTATTTAAAGATTTTTAACATCTCTAGATTTGAGAATTGAGACCAATCCTTACTGATAAAATAAAATAAAAATATATGCGATTTCAAAGTTCAAAATTTGTGTTCAAAATTTGTGTTCTCAAGGATGAGATCACTTGCCCCTCATCTAAATTATATTTTGTGCACTAAAAATAAATTTATTTATAATTTAAAAACTGCAGCTATATACTTTTATTATTTTACTGGCTATTCTTATATATTTTTATCACTAATTTGTTATTTTATATATACTTAGTCACTCAACTTTAATAAAAGATCATTTTGGTCACTCAATTTCTTTTCTATAATTAAGTTTTTTTTTAAAAAATTCGGATTTTTATAGGAAATTAAACTATTTAATTATTGAGATGAAACCACGTCTTTCACTTCTATCCAATTCCTTGTAAAAATTAAGATTTTTTTCCCTTGTAAAAAAAACCTAGTTAATTCTTGTGAAACCCTAGAATTTTTTTTCCTTTTTAGTAAAACAACTAATATTAATTCTAAAAAAAGAAAAAAAAGAAATAAAGGAAATTAAAAAGATAACATGGTTTTTCCAAATAAAAATCTAAGTTGTCCCTATAAAACCCCAAAAGTTTCTAAAATTAATTCTAAAAAACAGAAAATTAAAAAGATAAAATGAATAATCAAAATGAAAATTTACTAAAATTAGATGAATAAAATGAGTGAATCTATTTGCAAATTAACAGAAACTGACTAAAATGATAAAAATATGTAATGTCAGTGCTTAAATTACTAACTTTTTATTTTCGGTACCCAAAAGGAAAATCTATAAAAGTTGAGTCACTAACTATGTAGTTTACCCAACTTTAAATCGTTTTCCACTTCAACTATGGGCCCTTATATGTCAACATTTGGTGGGATGAAACTTTTTGATAGTATCTTTCTTTCTATTTTTATTTTACTCATAATGTTTTATATTGATTAATACAGTGGAATAGTAAACGTTTGAACAAAGCAACCCTCTTTCAAACCAAAGCACCTAACCAAAGAAAATTCAATTTGGCTTCTATTCCCACAAATCAATTTCCACCACAGAATTTTATTATCAGATATCAATTCCACCACAAGAAACAACACTCATGAACTCTTCATCTAATTCAAGAGCTTTCATTGAAGATGGTGGAAGACAAATTTCCAAGTCAACACTTCCTCCACCTTCATGTCCTGGATACGCCGAAACTTTCCCATCAAACTTATGAGCATATCCACTTCGAAGCGTCAATGCTTTCCCTAACCCGAACTCATTTCCATACTTGTTGAACCTTGGTGAGCTTCCCATCATCACACTTAGCGGGTCAAAAAGCTGAGCAATCTGGTAAATGAAAGGTGAATCAAGCCAACCATTGACGAAACCACGCACTTGTTTATCTGTATGGTTAACCACAGCTTGGTGTAGTTTCCAAGCAGCCCAACCGAGACCATGGTTAAGTAGTTCACCAGCTGTGGTCACTGCTCTAACAGTTTGAATTGAGTTACCAAAATAATCTGGGGATAAAGCTGGTTCTAGCCTTGACCTATTGTTTATAGCTAACCTACAACCAGTGACTGTTTCGTTTGGGAAACGACGTGCCTTTGTTATTGACCGCCATACAAATGCAGATAAAGATTGAAAGGAGGAGATTTTGGTGGTGCTGGATTCTGTGTTAGCCCTTTCTTTGAGCTTTGCAATGGATTTTACTGAGAAATGGAATATTCTCTCTAAAAGCTCGGGTGCTTCAAATCTGGAAATGAACTCATCTTGATTAGTGAAAGGAAGGTTAAGTAATGGACCATGACCCTCTGGAAACCATTTCTCTAACACTGGAGGACGTGAGATTTTCAAATTAGTATCTCCTTGTGCTTGAAATATTTCAGACAATGTGTTGAAGAAATGCCAGAAACTGGTTCCATCGCCAATAGCATGGTTCATGGAACAACCTATGAACACCCCATCTACCAGCTCGGTGACTTGAATCGATAACAAAGGCCTGGTGTGACCATCATAGTTGATTGCACGATCATGGTCGAAAAACGATTGAACAACCAACGGAACATAAGTAGGGGAAACAATGTCGGACACAAACAAATCAACAGCTGCATGTATAAATTTGGCTCCTGGGCTGTTATTGCAGTCCACAAAGACGAAATGAGACTTTGGGTTTTGTTCTATTTTCGTTGCGAGCCGACCTGCTAAGGGATAGAAATGAACGAGGGCTATGGAAAGGGATTGCTTGAGCCGATCCAAGACATTTTTGATCAAGTCTTCTTCACAGTTATCCTCTGGTTTGGCATAGAGAAGACCCTTTTGGATGTATTGCACCGACAGCATAACAAGATCCCATGTTGTCAAATAGTAAGGCTGTTTTGATTGATCAGAAACATGTTGTGGTGTAACATAACATTCTGAGATGATTCGAACTGATGATGGATCCATTCTTTTTGTTGCTAGAGAGGAAGAGGGTAAAGTATATTTAGATTGGATCAGCAGGGTTGTTGAATTTTGAAGTAATGATGTGTTTATATATTGAGGTTGCTCAAAACGAAGAAATAAAATAATTATTTTGAATGGTCTACTTTTCATTCGCAACTTGGCTTGCTGGGAACCAAGTAAAATATTTTAGCAATATTGATTATATAATAATTTTAATTTTTAATAACTGCATTGATAATTGAATTAATTATATCATTAATTCTCAATTTGATCTTCGAATTCAATCAGTTAAAAAAAATGAAAATATCTTAATCTTCTATCTACATTTATTTTAGAGGTTTATGTCAAATATACTTAACAATTTAATTTTTAATCAGTTCAATTAGTTACGATTTCGATTCATTAATTGTTCAGATTGATACACTCATCAATTTTCAATTCAATTAATCTAATTAATCACTCTAATTTAATTCGAACTACATTAATTATATCCCTTAAATATACTATCATGGTTAAAGGTTTTTTAAAAAAAAATTCCTTTCACCAATCACATAAATAAAAACAATTTAAATGAATTGAAGAAAGGATTGTCGCATTTAAAAGTAGGTAGCCATCCAAGTAGTGATGGTTGTTGGAGTTGGCAAAGCTACCTACGCAATGTTGGATGACTTAGGGTCTAATTGAATATAAGGTTCGATTGTGAAATTGCCCACGTGAACGACAGAAAAGTAAATCAAGTCCACCAACCACATGGGAACTTTCGCTTTGTATTCATAACAAAACTATTCCACATGCAGTTATTATGGAAAAAGAATTTATTCCGTGTACTAAACTTGTTCTTTTAATAAATAATTTTCCGATAAACAAGGCTTTGGATTAATTGTAATATTTAGATTATCGGAATTTCGAGATTCCAAGTTGTTTTTTTAGATTTAATTGCTACTTTGAGTTTGGAGTATTTGAGTTGGTTCAAATTTTTTAAATGTTGGATTATTATAGATTTAAATTATTTTGAAGTTTAGTAACTTTAAGTTGAAGCCAGTTTGAATTATTTGTTTGGAATATTTTAAAATTTCGTTGTTTTAATTCGAATAGTTTTAGATTTGAGTCATATTAAAGTTTGTATAAATTTGAGTTTAAATTAATAATTTTTTTATGATCAAATCGAATTAAATCAGAGTTTGAATTTAAATTGAATCCTTGTAACAGCATACATAAATGTTCCAAACTCAACCCTACAATACCAAAATTCCAGTCACTCAAGAGACATGGTTATCATTCAAAGATAGTGAAGCCAATTGGTCTGCAGGATTGTTGACCTGTGGCTTTGCAGCAACACTCTTCAACACCTCTAAGGCCTTTGCTACTTTAGCTTTCAAAGCTTCGGGTGACTCAATGAGAAGCAAAACTTCAGTTTGGTCCATCTCTAGAAGCATGCCGGTACCCTTGGCTGCTGCATCACGCTCGAGATGTTCCACAAGGGGGTATAGGCTTTCACCAAGCATCTGATCACCAGTCACAAATTGACAATATAAAGGTCTTGAAGGAAATTAAATTGAACAAAATATAGTCACGGAAATTGGAAAAACAAGACTCACCGTCCTTTGTTGTTCAGGGGTTGCATTTGCGAGAGCAGTATCCAAAGGTTGAAGAGGCATAGGCTGTCCAGAGCCAGCATCTTGCAATGGACCAGGCAAATTACGACCAGGTGGGTAACGATAGGCACGTCCCCTAGGAATCATCTGGAACAAGTTTGGTGAATTAGAACAAAAGACTTCAGTCAAAGCATAAGCATAAGCATGAAATGGAGGTTAGTATACACATATATACAACTTACTGGTTGCTAAGCCTGTTGAAATGGACCTGCTCCGCGTCGCCCCCCTGAGCGCTGGCCCTGCTGTACCATGGGAACAAAGAAAATTACGAACTTTTTATTTTCAATGCCAAAAAAGAAAATTTATAATTGAGTCACTAAGTGTGTAGTTTATCCAACTTTAAATCGTTGTCCGCTTCAACTTTGGGCTCTTATATGTCAACAAAAGGGCTGAGGTATTTAGTGGTAAGGTGAGTATTCAATCAAGTTGGGTCGAATTGAATCAAAATATTTTGAGTTAGTCGAATTGACGTATCATATTTTAGCAACCGAATTCAATTTGAATTTTTTTTCGAATCAAATCGAGTCAAGTTGAGTCGAGTTAATGAATCCTATTATTTATACTCATTTGTTGCGTTTAAATGGATCGATTATTTAACTAGTAGAGAAAGTATGAGATTATTTAAATATATAAATAATATAATGATTTTGCCTTTTAAATTAATGGGTAAATATTTATCAAAACGACATAGTTTTGACTTTTCTTATTCAGATTTTCGGATAACTCGAATTGTGTAATTCATATTTGAGTTAAACCGAAAAATTTAATTTTTTATTCGAGTTTATCCAAATAACTTGATTAACTTAAAAATAACTCGAATTATTTAATTAAAAATTTAAATTTTTTATTTAATTTTTCAAATCGAATAACCGAATTTTATCCCTCATTTAGTGGGTAATAGTTTTTGAGAGTATCCTTCTTTTTATATTTATACAATTCATAATGTTTTATATTGATTAATATAGTGGAATAGTAAACGTTTGAACAAAGCAACCCTCTTTCAAACCAAAGCACCTAATCAAAGATAATTCAATTTAACTTCTATTCCCACAGATCAATTTCCACCACAGAATTTTATTATCAGATGTCAATTCCACCACAAGAAACAACACTCATGAACTCTTCATCTAACTCAAGAGCTTTCATTAAAGATGGTGGAAGGCAAATTTCCAAGTCAACACTTCCACCACCTTCACGTCCTGGGTACGACGAAACTTTCCCATCAAACTTATGAGCATATCCACTTCGAAGCGTCAATGCTTTCCCTAACCCGAACTCATTTCCATACTTGTTGAACCTTGGTGAGCTTCCCATCATCACAATGTGTGGGTCAAGAAGCTTAGCAAACTGGTAAATGAAAGGTGAATCAAGCCAATCATTGACAAAACCACGCACTTGTTTATCTGTATGGTTAACCACAGCTTGGTGTAGTTTCCAAGCAGCCCAACCGAGACCATGGTTAAGTAGTTCACCAGCTGTGGTCACTGCAGTAACAGTTTGAATTGAGTTACCAAAATAATCTGGGGATAAAGCTGGTTCTAGCCTTGACCTATTGTTTATAGCTAACCTACAACTAGTGACTGTTTCGTTTGGGAAACGACGTGCCTTTGTTATTGACCGCCATACAAATGCAGATAAAGATTGAAAGGAGGAGATTTTGGTGGTGCTGGATTCTGTGTTAGCCCTTTCTTTGAGCTTTGCAATGGATTTTGCTGAGAAATGGAATATTCGCTCTAAAAGCTCGGGGGCTTCAAATCTGGAAATGAACTCATCTTGGTTAGTGAAAGGAAGGTTAAGTAATGGACCATGACCCTCTGGAAACCATTTCTCTAACACTGGAGGACGTGAGATTTTCAAATTAGTATCTCCTTGTGCTTGAAATATTTCAGACAATGTGTTGAAGAAATGCCAGAAACTGGTTCCATCGCCAAGAGCATGGTTCATGGAACAACCTATGAACACCCCATCTACCAGCTCGGTGACTTGAATCGATAACAAAGGCCTGGTGTGACCATCATAGTTGATTGCACGATCATGGTCGAAAAACGATTGAACAACCAACGGAACATAAGTAGGGGAAACAATGTCGGACACAAACAAATCAACAGCTGCATGTATAAATTTGGCTCCTGGGCTGTTATTGCAGTCCACAAATACGAAATGAGACTTTGGGTTTTGTTCTATTTTCGTTGCGAGCCGACCTGCTAAGGGATAGAAATGAACGAGGGCTATGGAAAGGGATTGCTTGAGCCGATCCAAGACATTTTTGATCAAGTCTTCTTCACAGTTATCCTCTGGTTTGGCATAGAGAAGACCCTTTTGGATGTATTGCACCGACAGCATAACAAGATCCCATGTTGTCAAATAGTAAGGCTGTTTTGATTGATCAGAAACATGTTGTGGTGTAACATAACATTCTGAGATGATTCGAACTGATGATGGATCCATTCTTTTTGTTGCTAGAGAGGGAGAGGGTAAAGTATATTTAGAATGGATTAGCAGGGTTGTTGAATTTTGAAGTAATGATGTGTTCATATATTGAGGTTGCTCAAAACGAAGAAATAAAATAACTATTTTGCTTGGTCTACTTTTGATTCGCAGCTTGGCTTTATGTGGTTATTGAATTGCTGGGACTCATAATTGAATCAACTAAATCATTACTTCTTTGCTGGAAATCCAAGTCAGTTTCACCAACCACGTGAATAAAAACAATATAAATGAATTGAAGAAAATAACGCCGCATTAAAAAGTAGGTAGCCATCCAAGTACAGATGGTTGTTAGAGTTGGGAAAGCTACCTACACAATGTTTGACGACTTAGGTTCTAATTTAATTTCTTATATGAAAAAGAGAAAAATTAATCAAGTTCACCAATCACATGGGAACTTTCTCTTTGTGTTCATAACAAAACTATTCCACATGCACTTATTAAGGAAAAAGAATTTATTCCATGTACAAAACTTGCTCTTTTAATAAATAATTTCCGCTAATTGAAATTTTAAGATTTTAAGTTATTTTTTAAATTTGTTATGATCAAATTAATTTGAGTTTAATTAATTGTTACTTTGAATTTGGGTTGTTTGAGTTTATATCATTGAGATTTGAGGTTCAAGTTTTTAAATGTTAAATTATTATGAATATAAATATGTTCGAGCCATTTTATTATTTGTTTTAAACATTTCGGAATTTAGTTGTTTTAGTTCGAATAGTTTCGGATTTGAGTCATATTAAAGTTTGTGTAGATCTGAATTTAGATTGAACGAGTTCAAATTATTGATTTTCTATGATTAAATTGAATTAAACCAATTCAAATTCATCTCATAAAATTTTCAAGTTTGAATCAAAATTAAGAAATCTGCCTCTTTCAATGCCGATGCAATGGCCATGGGAAAACTTTGACTTTACTATTGGCCTTAGAGGTGGAAGATTCAAGGGTCAATATTTGAACAAAACTTGGCAGCAATTAAACGACCACATAAAAGCTATGCTGTGAATCAAAACTTGGCAGTGCTAATCCAAGCAAAATAGACCCATCTTTTTCCTTTTGACCAACAGAAATGGATTCATCGACAGTTGGAATCATCTCAGAATGTTTTGTTACACAACATGTTCCTGAACAAGCAAAACAGCCTTTTCATCTCACAACATGGGATCTTGTCATGCTGTCTGCACAGTACATCCAAAATGGTCTTCTTTATGCCAAGCCACCACCGGGGATCATTGTGAAGAAGACTTGATAAACATTGTCTCGGTGAGGCTCAAGCAATCCCTTTCCATTGCCCTTGTTCACTTCTATCCCTTAGCAGGTCGCTTTGCAACAAAAATAGAACAAAACCCAAGGTCTCATTTTGTCGATTGCAATAACAGCCCTGGAGCTAAATTTATACACGCAGCTGTTGATATATCGGTGCCGGATATTGTTTCCCCTACTTATGTTCTGTTGGTTGTTCAGTCGTTCTTCGGCCATGAGGGAGCAATCAACTATGATGGTCAGACTAGGCCTTTGTTATCGATTCAGGTCACTGAGCTGGTCAATGGGGTGTTCATAGGTTGTTCTGTAAACCATGCTATTGCTGAGGCACCACCTTCTGCCATTTCTTCAACACATTGTCCGAAATATTTCAAGGCCAAGGAGATACTAATATAAAAATCTCACGCTCGCCAGTGTTGGAGAGATGGTTTCCAGAGGGTGACAATGGCCCATTGCTTACCCTTCCTTTCACTCACCAAGATGAGTTCATAACCCGAGTTGAAGCACCCCATGTTTTAGAGAAAATATTCCACTTCTTGGCAGAGTCCATCGCAAAGCTCAAAGAAACGGTTAACACAAAATCTAACACCACTAAAATCTCCTCCTCCCAGTTTTTATCTGCACTTTTGTCTCGAGACTGGAGTCACCATTGCCCCCATATTGCTTTGGGAACTCAACTCAAGCTGACAGCAGTGACCACAGCTGGTGAACTGCTTGAACATGGTCTGGGTTGGGCAGCTTGGAAATTGAACCAAGCCGTGGCTAACCATACAGACAAATCACTTCGTGGCTTCGTCATTGATTGGCTTCATTCACCTTTTGTTCACCAGATTTCTCAGCTTTTTGACCCACAAACTGTAGTGATACAGGCTCACAAGATTCAATACATATGGAAATGAGTTTGGGTTAGGGAAAGCATTGACAGTTCGAAGTCATCACAACAATTTGTGACTCGAAAAAGAAAAAGTGGAGGAATGGGAGTAAAAAAGAGAAATAAACTAAATTTAAATGTACTTTGTTGGAAGGGAAAGTAAGAGAAAAAAATAAAAGATTGATTTTTCATAAAAATGAATGAGAAAGGTAAATATTAATTCAAATTTATGTATTTCTAAAAAAAAATATTTTATTTCTTTCATTTTTAAACTCTATCAAAAAGTAGATGAAAACAAATTTTGAAATCTCCCATAAAAAAAATTATATTTTCCATTCTACTAATTTTCTACTCTTCAATTTTGCATTCTTCTAATTTTCTTTCCAGAGCAAAACATTAAAGTAAAGAACCGTATTGAAGTGCAGGGCCTAATACAACATTCTAATTTGTTATGGAACTGTCATGAGAGGAATAGCATCTTCCTCTTAAGACAATTTAAACCTGTACAAAATCTTTGAAAGCATGCCATATAAGTAATGAGAACCAAATGAAGTTAAAAATAAAGTTCCAATGACATTAAACAAAACTTATTATGATAAATAACAATCCAGTAAATAGAAAAAGCCTATGAAGCCAAACCGAAAAAACACAATGCTAGCAAAGTATCAGAATCCTTGCAACCACCAAAAAAAAAAAAAACAAAAGCATACATAAATGTTCCAAACTCAACCCTACAATACCAAAATTCCAGTCACTCAAGAGACATGGATTATCATTCAAAGATAGTGAAGCCAATTGGTCTGCAGGATTGTTGACCTGTGGCTTTGCAGCAACACTCTTCAACACCTCTAAGGCCTCCGCTACTTTAGCTTTCAAAGCTTCGGGTGACTCAATGAGATACAAAACTTCAGTTTGGTCCATCTCTAGAAGCATGCCGGTAACCTTGGCTGCTGCATCACACTCCAGATGTTCCACAAGGGGGTATAGGCTTTATCCCCAAGCCATGGGAGTTGCT
Organism: Gossypium australe; assembly: GCA_005393395.2. Lineage (NCBI taxonomy): Eukaryota > Viridiplantae > Streptophyta > Magnoliopsida > Malvales > Malvaceae > Gossypium > Gossypium australe. The sequence goes on along the minus strand of CM016619.1, from coordinate 143,567,485 downwards.
CCCTCGTCAACAGTTTTATCCCCAAGCCATTCTCTATCTCTACTCTTCATAGAACTCCTATAGGATTATACATCATTTAAATTAAAACTTTCGCAAGTTGAAATACAGAAAGGTTGCTATATAAAACTTTTGAGTTTACTAAAAGACCTATCAAATTCTGAATCTTCCACCAAATGTCTATCCAACCAACGAATGCTTCCTGTGTGAGCTGATATCAGAGATCCAATGATATGAAGTATTTCCTCATCAAAACTGCAATAAAAGAATCAGTGTAAAAAACCATGTGATGAACATGTCATTAACCACCGCACCTTCCCTTTCTCCGAGGGAAAAATAAAAACACAAGAAATCAGAACTTCAAATAAGTTGTAAATCTCCAATACATATCAACTTGACTTGATGAACCACAATGAAGCATTATTGAGTGGAAAAGCATGCCGAACCGAGGTATAAAGAAGCAACAAGATTATATGATCCACTGGTTCGTAATGGATTAAAAATTAAACAAAGGAAATCACAAAAGTACGGAGGCAAGATATCAATAGGCATAATGAAAATCTAGATTATAAATATATATATTATCAATGAGCAGGCAAATAAACTTCTCCACAATCTCAATTTACAATTTTAGAGGGTAGAAGAAAATAACCCTAGTAACCATAAAGAATACCATTTCTCTCCAGCTAACAATTAACCATTGATGGTAACCAGAACAGTACAACAATGAAAAACATATTCCATTCCTAAAATTAAAAAGATAGTTTCTTTTGAAAGGAAATTGTCACCTCTTGACTAAAAATCGGATCATGGTTCCAACCTTTATGACATGTCGCTTGTGAGATTTGCTGGCAAATAGTTCCTCTTTGTCTTTCTATGATACAATAAGACACTAAAGTTAGTACAGTAATACATGTAGCCTCCTGCCATATACACATACCCAACACACAAAGAAAATAAAAAAATTAAGAACAAGGTAGAAAAGTGTTACGGTTCTATATTTAAATTCTCCACGAATGTTTTCAGCTGTTATGATGGCAGACGAGAAACCGAGAACAATAACATGAATAGATTCTTCAGAAAGCTTCACTACCTTCCCCTCTGAATGTGGCAAAGAAAATTAGTTTAGACAACATCTTAGGCATGCAGATCCATAAATACATACCAGCAGTGTGATATCCACTACAAGAAAAAAAAAACTAAATAAATAACCTGAAATATCATGAAAAAATGGTACCTAAGAGCATATCTGGCTTTGGTGAAAAAAGTAGGAGATTTGCTTTTAGTCTAAGACCAAAATAAGGATGAACACCAGAAAGAATTTTCGCCTGTTTATCCAGAATATTGACATCATAGGCCAATAAAACACCATCAAATGTTTCATTGAACCTGCAAGAACAGAATCACTTCATATTATAACAGGACAAAAGGAAGCAAATATTCGCACATCATTTCATTCTTATAATCAACATTACAAGTGAAGTGCATCATTACAAAACCTATTGATTTAGTATTGATCCCAACGGAGTCAAAGAATCACACTACTAGATCCAGACATTGCAGTTAAATTCAGCCTGTTTAAAAGCTTATATTCTCAACAGTAATAAACTTCTCCATTTGTTTAAAAAGAGCCACAGTATCATTAGCTTCATCATCAGAAGTTAAATTTTCAGCTAAACTAGAAAACAGACCAAACTAAATTAAGGTATACTTTATTTAAATCAAAAGCAATATCAACACAAAACAGCTTTTGGTGAAAGAAAAAATAATAAACAAAAACAAGAGTTTTGAGTTATATGAAAAATTAAATTTAAGTGAAAGTAAAAAACTAACTTGAATAGCAAAGAGCCAAGCTCACGGAGAATCGACTGAGACACATTCCTACTCTTTGATGGGTGCAAATAAATCACCAAATTAGCATCTGTTACGCTTAATCCTTCCATTTGAAGCTGCAACAAATATCCAAAATTAATAGCAAGTCAGAGTTTCAAATAGCGGTTGTAAGATCCCATTTTCGCCCGGGCCCAACTAAATTAAAACCAAAAAAAAATCCAAATAATAAAGTCTGATAAACACAGTCCATTACAAAGCAGTGGCCCAAATTTATTACCCAAATAATAGTCCAAATGTTAACCCAAAATAATACGGCCCAAATGGCCCAATTGTATTAAGAAATTCTGGAAACCCTAGAGGCTTTAATTTTTGATTATTTTTCTTTATTTAAAGATATACAGAATCGAAAACAAGAATAGAAAGGTGATTTCATTTTTTAAAAATTTCTTTTCTTTGTTTTTATTTCGAGTATACAAACGAAAATAGAAAAAAGAGATTACCGTCGTCTTCTATCCTCCGTCAATCGGAGTTTTGGATGAGGATATTGGTTGGAATTCGGCAGATCGGAGTTTCCAAAAGCAAACCGAATCTCCGTGTTGCTAATCGCCTTTTTTCAGTGGCGTTTTGGTGACCGGCGGAGAAATCTTTGGTTGCGGCGCGAGGAGGAAAAGGGAGCTAGGGTTTCGGATTCAAAATGAAGGGCTAAAAATTTTCTGATTCTTTTAAGGTTTTATTAACCTTTTGTTTAAATCCAGCAAAACGACGCCGCATAAAATCACGACCCGATTTGCCCGACCCGATCCGATCCAAATCCGTCAAGATCCGCGTGTTTACATATTAAAGGGGCATTTCGAATTTAAACCTTATAGTTTTATGCTTCTATTCAATTAGATCCATTATATGTTTTCTTTGTTTTTTTTAAATTAATCTCTATAATTTGTGTGATATTTCAATTTGATACTTGACTGAATGCAGCATTTTGATAGCTTGGAATATTTGTATCTTTAATCCCTGATTATTGGCATACATTCTATTTTAATCCTTACTTCTGTATAATGGCTTTGTTTATCTTTAAATTAACCTTTTAATTTTATATTCAATTCAATTGTATCCTTCTATTCATTTATTATTTTAAATTTACCGATTTCTTTTTTAATAGATTGTTTGGAATTAGTTTATTGATTTTGATAAGTTTTAAATTACTTACATATGTTTTTATTATATATATTTTTATCTTTTATTTTTAAATTCTTTTTAAATATTTGCATGATTCAAAGTTGATATAATATTAGATGAATATTTTTTCCGGCATCATATTGTACAATATAAATTTATTAAAGTTTTTTCATTTCATGTATATATTATTTTATGTATATGTTTATATATTCACATATTTTCATTTTAAATTTGTTTGTATATATATACTTAGGTGTATCCATACATTTTTATTTAAATTTATTTGTACATATGCATCATATTTTAGAAATGTTTAATTTGAATTATCATTTGTTCATTTTAAATATTATTTATTTATGTAAATATATATTTGTTTGCATCGAATTTTTCTTCACTAGGGACCAATTATTATTTTGTATATATACTTTAAACTTGTCTATATGTGCTTGGTTTTTTATAAATCTAATTGAATAATTTATATCTTTTTTAAATTTTCAACCTTATTTGTATTTTTGCTTATTTTAATAACTCTCTTTACATATACATTATGAAGTTTTATGTCGACATATGTGTATTAATTTGTTTTCGTAATATTTGTATATAAATTTACATGTAATTTTTGACATGAATCATAATTTTATGCTTGACCTGTGTTTTATTATTCATGATAATGCGAATTCTAGATTTTTTTAAGTCAACTTTATTTTTATTCAAACAAGCCGAGCAAATACATTCTAAGTCAATTTTAAAAATCGCTTATTTTAAAAGTTTTTTTTTAAAGAAGGTAATGTTTGATATTTGGAAGATCAAGGAATTGCGCCCTAACGTGCTGGGTGTCGATTTTTTTCATTCGACCAAATAATCAAATATCATTTTTAAATCACATGATTCCAAAATTATAAGATGATCTTGACTTTGAAGGTTCAAGATATTACATCCTAACGTGCTGGGTGTGATATTTAGTTCCTTTAGAGCGGATGAATCTTATGTTTGGAATATTCCGCTTGCTTTTTAAAGAAATTGTATTTTTTTAAACTTTCCAAATTTTCGACGTTAGGACAACATTAATCAATTTGGTACCAATTTTGGGCGTTGCGAGAGTGCTAATCCTTCCTTGCACGTAACCGACTTCTGAACCCGTTTTCTCGAATTTCGCAGACCAAAATATTTTTATAGGTGACCCGATCACACCTAAACAAAAAAGAATTGGTGGCGACTCCTTATTTTTAAAGTCGATCCCCATTTTTTCAAACCCAAAATAAAAATAGTTTCGACAGCTTGGCGACTCCACTAGGGACTGGTTGAGAGTCAGGCCATAAATTGATTAATTTCGATCCTTTTGTCGAAAATTGAAAAGTTGATTTGAAAAAAATTACGATCCTTTATTGCATTCGCTTACATCATCTCATTTGATTGCTAGGGTTCTGAGTCTTGTAGAATACTTTGCATCATATTGCATAACCACTACTTCTTTCGCGTGTTACATTTTGGTCCTTCCCCTTTCTTTTATTTCAAATTTACCCCAAATATATTGTTTCAATTCGATTTAGTCCTTTTTGTTATTATTATTATTATTATTACCACTACTATTATTATTTTTTTTTATTACTATTTTCCTTTTATTATCACTATCATTATTAACATATTATTATAATTATCATTATTAAAATCTTTGAAAGCATGCCATATAAGTAATGAGAACCAAAGGAAGTTAAAAATAAAGTTCCAATGACATTAAACAAAACTTATTGTAATAAATAACAATCCAGTAAATAGAAAAAGCCTATGAAGCCAAACCGAAAAAACACAATGCTAGCAAAGTATTAGAATCCTTGCAACCACCAAAAAAAAAAAACAAAAGCATAGATAAATGTTCCAAACTCAACCCTACAATACCAAAATTCCAGTCACTCAAGAGACATGGTTATCATTCAAAGATAGTGAAGCCAATTGGTCTGCAGGATTGTTGACCTGTGGCTTTGCAGCAACACTCTTCAACACCTCTAAGGCCTCCGCTACTTTAGCTTTCAAAGCTTCGGGTGACTCAATGAGATGCAAAACTTCAGTTTGGTCCATCTCTAGAAGCATGCCGGTAACCTTGGCTGCTGCATCACACTCGAGATGTTCCACAAGGGGGTACAGGCTTTCACCAAGCATCTGATCACCAGTCACAAATTGACAATATAAAGGTCTTGAAGGTAATTAGATTGAACAATATATATAGTCATGGAAATTGGAAAAAAAAGACTCACCGTCCTTTGTTGCTCAGGGGTTGCATTTGCAAGAGCAGTAGCCAAAGGTTGAAGAGGCATAGGCTGTCCAGTGCCAGCATCTTGCAATGGACCAGGCACATTACGACCAGGTGGGTATCGATTGGCATGTCCCCTAGGCATCATCTGAAACAAGTTTGGTGAATTAGAACAAAAGACTTCAGCCAAAGCATAAGCATAAGCATGCAATGGAGGTCAGTATACATATATATACAACTTACTGGTTGTTGAGCCTGTTGAAATGGACCTGCTCCGCGTCGTCCCCCCGGGCGCTGGCCCTGCTGTACCATGGGAACAAAGAAATTTGGTACAGGAGGGCCACCGGGCCTCATTCCAGGAACCAGTTGCTGCTGATAACCAAAACCAGCCTAGAATAGATTACAAGCAAACAAGCAGTTTCAAATTCAACTATCCTCAAGGTGACGCCAAAAAGTGTTGCCAATGAAACCAAATACAGTCACAGAATGATACTAACACATCACAATTATTCATGACAGTAGCAAGGATTCTTCTAAAAAAAACATATAATCCAAACATCCAAAAGAACAAGCATGTAAAGTTATGAGGTTGGACAAGGAGTAAAAATATACTTGAGGAATGATAGCTGGAGGTGCTTGCCCATATAAAAATTGTTGGCCAAGACCTGGTGCACCAGAAGGGTACATGGGCATACGAGGAGCAACCGAGGGGATAGCAAGAGGTCTCATTTGTGAAAACTGAGCCTGAATGAAATAAAACAAACACATAAGAGAGTACTAACTAGAAATGTATATTGATTCATTGAACTGTCAGAAAAACTTACATCTCAGTCATTGAGAATATGAACTTGAAAAGAATTACAGAAATAACAAATAGAATATCCCTTCATAATATCATAAACAAGATTGAAGATAAACACCAAAAGGAAGTGCATAGTCCTAGAAATTCTCCTTGTCGCATTACCTGTAGCCTTGCTCTTCTCTCTTCTTGCTTTTGAGCAAGTGCAACATAAAGTGGTTTGCTAACAACCAATTTACGATTCATCTCAGCAAGCTGTAGATGGATAGCAACATTCATTAGATTATAATCTCGTAATAAAATGACAGCCCAAACGAAAAAAAAAATTCAAGCTTACAGCTCGTGATGCTTCTTCAGGTGTAGAAAATGCAACAAACCCAGAGCCTTTACTAACTCCACTAGGGTCACGCATGACCTATATAATTTTGAGAGAAAGGGGCATAAAATAAATACTAGTAGAAACAAGTTTACAATAGTTGGCATCAACAATCAAACAATCTAGAAGTATTTGACCAACCTTGCACGAAATAATTTTGCCATACTCCGAAAACAGTTCCTTCAGCTTTTCATCATCAATACTATCATCCAAGTTTTTAACATATAAATTCATACCCTTAAGTTTATCAGCAGCTTCCTTCACAGTTTGCTCAAAACGAGATTTTAGCTCATGCTCTCTTTCTGACTTTTTCTGGGCTTTTCCAACATACCACTCTTTCTCTTCAAATTTCTTTCCATTAAGAGCTTCAACAGCTTTAGCAGCATCATCAGCATTTTCAAAGTTGACAAATCCAAAACACTTCGACTTGCCATCTGCATCCCTCATAACTACAGCACTAGTAATTTCACCATACTCACCAAAAATTGTTTTCAAGTCTTCATCTGTTGTAGACTCAGAAAGATTTTTCACATAAACATTATTGAATTTGGTCTTACTCGATGTGGTCTCTCTTTCCTGCTTACGAAGGAAATGTCCAACATAGACCTGCTTGTCATTAATCAACATGCCATTCAATTTATCAATTGCATTTTGAGCAGATTCTTCACTGTCAAATTGCACAAAACCATAGCCTTTAGACTGGCCAAAACCATCAGTAGATATCTTGCAAGACAGAATATTTCCAAATGCAGAAAATGTATCATGTAATGCTTTGTGGTCAATAGACTTGTCCAGATTCTGCAGTCAAAAAATAACAGTTAAAGGTGTAGGTATGCACAAATAGCCAATCATATAACCTACAAATGGAGCAATTATGCATGCAAGTGAATGCCTTCGTTCCATCGAAGGATCAGTTACAAATATATTTCAACCAAACAACATCCAACCAAATGGAAGAGAATTTCTTAAGAGCAAAACAGGCATGAAAATGGAAGAATGGAGGGAAAAACAAACAAATGGTTAAGGGTAAAGAGACATTAAATACCTTGATAAATATGTTTGCAGTACCACTCTTACGAAGACTAGGGTCCCTTTGAGAATACATGATACGAATAGGCTTATTATTCAGTGGAGTGAAATTAAGTAGATCCAAAGCCCTAGCCGCTGCAGAAATAAATAACAAAAAAAGGCAACACTGATTAACTCAAAACAAATCAAAAGAGAGAACCAATGCTCCCAAGTTATGAATATCTAAAATATGAGCATCAAAGGAACAAATAGTGAAGAGATCATTTATTTTCTTTATAATTAATTTATATCACAGAAGCTCAAACAATTCTTTGGATGATAATGCAAAGCTATATTAGCAAAACCGTCAAAACTTAAATTCTTTTATCTACGGACTATGTAAATTAAATTGAGGACTCGTATAGCACTGGTATAGCAAATGTATATCTTTCTTCGATATATAGTACTTCTATACAGAAATTTCCTTGAGTAGCAACTTATCCTCATTTTTGGATGAATGATACATAATACTTATCCCCAAAAAAGGTCAATACTACTTGACTACACTTGCACTTTCTAAAAACATTACCAATTTACCATCAATGGAAATTTACAAATCACATGGATACTATAATGCCCAAAATTTGCAATTAAATTATTTCTGTAATGTAATTAGCTAGAATGGATTTCCGGTTAAAAGTAAATTCTGTTCTAAACATTGAATAAAAGCAAATTCATCAATATGCACACTTTCTTACTACATTGTAGCATTCAACCAAACATATATATTCATAAAATTTCCCAACAATTAATCTATACTCACATTCCAAAAGAATTCAGCCAAAAATTTAGAACAGCCTTTTAAAATGTTCATTAATAAAGATCAATTTTTACAGCCAAGTAAAAGCCTAACCATCACGAGGATTGCTATAGTTGACGTAACCGTATCCGAGTGAACGGCCCGTAGCCAAGTCGCGGCAAATCCTTACGGAAGCAACCCGAGCAACTTGGCCAAACAATTGAAACAGTTGCTCATCCGTAACGGTAAAATCAAGATCCCCAACATATAGTGACGTCGGTATGAACTGCACCCCTCCGGTTTGCGGAGCGACGGCGTTTGGTACGGAAATCGCCGGCTGACGCTGAACCTCAATCTGCGCCATTGACAACAACTCCAATGGATCCTTTCTACTTTTTTTTTTCTTTTTTGTTCCCTTCTCCTCTTTGATGTTCAATCAAAAACTAACAGAGAAACAAAAACAAAAGAACTATTTAAAAAAATGGAGACTAATTTCACTATTTGGGGATAAAAGAGGAGAGGAAGGGTAAATTGGGATAGAATCGTCGGAGAACCGGAAGTAGATAAAACGGCGGCGGCGACGACGGCGGAGGAAAAATAAAGTTTTTGATTTTTTTTTTTTTGAATTAAAAATTAGGAGGGCATAAACTGCACCGCACCGGCGATGGAGTAACTGTGTGGTATTTATATGTAGAAGAGTTTCGAAGAAACCCTATTTCGTTTAGGAAGGTAGATCTCTGCCGTCAGATCTTTTGATGGAAATTAAATTGTAGCCGTTCGATGATCCTGGTCAAAATCAGGTTGCCGTCAGATCTTTGTGTTATTTTTTTTATTTAATTTTTTAAATTTTCAAATTTAAAATTTTAAGTGTAATGGTTATCATAGTTAATTTTTTTATTAAGTTTAATTTTCAAATCTAAAAAATAAAAGAATTAAATTCTTAAAAAATAAAAGAATTAAATTCTTAAAAAATAAAAATGGAAATTCTTTTTTTACATAATTGTTCTCCACAAATTTTAACCTTTTTTGTCCCTTTATTGTTGTCTTATATATCTGTATTAGATCTTGTTTTTGACTTAAAATAGTAGGTTTTGTCTTTATTTATGGAAACAAATTAATTACAGATTTTATTTCCCTATTTACAAAGTTTATGAAATTAATTTTTTTTATGAAAACCCCCAAAAAAATTAGAACTGGTGTTGATATGATAGTTAGAGTGTTCACCGTTTCAGGTATGATCTGAGTTTGAGTTGCGCTAATCGCATTGCTGTCAGGGTGTTACTCAATTGGATTTTTTTTATTTTTTAAAAGAATTTAATTTTAAATTTTAATAAATTAGAGTGATTAACTTTATAATTAAATTTTTAAAAATAAAAGGTGAATGCTAATCAAAGCCCAATAAAGAGAGTTGTGATAACCAAATTTCACTAAAAAATGTTTGAAAAAGTTCATATTGGATCCTTATAAATTTGGGCTCTCTATTCTTGCAAATGAAATAAACCCAATAATTTGTTCCTTAATTTTTTTTTCTTTTCTTTTTTTTCTTCTTATATTTTTCCTAAAATTCTCTGTAATTATATTAAGGTGGGATTAAATTTAGAATTGAAAAAAAAAATATTCAAAATAGAAAGACTTCTCTCCCAAAATTTGTTTCCCCTATTTTTAATGTTCAAAATTAAGATTTTATTTAAAAGATATTAAATTTCTTATTACTCAATTCGATTGATTATAAAACTTCATATAGAAAGATAAACAATGTATTTATTGAAGGAACATATGGTTAGGGGTGTTTAAACTTTGGTTAAAACTGAATTAATCGATCGAATCGATCTAATTCGGTTAATCGATCAGTTAACTGATCTAATTCATTCGAAGGTCGGTTAAAAGTTTTTTGGAATTTTGATTAATGGTTAATTTGGTTCAAAATCAATTAATTAACCAAACTTAATAAATAACATTATATATTATATGCATTAGGCTATTACTAGTTCGGTTAATCCAATCAAATGAACATTATAAATTTATTTATTTTATATGTTTTATACTTGTTTTAAAAAAAACAAAAACAAAACATATAAAGTTCGGTTAATTTGGTTAATCGACCAACTTAACCGAAATATTTTCGTTCGGTTAATTTTTTTGTAACAGCCCGGTTTTAGCTAAATCGGAACAGTAGTTTCGGAACCACAAATTTAAGGTCGAAAAATTATTTTAATATTATTTTATATGTTTAGAGCATGAAAGCATGAATGTGTGAAATTTTCGTGAGTTAATTTTAGTGATTGAATGCTAAATTTGATAAAAGAACTAAATCGCATAAATGAAAAAGTTGCATTCTATTTGTTAAAGGCATTATTTAGCTATGAAATTTAAATGTGGAGGTCCTTATAATGTTATTAAACCATTGATAGTGGAGATGTACATAAATGGCCTTGAATTATGTGATTTATAATGTTTTAACTAAAGGATAAAATGGTAATTAGTGAATTAAGTTATATTAAATAAAATAAAAACAAATTTATGCTTAATTGTCATCTTCTTCAACCGAAATAAGAAATAAAATAAGGGTTTTGGAAGCTTTGAAAGTTCGGCCATTGTTGTTCAAGCATGTAAGTCTGTTTTAGCTCGGTTTTTGATGATTTTTATGTTTTTGTGATCGTTGCATCTAGTACTAGCTAGCCCATGCCTTAATTTTTGAATTTTTTTCATGAGTTTGTGAAGTTCCATTGATGATTATTTGAGCTTTTGGATGTTTGATGATAAAATATGAAAACTTGATGATAGATTTTAATATTTTGTAAAGTGATTTTTGACAAAGATGTCAAATAGGGATTATATTGTGAATTGTGTAAATTGAGGGGTTAAATGTGTGAATAAATGATAAATATGAGCTGATATGTACATTAGGAAAATTCGGCTAGCATGTATTTGAATTAAATTGTGTGAATTTTGTGTATTTATGAAATAGAGACTAAATTGTAAAAATATGGAACTTTAGGGGATAAAGTGTAAAAAGGCCCAAATATGTGTTTGTGGACTGAATTGAGTGATTTGATGAATAAATGAGTTAATTTGGAATGTATATAGATCAAGAACGAAAGAAATCAGATTTAGATCGGGGAAAATCAAAAGTTATCAAATAGTCGATCCAGTCCGTTTATCCCTAATACGAGGTAAGTTCATATGCAAATAAATGTCTTTAAATTGAATTATTTATGTTTAATTGTCACTGAACTGTTACGAATGTTGAATGATCAAATACGAGCAAGAATCGACAGGGTTACAATATTTGAAAGTCCTGTACGAACCTTAGGAATAGTATAGGATACAAATGTCATGACATTAGGATTATCGAGATGTGATTATGTGTAAGACCATGTCTGGGACATTGGCATCGTTATATGATTTCGTATAAGACCCTGTCTGGGACAGTGGCATCGATATATGATAACATGTAAGGCCATATCCGGGATATGGCATTGTACGAGTTATATGTGATTTCCGAGTATCCTTAACGATTCTAAATGGTTCAACGGGTAAAGTCAAGTCGAGAATGAATGTGTGAATGAGTTAAGTGACTCAGTTACGTACGAGATTCATACGAGTATTGAAAAGGGAAGTATTTGAGGAATTCACTTATGATTTTGAATATGTGTTCAATGGGAAAGGTTTGTGAGCTTTTATATGCTTATTCATTATTTGCCTATTAATGAAAATAATGTTGATTCATGTGGTAATTTTATTTGTATATGGCTTACTGAGCTTTTAAACTTACTTTGTGTGTTCTTTTCCTGTTTTATAGATAATTGAAGCTAGTTCAGACTCGGGGATCATCAGGAACATCGTCACACTATCGAACAACTTTTTGGTACTTTTGATGCCATGTAAATATGATAGTTGGCATGTATAGGCTAGTGTTAAGATGTTATGTTTTGAGTTATGATATTAGCCATGAGATTTGGCTCATAAATGATGTAAATGTGGGTGTGTATTTGACCATTTGAGTTGGCTTAATTTATGAATTTTATTTGTATATGGCTTACTGAGCTTTTAAAGCTTACTTTGTGTGTTCTTTTCCTGTTTTATAGATAATTGAAGCTAGCTCAGACTCGGGGATCATCAGGAACATCGTCACACTATCGAACAACTTTTTGGTACTTTTGATGCCATGTAAATATGGTAGTTGGCATGTATAGGCTAGTGTTAAGATGTTATCTTTTGAATTATGATATTATCCATGAGATTTGGCTCATAAATGATGTAAATGTGGGTGTGTATTTGACCATTTGAGTTGGCTTAATTTATGAATTTGGTAAGTGATATGTGATGTATATATGGCATTGTGTTTTGGTATGTTTGGTATGGTTGAAGATGAAATGGTATGTCGTGGCTTGATTTTAAGATGATGATTTGGTATGTTTTATGACATGAATTAGTTGATAAGATGATGAGAAAAATTAATAGAGAAGATAGGTGAAATTGTTGGTAATGGCATATTGTTTTAGTATGATTTGGATTATGATTTGAGTAGTGAAATGGATGGATTTTAAATGGCATGATTTGTATATGAAATAACATGTTTTGGTTGCCTATAAATGTGTTTTAATGGTATTATTTTGGTTGTTTAGGTGAACATGAGAAAGGGTGGCAAAATTGGCCTTGCAAATGGCCTATTCTTGTCCACACGGGCGTGTGTCTCAACCGTGTGCGACACACGGTCATGATACAAGGTCGTATGTTCCATGGTGTTGAAATTGAATTGAAGTCAGTATGCTCCACACGGCCTCACACACGGGTGTGTGACCGGCCGTGTGGCACAAGTCAGCATACCCCCCCTAAATGGCACACGGCCTAGCACATGGGCGTGTGACTTGGCTGTGTTGCATAAGTCAGTATACCCTACAGGATTGGCACGACCTAACACACGACCTGGCATACGGGCGTGTGTGGCCATTTCGAAGGGCACACAGGCTAGACACACCGGCGTGTGGTCAGCCGTGTGACCTAAGTCAGAATGTATGCCCTATTTTCACACAGCCTGGGACACGGGCGTGTTTGGAGCCGTGTGAGGCACACGGCTTGTTCACACAGGCGTGTGACCCTTGTATGTTTGAAAATTTTCTAAGTTTTTGAGAATTTTCGTATGTTAACAATTTAGTCCTGAACCATTTCTAAAGCATATTTAAGGCCTCGTAGGCCCTTATAAGGGACAATGTGATTATGATTGAATGGTGTTTAAGAATGGATGCATAAATGAATGTTGTATGTTGTGATTTGATCGGTAATGCCTCGTAACCCTATTCTGACGACGGATACAGGTTAGGGGTGTTGCATTTTTTTTTTTAAAAACATTCGGTTCGGTCAACGGTTAAATGATTAAAAAGTTCAGTTAATTCAGTTAATACTAGTTCTGTTCAATTAACCATTTGAACACCCTTATATAAGGCTGCAAGAAAAGCACCATTGTTATTTTAAGGATAAAAATATTGTTTATTTAAGAATTATTAGGATTTTATCCTTGTCCAATTGCAAGTATTTACATGATTTTTTTATTTACAAATTTTATTTGTAATAATTTGAATCGAAATTTATTTTTATTTAATTAATATTTAAATTTAGTTTTATTTATTTATTTAATAGTGAAAATGTTTTTAAAATTTTATATAAAAAATTATTGTTAAAAAATATTATATAAAAAGTTATTTGTTGTTTTTATTTACTTAAAAAAAATTAAATGTTTGTGAAAAACCCTAATCGAGACAACTTGTCATAGAACTTTTCTTACAAAAAGTACAATTAAGTAAAGTGGTTTCCACATAAATGCTCGTAGCCACAAAGTCTAGTAAAAATAAAAACATATTGATTTGTTGATTGAATCTTAGTTCGATTAGTATGGATATTATAATCAATGTAGGAAGATATGTGTTCGAGTACGCTGAAAATCATTAATCAAAACCAAATATATATATTTATATCATATCAAACAACTTGACTTTTATATAAGTGCTCCCAACTACGAGACCTAATTTAAGCTTATTCCATGTTCATCTTCATCTTCATTACTAAATTTAAGCTTATTCCATGTTCAAAAATAGATCTTTTATTGAATTTAGCATTAGAAGCACTGATTCCCTTTAAACTCATGTCTACTCAAAAGCATTCAAATCCACTCCACCTTCTTCGAAGGACATCCCCAAGCCCATCTCATAACTAAAAATGCACAAACAAACTTACCCAAACAAATAGTGGGTTAGCAACACAAACCACTTTGTTGATTATAAGATAATGATGCACATTTAGGGGATTTAAAAGAAAATCAAACTAATGGATATGATAAAGATGGCATGTTATTACTCAAGGTAAACTATAAAAATAGTCATTTTTGTTTGCCTCAGATTACATTTTAATCACTTATGTTTGAAATGTTATGCTTTAGTCATGTTATCGTTTTGTTACGAAATGGTCACTCTACCGTTAAACTCCGTTACCTCCCTCATGATAGACCTACATGGCAGTCCAAATGGGTTTTAAATGCCAACTTGAATATTCAGTTGCTGGGATAAAAATAGGTTTTTAATTAAATAAATTTAATTATGGACTGCCACGTAGGATCGCCGTTAAGGAGGTAAACAATAGAGTGACCACTTCGTAATAAAACGATAATCAGGGGCGAAGCCAGGGGGCTGGCATGGGCCCCGGCCCCCCTAAAAAGTAAAATTGCACTTTGTCCCCCTAAAATTATAAAAATTCGATTTAATCCTTTACAAATTATAAAGATATAAACTATAAAAAATTAAAATTTCATATGTCCCTAAAAAATTGTTCTCGCTTCGCCCCTGACGATAATGTAAGTGACTAAAACGTAACATTTCAAACATAAGTGACTAAAATATAATCTAAGGCAAACAAAAGCTTATCCATAATTTATAAAAGTGTGAGAGCCACATGTTATTTCACAACAATTGATGAACCTTTTACCATTCTATCATAAGCAAAACGTATAGTTAACACGATCACTAGTTTAAAATTTAGGAATATATCAATTAACTTAAGCTTAGTAACCTCTTGTAAACAAAAAATAATTATCACATACACCTTTAATTTTTTTTTTTTATTTTGTTCATGAAGTTAAGAAGAATATATATTGTTAGTTTGTAAAAATACTAAGTCTTAAATAACATCACAAAAAGAAAGGTCAATTTTTGAATTTACTATAAATATTTAATGTATGTACCTACCTCCAATTTAGCAAGTTGATTGCAATATTGGAGTTTGACTAAATTAATTATGAACATAACAATGAAATTTAATATGATTGTTGGATAGCATAATAAAAACAAAACAAAAAATTATAATTAAAAAAAAAGGTGAATGAAGGTTGAAGAGTGAGAAAATGTTTACTAAATATGTAGATTTTTATTAGTAAAGTAGGAAGATATGAAGGAATAATACGTAAATCATCTAGAATTATCTTGAATAATGCAACGTATATAAATGAAAAATCAAAAAAATTGGACATAAATATTTATGTGAAAAAATCATATTCAAAGAGGATAAAAAACCACAAGTAAAAAAACCTTTATTAAAATCGGCAAAAATTGAAAGTGGAGTACAAGATGGAGGAACAAACAAACTCTGAGTACGAAATACAAAGTTTTCCCAGAATTCTCACAACCTCTCTCTTAATTTTGTTGTTGTTATTTATAATTATCTAGGGTTGCTAAAAGGCCTATTTATAGGTTAAAATTCATGTGAAAATATGACTAAAACATTCCTAAAATAATCAAAAGTTAAATTGAGAAAAGAAAATAGAGTTTAACTAAGAGAAAAAACTCGATTAAGTGTAGAACATGTCACCATGTCATGAAGTCATGTTCGACTCGTCGGGATGCCATGCATCGTGTCGTTGAGACGACGGGTTCTTCTCGTTGGAGCGTTGGTGCCATGTTGTTGTGACGTCGACTCTTCCTCGTTATGACGTTACCGTCTGTTTCATCCGAAATGTGAGCCACATCCCACAAAATCCATATAGGTAGTGGGGAGTTTTATTAACTCATTTAAACATTTTTTTTCATATAAAAAATCAAGTTAGAAGTCTTGACAATGTAGTATTAAAAATTATTAAAAGGTAGCAAATGAATAGTTAAGAACTGTTGGGGCATTAAAAAAATGTTAATGGCTTATTACAACATGAGAACATCAGCTTAATAAAATAATATGAACTAATTGGTACTGCCGACCAAATAGGTGATGCAAATTTTATATGCATATATAAATTTTGTTACTTTATAATTACTTATGGAGATTTTTTTTTAAGGTATAATTCATATACAATGGTAGGAGCAAATCACTTCCATGCACATATTACAGATGTGAGTTATGAGGTGTAACTCGAACAAATTTACTTAATTTTTGATATGTCGAAAAACTATTTAAATCATAATTCTCATCCACCATACGATATAAATCAAATCTTTATCTTTAAGATGATATTTAAATAAAAATCCTTCAAATAATATTTGAATCTAAAACTCTAACTTTGATCTAAGTATCAAAGAAATCACTATCACTTCTTCCACGTCTTCACTGCCTACTTTCAATTCTGTACGGTCACTGTCTCTCCCCCCTGCCCACCCGCCTGCCATGCACGTTTCCATTTACTACCACAAAATACAATAAAAATTTCAGTATTTAACACTACTTTCCTATCGACTTATATTCATGATAGGTTAAATGTATCTTGACTTTAGTGTTGCTCTCAAATAAATTTGTTCATATATGGTCTTCTTTATCCGGATTTTCATTTGGTGGTTTTCACTCTTTCTTTAATATTTCATATATATATATATATATATATGAAATAAAACTGTTGATTCATGTTTGGGTCAATACAATAAAATGTTTGACTGAAAAAAAATGGCATGTTTTATATTTCAAGATTCTACAATCCTGACTTTGGAAAATTTATTTGAAGGAGATTGCAGCACTCTTTGATTTATGTTCAATTTGATTTAATGTCGACGGTAGAAGACAATTGGAAGAAGCTAAACGGTGCCTAACCTGAATTTTCCCTTTGCAAAGAGTTTTAGTTTTGGACCCAAAGTAGATGATATTGCATTATTTCATGTTTACCTAGGTTTTTGTGATGTATAATGGTCAAATTTTGGTGATGTTAAAAGCGTAATGTATAGTTTCGGTCTTTTTTGAAAGGGTTAAATAGAAATCTTTTTATTTTAAAGGAGTAAAAATATAATTTTATCATATATTAATTTTTAGTTTTATCATTTAAAAGGATTAAAATAAAAACATGCCTGGTCTCCCTTAAATTCGCCTCTATTCATAGTCAAATTAAAATTGTTTTAGAAAGGATCTACGCATGATAAGATTCAAGTCAGAAGAAATCTAGAGACAAATTATATATGACTTATGCAGAGTGGGAGTTGAACTTGTCAAAGTCCCTGAACCTACCAAGGCCTTATTATTAATCTAATTCTAGTTTTCATCCCTTTACAATCTTCAAATTTGAGATGTAATTCATCTACTATTATTTCACATAGTTTAGTCTCTCTATTTTTATAATATTATTAATAAGTCCAAATTGATAACACTGTTAGTTACTAATATTAAAGTGATGAAATAATTTTCTTTTTTAAAAAACACCCTTAAGTATTTGCTGGAATCTAGTGGAGGGATTAAAACAATATATAGACCTTCTCTAATTAATTCAAAAGACGACAACCCTAATTACTTTAAAAGAAACATTTTAAGGACTAAGGTGTTAATAGTGAATAATTCAAAAGTGATGGATTGGGTGGTGAATGTGTTTTTCAATGCTAAAATCAAAGAACCAATTAAAGGATTCCACATAAGGGAAATCAATTAATCATGGGTTAAGCACTGAGAAATGTGGAAAATTACACCACTACTCTTTTATTTAAAAAAAAAGTTTAAAATTATAATCAGATGATTATGATTGACAATTGACACCCAAAAAAAAAAAACAGTGTCAGTTCAATAAGTTTGAACCATATAGGAACAATGAAATAATAATGATTAATCAATTTGCTATTTCCATTAAAAATAGATGGATCATCCATCTTTATTGCGTGGACGAAAAGCCACTCTCAATGTCTATCCACCCATCCACCACCGACTTTCTTTCTTTTTTTTCAACTTAAAAATTAGATTTATTTAGTGAATGAGCTATTGGTTTAATAAGGTTTACTGTCCATATGTGTATATGTGATTAATATAAAAACGAAGATAGTGATAATATTAGATATTATAACGTGAGACACAAAAAAAAAAACTAAACATAATCACATAAAAAGTAAACGTTCATCTAAAGAGGCTCGTAGACTTTCATAATTTTAAGTTTATTTTGTGTAAATTATATAAAAATTTAAATTTTATTATAATTTTATTATGATCTTTGAAATTTATTTTTATTTTAATTATAATTTGATTATATTTAATAATGTTTTGTAAGATGTTTGTAACATAAAAAAATTATTTAAATAGGCTTTTTACTCAACCTATGAAATTGAATTATTGTTTATGATTAAATATAATAGTAATATTATGATTGTTGAAATTAGATTGGACCGAGTGGACTGTAAATTAACTGGAATGTTAATCTAGACAAAAAGATTGAATCAGTTTTTAAACAAACTACTCGAAGCTAATTGAATCGAGATAAAATTTTATTGAGCCGATGGTTAAACTAATCGAGTCAATATCATAATTTTATAATTCTTTTTATTGAAATTAGACTAATTGATCAAATCGAAAATCAATACGATTTCATCACTAATCTGGTTTTTTAAAACCATGGGTAATATAGATGAAATATTTTTTTCTAAAATCGGATGGATCTATTTACAAAGTTTTGTTTCTGTTTTTGCTTTTTGTTAGCCTTTCCCTTCCCGCTGGCCTAATAGTATTATGCTAATAAGAAAACAAGGAAAAATCCAGTTATTTCAGTTATGCCAAAAGCAACTTTCTTGTTTTCTTTGAGTTGTAAAGTTTCCAAGTGAGAGAATTATTAGATGTTAATCAAACATCGATATCATCTCATTACGCAAAAATAAATTAAAATTCCTCCCACTTAATTTTAGTTTAATATATTAGCTTTCATTAATTTCACCGTATGTTTTAATTATTGCTCGAATTTTAAATTAATTTAGTAAATTTTAGAATGTTTTAATTGAATTTTTAAAGTATTAATATTGTATCAATTAGGTGTCGAGAAATGTGTACATATTATAGTAAATATGTAATTGTTTTTTATGTATTTGAACAATGAATAAATAGATAAAGTTAATTTCACATTTCACTATTATATCTTTTGTGTTTGTCTTTCATGTTTTTCATGGAGAGCAAAATTGTGACAAACAAATATTAGCTCATTGATTGTCTAAGTTTAAACTGATGATAAGTGGCATTGTAAGAACGTTTACATTGCGAAAAAGACAACTTACTTCAATAGATAATCTAAACAAGTCTGTAATCCCGTAAAAGAATCAAAGTGAGCACTTGATTTAAATACTTAGAAGGATTATTATGTCGTCTACAATTACAATTAGGTAGATGACTAGTCTTGACTATTGGAACAGTTGACTCTACGGGTAGAGACATAAATGAACTTATTGGAAGAATGATACATTGGATTTAACCCAATTTGAATTAATTCTGAATCCGTTTGTGAATTGATTCACTTGTGACGTTATGGTGTGACTTACCTAAATCCTGAGTTAGTTACTGACCATGCGTATGTAACTCATGTGCTTTGATATAAGTGGAGACTTATGCTTTAAAGATGATCGAGCCGATATTCGGTATGTTGGGTACATGACTTGTGGATGGCATGACTTTATTAGCAACAATGGAATTCATAATTCGATTAAAGAGTTAATGATATCCTCTCATTTGCATTGTGTGGATTGATAAATATGGAACGTGGTCACGGGTTGTTAGTTCTTGAACGAGCAATTTATCACAGACATTAGTTGACAGTGATCATATTAATCATTAAGAAGACACAATAGTGATAATGAGATAAAATAGGACTCAAAAGAATCAAAGATAGCATATGAAGGTAACACACATATGACGAGGTCATTGGACAAATCAGTTGGATGAATTGCTTTTGTAAAGAGTATACAATAAGGAATTTTCAATCATGATACTTCTTGTGGACTAACTCTATGATTAAGAAATTGTGAATTATTGAAATGATGCTTTTGGACATAATTGCAATTACTCAAGCCTAATTGTACATGTCCGATTGGTCCTTCTGCTAATTCAACAAAAGCTCGATCGAACTACATTTGAATCAGAATAAAATTCTACGACTTTAGAAATAATTTAATTTAGTCAAATTATTCACTGTTTTGAAATTGTCAGAATGTTAGTGATAGTGGAGAACAAATGCAATATTCCTTATTTCATCATTGTTTTTATTAGAGGGCATAAGCTTCAAACTCCAATTTTGGTGTACAATAATAATCTAATAGAATCCTTTTTGTTCGATCAAGTAGGGGATATTCTTGAAAGGTACCTAACAATTTTGACAATGACAAAAGGAATGTTTAAACTTGGTTGGGTAATCAATGCAGTCAAACTCATAAGGCAAAAGATGGTAGCTTGAGACTCAATTGTGGGTGGGATGATAGTACTATTTTGGAGGAGCAAGATCATTGGAATGTTGAACAAGTAGAGCCGGTTGGAAAGGGTAAGGCCATGAGGGTAAAAGACCAATTGGGCACGGAGGAAGGCAATGGAGACGAAGTCAAGGGTGGCGATGAAGATGAAGGCCACGCTGGAGACGAAGATAATCACGAGGGTGGAGGTGAAGACGAAGAAGATGAAGATGATGGTGACGATCAAGTGGATGAGTCGGTAGCACTAGTTGTGCGCAAAAATCCTACTCGCACCCGTCAGCCACCGTCCAGTGGCAAACATTCAGCTCGACAATGCCGATGATGTATTTTTTATTTACTTATTGCTATGTGAAAATGATTGTCATCAATAAAGAAACATTAACTTTTTTTTAGTATATTTCCATTATACGTAAATTTCCATATATTTAGTATTTGATATGAAATATGTAACTTTGGATAGGCATCTTTATTGAACTGATAAAACGTGACAAATACAGTTGAAATGCAAGTTAAAAAGAAAGAAAGAAATGTTGGGTACAACAAAATGAATGTTAACAATGTTGAGGCCCTGATGTACCATTCAATACATAAAATGTTGCATTCGTATGCCCTAGGTTTCTACAGCACTCGTATAACCTTTGCTGATTGTTCCTGTCCCTGAGTTTCTTCGTAGAGGTCTCAATCGGCAGTCGTTATATGGTCATGGATTGGGTATAACGGGAGAGCCAATTGACGGTTGTTACATGGCCACGAGCTCAAACTTTTTGAATACTTGAAAATGTTGTCGTATAAATACTATACAGAAGTTTGAGGGCATAATCATATGGAAAAACTATGAGTCTTCCCGCTATAATTGACGTAATTTTTTTTCTCCATTTCCAGGCAGTTGGTACCTTTAACCTTCCTTCTTATTCGAAGGCTGGCACCGCTGTGGATGCAGGAAGACTCTCAGGTGGGACGTGGAGCGATTGTTGCAGTGCAATAAAGGTGATGCTCCTTTGGGGTGACAAGGATTATTGTTATTAAAAAACCCATTAATAACTACAACCGCTGTCGCACCGACCCGAGTTTGACCTCTACTGTGCCAGAACATCCGCTCTTCGCTTGAGAGCCCTATTGTGTCAACTTTGGTGTTAGCCTTCGGATAAGAATGAAAGGTTAAAGATATTGAATGCTTGGAAATAGAGAAAAAAATTACGTTGATTACTCCAAAAATCTTTCCATTTTCCCTATGATTATGACTTCAATCTTATGTATGGTATACACAAGACATCATTTGCAAGTATCCAAAAAACTTAAACTCGTGACCGCATAACGACCGTCAATTGACTCCCGGTTATACTCGAGCCCGTGACTGCATCACGACCGTCAATTGGGACCTCCACCTAGACTTCGACCTGTGACCATATCAAGCACTGCCACCCCAAAACCTGACTTCCCCGAGAC
Source organism: Gossypium australe (assembly GCA_005393395.2). Classification (NCBI taxonomy): domain Eukaryota; kingdom Viridiplantae; phylum Streptophyta; class Magnoliopsida; order Malvales; family Malvaceae; genus Gossypium; species Gossypium australe. The sequence goes on along the minus strand of CM016619.1, from coordinate 143,545,141 downwards.
GGGTTTATGAGGTAATAGTCCTATCCCGCCATGACATGCGAAATGAATGTATTCTGAGTCGCGTTATCACATCCCGACCCCTCAAATTTATCTATAAACTTTCGCGATTTCACCCCTAAACCTTTAAAAATCCCAACTCTAACAAAAATCCTAAACCTAACATAATTAAAAAAAACCCTAAACTTGGAAGAGAGAAAGAGAAAGCACGCTCAGCTGGACGCGCTTTCCTTTCTTTCTCCAAAAACAACATTTTTTAAATTTTTAAAAAATGGCCTAAAAGCCAAATAAAAAATAATTCGACATATATAGTTAATTTACCCGTAAATAGTTAATATAAAAACAGATCCTAAAGCATTAAATAAGAAATAAATATGAGAAATGATTTGCTTGCCAATAAGATATACTCCAAAGCTAAAAGCCAAACCCCAAAAAAAAGGGAAAAAAAAACGTCGGCTATCACATGCTTTATGCTTACAAGCCGCTACTTGAGTTGATTTCGGTTTTGGTTAAGTCATCAAACACCCTTTCGTACCCTCCAAGAGAAAAAAAATATATATATATACACAGTTTTGTATTCGTATATAACTATGTATCTCATATACAGTATACCATTACTACTATATATATAACTTTTGTAGGTTAGTAAGACTTAAAGAGAAGAAATTAAGAGGTGTAGATGATGGTTTATGTCGGCCAAATTTGTATTTAAGTATATACGATCAACGTGGCGGCCGTGCCCCGACGACAAACTAGCAGCCAAGTGGGAAACTATACTGCAATTCATTTCACCCCCCACTCTCTGTTTATGTGTATATATATCATTGTGAATCCCTTTTTTGTAGCAAGGGTGTTCTTTGATATTTAAATTTTAACTCTTCTTTCTCGTAAAATAGGGTTTTGGTTTTTTGGGGGGGTTCCGGCCATGGAAGGTGACTGTTGTTCTTCATCGACGTCGAGTTCAACGAGCGGTGAGAAGCCGAAGGCGAAAAGGACACAACAAAAGGAGAAACCATATAGAGGGATAAGGATGAGGAAGTGGGGGAAGTGGGTGGCTGAAATAAGGGAACCTAACAAGAGGTCTAGGATTTGGCTCGGGTCGTATACCACCCCCGTTGCCGCCGCCCGTGCTTACGATACCGCCGTGTTCTACTTACGAGGTCCGTCCGCGAGGCTTAACTTTCCTGACCTTATAGAGAAGGATAATAAGCTTAGGGATATCTCTGCCGCTTCCATACGGAAGAAAGCGGCTGAAGTGGGGGCGAAAGTTGATGCTTTGCAAACATCATCGGTTTATCATCATGGTGGTTCTTCGTCGGACTCACCGAATAATACTCGTCGAGTTTTGTTGAAGCCTGATTTGAATAAGTACCCCGAAATTTCCGATGAAGATTGAATCACATAGAGGAACACACCCCTCACAAATCAACAAATGTTCATAGGCACCATTTTTTTTCTCCTTTTGTTTATTTAAGAATAGAATCAATGGAGAAATGGATTGGTTCTATTTGATAAGGTTATGTTTTACTTTGGAATGCTAGTATAACTTTAGTTAATGGCTTGTAACTTAACTTTGATAGTCATGGAATAGGGATTTAGCTTACCCTTGTTTTTCTTTATATTTACTATATTATAAACATTTAGGGGTCGGGTTATTTCTTCAAGCTCGAAAATAATTTAAAATTCGAGAAAGAAATTTAAATAAAAAATTAAATATATTTAAAATATGGGTTGAATTTAATTTTAATATTCAAAGCTCAAGTTTAATTTAATTAGATCGATTTTTAAATTTATAGTATGTTCTATTTTATATATTATATAATTTATTTCATATAAATAATATTTTTTTCAAAAAATATTATATTATAATGTAATATTAAAAAATATATTAAGTTGCATATTTTTAGATTTAATAAAAAAATATAATAGTAGTAAAATATATATTTTAAAAATTAAATCTTCTTAAAATGTGAGATATATGCAAGCTTAAATAAACTTAAGTTAATCATTTGCAAGTAATTGGATAAATTTTAAGGTTCATGTTTTAGGCCAGTAAAAGTAATTACATTTTAATCACCGAAAATACTTTAAGGCTGATGTAATTACATTTTGTCTACCAAATTTATTTAGAGAATTAAATTATGACACATTTAGGATGCGGGTGAAAAACAGAATTTTATAATAAATATATTTATAAAAATTTATATAAATAATAAATGATATTTTAATTAAACAAACGTTGGAAATTAAAGAGGCTTGGGTTTACATTTATTATATGTGCACATTTTTTTCAATATAAAAAATAAAAATGATAAAAATATATTTATATTTTATAAAATAAAAGTATTTTTATCATTATTTAATTAAATTAATGTTGGATTGATAATTTAAAAAATAAATGTGATTTTATAAACAATAATCATCCCTTCTTTATTCCTTTATAAAAGGAAACCCTTCAAATATGTGAACAATAAATTATTTTACATTAATAGGTATATTAGGAATGGAAATGGATGAGATCAAAGATGGATGTTTGTAAATTCATTACTGTGAAATTTTTTAAGGGAGGGTGAAATTAAATTGTATATTTTTATAAGAATTATTATGTAATTTTACGATTTTAATAGTTTATATATTTATAATTTTTTAAAGGACTAAATTAAAAATTTATAAATTTGGCCTAAAGTGAACTTTTATTTTAGGGGGCGAGACCTCTACCAACTCCCTAGCGCCACCCTTGTACTCCACAATTTGTATTCTCTACTCTACCACCCATCACGCTCCACTATGAATATAAAATCTTAAAAATGACTACCACCTCCATGGCTGTTTGTGGATCCATCTTTTACCCACCTCAATTAGCTTTAATTTTATTTTTGCTACTTATATTTAATATTTTCAATATTTTTAAAGTCAAGTAAATACTCAAACATAATTATTCAAAAAAATATCTTTTTGAAAGCTTTAAACATACGAGCTTCTTTTCTATAATATATTATTATATTTTTATCCTTTTATTAATAATTATATATTTGTATAAATATGAAATAATAATTTGGTATAGTAGAGCAAAGTAAGACAAACAATTATCATAATTGCTTGAATGTAAGAAGGGCAAGTAAGGCCTTAGCTCCCTTTGGTTCAAACGGGTCAATTGCTCTATTAGTCCTCTTTTAAGATTTTATAACTCAATTTAAAACTTTTTAATATAAAATTTATATTTTATTCCCTTAAAAGTTTTATTTTATTTCAGTCGCACTCCTCCCACATCCATTTTTCAAATTAAAATCCACTTCATTTGAAGTAAATTAATTCAGAATCCACCAAAGGTATTCAAAGTTTTTCCATCTCTAAATTATATCAATAATTCGATGATAAGTCAAAAGGAAAAACAATCCCCATTAACTTTTTTCATATTCGGTCCTCCATTAATACAAATAAACAAAAATCAAGGGGTCCCATTAAGGCCTTGCCTATACTTATTCGAAAAACAAACAAACAAAAGAGGACTAATCAAAATCCCCAAAACAAGAATAAGCATAAACCTACGTTAATTAATCATAATTAAGAAAAGAATAGAAAGAAACCGAAAAACCTAATCACCGCCCACCTTCATCACCTATCAACATCCACCGAACAACCCTCTTTCGTAAGCTACCAGTAATCATGAAGGTGACAACCTCCCTTAGCTCATCATCTATAGGACCATCTCGGGTTTTGTCAAGATAAATATCTCATGAGCAAAGTTAGAAAATTCAATGTTTTTGAAATCAAGTTATCATATTATCGATTCTTGATTCTATTGATTCAATCAGATTTTAAAAGAAATGAATTGTTTTAAAAGTTATAAAATTATAGAAAAAAAGGTTCAATCAGTTCGTGTCAATTACCAGGTCAATAAATTTTATACCTGATCTCACTAAACTAGTATCTCAACCAATTCTCTATCCATAACGAGAATTAAAATTTTGTGTTAAATAACTTGAATTCAATTATTAGTTTTGCGGAGATTGAAAATACAATATTTTATTTAACGAAAAGAAGAAAGGATTAAATTGAATTATTTAAGTTTAAGAGGGCCTAAATTTGAAATTGGACCATTATCCCGTGCTTGGTTCTCATATGTATCTCACCCTTATCTCCTTATCTACTTTCTTTGATTTTAGGAACTAAAAATACGAGGACGCAAGCTAGTAGGCCATATCACTCTTTGGCCTTTGTGTCTTCATACGGTTGATGCAAGGATTGTCGATTTCGTTATTACGAGATTTTGTTTGTTTTGAACCGTCATATTTTTGTATTCCAATAATTGTTGCATTCTGATTACATTGTATGTGAAAACTCATACCTACACTTGGTGAGGACGCAATCCCAAGTTATTAAAGCCAACAACACCTCATAACAGATACAATTCCGATAATTCGATGAATTATGCTCCAAGATGGCTGCTTGCGAGGTTGTTGTATTGGTAGATGATGAGTGCAAATGTAAATGCCTCCACCACCTATAGTTACTGGGAAAGGGGGGATGAGGGACATGTCAATGTGACACTAATGTTATGATATCATGAAGCATTATTGGGGTTCTAGACCAAACTATTAACCAAACTAGTTCTTCAAAGCTGATTGACAATGAGCAGTGAGTCCTATTAGTGCCGACAAAATAGCAATCAAATCAAAGATTAAATATTAAAGAATATCACTAATTATGGTCTTTCTTTCATGATGAAGTGGTTTAACATTATTTAGGAATCAACTTATTTAAAGAAGCTTACGAAATGTTGTTTGTTTAAAATCAACTGTGTCAAGATAACCTATATGCTATAGGGTTGGGGGTCTAAACCCTACCATAGACAAATGTCCTCGTTTCTTTTAGTAGATAATCACGTGTCACTTACTATTTGATCTCAAAGAGGCGATTCCATTTTGTGAACTCGTTATCTTTTTAAATAATTTTTCAAGACATTCAGGTTTTCTATAAAGTTAAGAGACAAAACTTAACTTGAAGACAATACTAACTGTTAAGGGATTGTCAGCTCTGAACGAACAACATTTTAAAAAAACTTCAATTTATTTATTTGAATTTAAATATATAAGATGCCTAATACTTTTCTTCTTGTTTTGCTTCTTTCATGTAACTCTAATTAGCCCTTAAACCCTACAACATCCATCAACTAAATGCCTTAATTCTACTCAAAATTTGTCTATCCTTGGAATTCAACTAAACCTATCAATTGAGCAAATCGGATTGATTTTAAGTCGAGTGAATATAAATAAAATCAATTCAGATCATATTGAGTCCATGTCATTTCAAGTTCAAATTATTTCAATTCAAGCTATTCAAGTTTTAAATTTGAGTTTTCAAGTTGTGTCACTATGAGTTCAGATAATTTTGAGTTATGATTATTTCAAGTTAGATCATTACAAGTTCAAATAATTTTGAATTATGATAATTTTAAATTACTTGTTTAAACATTTCAAATTCAAATTGTTTCAAGTTCACATCATTTTAAATTTAGGGTTTAATGTTAGAGTCAATTTTTTAAAATAGGTTGAAAAAGTTTAAGCTATTAATTTTTTAAAATTTAAAATGAGAATGTTCAATTTAGATTCCACAAGTCCAATTTCAATTGTACCTAAATTTCTTGCTTCAACAAAAATACTAACAAGTAGTTATCATTTTGTGGCAGCCCCCCCCCCCCCTTCTCCCACCCACCATCCTTGTCCTACCTATGATTGGAGGAAACTATAGTTGAATCAATGGACTTGAACTCAATCAGAAGACAAAGCGGCCAATCATCCATTAAACCTGACAATGACCTCAGTCGGCAATGGGCTTTGAACTCCTCAAATCAGTGCTTTGAATTTTCTTCCATTTCTGTATTTCCTCTTCAAGCAGCCCTCCACTTATGTTACTTGGATTGAGGTGTGTCTAAATGTTATATACAAATATATATCCTATACATTTGGCGAATCCATGTAGGTCATATCTCGATATCCATGTGTTGACTGCTTCAAAAAAATTAAAGAGTCCGAGCAACATAGATTCATACTTCAAGCCCCTCTAAGAACAAGAGAGATCAATCAAGAATCATTTCTTACAGAAGCATTTTGATTGGTCAACAAAGGTCACACATAAAACCAGCAATTATGCAACAGCATTCAAGTATATCACCCACAGGAACAATTTTTCAATATAACAAGGCCAAAAGAATTAGATCTAATTTACCCCAGACAAGCAATAATCATTTGTAGATACATGTTCACTAGAGGATGGTAAAAATATTATGGAACCCTTTATACTAGGAGTTAAATTGCATCTTGTCTCATTTACTTAAAAAACGGTAAACTAATCCATGTATAATACATCAAAGGGCAAACTAATCCTTCAGTTAAATTTTTTATTCATTTTTACTATTAAAAACCGATCCTTCTACATCAGAATGAGGTCCATCTATCACTTTTTGGTTATTCCATCAGCCGCATCAATTTTTTACCGTATAAATTGATGAATTTTTTAACAAAAATGACTAATTTACTCTTTGAACTATCGTACAGGGACTACTTTGCTTATTTTCTTTAGTAGAAAAGGCAAAATGTAATCTGAATTCTAATACAGTAGCCTCCATAGTACTTTGACCCTAGATGAATTAAACATTCTCCATATACAAATCTATAGAACTAAAATGAAAAGTACATATATTAGAAAGCAAAAATGTTCCACCACTTTCCACTAATCATATTCATAACCTACACCATAGGTGAAACACATACTAAAAATTGGTGTTAAAAAATGAAAAAGATTACTACATTGCAGTTCCTCTGTTGTTCATACCTATACTATACCATTTCAATTTTAAGGGTATCAATAGTACACTCTACACAATCAAAAAGAAGATAATATAGAGACAATATAGGCATGATATATAGCATTAGCAACTCTGAAAACAATGAAGAACCACATTGTGCAAATGGGACTCTTAGATTATAATCTCCTTCTCCATTATTCCCTGTATAAGTTCGAATTCCTAACATTGATAAGTGACCGAACTTTCCACATCAATAATACCCATCTTCCTCAAAAATCATTTCATCTTCACTATCATCCAACAAGTAATCTTCATCACCAACTTCCTCAGTATCCCATTCATCCTCATCTTCTGAAAACACCGAAATCATCATGCCACCGTACTCATTCCTCCCTACTAAAAGCTCATTCGCAACACCATCCAATTCCCCGATACTAATGTTCTCACCATCGAATTCCGAAACTGAAAACAACCCATCATCACTACTCATTCTCTTCCTCTTGGGCACCAAATCTTTCTCTAAAACCTCCCCATTTTCTACCTCAACCCAAGACACCCATAAATCAGCATGTCTACCTAAACCCCTATCCCAATCACCTACAACCACAGTCCCTAAATCTGCTTCCCTTGCTCTCCTCAACATCTCCACAAAATCCTTATCATCAGAAACTAAAAACAACCAATCAATCCCTCTACTCATTGAATGTTGCATTTGTCTTTTCAATGCCCAATCCGCTGCTTGGGGTTTATCCTCCACGGTTTTAACATAAACCCCAGCTCTCCTTAGCTCACTAGCTAAACCATAACCAATCTTAGGCTTAATTATACTCCTAGCAGCTTCATTGTACTTATGGTTCCCACTTATAAACCTTTCTTTAAACCGTTGACGTTTCTTACCCTTCAATGATTTCATCCTGTTCAACTTCTTTTGCCGTTCCCTTTCGTGTAATTGCTTGAAATGTTTCTTCAAATCAAGATTCGTTTTACATTTCCGGCCACAAACGCCGCAAATGTACGGTTCGTCCGGCGTCACAATCCCTTTCCGTTCGAGGATGTCGAGGCTCCTCCTTTCCCTTCGTTCTTGAAGGACCCATTGAGGCAAATGAACGAACGCGTGGCGGTTAGCGTAAGCCGACATATCGACGACTTCACCGAACTTCTCGGCGACCCTTTTCAACGCCAACGCCGCTTCGTACGGCGGCCCTCGCGGCGGTTTATTGTCGAGGTCCCATAAAACAACGACTTTCTTCTGTTTGGGTGCGTAAACGCCTTGCTTGTTCCTCACCATGTCGATTTCAACGGCGTTGGCGTCGGCTTTGACGGTGAGACGACATCGGGTCGGTGAGGATTTGGATTTGAAGGGTGGGGCGGAAATGGGAGAGAAGGAAAAGGAAAAGGAAAGCTCTGGTTTTGTCGGCAAAAAGGTGGGGTTTACGTTAAGGGATTTCAGGGAATTGCAGAGAGAATTCATTGCTTCATTTGTAGGTTTTGCTCTTCTTCTTCGTTTCGAATGTATGTGAAGAAGTGATTTTTTTTGGCGAAGATATTTGGATAAACAGAGCCGAAAGGTGTAAATATCAACAACCGGTGAGAGATATAGTTATCGTTCATCACCGTCGGCCATTTTTAGACCATTTTAAGGGGCTTTTCAATAAGTTGCAGATCCAACAAAGACGACAGTGTATGGTCCAATTGTTGGTAGATATGGGCCTATTTATTTGGCAAATATGCACTAATAATAGATTATATAAATTTTGTGTATTAAATCAAAATTCGTGTTTAGTTTTGATATTTAAATTAACGGAAAATATATTTTATTTTTCATCATATTACTACATTCACATTTAAAAATAATTATAATATTTAAATTAAAATTATTAATTAAAAAATTGACGTAAAATAGAAGTTGTGATAATTATTTATATAATAACAAACTTTCTATTTATATAAGAATTTTTAAGTAATACATTTATATAATCTAATCTAATATATATTTATATTAATTATTATGGTCAATTTTATTGATTATTAAGAAAATAATAAATGAAAATTGTGAAGAGTTTAATTTACGATATACAATTTTTTTATTATTTGTACGAATTAAAAAACTAATTAAAATACGTTATTCCAAAAATAATTTATTAATTATATTACTTCAATTTTAAATAGTAAATTTTTATTAGCATTATATTTTAATTAAAAAAACATTTTATATATTTTACTTATGTATATTAGTTATTATTTTGAATAATACTTTTGTATTAATTATATCAAGTAAAACTATTTTGTACATTGAATATAGTATAAATGCTTTAATTATGATTTGAAAAGTTTTTTTATTATATTTAAATTTTTAAATAATATATATATTTTAGTTATGTTCAACAATTCAAAGAATGATATAAAAACTAATTAAAACTACATTATTTAGAAAATTAATTAAAAATTTAACGCGTAAAATCACATACGACCCATGTGGCTTTAGAAAGTTATAACAAGTAAAAAGAGTTTAATCATTGAAGATAGAAGTTATATTCTACAATAACTCTCTTTTACTTAATAAATTTTCTTTTTTCCGAAAAAAAAATACTCTCATTTACTTAATTGATTAATTCTAAAGTTACCTTCAAGCCATTCAATACAATTTCTAAACTTCAAAAATTTATGAAGTTCAAAACTCTAGCTTGAAGATAAGGTTTTGAAGGTTAGAAGCTTTCTTCAAAATCTTACAAAATCTCTGAAGAGATCAAAGATCTCGAAGTAATTCTAAAAAATGTCAGATTAATTTTAAAGAAATTGCTCATATCGATTTTGAAAAAAGTTATTATTCAATTTTTCTTTCTTCAAGGCCAAGTTTAAAAGGCCCTTGAAATGGATTCATCCATCTAAGATTAAATCTTGAAGGCCGTTAAGTTTTTTCTAATTCAATTGCATCAACACAAAAAACATAAAAACTCATTCTTCAAGAACAAGTCTTGAGAACTCTTGAAGCAAATCACATTAACCTAATATCAAGTTCAAAAAAAGAAAAACCTTTGGATCAAATATTCTTCACTCGTCTTCAACATTAAATCTTGACGACTCTTAAAGCAGATTAAATTGATTCAAGGTCAAGTATCAAAGATTCTTGAAGCAGATTACATCAATCCAAGATTAAATCTAGACTACCCTTAAATCGAAACTCAACTAAAAAATTAAACAATCAAATGATATATGTAGAGATTTTACTTCAAAATTTTATAAACAAAATTTTTTATCTGTTTTTAAATTTTCAAATCTTATTTCTACTCACCAACCATGGGGGCTTTTGCATTTTCTTGAGCCATTTACTTTCACTTTTTTCTTTTCAAGTTGAAGTGGAAATAAAATTCCCTTTGTCATTCACAAGGCTATTTGGGAAGATAAAGGGAAACTGCTTGATAATTGACATCAATCAATGGTCTATTTCTAGCTTTTAGCTGCTAATTATTACTTTCCAATACCATTTTCCTTTCGTTTAGTTAACTAATCTTCACAATTTACATGTAATGATATAAATCCATTGTCATCTTCTATACTTTTGATGTGATTTGTGATTATTTTTTATTGCACATTGTTAAATATATTCACTTTTGACTTTTAAAAATTTTTTAATTTAATTATTCAGCTCCAATATAAAATAAAAAATTTAGGTTTCATTAAAATTTTTGTACGAATAAAGTGAAATGAAATTTGAGTTTATCATATATATATATATATTATGTAAATGTTTAATTTTGAATTTCATCTTTGTACTTAGGAAAATAGAATTTTTTTTAAAGTACAAAAATAAAGAAGTTCGTGCTTTATAAAAATTGATCTTTTGTAAATTTCGTGCATATAAATTCTTGAACTGTTAATTTTTAAGTCGATGATTTTAATGATAAAATTTAACAGTATTACCCAATTAAACTGAATATTTTCGTAATTTCCATGGATCATGAAAAAAAGTAAAATAAATAATTAAATCATTTTTAGTTATTGCATTTGAAAAGCAAAGTGTTTCTCAACATCTTTATGGTTTATCCCCTTGAATTGTGGCAATTATCTCTAGAATTATGGCCTAGACTTTTTGCCAACTATTACCAAACAAGATAATTACTCATAGTTTTTATATGTTCACTTATGAAGAATTAAGTAGTCCTCCCCCAAAAAGAACTTCAGTGGTAAGTGGGGCTTCTATAAATTGAGTTATTGGCTTTAACATGGTCACATCCACTCTAAATTTTCCTTAGTGCTTGGCTACCCCTCTAAAGATTAATTAATACCATTAAAAATGAAATTATAATTTTGTTTTTCTTATATTAGAATAGGATGGCTACAAAAGGTCAACATATTTATTTTTTGGTTTGCTTTTTAGTAGAAAAAACAATTGGTGCTTTAATGGGTTTCCATGAATATATGAAGCCTCCCACTACTTGGCATATGAAACATAATTTGGCATAATAAAATATGATAGGTAAGGCATAATAAAATCACAATCCCTGAAAATCAGAAGTCCCCACCACTAAAATTTTTGAGTCTAGAGATCAGATAATGTCTAATGAGACAAAACTTCAACTACAACGAAGAAAGTAAAAGTTACATATATATATGTATATATATATATATATAATTGAAACTAAACATATTTGATTATATTTTTATATATTTACTATAAGGACTAAAATCGAATTTTTGAAGAATTCTAGGGATCCCTTCCTGAGATTAGACGACCCTCATTAAATACATTGCATTCATCTTCATTAAAGCACGCACTTTTCAATGAATGTTGATTGTTCTATAGCAATACATCTTCATGCCAAGTTCTCAAGAGTTCTTTACAAACATGAAATCATTGCTCTTGCATAGAAATTCCAAGGTTTTACATGGAATTAACTCTAAGTTCGACAAATACTATAATAAAAAACCAAGTTCCTTAATTTCTTGGCACTTTTCTCAAACTTTTTCTTCAACATTCTCCTTTTTTGTTCAAGTTTCAAAGAGTCAAAATTTTGTTTTAGAGAACTAAAGATACCATGATATTATTATACAATTTCATAAATTTTTTAAAAATTAAAAATTAAAAATATCATTTTTGAAGATAAAAATTAATTTTTATTTTTGCCCTTAATTATCACCTATATTTTAATATAATTTTTTTTTGTAAAAATCAAGATATTCATGATCCTTATGAAAAAAAGGGTTTTAATAAAGAAAGATTTGTGGGTTGACATTTAATAAAGAAAATGGACCCGAAAAAACACGTATATGCTCATTATCCTTTTACTACTCCTTTACTATTTTACTGTTTGCTTACACCATAGCTCTCCCTTGCCTTTTCTTGAACCAGTCTTTTTACTCCAACGCTTGCTTTGCCGTCTCTTTCTCCTATCTAGTTTTCCTTCTCCTTTTCTTCTACATTTTCCCAGAAAAAAAAAACCAATAAGACTTTGTAGAGATGGTTGAATTGATGCATGTAACAGTAGCAGTGGTAATCATTGTTATTGTTTTGATCCTTTTGGTAGTGTTTATACGTAAGTGGTGTCTTCATAAAGAGATTACTGAAGGTAAAGACATGGTTGCTGATCACCACTATGTTTTCCGACGTGGGGTTTCGGCAAAGCCATTGTTTAGTTGGTCTGATCATCCATCTCTCATCACAGATGCAGTTGAAAATGGATGGTCTAGATTTGGTTTCACACCCTACAACGTATCATCATCAACAAGGTCATCAAGCTTGTTGGGATTATGTGCAGCTGTTGATTTTCTAAGAGGGAATGATGTTGAATTAAGTTGGGAAGTATGTCAAGGATCAGCTGATTTCATGCAAAAGGTTAGGCTAAAATCTGGGTCATCCATGGCTGCAGCATCATCAGCTGTTATTACAACAGCTTTGCCTTTACCAGGTCCACCTTTAGGGAACACTGCTTTTCCTCAAGAAGCTTATTTTGAAATCAAGATTTTGTATTGCCATGGTGATGATGGTAGTGGGAAGCTCAAGGAATTAGGTGAGAAAACAAAATTGATCCATGAACATGAAGATTCCCACCACGTTATTAACAAGGTTGATGAATTAAAATCTGCACCTAAAGATGATGGAAAAGGTGAAGAACAAGTGATGTTATCAATGGGATTAACAGCAGGTGGTTCTCTTCCTTCGAAGCTTCCTGGTACTTATCCAGGTTCCATTGGTTTCAATTCAGATGGTTCGGTCTTTCTTGACGGTAACTTTCTTTTTTCATCAACTTTCTATTTGGTAACTTCCATTTTTTTAGAAGATCAAATAAACCCCATTTTTTTTTATAATGTTAATAGAGATGAAATAGTATCGGTCGGATGTCAAAATTTGAATAAATCTGTGAAACTAAAAATGGACCCCGAAGGTAATTGAAAAAAGGGTCCACTGCCACATGATCACGAATTATGTATTAAGACCACTTAATCAGTTAATGATGCCACACTTTACTGCATGTGGAGTAACTGTGAAGCTATTGACTAAAAATGATGCATCAGTTTCATATAATTTATTGCAGTATTATCTGTAACAGTACATACGTATCAAATAGGGGTTCAAATTTGTTGGTACTAAGTACCAAATAAAGAGAAGGTGAGTACAGGGCAGAGAGTCAATAAGGAAGAAAGGGAGTGAGGAAGAAGGGGAGAGTGACTCGGTCTCTTTTGTGCACTTTGGCTTATATAGGGATTTTAATTTTGTCTGATAATGCCACGTGATGAGCCGTATGATTATACAGACAAGTCAGAGGTTAGTGATCAGAAGTCAGGTGTCAAATGGGGCACTGCTATTGTAGGTTGATTGTTGTTATAGTAAGTGTTGCGTGGTCCTACGTATGTCGTTAGACATGAGTGTCAAATGAAAGGTGGGCTCACTTGTCCTTGTTTGAGGGGTTATAGGTAAATAGTCTTAGGCGAAGAGTGTCTTAACTTACCAGATGAACTCCAGGGTTCAATTTCTTAATTCTAAGTTGCTTGTTTATGCAACTTTAACTCATGATTTACACTAATTTTCAGGAATTAAGCTTATTTTCGAATCCGAGAAAGAAGACTGGGGGAAACCAGGGAAAGTGATAGGTTGCGGTTTCAATCCGAAGCAAAAGAAAGTTTTTTTCACATTAGACTCGGAGTTAGTACATGTAATAAACTGTAAGTCTGAGGAATTCGGGACACCTCTATATCCGACACTAGCAGCAAACGATGATGTTTTGGTTCTAGTTAATTTCGGACAAAGTGCTTTCGTTTACAGTCCGGCAAACGGGCAACGGACACCGAATCCATGCTTCATTGGCCCTGTGGTGAGTTCCCCTGCTGCTGCAGCAGCTTTAGGGTACGAAGACAGCAAAGAGCTATTTTCAATGGGGAGAATTGATTCTCAATGGCTTAATAGATGCACAAATAAAGGCAGCCATAATAATTATGGGACAAATTGTTCAACGGAATTTGATGAAGAATCTGAGGCTGATTTGTTTGAAATTGTATTGGATAATAATAATGGAAGATCCCCTAACTTAGATTTGTAGCATGTGAAGCTGAGATTTTGTTTGATTTTTTTGCAACGAGTGTGTGGGTTTTGGCATTGAAAATTGAAGTTGTTTTAATTGTATAGTTTTTACTAGGAGTTTGGTAGATTGCAAATGCTTCAATTCTCTGCTTAGGATTGGATATGGATATACGACGAATTTATTTTTTTTTGAATTTGAATAATATTTGGATTTAAATATTTTAATTACTATTTAGAATATATACAAATATTAACATGCGTATATATGGTTTGAATTAGTTGAATTATGATTCAATTATCCGTGAAATACTCTCAATTTTTTTTGAAATACTGTGAAAAATACAGGTAATCACGGTAGAGAAAAAAAAGAAAAAAATTTGTGTCAATCAAAATAAACTGAAAGAAGATAATTGTTTAACAGGTGTCGCCAGTGTCCGGCGGCACCGGTGAGAATTTAAAAAAAAAATAGGTGAAATAAAAAAAAACTGAAAAGAAACAGTTGAAATAAAAAAACCGAAAAAAATAAATAAGGAACCCGTGACTAATGCTTGCTTCATAGGTAATTATTCAACTAGCGCCATACATTTTTCAGTTTTCTAAATTTTATATTGTTATTTTTTTAATAAAAAGTCATTTAAACTTTTCTTTTTTCATATTTTCTTTCTTGAGCTATTCAAAATTCTTTATACTCAGTTTTTGTTTTTGTTTGTGTTTAGTTTTCTTTTCATTTCCCCTTTATTTTTTTTGATTTTTTTATTTCAACTGTTTTTCTTCACTTTTTTTTTTGGTTTCACCTATTTTTTCTTAAAATTTTTATTAATGCCGTTTGACACACCGGCGGCACCTATTAAAAAATTAATTTTAAATACATACGGGTGTTGCTTAATACAGTGGAGACACGAAAAATGTTCTTTTTTTTTTTTTAATTTTATGATTGAGTAATGATTAAAAGAAAAAAGGATAGTGCTGCTGGTGTATCAAATTATACCGTTGAGTGCTTTTAAAAATAATCCATTTTCGTAAATAATTTTTCTCCAGCTCATTTTTATAATTAATTAATTATATATATATATATTAAAAAAATAAACATCCTAACGTGAGAGGCTTGTGCACTTATTGATCAACAATTCAATTTTAAAAAATGAAAACAGGAATAAAGAAATAAAGTGAAGCAGAGAAATTGGTGGGCTGAGATGCCAAATGCCGTTGAATATGCATTAAAAATAAGTTGAATATTTATCCATGGATTCAGGTAACAAAACCAAGTGCCTAAGTCAAATATATTTTCCATCAACAGAATGTTTGATGAATAATTTTGTTTTCTTCATTTATGTTTGTTTATTAAGTTAAATACATGAACATAAACAAAATGTTAAGGCTCATTTATTAGTGAACCAAATACAAATAAAGCTTGTTCGATTAATTTATGTTCATAAACAAATTCGTTTATGTTTGTTTAAATCTTGTTTATTGTTTCATTAATATATATATTAATAAAATTATTTTGATTTGTATGTTTTTTATTTATAATATAATTATTATATTTATATTTGATTATTTTATATCTAAAAAATAATATATGTTTATTTATTTATTGTTTGTTTATTTTTTATGAACATTATTCGTGAATATGTTCAATTATAGGTCTTTTTACATGAATAAATTTAAAAAAAAAAATTATATGTTGAAATAGGTTGTCAGCTGGATTATTTATGAAAATGATATGTTTTTTTTAGTCGCACCTATCTGACAGGCGCAACTCATTTTTTTATATTAAAATTATTATTTTTATTAAAAATATTTAAATTTATATATCGGTAAAAATACGGTCAACTGGTCAAAATATGGGTAAAAAATACCCGAAACAGGTCGTGCCTGACAGGTGGGCGCGAATGCTCCTGCCCCCCGCGTTGCCCGCACAATCGCACACCCCCCAAACAAAAAATATTCCATAGAAAATTAATTAGACCCAAGTTTGATTAGGTTTTTTAGGTTCTAATTTTTCAAACATAATTTCATTCTGTTTTATTATTTTTATGTTAATTTTAGGTTTTTACTTTTTTGACAAAATAAATTGGCTTTGAGTTTTGGATAGTTTCAACCTTTTTCTATAAATATTTTAAAAGCAATTAAATTTTCAAATAAATAAGAAATATAAAAAATATTTGAAATTATTTTTTATTATTTGAAATATAAAATATTTATTTTTACATAAAAATAAAACTTAATTGGAATCATTCAAATAACTTCTTGAGTCCTATATGAGATTGTAGCCTAGCCTACCAAGGAGTCATTTTTTTACAAGGTCTTAATGGCGTTAGCAGGCAAACATAAAATTAATTGAACAAATTTGGGCAAATGATTTACCAAATCCACTAGAAAAAAAGAAAAAGAAAAAGAAAAAGAAAGGCCACTGTAAATGTAAAACAAAGTATTTCAATCGACAATCTTCGATATTACCATCAACCAAACTGGTACAGAAACAAAGCAAAGAGATCATAAGCATCACTATTACCGGGGGGCATGCAGCAGCAGATGGCCGGGGCAGTGTGCGACTGTGCGGACAACGCGAGGGACATGAGCATTCGCGCCTACTTGTCAGGCTCGACCAGTTGCACCTATCTGACGGGCGCGACCTGTTTTGGGTATTTTTGTAACAGCCCAATTTTCAATAGTATCGGAACAGTGATTCGAGATCACTAACTCTGACGAAAAAGTTAGAAAACTTTGTTAATCGATAATTATAAGTTAAGTGTGATATTAGAAATATTTTAAAATTAGTGAATTTTGTGAACTAAAAGAATTAATTAGAAAAATTGAGCCAAAAACGAGGTATTGAGACCTCGAATTCATAAAGTGAGCCATAAATATTTCTAAAAATATTTATGGAGTGTCATTAAGTTATTATTAAAGTTTAGTTGAGAAATTTTAACGTTTGGATATGTAATTAAATGAAAAGGACTAAATTTAAAAAGGTGTAAAAGTTGAATTATAGATTAAAAGAAATTATGAAGGATCAAAATGGTAATTATACCATTTTGCATAGTTGAGGCGGTATAACGTTAGAAATCTGAGATTTTTTTAAAAACTATTATTATATTATTATATTATATATTTATATTATATATTATATTATTATATTATATTATTATTTTTTTATATTATTATAATATTATATATATAATAATCCAAAGAAAAAAAAAAAAAAGGGGAGAGAACAGAAACCAAACGAAACAGAGAGCAGGGGAAGGAAAGAAAGAAGAGAGAAGAGAAAGAAGGAAAAGGGAGAAAATTGGAAAATTTTCAAAATTAGCTAAATAAAAAGGGGATTAAATTGAAATATTTGGAGAATTCTTTTCAATTCTCTTCATTTTCTTCAGCTGAAAAACAGTCATGGAAAAGAGTTCAAGTTGGTTTTCATACTCAAGCTTAATGTAAGTTTAATACTTGCTTTCTCCTTGAAATTTCTATGTTTTTGGACTTTCTACAATTGAGTCCAACTATTAATTCATTAGTTTATGATTCTATGGTTAATTTTTAAATTTGATGTGGATTAGTGCTGAAATAATATGATGAATAATATTGATTTGAAGCTTTAATTTTGTTATATGATGATTTATCAAGTGAAATTGATGGAAATTGGTTTTAGGACCTAATTGTGAAATAGCTGAAATTAAGGCCTAGTGTTAAAATTCTGATTTTCAAAAGTTATGAAGTAGTTTAAAATGATAGAGAAAAGTATTAAATGAGAAATTAGTTAAATTGAGGGGTTAATTGAGTAAGGATTGAATTGTATGAATTGTGGAATTAGGGACAAAATAGAAATCACATGTTACACTAAAGCAGTTTTGGACAGCAGCAGTTGTCTAACTTTGAAAAATTACCAAAAATTGTATAAATCGAATTAGAAGTTGAATAAGATATGAAATTAAAGCTTATTGAGTCTATTTTCATATAAAAGAAATAGAGAAAGCAAAGGAAGTCTACATTTTGAGATATTTAAATTTTTGTAAGACTGGTTTAGAATAACTTCGTGATTCCCTGTTCTTACTTTAGAAATTCACTAAAAATTGTATAAAATAATTTGGGAACATAATTTATATGGTTAGATTCCTTAATGAGTCTAGTTTTATAAGAAATAAACCATAACATCATATGAATTCTATATAAAAATATAATTAATTTTAGTGAAGAAGGGTCGGAACTGCTAGACAGCAGAATAGGGGTGAATTTAAAGAATAAACTGTACTAATTGGCTAAATCAAAAATTCTGAAATTTTATGGCAAGAAGATATGTGAGCCTAGTTTCAGGAAAAATTAACGGTTCTTCATTTGGAGTTCTGTAGCTCTGGAAATAAATAATTTAGTGACTATAACTCAAATGGACAGTTTTGAATATACTTATGAGTAATTAATGAAATTTATTGATAATGTTACTTATAGCATGTTATATACATTAAGGATGTGGAATGGAGAGGAGGAGGAGGAAAATATGTATGAATATTCAGCTAGCATGGCTAATTTGTAATGTTTTAGACTCAGGGACTAAATTGAATAAAAGTAAATTTTATGATTAATTTTGTAAAAACGTGGAAATGACCAATTTGCATGAAATAGATTATTTTATTATTAAAATTGTAAAATTGAATGAAATTTATTATATAGATTAAGATCGATTGAAAATCGATGAAAATAGAAAATTTCTAAAATGACCCTGAATCTTGATATTTCTACAAATTTAGCCAGATAAGTTCATGTAACTTAATTATGTGATATAAGAAAATATGAGTTGATGGTACGTGAAATATTGATATGATAAATTAACTAATTTATGTTTATGAAGAAGAGACAAGTGAATGATATTTATCATGATATGTAAATATGTGATTATCTTTAATATGTTAATACAAGGTAATTAAGTATGTTGAGACGAGTAATAAATTTAAGTAAGACATGACGAGAAAAATAAATATGTTTATGGGACAATATGTTTGATTTTGATGGGTTTCAAATATAAATGCTAAATGAAATAAAATGTCTGATAAACAAATTTGCAATTTCGGTAATGCCTCGTACCCTATTCCGGCGTTGAAAACGAGTAAGGGGTGTTACAATTTTTTATCTGTATTTTGAGCCGTTGACCGTATTTTTACCTGTATATAAATATAAATATTTTTAATAAAAATAAAAAAATAACATTTTATTTAAAAAAACAAATAAAAATATTTTAATATAAAAAAGGACTCGCACCTGTCAGATAGGCGCGACTAAAAAAAACTATTTTCGTAAATAATCCAGTTGACAACCTATTTCAGTATATAATTTTTTTAATTTATTTATGTAAAAAACCCTCAATTATATGTTCACGGACATGTTCGATAACATGAACATTAAATAAACGAACATGAACATTCATAATTTTAAATAAATAAACACAAATAAAAATTTTGAGATTCTTAACAAACACGAACCGAACACAAACAAAATTAAAAATAAACAAACGAATA
Organism: Gossypium australe; assembly: GCA_005393395.2. Taxonomy (NCBI): domain Eukaryota; kingdom Viridiplantae; phylum Streptophyta; class Magnoliopsida; order Malvales; family Malvaceae; genus Gossypium; species Gossypium australe. The sequence continues at coordinate 143,525,313 of CM016619.1, read as the reverse complement.
TGAACAGAAATTCATTCATTCAAGCTGGATTCATTTATAAGCCTAGTTCTAAACATGTGTGTACTTATTGCATAAATAATTTTGAATCTGGCGCATTAAGAAAATAGTTTCAAAAAAAATTTTGAGAGGTGTTTGTTTTTTAACATGTTATATATCCAAGCTATCATGTAATAGATGCACTATGTATTTTTTCGGTCAAAACCAAGGTATCATTTGCAGCACCGGACTGAACACCGGACTGAAGTATGGTTATATAAAATGTTTAGAGACTTGATGAAAAAATTACCTTTTTTAGATTTGATGAAAAAAGGTGACCCCACCCAATTACATGCTTTTTAACATTTTGGTAGTTATACATCTCCAACTTTATTGATTAGTTCATCAAACTATGCTTATTAGAAGACGAGAATGAGGGTGTTTATAAAGTTCTTTGATGAGAGGGTTGGAAATCTATAGAAGTGGAGGTGGACACATCATGTTACAACAAATGCTGATAGAACAACCACACCTAAGCCTAAAGAGAAGTATACTATCAAAGAAGGAAGGGTACACATTACAACTCAAAAGCCTTGAATGCAATTTTCAATGGAGTGGATATGGAAACAGTCCAAATCATTTCTATGTGTAAATCTGCCAAAGATGCTTGGACACTTCTTTAAGATCAACATGAAGGTAATGCATCAATTCGTATGTCTGAGCTCTAGATCCTTTCTTCCAGGTTTAGAAATTTAAGAATGGTAATAATTTTTTTTTTTATCTTTGAAAGAAAGGTTCATTATAAAAGTCATTACAATCGAAGAAGTTAAAAATGATACCACTTCTAAACTTGACGAGTTCATAGGTTCACTTGCAACTTTTGAATTGGATTAAGAAGAATCTACAATGTAGAAGGTGAAAGATGAAAAAAAAACATTGCTTTTAATGTCCAAATTGTCGTTACAACGTACACCTAATTCAACAATTGCTTCTACTGTTGAACTTGGAGAGAAGCTAGTTAGGGGCGAAGCCAGAACAATTTTTTAGGGGGGGTCGGATAAAATTTTAATTTTTTATAGTTTATATCTTTATAATTTTTAAAGGATTAAATCGAATTTTTATAATTTTAGGGGGGGCAAAGTGTAATTTTACCTTTACTAATTTAAAATTTTTAGAAAAATTCTAAAGGCCTAAATAGCAATTTTACATTTTAGGAGGGGTCGGGGCTCATGCCAGCCCCTGGCTTCGCCCCTGAAGCTTGTCTTACTCACTAAGAACTTCAATAGAGTATGCAAAACTTTTTGAAGAAAGATGAGAAGAATATCGACCGAAACAAAGGGAAAACCTTGTTGAAAGAAAATGCACCATCTCCAAAGAAGATGAGAATTGAATGCCATGACTGTGGAGGTTTCGGACATCAAGAAGAAACAAAAATCTTTAGCTTAATGGTAAAAAAAAACCTCTCATAAAAAGAGCAAAAAAAAAAAAATCAAATATGCTCTCATGGAAAATTTACATCGAATTGAGAAGTGAAAATTTAATCAATTAGGCCCCCGTTAATGTTGACCATGTTTAATCGTTAGATTTTGCTGATGTGGCTGATGGAGCAAGCAGATGGTGGAACGTGGCATCCATTTGTACCTAATACTAGCATGGTATTTTGCCACATCAACAAATATTTAAATAAAAAATAAAAATCATAAAAATAGATTAATTTTTAATAATTATTTCAAAAAAATCAAGCCTAAGCTAAATAATTAATAAATAAAAATTTTAAAAAATATAGAAAATCATTTAAAAATTATAATAAATTAATAAATAATTTTTAAAAAATTACGAATTATAAGAAAGGTTCATCTTAAACCAAGCTTTTAATTAATTATTAGGTACAAAGCCTTTCTTTATGCTTTCTGGGTTTGGGTCTTCGGGTATTAACAGGCCTTTATATGATGTCCCCATGAATCATTGATGAACTTTCCAATTGACCAAAACTAATAAAACAAGTTGTCTATGCAAACCAGCACAAACATTGCCCACCATTATTGTATTTCATCTTTATTTAGGGAAAACAATATTGTTTTTCAAATTGTTCATGCAAATTACCACAAACGTAGCCTACCATTGCCGTGTTTAATCTGTTTTTAGAGTTAGATTATTGTTAATATTAAAACCTACTTCTAAAAACACACACACAAACACATATATATACACCCTTTACCCTTTGAATTTTGATATAAGAGTTTGATTACATATTTCAAACAAAAAGGAGAAAAAGCTTCAAATTTGGCAAACAAGAGAGAAACTTATCATCATAACATGGGAAGCGATGGAAATCAAATACATGCAATGTTTTTTCCTTACATGGCACCTGGTCACATGATGCCAATGGTGGACACGGCGAGGATGTTTGCTGCTTTCGGCGCTAAGGTCACCATTATCATCACAACCATGAATGCCCTTCGCATAAAAAACGTCATTGATCGAGATGTTAAATTAGGTCGAGACATTACAGCTGAAATCATCTCATTACCTTCCACTGAGGTTGGATTGCCCGAAGGTTGCGAGAACGTGGTTTCAGCCCCAACCCCAGAAATGTCCATAAAGCTCTTCCATGCCATCGAATTGCTTCAACCCAAAATAAAAAAGCTGTTCAGTGATCTCCACCCTGATTGCATAGTCTCTGATTCTCTTTGTCCGTGGACTCTGGATATTGCCAATGAGCTTGGCATTGCAAGGATTGCCTTCAATGGAAGCGGATTCTTTAACCTTTGTCTCTCGGAGAATATTACGCATTATGAGCCTCACAAGAGCATCGAGTCGGAGACTGAAACATTCGTTGTTCCAGGACTGCCTGATGAAGTGAAACTCACTAGATCACAGTTGCCAGACATTGTTAAAGCCAAAAATAAATTCTCCGAGTTATTCGATAAGTTAAGAGAATCCCAGAGGAAGAGCTTTGGGGTGTTGATGAACAGTTTTTATGAACTAGAGCCTGGTTATGCAGATCATTGTAGGAATGTTTTAGGAATCAAAGCATGGCACATTGGCCCCGTTTCTCTGGTTAATAGAGACACTGTTGATAAAGTTGATAGAGGTGAAAAAACATCAATTTCGAAGCACGAATGCATTAATTGGCTTGATTGCAAAAAACCCAGATCTGTTCTTTACATCTGCTTTGGAAGCTTAACTAGATTCAACAAAAAACAAACAACGGAGATTGCTTATGCACTCGAAGCTTCAGGCCATCCATTCATTTGGGTTGTTGGGAAAGTGTTAAAATCAAGCAACGATGAGTTCGAAGATGAAGAGCAAGAGCTATGGTTGCCACAAGGATTTGAGGACAAAATAAAGGAAAACGGGCAAGGTTTACTTGTTAGAGGGTGGGCACCTCAAGTGTTGATACTCGAACATGAAGCCATTGGAGGCTTCTTAACGCATTGTGGGTGGAACTCGATACTCGAAGGGGTTGTTGCAGGTGTACCCTTCATCACATGGCCGATTTTCGCCGAGCAATTCTACAATGAAAAGCTGGTGACTCAAGTGCTGAATTTGGGAGTATCAATTGGCAACGAGGTGTGGAAAGCATGGGCAACGGAGGATTCACTAGTGATAAAAAGTAGGGATGATATTCTCATGGCGATTAATGCAGTGATGGGGGATACTGAGGAGGCAATTGATATGAACAAAAGAGCTAAAAAACTTGGGGAATTAGCAAAGAAAGCTGTTGAAGAAGGCCATTCATCTTATAATGATTTGAAACGTTTGATTGAGGATATCAAAATGCACAGAATATCAAAAAGTAAAGGAGTTACCGAAAATTCTGGCAATGCTTGAAGAACTACCAAGTTTTCTAATGCTCTTATGGTAAATAGTTGATTTGAGTCTACATATTGATTATTCATCCGCTATACATATGTAAAAAAGAAGAAGATTTGAGCTATTTGTATTATATAAAGAAATATTTGGTAAATAGTTGATTTGAGTCTACATATTGATTATTTTTCTTGTTTCGTGCGATTATATTCTTGTTTGATTGGTAATAAACTCCTTTGAGTAGAGTTGAGAGTAATCTTTGGTGTTTGTTGATTGTGGTTTTGTTCTCTATTGGGAGAGTATAAATTTGGCTTGTAAGGGCTTATGGGCTTTGTCGAAATCATTTTTTTGAAAACGGGGTCGATTTTATTTTTTTAAAATAAAAATAAAAATAAAAAATAGGAGTCGCCACCAATCTTTTTTTATATGAGGTGTGATCGGGTCACCTCGTAATTCAATCATTTTAATAAAAAAATTAAATTTACTAAAACGACAAATTTTGGTCTACGAAATCCAGAAAACGGGTTCGGGAGTTGGTTACGCACGAGGAAGGATTAGCACCCTTGATACGCCCAAAATTGGTACCTAATTGATTAAATGATGTCTTTAGCGTCGAAAATTGAAAATTTGAAAAAAATTTAAAATACGATCATTTGCTAAATATTGCTTAATTGAAAATTTTTACAGAAAATGGCGTATTTCATGTTAATCGAGAAGAAGAATTACATCACGTAAGTTAAGATACAATGTCTTAAATCCCCGAAACGAGAGTAAACGCCGAAAAATTTATTTACTTTGAAAGGCATTTGATCCTCTCAGTTTTAGAAAGAAATCATACTCCGTAAATTAAAACACGATTTTTCATAATTCCGAAGAATATTTAAAAAATTATGCTTTAAAAAAGTTAATTTATTCAGATTTGTCGAGAAAGTCGAAACTCCGTAAGTTAGGGAATGACTTTTCGAATCTCAAAATATGAAATATTGCTTATTTTAAAGAAAACACAATTTGTGTGTCGAGTAAATTGTAACACGATTTTATAGTGAAGTAAAAATGGGTTGCGGTATTAATATACATGAAAAATAATAAAGACGTTAATATGAATGGCAATAATAAGAATGGGAATAACATAAATGAGCCAAAAATAAAAAGGAAAATAATAAGTAAAAACTAAAAAATTGTAACTAAAAGAAATATTAAACAAAATAAATAAACAAATATAGTGTAAAACATATTAAGAAATCATATTAACAATAATAATGATGGTATTAATAATAATAATATAATAAAAATGTTTTAAAATTGTAGAAATGATAAATAAATAAATAGTAATTGAGATAATAAAATAAATGTATTTAATAAAACTTAGGTAAATAAATATAAGTAGAAATATAATAATAATTGTAATGATAATACTAGATTAATTAATAATATAATAACAAGTAAATAAACACAAAAGGAGAATATAATTATAATAGTAATAATAAAATAATAAAATAATAATAATAATAATAATAATAATAATAATATAATAATAATAATAAACTAATTAATTTGAAAATAAAATAGCGCAAATAACGAAAAAGGACTAAATTGAGTTTAAAACAGAAGTTCAGGGCAAATCTGAAAATAAATAAAAGAGAAAAGGACCAATTTACATGCACGAATGAAGTGAAGGGACCAAAGGGAAAATATCCCAGCCCTTCAAAACACGGCACCTTAGACAGGACTAAAATGAAATAAAAGTGAAATCATCAGGCCGAATTAAAAGAAACAAAAAAAGGAAAAAATGATCTAATTAAAACAAGTGGAAAAAGCAGAAGGACTTGCTACATAAATAACCCCAAAGTCGAAAACGAGCGGATCCCCTGGCGGGTCGGGTTGCGCGCGGGGGTCAGGGGCTAAACGACGTTGTTTTGGGGCTTAAGGACGCCGACCAAAACGGCGTCGTTTCAAACGCCTATAAAAGTAAAAAAATTTCTAAAAATTTTCATTTTCACCAGTCCCTTAAAAAAACACCCATTTTCCTCTCTTTTTCCCTGAAGTGGCCCAAGAGTCCAGTGAGAGTCTGGCCGATCGCCGCCGTTCACGTTGGCCGGAGCCCAAAAATGCCCCCTTTTTTTAGCGAAGTCAGAAAAAATAGGTAACTTTCTTTTTAAACTCTTTTAATATATATATATATATATATATATATATATGTAGTTTCAAAAAAAAAAAAAGAAACAAAAATAAAAAGATAAAAGGAGTTAAAATAACACCTCTGATCTTTGAATCAAACTCCTCTGCTTTGTATATTATTTGTTGTACTCAAAAATTCGTGTTTGTATGTTTGGCTCCTTTTTTGTATTCAAAATCTCTTATTATTTTTTTTTTTGTATTGATAATCATTCGAACCCATTACATTGTTCTTTGTGGCTTTATATAGCTGAATACAAAATGGTTTTGTTTGCTCTTCTCTTGTTGCGTGTTTACCTCTTTTTGCAGGATATGGGTGGTGGCAATTGGGTAGAGGAGCAGTGGCGGTGGCAGAGGCCTAAGGCAAGTACGTCACTTGCACTGATGATGTGACAACAGTGGCAATAGGGGTTGATTAGGGTTTCAGCTTTTCTGAAACCCTAATTTGGGCTAGGGTTTTGTCTTTTTCTAGTTTAGTTTGGGTTGTATTGGGCTTGGGGTAATTAGGTTTGTTTGGATTTGTTTATTGGCCTTTGGTTTTTTTGTTTTATTTTGGTTTCTGGTTTGGGTCTTATTGGGCCCCAAGCTAAATTGGGCTTGTACAGGCTTTAGTCGATAGAGATAAATTGTTACGATTGTTTGTTTTAGTGATTGAATAAGAGTATATCCTAAGTAAGGCTTCGCAGACGTAGGACTGTTGTGTCTAAACTATATTAGCAAATATTGGTTTTATCGTTTCTTCTTCCTCTCTTGTTTCCTTATAAGTTCAATTTTCGTTCTATTTATCGTTGCAACGAATTCTAAGCATCGTAGAATTTATCATATTTGCGGACTAATTTTGTTTCAATTGGCATTAGAACTTTGCTTTATAAGGACTATGGAACCTATAAGAGAAGAAATTTTAGTATCTCGAGCTCTGCATCTAGTAAGCCCTTCAAATTACGCTTATTAGAAACCTCGTATGAAGGCGTTTATTATGTCTGATGCTGCTGCTGTTTGGGATGCAATTGAAGAAGGCTAGACGTAGCCAACAATTACTAGAACGGATGGAAGTAGTTGCCCAAAAGAAAAGGCACAATATAAAAAAAGGATTCATTTACACTAACATAAAACTAACATCCTTTCGTATATTTTTGTATGTGTTGTTAGATCTCTTCCTTATTATTCATTTTAAAGAATTATATTTCTTGTTTATATCAAATATATAACATAAAAACATTTCAGAAAAAAAAAAAAAGGAGTTCAAGTAAGAGAGTCCAACCAAAGCTCTAGAAAATCCCACAACCTAATTGCTAAATTGAAAGCATCCCCATGATTGAAACCCCACAATCAAGCACATGTTATGTATCCAACACATTGAAAAAAAGTTTTAATTTTATCATCCAAAGGGTTATTACAAATAAGAGGGCACACAAAGATCTTTATCAGCAATTTTGGGGTTTTATTTACGGCAGAAAAATTATATGATGGTTGACAACATAAAACAACTCAATTTAGATTTTCTTCTAATTGATTGTAATAATTATGATATTTGAAATTAATCATTATGATGCGAGTCTGCAAGCACAATTCTAAATTCATGAATGTGATTGGCTCACATTATCTCAAGACCTAATAACAATGTCAAAAGCTAAACAAATCAAATTAATATTCGATCAAAGACAAGATTCGAGGACGAAGCTTTTCGAGGAAAGGGGGAATGATACATGCATGGATGGTTTGAAATTTATTAAATTCCAATCACCAAAGCTGTCAATTTTAAAGCTTGAAAAATCAATAGACTTGCGACGACTTTTTAGATAAGATCCTGACATTTCTAGGTTGAAATGTCCACGGCGGTTGAAGATTTTTCATGCATATATCAGATTACATTTATATGAATAGTTAAAAACCTTAGATATTAAATTGTACTAATGAAATAACATGGTCCATTGTCTACAGTTAATTTTTTTGATAATTGGGTTAAAAACTTTTTGCTTGAAAGGATAGAATGAAATGGGGACAAAGATTGGTGCTTTGATAAAAATAAAAATAAAAGGTTGAGAATTAAATTTTAGTGATGTGGAAGCATGTGGGGGTAGAAAGCACATGGGGGAATATGTTAAAAGAATAATGCAAATTCCTACACTATTTATCCTAAAAGAAATAATTGAAATTTATTCCAAAAAAATTAATAATAAATTTTCATTTAATATATCATACCCATAAAAGAGTAATGGTTTAAGATTTTTGTTGATATTTTTTAATAATTAAATCAAGATCTAAATTTAGTTGATGTAATTTTTCTTTTTTCAATTTATAACATGATAAGGGTTTAAATTCTATTGATGTAATTCTTCTTTTCTCGAACTTGAGCAATAAGTTAATTGACTGAAGTGAGTTCATCCAGACCCGAGTCCAATGTTCAATCCATAGGCTTGCCTCTATGATAGTGTAGTGTGTAAGGGTGTAAGAGTTTGAACTTGTATTGTGTCTAAAAATTTTCTTCCTTCCCCAATTCGTAACTTGACTTTATACAAAAGAAAAACCCTTATTGATGTAATTCTCCCTTTCCCGATTTATAACACCACTCAAGTTCAAACCCCATTAATGTAATTACTCTTTTCCTAATTCGTAACTTGACTTTATATCAAATAAATACTTTATACTTAACATATAGAGATACAATAAATTCGAGTCAAAAGAATAAAAAAATTATATTCTCAAATTATATTCAAATATTAGATCGGTACTCAAACTTTAAAATATTTTATTGATATTTTTTTGTCAACTCAAACAGAATTTAATATGAAACATAGTTAAGCATTGTAATAACCAATTTTTACCCAAGCCCAATACAGACTAAATGCCCAATCAATAAAACAACCCAATTTAGCCCGAGCCCGAATCAGAAACAAAAAAACAAAAGAAGCCAATAAAAAATAAATAAAACAGTCCATGAAATGTCCAAATTACACAAGCCTATCAAACCACTGAAAAGCCTAGCCCAAAATCAGTCTAATCTATACAGACCCAAATCCACAGAGGCCCAGGCCCAAAAATTACATGGCCCAAAAAGCCCAGAACCTTAACAGGTTCAGAGACCTAGGGTTTCTGGGAAACCCTAGGCGCCGCAGCCCCATGTGCGCACCGCGACCGTTCATTTACCACTACGCGTGTCTGCCACACGCGCCCCTGCGTCGTCTCGATGCCACCACGCACACTGACCCCGTCGCACGCCACGGACGCCCCACCCGCGTCTCTGACACCTTCTCGACCCACACGCTTCGCATGCCCTCGCCCATACCCTGCGACGAACAAACAAAACGAAGAAAAGCAGAGCATAACACAAAAATAGAAAAAAAACAGAAACCTATACCTTTGTAATCGGGTTATAAGAACTGAGATCCTTTGTATTTGGGGAAAGGGGGCTCTTACGCATTATCGAAAATACAGAAAAATGAAATAGAAGAAAATAGATAAGAATCTTTGTAAAATCGGTTATAACAAAACCGAAGCAAATCTTGTATCTTCGGTCTTTTAGAAACACTGAAAAACCAGAAGAAATCAAAACTCGGAAGGTTGATTCAGTTCTCGATCTTACTATTTACTGTTTATTGCTGTTTTTATTATTTCCAAGTTTTTTTAAGACGGAATAGTAAGAGAGAAGGGAGAAGAATTACCTAAGGCCCACCGTTCGGTTTCGCCGGCCACCAAAGGCGATGGTGGTGCGACGATCTGCTTGGAAGTCCCATCGTCGGGTAAATGAGGGAAATGAGGGCTTTTGGGGTTGCTTTTTGAGAGAAAAAGGGGGCGGTGGCTGCAGTGTTCAAAAGAAATTAGGGTAAATGTGTTAAAACATTTTAGGACTTTAAAATGAGATGAAACGGCACCGTTTAGCATCCTAAGGAACCGCATGTTTCGGTGGAAATGGGATATTTATGCATTTAGTCCTTTTACTTGGCGCTGTCGTTTTAATTTGATCCTTTGTACAGTTCCTTTGTCTTTTTTAAATTGACCTCTGTGACTAGTGCATTGTTTCAAATTGGTCCGATCTATACGCTGCGTTTTGGCTATTGGCATATTTGTTATTTTGATCCCTAACTATTTAGGCTTACCTTATTCAGGTCTCTAATTGTGTTTTTCATAATTTTGTTTATGTATAGGTTGCTCTTTTAATTTTGTTCCATTTCCATTTTAGTTTAGGTACTTTTGTTTTTTTAAATAAATTCGTCATTCATTTTTTTTCTTTTTTTGTTTTAACATATTATCTTGAAAATTGCTTAGTTTTTTTTTTAATGTATTATTTGCACATTTTTTAACTTATTTTAACGTAATTTGTTCATTTTAAAATCCTCGTTTAGGTATATTTCTTATATTTATATATCTATATTTTTTAAATACTTTTATCCATCATTATCTTTATGTATTATTTAAATTAAATTATTTCTTAATATATATATTATTAATACTATATTATTTCATGTATATATATTTTCTTGCAAATTTATTTATGAATATGTTTTTTGCATCTATTTATATGTGTAGTTTATTTCTTATAAATATCTTATTTTATATTTTTGTTTATTTCAAATGCTTTCATATATAAATTATTCTTATATTTTTGATGTATAATTATATATTTAGATTATGATAGATTGTCTTGTGTATTATCTATTTAGATATTCTTCATACACTACTATTTTAGACTTCTGTCATATAATTATTATTTTTTATAATTATTTCAAATCGCTTATTTAAAAGTTTTTTCAAAGATAAGGCAATATTGGCCTGTTTAGAAGTACGGGAGATTACATCCTAACGTGTTGGGTGTTGATTTTCCGTTCAACTAAATAACCAAATACCATTTTCATATGTCTTGAAAATCAAAGATGATCTCGATGTCAGAGTATAAAGGTGTTATATCTTAACGTGCTGGGTATGATGCTTTTATTCTTTTTAAACGAGTTAATTTTGAGATTCAATTCAGATTTAGTTTATTTTAAAAGTTTTTCAAAAATAAGGCAATATTTGTGCGTTTGGAAAGTCAGAATATGATGCCCTGACGTACTGGGTGTCAATCTTCCATCCAACCAGACAATCAAATACCCTTCTTTAATTGCATGTCTTGAAGATCAAGGATGATCTCGGTGTCGGGGGAATAAAGGTATTATATCCTAACGTACTGGATGTGATATTTTATTTCCTTCGAACCGAGTTAATCTCGTGATTCAAATTCAACATTGATTAAATTTTTTAGAAGAATTATAACTTTTCCAAATTTTCAATGCAAGGACACTAAATAATCAATTAGGTATCAAATCTTGGGCGTATCGAGGGTGCTAACCCTTCCTCGTGCGTAGCCGACTCCCGAACCCATTTTCTCGAGTTTCATAGACCAAAAATGTCGTTTTAGTAAACAAAATGTTTTATTAAAACAAAGGTGATCCGATCACACCTAATAAAAGGTCGATGGCGACTCCCTTTTTTTGTGTTTTCAAAACCCAAGTCGATTCCCGTTTTCAAAACTGGTTTCGACAGCTTGGCGACTCCACTGGGGACCCAATAAGAGAGTCAGGCCATAAAATTGATTATCATTTGTCCTTTTGTTGAAAATTTGGAAAAGTGTTTTGAAATATCATGTTTCTTTTGATCTAAAATAAAAAGCTTATTCTCGAGTGTACAAAATGTTGTGCCCTAACTTACTGGGTGTGACGTCGCATTACCTCGAGATAAGAATTTCTGAAATGATTTAGACGAAAAAAAAACTTATTCTCGAGAGTACAAAGTGTTGTGCTCTAACTTACTGAGTGTGACATCTCGTTACTTCGAGATAAGAATTTTCAAAATGATCTGAATTGTGTCCTAGCTTATTCTCAAGGATTCGGGGTGTCGTGTCCTAACTTACTGGATGTGGCATTTCGTCACCTCGAGATGAGATGGCCTTTGATGATTATTCCAATTCATTCGAATGTTTTAAAATCAGTATTAATAAAAATGATCGTATTTTTCAATTCGATCTCTGTTTTCAACTTTGTTGGTGCTATGATTGCAATAATGTTGAGTCTCTTAGGATATTTCTGCATTCATATTTGCATGACCGTTGTGGTCACATCTTTAAGTGGGAGCGAGAAGCTATGCCTTCGTGAGGTTTTCACCTTCGCATGGGCTAGTGGACTGCTTTCGGGATACATCCGTACCAATGTCTTCGTGAAGTTTTCACTTCCGCATGGCCATAGGGAAATGTATTCCCCTGAACCGAACTCGGTCCGTATGAACCTATAATGGGTGAGGATCGAGGAATCTGCTGGTTCGGGTACCCTTTCGTTAGAACCAAACCACATGTAGAGAGACCTAGGAGCCTAGCCTAGATAGAGCTACGCCAAACCCCTATTGGTCACCTGGATAGTTGTTCTATGTTTGTTTATTTTTCTTGCACTAACTTTTTCTTTTGTGATTGTTTATCTCTCCTGTGCTAACGTGTTTTCCTCTATCTTGATCGCATTGCATTGCACCATCTTGGAAAGGAAGTGTTGATTAATATTCGATCGCTAAATAGAGGAGTTTGTCATAAAGAAATGAATTTCTTGATAAAGTGGATTACAATACGGTTGCCCAAATATAGTCCAAGTAAATAACGAGAGAAGATTGATAGTCCATAGAAGAACACAAGACTTCACCCCAAAGATTCAAGCCAACAAGAATTATTCAAGAGTCATCATGTCTCGACTTCTTAAAGAAGCTTATGGACGCCGCGGAGGATAAGCGAGTGAAGAAGTACAGCCTGAACCAAGCGACAAGGAGCTAGAAGAGGCATCTATAAAGATAGTTCACGGGGCATGATCATAACATCTGATACGACGAAAAAGATTGGTGTTTTCACTTGGACTATGAGGACAAAACCGTATATGCAATCCATTTTATGTAAAGAGCTTCATTTTCTAGGAAAGTTCTTCTAATGGAATTGAATTCATAATCAGCGCCTCTCTTTTTGCATCCGTTCCATGCATTGGCATTGCATTGCATCATTAGAAAGGAGGTGTCGATTCATATTCGATTGCTGAATAGGAGAGTTTGTCATAAGGAAATGTGTTACTTGATGAAGTGGATTATAATACGGTCGTCCGAACATAGTCTAGGTAACAACGAGAGTAGGTCTTACCTGAATATTCAAAGCCTACAAGAATTGTTTGGGAGTCATCAGAAGAATATGAGTATCACGGAGGATAAGCGAATGACGAGGTACGACCTGGACCAAGCAACAAGGAGTTAGAAGAGACGTCTATTGGGAAAGTTCACGGGACGCAATCACAACCTCCAGACACGAATGAGAGGATTGGTGTTTTCACCTGGACTATGAGGACATGGTCGTATATGCAATCCGTTTTATGTAAAGAACGTATCTTCTAGACAAGTTTCTCTAATGTAATTGAATTCATAATCAACGCCTCTCTTTCTACATTCATTCCATAAATTTGTATCTGCATGCATTTACATCACATCACATCATATGCATTTAAAACCATCGAGAGAACCTAATAAGTTGAATTTATAACAGAAGAAAAGCGAGGAAGAGAAAGAGAAATCTGGGAACATTAGCAACCATTGAGACTTACTACTTGGGTAGGAAGGAAATTACCCTTAAGACTGACTGTCAGCCGATAATTAGCTTCTTTGATAAGGCAGTAAATAATAAACTGTCTAGGGTGAGAGGAGCTAATTTCGCAGATTACGTAACAAGCATAGGAGTAAATGCGGTCTTTGAGCACATAAAAAGGGTCCTCTAATTCAACTGTGGACTCACTGTCGAGACTTGTTAATCTGTTATAGGAATGCCCGGCAGACCAATGGACAACAACTACATGAGACAATTTGGGGAAGGCAGTAGGAGAATTCGCCAAACTATCAACAATCAACGAAGACCAAATTACAGGCCAGGCCCATACAGAAGAGGGAGAACGCCAGCACCGATAGGAAGGCCCATCATGGCAAATGTTGGAATCTCTAGTGCTGAAGCTATGCTCCATGATCACGCTATCCACGCAATAAGAGCAGGCCCAATCCTGTTGCCTGAATTAAGAACAGTCAACAATAACGAATTTAATCGTCGACAACAAGAAATGCTCACCTACAGGCACGACATGCTGGTTAATGCAGTGGAATACCTCACCTCATTTTCAGCCAGCTGTACAATTTGGTTGGAAAATTTTGATGACCTCGACAGCAGGAGGTGGTTACCGGAAGAACATGCAGTTCGAAGGGATTTCATGCTATGGGCACAAAATAGGATTGAAACAAGCATGGATGACCTTATTTATGTCAGCCAACAAATGGGGTGGACCTTTTCTAATAATCAAGACGGAGGACCATACCAAAACTATACACCAAGGCACACTTTTGGGAACAGGCAGATGCATGAGTCATGGATGTCCGTCACACCAGAAGAAGCAGAAAGGAGTCGCGACAGGCAACTACAGAGAAGGACAGAAGCTATCGTCATTGCAAACGACAATAGCACTGAGGATAGCTTAGGATCAGAAGAAGAGTGGGGTCAGGATGGAGCACAACGACCCCACTCAAACAGAAATGATTAAGGAATGTGTTGCTAAAGAATCACCATAGTGATAAGTTTATCGGCAATAATTGCCACTTAGCGGCACTCAGGGGATGAACAAAGTGGATAATACAATTGAAGATGTTTTAATGATACACCCTTGTCCTCCTGGATTCATTTGGAACATTTGGATTGCTGTGGATCTTCTTGTAGTTTCTAAGTCCTCTCCAGAGTAATGCTCAATGTTAACTCTCTAATAGTGGGGTTCTTTTGTAAGAGTTTATGTTTGCTCTTTATCTTTTGAATGAACATTAATAGAGATGCATTTTGTCATAGTCCTTTCATTCTCGTTAACTTCATTTGCTCCCTCTTCTCACCACTTGTCCTTACATGTACCTCATATCATGCCATAACATTATGTTTGTTTGGTTCCAATACTTTTATGCTCCTCTACGTCTTCTTTTCTATTCACCTTTCAGGTGCTCAGATATCAACGACATGAACAATCCTGTTACAAGTCCTGAAATTGATTTTGAGAAAGCTATTTGTTTAGGAGAATTCGAAGCTGAGGGAAATGCTGAAGATTATATATCGTCTCCTGACTTACTAAGAATGATAGAACAAGAAGATAAACAGATTCTACCCCATCAGGAATCTGTTGAGACAGTGAACTTGGGAAATGAAGAAAAGAGGCAAGAAGTGAAGATTGGGACCTCCATTTCAGAGAACACCAAACATGACTTGATCGCCTTGCTTCATGAGTACAAAGTTGTATTTGCATAGTCGTATCAAGACATGCCAGGTTTGAACGAGGATATAGAGGTCCATAGACTCCCACTGAAACCAGAATGCAAACCCATTCAACAGAAGCTAAGACGAATGAGACCTGGAACGCTCTTAAAGATAAAAGAAGAAGTAAGAAAACAATTCGATGCTGGATTCCTACAAGTCTCTAAATATCCAGAATGGGTGGCTAATATAGTCCCGGTACCGAAGAAAGACGGCAAGGTGCGAATGTGCGTATATTATCGCGATCTGAATCGAGCAAGTCCTAAAGATAATTTTCCCTTGCCACACATCGATACGTTGATGGATAACACAGCAAAACATTCGTTGTTTTCTTTCATGGATGGATTTTCGGGTTATAATCAAATAAAGATTGCTCCCGAGGATATGGAGAAAACTACATTCGTGACAATGTGGGGAACATTCTGCTACAAGGTGATGCCATTCGGATTAAAGAATGCCGGGGCAACATATCAGAAAGCCATGGTGATGTTGTTCCATGACATGATGCACAAAGAAATAGAAGTCTATGTCGATGATATGATTGCCAAATCTCGGGGGGGAAAGAGAGCATGTTGGGAACTTAATCCAGCCAAGTGTACGTTTGGGGCTACCTCGGGAAAACTACTAGGCTTTATTGTCAGTGAGAAAGGCATTGAGGTTAATCCAAATAAGATAAAAGCCATACAAGAATTACCACCTCCGCGCACACAAAAAGAAGTCAAAGGATTTTTAGGGAGGTTGAACTACATCGCTCGGTTTATTGCTCAGCTTACCAACTAATGTGACCCAATTTTTCGACTCCTTTGAAAACACAATCCTGGAGAATGGAACGAGGAGTGCCAAGTGGCTTTTGACAAGATAAAACAATATTTGTCTAGCCCCCCGGTGCTAGTACCGCCAACTCTCGGGAGACTATTAATATTGTATCTGACTGTGTTAAAAAATTCAATGGGTTGTGTACTGGGGCAACATGATGAGTCGGGGAAAAGAGAAAAGACGATTTACTACCTCAGCAAGAAGTTCACAGAGTATGAAGCAAAGTATCCGCCAATTGAAAAATTCTGTTGTGCTTTGGTCTGGGTAGTTCGAAGGCTCAGACAATATATGTTGTATCATACGACATGGTTAATTTCAAAGCTGGACCCAATAAAGTACATGATGGAATCACCTGCACTCTTAGGAAGAATGGCACGATGGCAGATCCTACTATCGGAGTACGACATCATATATGTGAGTCAAAAGTCGATAAAGGGGAGCGCGATAGCTGACTTTTTAGCAACTCGAACAACAGAAGAATACGAGCCATTGAGATTTGATTTCCCAGATGAAGACTTGATGTGCATTACAGAAAAAGAATGTGAGTCGTCAAAAGAGAAATCATGGAAGATGAGCTTTGATGATGCATCAAATGCATTGGGGCATGGGATTGGAGCAGTCTTAGTGTCACCAGAAGGGAAACATTATCCATTCACTGCCAAATTAAATTTCTTCTGTACCAATAACGTAGCGGAATATGAGGCTTGCATCATGGGGCTTCGTGCAGCTAGTGAACGAGACATCAAAATCTTGGAGGTGTACGGAGACTCAGCACTGGTGATTAGGGGTGAGCAAAACTCGATTCGACTCGAAAAAATCGAAAAAAAATTCGAATTTCAAGTTAAACGAATCGAGTTATTCGAGTTAATCGAGTTATTCGAGTCAATTCGAATTTTTTTTCGAATTTCGAGTTCGAATCGAGTTGAGTTTTCGAATTCGAATAACTCGAATAATTCGAATAATTCGAATATCAAACTATAATATTTTACATTTTTACCCCAGACTCCAAAACCTTTTTACTTTTCCCTCAAAACTTTACTCCTTCCCACTTTCCCCCAAAACTTTACTTCCCTCCCACCCAACCCCCAATCTACCTAAAATCCATTTCCTACCAAAATTTTACTCTCCCATTTACTTTTTCTCAAAATTTTACTCCCAAAAACCCTCAAAACTTTTTATTTCCCCCAAAATTTTTACTCCCTCCCACTTCCCCTAAAACTTTAACTCCCTTCCCATCTCACCTCCCATCTACCCCAAACCCATCCCCCCTCCAATTTTTTTTTTAATATTTTCCCTTCAAATTGTTACTCTCCCTATTTATTTTCCCTCAAGCTTTTATTCTCCAAAACTTTTTATTTTCCCCTTAAACTTTTACTTCTCACCCTTTACTCTCAAATAAAAAATCAAAATTATCCAAAAAAATCACTAAACATAAATAGTAATAATTTATTTATATCTACTATTTATTATTATTAAATTAAATTTCACATTTTATATTATTTATATTATTGAATTGTTTAGTCATATTGAATAATATTAAAATTGAATTATTAATTACGCCATAAATATTTGTGTTAAAATTTTATATTGATATCAATTTCACATTTTATCTTTAAAATAACTTTTATTAAAAATCAATTTTTATATTTAATATATTTTTTAATTCTAAATACATAGTGACAAGAATCTGAAGATAATTGAAAGAACTAAACAAGAAAAGAAGCCAACCCGTATATAAAAGATTAATAAATAAATTATTTGGTGATGAAGTTAATAAAAAATTTTGGTTAAGGTGGACAAATTTTATTACAATGGGGGACAATGGTTACAAGGACCCAAAATTATTTTTTAAAATTTAATTCGAACAAATATATTCGATTTGATTCGATTCGAATTCCATCTCACTCGACTCGATTCAAAAAAATTTCAAATGATGATAAAATATGATTCGTCAACTCGTTTAACTCGAAATTTTTTCATTCGATTCGATTCGATCCGATCGAATGCTCACCCCTACTGGTGATTTACCAAATCCGTGGAGATTGGGAAGTGAGAGATTCGAAATTGGTTAAATATCGCGATCTCGTGGCAGAGCTGATCAAAGAATTCAAAGAAGTAACTTTTAATTACTTCCCACGAGAAGAAAACCAATTGGCTGATGCCCTAGCCACTTTGGCTTCAATGTTCAAAGCAAACCGAGAAACAGAAATAATGCCGCTCCAAATGAGCATATATGAGGCCCCTGGACATTGTTTTAGCATTGAAAAAGAGGTAGATTGACAGCCATGGTTCCATGATATCTTAGAATATGTCAAGAATCAAAGGTATCCCGAACAAGCAAACGAGAACGACGAAAGAACAATCAGAAGAATGGCGGTAGGATTTATCCTTGATGGGGATATCCTGTACAAAAGAGGAAAAGATCAAGTGCTCTTGAGATGCGTGGATGCTGTTGAAGCCAGAAAAATACTTGAAGATATCCATGAAGGAATATGTGGAACGCATGCCAATGGTTTCACTATGGCTAGGCAGATTATGAGACTCGGTTATTACTGGCTGACGATGGAAAGTGACTGCATTAGTTACGCATGAAAGTGCCACGAATGTCAAGTTTATGGCGATAAAATTCATGCAGCACCTTCGCCCCTTTGTGTCATGACTTCTCCGTGGCCTTTTTCTATGTGGGGCATGGATGTTATAGGGCCAATTTCCCCAAAGGCTTCTAATGGACATCGATTCATTTTTGTGGTCATAGATTACTTCACAAAATGGGTAGAAGCTGCTTCATTTGCTAATGTGACAAAGACCGAAATTTGCAGGTTCTTAAAAAAGGAGATCATATGTCGATACGGTTTGCCTGAAAGAATCATTTCAGACTATGCCTTGAATCTGAACAACAAGATAATGAAGGAAGTGTGTGAGCAATTTCAAATAAAGCATCATAATTCCTCACCCTATCGCCCAAAGATGAACGGAGCAGTAGAAGCTGCTAACAAAATATTAAGAGGATTATTGGGAAAATGACTGAGACATATAAAGACTGGCACGAAAAGCTACCATTCGCTTTGTATGCATATCGCACATCTGTGCGTACATCTACGGGAGCAACTCCTTTCTCTCTGGTCTATGGAATGGAAGTTGTACTGCCCATCGAAGTTGAGATCCCCTCTCTACGAGTCTTAATGGAGTCGAAACTAGAAGAATCAGAATGGGTTCGAGCTCGATATGACCAACTAAATCTGATCACAGCCCATGACAAGAAGGTGAGACCAAGGGAATTTCGCGAAGGGGAACTCGTGCTGAGAAAGATTTTCCCAATACAAAAAGACTTTCAAGGAAAATGGGCACCGAATTGGGAAGGGCCATATGTCGTAAAGAAGGTCTTCTCTGGTGGAGCTTTGATTCTCACTGAGATGGATGGGAAAGAGGTACCAAATCCAGTGAACTCAGATACTGTGAAGGAATATTATGACTAGAAAAAGAAGAAGATCAAGATGAAAACCTGAAAAGGGTGTCTTGATAAAAAAAAAAGAGAGAGAAAAAGATCAAGATAAAAACTCGAAAAGGGCGTCTTGATTAAAAAAAAAAAGATCAAGATGAAAACCCGAAAAGGGCGTCTTAATAAACAAAGAAGGTTTAGGATGAAAACCCGAAAGGGCATCCTAAGGAAGCAGATTTGGGCTTAAAGAGTAAGGGCAATTTGAATAGGGAGCCAAATGGCGAGATTACCATATTTGAAGCACTCTCGGAAGCTCGAAATCTTCTACACAAGAAGCCTCGCTCGAAAAGATCCAGGATGAAGGAACGTGGAGAAGTTCATGCGTTGGATATCTAGAGCATTTGCGATATTTGAGCCTGTTTTCCTTCTTATAATGCTTTCTTTATTGAGTTATTCCTTGTCAATTTTCTTTGATTATTGCTTTTGAAATAAATATGAATGTGAGGTATTTCTTTCGTACCTACGTTTCCATTTTCATGCATCTCATGTTTGGTTCATTTAAATGATAAATAGTGGAATTACATACTCTAAACAAAAGGAATGTTGAGCATTACCTGGATGAGGATTTGATAAGTGCAAGAGCCTCAAAGCAAGGACAAAGTTCGACAGGGGGCAAAAGGGTGATATACGAGAAACGCAGATTACTCGTAAGGCTTGAGGACGGGTACAAAACCTGAAAGGAAAGTCAAGAATCGAAGCAATGAATACAGGTCATCATGAAAGTCGTAACAAAAAGAGATACATGACAAACGAGCCCAGGGCACATGGCATAATCATGTAGGCATAAAAGCATTTAAGACAAACACGTGCATATCATGATAACATCACGCATGACACATACAGGCACACCAGTAAAGCAAGAAGTTTTGACGATAACTGTACCGAACCAAGGAGAAAGAAGACATCCAAGTTCCACCAGATGAGGTGTTTTTCAAATATCAGCTCATAATACGAGAGGTGAGTTGAGCCTCAGGTCACACGCTGAGGTGTTTTTCAATTTTATTTTTCAAATATCAACTCATAATACGAGAGGTGAATTGAGCCTCAGGTCACACGCTGAGGTGTTTTTCAATTTTTTATTCTGTTCAAAAATCAACTCATAATACGATAGGTGAGTTAAGCCTCGGGTCACACGCCGGGGTATTTTAATTTCCGTCTTTCAATTTTTATTTTTTAAATATCGACTCATAATACGAGAGGTGAGTTGAGCCTCAGGTCACACGCTGAGGTGTTTTTCAATTTTTATTTTTCAAATATCAACTCATAATACGAGAGGTGAGTTGAGCCTCAGGTCACACGCTGAGGTGTTTTTCAATTTTTATTCTGTTCAAAAATCAACTCATAATACGAGAGGTGAGCTGAGCCTCGAGTCAAATGCCGAGGTATTTTTAATTTCTGTTTTTCAATTTCTGTTTAAATCAACTCATATTTCGAGCGGTGAGTTGAGCCTCGGGTCACATGCCGAGGTATTTTTAATTTCTGTTTTTCAATTCCTGTTTAAATCAACTTATATTGCGAGAGGTGAGCTGAGCCTCGGGTCACATGCCGAGGTATTTTTAATTTCTGTTTTTCAATTCCTGTTTAAATCAACTCATATTGCGAGAGGTGAGTTGAGCCTCGGGTCACATGCCGAGGTATTTTTAATTTCTATTTTTCAATTCCTGTTTAAATCAACTCATATTGCGAGAGGTGAGTTGAGCCTCGGGTCACATGCCGAGGTATTTTTAATTTCTGTTTTTCAATTTCTGGTTGTTCCCCCCAAAAAAATCAACTCATATTACGAGATATGAGTTAAGCCTCAGGTCACACGCTGAGGTATTTTTCAATGTTTGTGTTTTCAAAAAAAATCAACTCATATCGCGAGAGGTGAGTTGAGCCTCAGGTCGCACGCTGAGGTATTTTTAGTCTTCCTGAAGATAGTAAGGAAGCAAACCAAGTTCAAATTTTGTTCCCTAGAGATGATAGTGGAGCCGACTGAAGATTGAAGTCTTCCTGTGATAAAATGAAGATTGAGCAGGAGCAAA
Organism: Gossypium australe; assembly: GCA_005393395.2. Classification (NCBI taxonomy): domain Eukaryota; kingdom Viridiplantae; phylum Streptophyta; class Magnoliopsida; order Malvales; family Malvaceae; genus Gossypium; species Gossypium australe. The sequence continues at coordinate 143,503,688 of CM016619.1, read as the reverse complement.
TTGAAGCTACAGGTCATATCTCTCAGAAGCAGCGGTGGAGTGGATCAAAGCAACAGGTTACAGTAGAGTTTGAAGATGGTTGAGGAGGACGAGGACCAATAAGTCAAAGCTCGGCCAAGATCGGGCAAAAATTGGTCCTTCTATTGTCTTTGCTCTATTCTCATTTCACGATAATGAGCAAAGAGGGGCAGCTGTAATAACCAATTTTTGCCCAGGCCCAATACAGACTAAAGGCCCAATCAATAAAACAACCCAATTTAGCCCGAGCCCGAATCAGAAACAAAAAAACAAAATAAGCCAATAAAAAATAAATAAAACAGTCCATGAAATGTCCAAATTACACAAGCCTATCAAACCACTGAAAAACCTAGCCCAAAATCAGTCTAATCTATACAGACCCAAATCCACAGAGGCCCAAGCCCAAAAATTACATGGCCCAAAAGGCTCAGAACCTTAACAGGTTCAAAGACCTAGGGTTTCTGGGAAACCCTAGGCGCCGCAGCCCCATGTGCACACCGTGACCGTTCATTTGCCACTACGCGAGTCTGCCACACGCTCCCCTGCGTTGTCTCGATGCCACCACGCGCACTGACCCCGTCGCACGCCTCGGACGCCCCACGTCCCGCGTCTCTGACACCTTCTCGACCCACACGCTTCGCATGCCCTCCCCATACCCTGCGACGAATGAAAAAACGAAGAAAAGCAGAGCATAACACAAAAATAGAAAAAAATAGAAACCCATACCTTTGTAATCGGGTTATAAGAACTGAGATCCTTTGTATTTGGGGAGAGGGGGCTCTTACGCATTATCGAAAATACAAAAAAACGAAATAGAAGAAAATAGATAAGAATCTTTGTAAAATCGGTTATAAAAAAACCGAAGCAAATCTTGTATCTTCGGTCTTTTAGAAACACTGAAAAATCAGAAGAAATCAAAACTCGGAAGGTTGATTCAGTTCTCGATCTTACTATCTACTGTTTATTGTTGTTTTTATTATTTCCAAGTTTTTTTAAGACGAAATAGTAAGAGAGAAGGGAGAAGACTTACCTAAGGCCCACCGTTCAGTTTCACAGGCCACCAAAGGCGATGGTGGTACGACGATCTGCTTGGAAGTCCCATCGTCGGGTAAATGAGGGAAATGAGGGCTTTTGAGGTTTCTTTTTGAGAGAAAAAGGAGGCGGTGGCTGCAGTGTTCAAAAGAAATTACGATAAATGTGTTAAAACGCTTTAGGACTTTAAAATGAGATGAAACGGCACCGTTTAGCATCCTAAGGAACCGCATGTTTCGGTGGAAATGGGATATTTATGCATTTAGTCCTTTTACTTGGCGCTGTCGTTTTAATTTGATCCTTTGTACAGTTCCTTTGCCTTTTTTAAATTGACCTCTGTGACTCGTGCATTGTTTCAAATTGGTCCGATCTATACACTGCGTTTTGGCTATTGGCATATTTGTTATTTTGATCCCTAACTATTTAGGCTTACCTTATTCAGGCCTCTAATTGTGTTTTTCATAATTTTGTTTGTGTATAGGTTGCTCTTTTAATTTTGTTCCATTTCCATTTTAGTTTAGGTACTTTTGTTTTTTTAAATAAATTCGTCATTCATTTTTTTTTCTTTTTTTGTTTTAACATATTATCTTGAAAATTGCTTAGTTTTTTTTATGTATTATTTGCACATTTTTTAACTTATTTTAACGTAATTCGTTCATTTTAAAATCCTCGTTTAGGTATATTTCTTATATTTATATACCTATATTTTTTAAATACTTTTATCCATCATTATCTTTATGTATTATTTAAATTAAATTATTTCTTAATATATATATTATTAATACTATTATTTCATGTATATATATTTTCTTGCAAATTTATTTATGAATATGTTTTTTGCATCTATTTATATGTGTAGTTTATTTCTTATAAATATCTTATTTTATATTTTTGTCTATTTCAAATGCTTTCATATATAAATTATTCTTATATTTTTATGTATAATTATATATTTAGATTATGATAGATTGTCTTGTGTATTATCTATTTAGATATTCTTCATACACTACTATTTTAGACTTCTGTCATATAATTATTATTTTTTATAATTATTTCAAATCGCTTATTTAAAAGTTTTTTCAAAGATAAGGCAATATTGGCGTGTTTAGAAGTACGGGAGATTACATCCTAACGTGTTGGGTGTTGATTTTCCGTTCAACTAAATAACCAAATACCATTTTCATATGTCTTGAAAATCAAAGATGATCTCGATGTCAGAGTATAAAGGTGTTATATCCTAACGTGCTGGGTATGATGCTTTTATTCCTTTGAAACGAGTTAATTTTGAGATTCAATTCAGATTTAGTTTATTTTAAAAGTTTTTCAAAAATAAGGCAATATTTGTGCGTTTGGAAAGTCAGAATATGATGCCCTAACGTACTGGGTGTCAATCTTCCATCCAACCAGACAATTAAATACCCTTCTTTAATTGCATGTCTTGAAGATCAAGGATGATCTCGGTGTCGGGGGAATAAAGGTATTGTATCCTAACGTACTAGATGTGATATTTTATTTCATTCGAAACGAGTTAATCTCGAGATTCAAATTCAACATTGATTAAATTTTTTAGAAGAATTATAACTTTTCCAAATTTTCAATGCAAGGACACTAAATAATCAATTAGGTACCAAATCTTGGGCGTATCGAGGGTGCTAACCCTTCCTCGTGCGTAACCGACTCCCGAACTCATTTTCTCGAGTTTCGTAGACCAAAAATGTCGTTTTAGTAAACAAAATGTTTTATTAAAACAAAGGTGATCCGATCACACCTAATAAAAGGTCGGTGGCGACTCCCTTTTTTTTTGTGTTTTCAAAACCCAAGTCAATTCCCGTTTCGACAAGCATTTAAACCAAATTTAATAAATAAATTGATAAAAAAAAATTTAGACACTAATTTAAAACTTGACATTTGATGAAATTGAGTCAATCCTCATGTGCACAATATTTGTTGAGTAACGTGGTATTTACTTCTTAAAAATAGAAACGTAGAGATGTCCAATTAATGATGAATATTGCATTGGTATATAACTTTTGACTTTAGAGTTATGACAAGCCATGTGAAGGTCTAACATAGAAACATGCTTGTAGGAAAATAAAACCCCAAAAAATTGGTCCGACATAAAACAACATATTGGAAAGACAACCATATTCCAAGATGTTAAATAAATAATTCATAACAATGACATATGAATGTGTACTTTTGAAACCTTTTCAAGGTTGGTAAACTAAGATGGAATAATCATTTTTTAAAAAATAATAATAATTGATATGCTAATCCCTAAGAAGGACCAAAAAAAAAAAGTGGGCCTTCCTTTAGTTGTTTGGTCTGAATTGGAAAAAGAAAATCTATTGTTGGGTGGGTTTAATTTTGATAGAAATATTATAGTAGTCTTTCTATTATATTATATAGAAAGTAATAAGTTAATTTATGTGGGTTAGATAAAAAATAAAATAGTTTTTTCGTCAAAAATTGTGTTGTTAAATGTTTATTTGGTGTCTTATGTATAACGATGATACCAAATTTAACACTTAACCTTTACATATTTATTCAAATGATTATAGCTTTTTGTTTTTAATTAAAATACATTGCATTAATAAATAATAATTCAGGTCTCATCAAATTAATTTTATGTAAAAAAATTTACACAAACCTAATCCGAATAGAACAAAATCTGTAGTCCTTTGTACAAGTCTAATTTTCAGTTTTTTGAGATTATATAAGAATAGTTAATTTTCAGTTTGATCTCTATATTTCGATTTTGAAATAATTTAGTACCTTAACTCTTGTGATGCTATTAGTTTGTCTAAATACTTTATTTCGATTAAAATGTTGATGCGAATTTTTATGAATTGTTAACACTGTTAAAATTCTTTTTAAAATTCAAGTCTATTATATTGTCATTTTGTTACATGGATAGCAAGTAAGTTTTTTTTTTAAATTTTAAATTACCACACCAATAAATTTAACAAATGAATTTTAACAATGTTAATAAATAGACCTATATTTTTAAACTGTAAAAAGTAGAGAGATTAAATTTCTGAAAATAAAAGTATGAAAGTTAAATTCCAAAAATATAAATAGTACAAAAACTTAGAGCATATTGCAACCTTTAAATTTTTGACTCTATAATTAACAAAAAGAATAAATATTTAACTCCATGTGAAGCATAGGTGGGAATCATACTAGTATTTGGAGAAAAATGAATTCTAAACATTTTATTAATTTTTAAAATTATAAGTAGATTATTAGAATTTTACTATTTAAAAATTAAAATTTAATGTTTAAGGTTTAGAGTTTAAAGTATTTTTATTGAAGTAACGGGAGGCTTATGAAATGGCTCCATTTATGTATTGATAGAAAAATACATCTATAGAATTAAAGATGGATGGTTACATTTAAAATAAAAATTCAGACAATTAATTTAACAATAATTCAAAACTAGGAAAGGATTATAACAAATTTATTTGAATGTTTAATATGCTACATTATTATACCCCGCACGATTGATGGTCACTAGTGCAACTATCTTAGATTGATGATAAAAAAAAATGTGGACATTTGACAGGAAAAGGTAGATTTTGTGATTTAGAGCTTTATGATGGTAAATTCTTGTTGTGAGTTAGACAATGATTGATTAAATAAAAAATATATTGATTTTGGATATTATACTGATTGTGATATAATATTATGAGTTATAGAGTTGTAATCAGTATATTTAAAATACAATTTGACATTTATTAGACAATATCCTCAGTTAACTATCAAGATAGTCAAGCATAAACTTCTCCACTTTGAATTAGTAGATAGTAGCCAATGATAGGCTAATGATAAAATAGCTGATTGATGAACAAGATTTGGCATCGTTTTAGCCGAAAAAGCTAAATTGTTGGAGTGGATATCACAATAAGATGTCGTTCACCCGACCAAAGCTCTGTTAAATTAAACGTGGATGTCGCAGTTGATATTGCTGCTCGAGTGGTAGGCGCGGGGGCTATCACCCATGATGCGGACGGTATGGTGCTGAGAGGTTGCACACAAATACTGCTCGTGTGCACCCTATGTGGGTCGAGGAGCGCAGGATATTGCTCGGGACATGGGCTTTAGAAACATCGTGCTAGAATATGATAATTGCTTTTTAATTTCTAAGTTTATTCACTATACATTCGACTTAACTTTATTGAGTTAGCTCGAATTTATATTTAATCTGTTTAATATTCACTTATAAAATTATATATATTGAATTTGAAGTAAAAATGAAATTCGAAAACCATATAAATAGATATGCCTAAATCTAACATAAATTTAATAAATATAATGACTTATTTGACTTTTCAACTTTAAAAAAAAATCGTTTTAGCCTTCCATATAGATTCTTCTTTATTACCCTTAAACTTGCATTTTTTTATAAAATAACCCAAAATAAATGAAAATTTTAACATTTTTTAAAAATGAAATATAGTTTTTTTTTTTTTACAATTATCCCGTAAAATTAAAAAATTATTTTTGGACTACCATTATCAAGCACAAGTGCTGAGAAGATGAAATATATTAAATAATAATTTTTATAGTTATCCAAAAAATTTAAAAAAATATATTTTTCGAAAAGTTAATTTTCCAGGATAATTGTAACAAATATTATTTATTATATTTCATTTCGGGACACTTGGGCTTGAGTGTGGTGATTCAAAAATATTTTTAAGATTTTTCGTGATACTTATAAAAATCATTATTTACTATATTTCATTTTCGCGGCACTTGAGTTTAAGTATGGTGGTGCAAAAACATTTTTAAAACTTTCTAGGATAACTACAAGAACTATTGTTTATTATATTTCATTTTTGGGGCACTTGGGCTTGAGTATAGTGTCCCGAAAATATTTTTAAATTTTTTTGAGATAACTGTAAAAATTATTATTGATTATATTTTATTTTTCGAAGCACTTGAGCTTAAGTATGGTCATGGAAAAATATTTTTAAATTTTTTTGAGCTAACTATAAAAGGGCCACAATGACTTTTTTTCAAGGTTGGAGGACAAAAATATCATTATGCCAATTTAATTGCATGAATTATAATATAAAAAATTAATATTGTCAAATCATAGCTAACAATTTAAACCAAAAAAAGGGTTTAGTACCGGTAAAAGCTCATTTCTGAAATTATTTACGGAAATGGACAGTTTCTAAAAGAAATAATGGGTATGGACCAAAAACCCAAAAATGCGCTGACGTGGACGCGTTTTCAAAGGATAACCCAAACAAACGCTTTCACGTCAGCGCTTTTTCATTGTGCCAAGCAAAAGCGCTCTGATGTGGACGTGCTTTACTAAAAAGCACTGACGAGGACGCGCTTTTGGCCGTGTTTTCCCCCAACGGTCACCTCCAATGGCTGTTTAAAAATTTGGCCGTTGGGCCTCCAACAGTCAAGAAAAAAAAGTATAAAAATCTGACACAAGGAAAAGAGTGTTGACGTGGAAGCGTTTTTCTAGGTTATCTCCTGAAAACACGTCCACGTCAGCGTGTTTTTGAGTTTTCAGTCCATATTAATTATTATTTTTAAAAACGGTCAATTTCGGTAAATAATTTCGGAAATGGGCCTTTATTGGTGCTAAACACCAAAAAAACAGTATATCTCATAAAAGTCTATAAATGTATGAACCAAAGTTTTTTTTTTTTCCAAAAATCGTATATGATTGGATATCACATGGCTTATGTGTTTGTGTCATCCTTGTTTTCTACCATACGATACAATCATGAAATCTTATAACAAAAACCGAAAATCGAAAAAAAAAAAACTGATAAATTTTATAATATTTTAAATATTTTTATTAATTTTATGAATATTTTAAATATCTATTTAATTATTAATAGATCAATCGTCGAATTAATTAAAACGAAAATTGATGATGTAACCGATTCAAATACCAATTCTATTTTTAAAAATATCGATGCTTTGTTGATATCCAAATATCAAGGTTCAAATTTTATTGTTGTTATTTTATCTCTCAATTTATAATATGTACCAAAAAGAAAAAAAAAATACATGATTATTTCCATCGAACATTATAAATTTTAAATTGTTTAATTAAGTCTTTAAAGTATAGTATGAGTTAGACACTTCAATCAATCTAAAGTCAGCTTGGACTTTAAATGTCGGGCTCATATTTAAATTTTACGAATCAAATCTTAATCACATGTAGACTTAATACTTGGATAGTTTGAATTCAACGTATTAAAGAAAACAAATAATATCCTTAAAATTTTAGAATTATTTCTTCTTTCTAACCAATCAAATTAAAATTATTCGTGTAATAACTACAATTGCATTTAAAATTTGCACAAACTAATATGAGAAATTCGTGAAGTACGAGAATAAATTAAATCTAGATTCATCCTTGTGTGATGCATGGATTTATTTATTATTGTATTTAATAATTAAAATATATTAAATTACTTTTTTTAATGAATTATTGAAAACTAGGCTCCGCGTAGCCTTGAGGTAAATATGTATATTAATCCCTTTAAATTTTATGAAAATATAAATAAATATAAAGGTAATATTACATTTTGACCCCAAGAATTTATAATCTATTTATAATCCCTACTAAAGTAATTTCTAACTTCTCTGTTGATTCTCATTTCAATTTCAATTAAATAAATTATTAAAAATTAAAAATAATTAAAATATCATAAAAACTCATCTTTAACAATTTTTTGCCTTACTTCTAAGAGATGCATTGATCGGTTTCCAATCCAATTGATCGATAAGGTTTTAACCACTATGTATAGTGCAATTTTTAAAAAAGAAAATTGAATTTTACATAAATAATTATTATTTAATTTTTTTGCTTTCAGACTCAAAAAAAGGAGATTGTGAAGAGATCGTATGAAACTATGATTACATTATGCAGTTTCGTTTTCTCCTTTCCAAACATTCTGTAAGAAAAGTAAACAGGGTAGAGCTAAAAAGGACAAAAAAGAACATGTGATTGTGTCAAATTGTCAAAGACAAAAACTCCATGAACAAGTAAGGTTAGAAACATAGATACAAACAGAGATTGAAAAGGGAATGAGTGTCATGAAAGTATGTTTTAATTTTACTTGTGGGATTTTGTAGTGAAAGCAAAGAAAAAATCATATGACTGTTCCTCAACTACGCTTCCCTGCAGTTCCTCTACCTCTCTATTTCTTTTCTTCTTTGTTCTTTCACACACAACAGCAGGCAACTCATTCCCTTCACTAGTTGTTGCATTACTAAAAAAACAAAACTCTTACAACAAAGGAATATTCTTTTCTCTTTTGGGGGGTTTTCTTTATTTCTTTTCTCTTTGTGTTTGGAAATTGTGAAACTTTTTTCTTTGTTTAGCTGTTTCCTATGGAAACTACTCCAGTTTCTGAGGATTGTTGTGTTAAGGTTGCTGTTCATGTAAGACCACTTATTGTTGATGAAAAGCTTCAAGGTTGTAATGATTGTGTTACCGTTACCCCAGGGAAACCTCAGGTACTGTCACTTTTTAGACCAAATACAAGTGTTCACACTGTTAAAAAATTGCTTGTTCATATAGTGATCTGGATCTTTAGGTGATTAAATGCTGAATTTAGTTAGTTTCTATGTTTGTTTCTTACAGGTTCAAATTGGGACACATTCCTTTACATTTGATCATGTCTATGGTAGCACCACCGGTTCACCGGCATCTTCCATGTTCGATGACTGTATTGTTCCACTTGTTAATGGTTTGTTCCAAGGATATAATGCTACTGTTCTTGCTTATGGTCAGGTATATACAATTGAATCTCTTACAAGACACTGATAACTATTGTATAGCTTTGAGTTTTGTTGTTGTGATTTTAAGTTCCAATCTGCAGACTGGATCAGGTAAAACATATACTATGGGAACAGGTTTCAAAGATGGTTGTCATATAGGAATCACTCCACAAGTAATGAATGCTTTGTTCAACAAGATTGATAGTCTAAAACATCAAATCCAGTTCCAATTACATGTTTCCTTCATTGAGGTTTGTTATCACGCATTTCCTGTTAGAGAACTGTAAATGTTTTCATAATTTATAGTTCTTACATATATGGTTTTTATGCTGAAAGATTTTGAAAGAAGAAGTGCATGATTTGTTGGATCCGACGTCTCCGAACAAATCAGACACTGCGAGCACGGGAAAAGTACATGTCTCCGGAAAACCACCTATTCAGATTCGTGAATCATCGAATGGTGTTATTACATTAGCAGGATCTACTGAAGTTAGTGTTACTACATTAAAAGAAATGGCAGCTTGCTTAGAACAAGGATCGTTGAGTCGAGCAACCGGGAGTACGAACATGAACAACCAATCAAGGTTAATTCATGTTCTGTTCTTGTTAATTTAGTATGCTTTAGTAATAATTTGCTATAACGATATGTGTTTGTATAGTCGCTCGCATGCAATCTTCACCATCACGTTAGAGCAAATGCCTATTACCGGAGATGGAAGTACTAATGGCGTTATGAATGAAGAATATCTTTGTGCCAAGTTACATTTAGTAGACCTCGCTGGTTCGGAACGAGCAAAAAGAACAGGTTCTGATGGTATGCGTTTTAAAGAAGGTTAGTGGCATCACTTATCGTTTCTTCGTATCACAAAAGTAATCTTTTCCATCAAGTAATTGCCATGTATCATCTAAATAGGAGTTCATATCAACAAGGGCTTGCTTGCACTTGGTAATGTCATTAGTGCACTTGGTGATGAAAAAAAACGCAAAGAAGGTATTCACGTTCCATATCGAGATAGTAAACTTACCAGGCTTTTGCAGGTATGACTGGTATATTTGATATCTTTTTGTTGTCTCTATTTGTTTCGTATTAAGTGCTGAAAATACAAGCATTTTTGGACAGGATTCACTTGGTGGCAACAGCAGAACTGTCATGATAGGTACTGCCATTATTTGTTTACACTTGATGGCAAGCATTCCTTAACGAATTCCTTTCGTTGCAGCCTGCATTAGTCCGGCCGATATCAATGCCGAGGAAACTCTTAATACTTTGAAGTATGCAAATCGAGCTCGTAATATCCAAAACAAGCCTGTTGTAAGTTCAAAGAGAATGATTTTCGAAGTAGTTTCCATACAGGATTTTCATTCTTATTTTTGGCTTTAAATAGGTTAACCGAGATCCTATGTCCAACGAGATGCTAAAAATGCGTCAACAATTACAGTACCTGCAAGCCGAACTTTGTGCTCGTGGGGGTTCTGATGAAGTTCAGGTATCATGTTACTCTTAACTACTTGCTTCAGTCCTTCACAAGTATTCTAACAGGACTTATTGTTGTAGGTTCTCAAGGAAAGAATTGCTTGGCTTGAAGCTACTAATGAAGATCTTTGCCAAAAACTTCATGAATACCGCAAAAAATGCAACATTACGGAGCAATGTGAAATAGATTCGAGAAACTTTGATGAAGAGGCAGCTAAAGAATGGGAGCACAAACTTCTACAGAACACGATGGACAAAGAGTTACGCGAGTTGAATAGACGTCTCGAGGAGAAAGAGGTATATTGTTCAATTGTTGGTAACTTTTAAAACACCAGCTAATTCTTCTATGTTCATCTATTATGTTTCGAATAGTCCGAGATGAAACTTTTCGGAGGCGACACAGTTGCACTCAAGCAGCATTTTGGGAAGAAAATTCAGGAACTAGAAGATGAGAAAAGATCTGTGCAGGTTTAAAAACACATTGATTTTTTCGCTTAACTCGAAGAAAAACCGTGCTTGTTTAACATTTGTTAACATATTTCATTGTTGCAGCAAGAACGAGATCGTTTATTGGCTGAAATTGAAAATCTTTCTGCTGGTTCTGAAGGACAAAAACAAAGAGTGCAAGACATACATGCTCAAAAACTAAAGTCCCTTGAAGCACAGATTCTAGATTTTAAGAGAAAACAAGAGAACCAAGTTCAAGTTTTAAAGCTGAAACATAAGAGCGATGAAGCAACAAAACGACTGCAAGATGAAATTCAATTCATAAAGGCACAAAAGGTTCAATTACAACATAGGATAAAACAAGAGGCCGAACAATTCCGTCAATGGAAAGCTTCTAGAGAAAAAGAACTATTGCAGGTGCCTTGTATATTACATTCTGATATTACATAAGAATAATCACACACTTTGTTACGTACTTAACTCGATTAATAACATGAATGTACAAGCAGTTGCGAAAAGAGGGCCGGAGAAATGAGTATGAAAGACACAAGCTGCAAGCTATTAACCAACGGCAGAAAATGGTTCTCCAAAGAAAAACCGAGGAGGCAGCCATGGCTACCAAGAGACTAAAAGAGTTGCTCGAAGCTCGTAAATCATCTGCCCGGGATAACTCAGGTATGCTTTTGCAGACAAATGAGAAAGCATTACAACGATGGCTAGAACACGAATTAGAAGTGATGGTGAATGTACATGAAGTTCGGTTTGAGTACGAGAGTCAAAGCCAAGTGTATGTAACAAAATCCCTTTTGTGTACTAATACTGATACATGATATATAAAAATTATTCTTATATCACTTTCATTTATTATGCTCAAACACCAGTCGAGCTGCAATGGCGGAAGAGTTAGCTGTTTTGAAGAACAGATTTGCAAGGTATCGGCTGTTTACATGCATTTTATCTTCCGCCATACGGGTTATATTGATGTATTGTACTGCTCTACAGGGCATCCTCAATGACACTAAATGCAACAATGACTAGAATAACTCCACTTGAGAATATGCTTAGCATATCATCGGATTCACTTATAGCAATGGCTTCACAACTTTCGGAAGCAGAAGAACGAGAGCGTTCTTTAACTAACCGTGGACGTTGGAATCAGTTGCGGTCCATGGGAGATGCAAAGAACTTACTTCAATACATGTTTAATTCTCTTGGTGATACAAGGTACTTTCTCTAAAACAAACAAATTATGGTTAATAAAGGTCTTTAAAATGGTACTTATATTTTATGAACAGATGTCAATTATGGGAAAAAGACATGGAAATCAAGGAAATGAAAGAACAGAATAAAGAACTTGTAAGTCTGTTGCGACAAAGCGAGTTACAACGAGAAGATGCAGAGAATGAGCTAAAATTAAGAGAGCAAGCTGTCGCCATTGCATTGGCTACATCACCGAATTCATTGAAACACATCGCTGATGACACGAACGGCTCGTTGTCTCCAATGTCTGTGCCAGTACAGAAACAGCTGAAATATAGCCCTGGTATTGTAAACGTCCCAGTCATAGAATTGGTGCCGTTCATAGATCAAACACGAAAGGTAACGCCATTATCTAACCTTAATCATAGTGTTGCAACTTGCAATCGACTTTTATGCATGGTTGGATTCTCTCTGCTTGCGTAGATGGTACCACTCAGTCAATTACCGATGAAAAAGTTAGTCGCCATAGGACGAGCCGGTAATGGAAAACTGTGGAGGTGGAAAAGATGGCATAACAAATGGCACGTACAATACAAATGGAAATGGCAAAAGCCCTGGAGACTCTCAGAATGGATTAGGCACAGTGAAGAAAACATTATAAAGGCAAAGCCTCGTTCACGAAGTTTTTCGTATTGAGTTCGATATTCCATGGTACGAGATTATATTGGCCGTATTAATCTTTGATTTCTGGCCATGGTGCAGTGGAACCTAGGAAAAACTGCTGGTAATTTTTTTCCTTAGTACGATAGCATATGAGAATCATGATCTGCTATATATCAATGAACATTATATTATCTTTTTCTCTTTGTTGATGCAGTGTATCGGAACTGGCTATAGGAATCTACATACACCGTATCGGTATGGTTGATTTTGAATATATCAACACTATAGGTTTGTCATCTTCAAATATAAAAAATTTCAAATATTTTTTCTTGCTTGTAAGAAGTGTCGATGCTGCCGATGGCAACGGTGTGCCGAGTTCGTTGACATGGTTTCAGTGTTGATGCTTAAGCAAAAATATAACGGATATAGTCCCTTCAGCTGTCTCAAAGGTTTTGCCTTATTGCCCATCAATAACATACACGTTAAGAGAAGAAAGTCATGAATAATTTGTATGAAAGATTGGAGAATAATAAGTATTTTGTTTTTTAGTTCTCCATTTTGTGCCTAATGTGTAATTTTTAATGTTCATATGTTTCAGCTTCTTATTAATTGTTATAAATGGAAGTCTTTAGCTCTCAACGTCTCTCCCTAGATTCTTGTAAACCCAATCAGACCACTAGGTCTGTCCTGATTCAACCGGTTTAACTAGATTTCGAATAGTTTATTCTAAAGCTGTCAACCGGTCCAATCTGTTTCAGAACCATGGTAAAAAAACCAAGTGCCATTGAATGAACTCATTCAGTGCTATTGAAACTAAATAATTCCATAGATAAAAGCAAGCAATCTCTCTAACTTCGGTACAATAAGATTATATGATACATTATTGTGCACTAAATCAAAATTTAACTCATTATTCTGTGACAAAAACCTTATCACTGATGAAGTACAGTGTTCTAATTCATGGCAAAGGAACAGATTTTGCTTCACCTTTGATTGGTAAAATGACAATTTATACTGATTATCAAATGGTACACCAATGTCATGAGTCTCATAGCAAGCATTGCAAGAGGTTCTATAAAGTGAGCAAATTTACATATTGCAGCACCAGTATGCATAATGCTCATCTTTACGATGATTACTAACGAGACCACCGCACTGTAAACAGATAAAGCTGCTTCCATCCGAGAATGCGTCCAATACGATTTGCATTCTACCTGTTTCGGCAAGTATAGAAGTCCCCTGTGCATCTGATGCAACAGTTGGATCATTGGGGTTGCATGGTACTGGTTCGGTTTTCAAAGGCTGTGCTTCAGCTATTGCACACTCAGCAAACAGAGAAGCCAGCTGATCAACTGCCGTGCTCTCTTGCAGCTTAGTTCTGTACACTTCACGAGCACGGTACAATGACTGAAACACAGCTTCATCGCCGCCTCTAGTTCTTACAGCCATCACCACCTGTTCCATAACAGATAACCAGAGATTAAAACAGAGGAACAAGTAGGTCCAGGGATCATGTCTCTAAATTAAGGCAGAATCAAGAGCCACCGATCCTCGGCTATGGCAGAACAGTGATCGGCAAGGTGGCAAGCAGAAATATACAAGAAGCTCAAACATACGCAAAATAGAACACACCTTAAAGGGTAGAAATGTATTCAATGGTGCTAATAAATAAGAATAAGTTTGCATAGGTCCACGACCTCTATCAGTTTCGACTATTAGTAATGACAGGGGCCTTTTGCCAAGTTTATCCTAACTCTGAGCTTGAGGACAAGCTTTTTCTCTAGCAAGGGAGTAATATTATGGGCTGAATCTACACTAAGTTTGTCTAGGTCCAAAACCCCTATCAGTTTCGACTATTAGTAATGAAAGGGGTCTAGTGCCAAGTTTATCCTAACTCCAAGCTTGAGGACAAGCTCTTTCTCTAGCAAGGGACTGATCTTATGGGCCGAATCTATGTTAGGGAAGGCCATTAATTTTGATTCTCTAATTAAGGCTTAGGTTGCTATTTTATTTCTTTCCTTACGTTTTGCTGCGATTTTATTTCAATTGATTTAATTCCTTTCTAGAATAGGCTTCCTATTTACATAATAAGACTTGTTTAAAGGGTAGAGATGTAGTCAACGGTGCTAATACATGAGAATAAGTTTGTGTAGGTCCACAACCCCTATCGGTTTTGACTATTAGTAATGAAAGGGACCTTTCGCCAAGTTTATTGTAACTCTGAGCTTGAGGACAAGCTCTTTCACTAGCAAGGGAGTAAAATTATGCGCCAAATCTATAATAAGTTTTTTTAAGTCTACGACCCCTGTCAGTTTCAACTATTAGTAATGGAAGGGACCTTTTGCCAAAGTTCATCCTAGCTCCGAGCTTGAGGACAAGCTCTTTCTCTAGTAAGGGAGTAATATTATGAGCCGAATCTATAATAAGTTTGTGTAGGTCCATGACCCCTATCGGTTTCAACTAAGGGACCTTTCGCCAAGTTTATCTTAACTCCAAGCTTGAGGACAAGCTCGTTCTCTAGCAAGGTAGTAATATGATCGACCGAATCTATGTTAGGAAAGGCCATTACTTTTGATTCTCTAATTAAGGCTTAGGTTACTATTTTTTTTTCTTTCCTCAGGTTTGGTTGCAATTTTATTTCAGTTGATTTAATTCCTTTCTAGAATAGGTTTCCTATTTACACAATAAGACTAGTCCTTATTTGAAGGGTAAAGATGTATTCAATGGTGCTAATAAATAAATTTGTGTAGGTCCACGACCCCCATTAGTCTCGACTATTAGTAATGAAAGGGACCTTTCGCCAAGTTTATCCTAAACTCCGAGCTTGAGGACAAGCTCTTTCTCTAGCAAGGGAGTAATATTATGGGTTGAATCTATAATAAGTTTGTATAGGTCCACAACCCCTATTGGTTTCAACTATTAGTAATGGAAGGGACCTTTCACCATGTTTATCCTAACTCTAAGCTTGAGGACAAGCTCTTTCTCTAGCAAGGGAGTAATATTATGGGCCGAATCTATAACAAGTTTGTGTAGGTCCACAACCCATATCGGTTTCAACTGAATGAGGGGACCTTTCTCCAAGTTTATCCTAGCTCCGAGCTTGAGGACAAGCTCTTTCTCTAGCAAGGGAGTGATATTATGGGTCGAATCTATAATAAGTTTGGGTAGGTCCACAACCCCTATCAGTTTCAACTATTAGTAATGAAAGGGGCCTTTCGCCAAGTTTATCCTAACTCCGAGCTTGAGGACAAGCTCTTTCTCTAGCAAGGGAGTAAGATTATGAGCCGAATCTATTATAAGTTTCTGTAGGTCCACGACCCTTATCGGTTTCGACTATTAGTAACAAGGGGACCTTTCCCCAAGTTTATCCTTAACTCCGAGTTCGAGGACAAGTTCTTTCTCTAGCAAGGGAGTGACTTATGGGCCGAATCTATGTTAGGAAAGGCCATTAATTTTGATTCTCCCGCTTTGATTAGCTAAACTATCAATTCAAACCTCAGACATTACATATCCTTACTGTGTTTGTTTCCACGGTTCAAAGAAGAATCAATTATACCTCAAACTAAGGCATACTAGACATCAAGAACCGGTTCACACCATAAGATGTCAAATCTCGAAAAGATATGTAAAATAGCCTTAAAAGAGAAATGTTCTTTAATCAGATGTTGCTCTAGAATATTTAATGTTGAAAAATCATTACTCTAGTTAACCCGAGTTAAACTAATAGTGTGTATTCAATTGTATTATAGCTGCCTGCCTAAGAAAGGCAACGCTACTTTTGTCCTTCTTGTATCGACAAACACCAAAAAGGATAAAGAAGCCATATTTTAGTTTGGCCCAAGATGGTCAACTCGGATGCCACGTATTTTACCACCAATACTTGTACCCATCAATGCAGTCTTCAAAAAGCCTACAGTGAGAAGTGGCGGAACAATACTTAATTAACAATCGGAATTCAAGGTTGATGGAAAAAATAACAAGCAATTAAAGCTAATACATTCGAAAGGGGAACAACTAGCAAATGTCGAATTCATTAATATCCAAAAATAGTAGCTAGTTTCGAAAGTAATGAAAGTTCAAACAATCCGAAACTAATCACATCGAAGCAACAAGACATTTAAGTCTATAATCAATAAGAAAGATGTCGAAGAACAAGATTTTTTTCAACCCCATTGTTCTAAAACAAAGAAAAGCTACTTCGATGAACAATATCATGGGAAATCGCATTAGGTTGACACCCTTTTTTTTTCTTTGATTTCTTTCCATTCCAAAACCAAAATGCTTCACCATTTGTTCATCCTTAGACTAGCTCATTGATTGGGATTCTCAAATAAATGCAAGGCATAAAAACAATTGCTTTCAACCTCAAAAATTCAAACTTTGAACCTTTTTTTTTCCCTTCTACAAGACACCTCCTTTAACCCTTACTCTTAACAATAATAAATCCCCATTGTTCTTTACGTATATTCATAATCACCCAATGTGTTTTTTTCTATTCATTTTTTGCAAACACAAATGAAATTCACTAACCATTAAGTACCCAAAAAAATTAAGAAACAAACAAATCCCATTAACCTATCGAGAAAAAGAGAACGAAATTGAAAAGGTCTCTTATGAAGATTACCGCTTGAAGAGCCTGAGCAGGTTTGCCTTGATCAATAAGATTACGAGCCATTGTAAGCAGGTCCTTACCAACATCATTCTGTCCTACCTGCTGAGTTGGCGCTGCTGCTGCTGCGGCGGCGGCGGCGGTGGTGGCCTCCGTCTCCATCATGTCGGCGTCCATACGGTCCATGGCATCTGGTCCTTTCCTTTCTTCTTCTCCGTCGATCAATGAATCTTTCTCTATGAGTATATCACCTTTTCTTTTTCTTTTTCTTTTTTGAAAAAGGCAAAAAAATATTAACAAACTGTTGATTGAGAAATGAAAATGATAAAGAGGATTCTAGCAAATTCTGGTGTGATACCTTTTTCTTTTCTTCAATCTTCCATTAGCGTTTTGGGTTTCTTCCATTGGACCTCCATATCATGGTTTTCAATAAATTCATGGAGTAGCAGAATATGGCCTTGTTCTTTGAAGGCCAATCCTGGAGTGGGCTATTGCACAGCTATAAGAGCCTGCAAGATGAAAGTTGAGCTGAAGGTATTGGCCCAAAGAGGTCTTGCTAGCTTGATGATGTTAGGAATTCTTCTAATTGGATCATTATAGTCCAATTATGGACTCTAGTTAATTAAGGAATTTTTTTTATACAATGTCTACTTATACTCGTAAGCTCTCAAGTCTTTAAATCGAAAAAAATGCGCTTAAGTATCATTAAATAACAGCGGTGTTAACTAAGGTACTGTTTGATAAACTGAAATTTTAAATATTGAATTTAACTTATAAAATATGTATGTTATATTTCTTAAAATTAAATACGGAATAAGATTAAGCAAAATTCTAAAGGTAAAGCATTTAAAGGATAATGTTAAAAGAAATAAATTAAATTTATTTTCATGATCATATATTTGAGATAAATCTTAAAACTGCACATGAATTTTAGTTTAATGTGCAATGTTATACGTGAACTTCGATTTTATACAATTTTATATATGAAATTTTAATTTGACCCAATTTCCACAAACTACTAACACAATTATCGATATAGCGCTATTTTAAATTTACATATTGCATACACAGATAAATTATATTCATCCAATATAAAAATAAACCGATGCAGTTTATTTCTTTAAATTCACACAATTGAATTAAATTTAAAGCTTCGCATATGCATTTGAACCACAACTAGAACTTCACGTGTATAATTATACCAAATCAAAATTCATGTATCGAATTACACATCTGATTAAAGTCCACAGAACACGAATTTCGAACTCTTTAACCCATCAACCCTAAGTGGAAATTCTTGTGAATTTTTCTTTTCAACATAGTTTGAAAATGAGATTGTAGTAGTAGTAGGTATAACTTTAGGGTTAAGAAATAGTTGACGTACAAGAGATGGCTTAACAGAAAATCAAAGTGCTTGGTTTGTAGTACATTACTCTTCGCTTTTTATATATATTTTCTTGGTTTGAAAGTAAAGTTTGTGTGTTTCAGATTCATCCTTTCACACTTTTTCCTTTTCATACACTGTCAAAAAAAGCCTTTGATTGACCAAAAATCCAATCGACTACGCTTTAATAACAAGAAAATGACTAGAGTTAACACAACAAGCAACAAGGATGATTGGATTTTGTTTAAATATTACAAGTGGGTTAATTCCATGAAATGTGCTCCAAGTATGGTCTAAATTTTAAATTAGTCTTTGAATTTCAATATGTTTTATCCGATTCCTCAATTTGTAAGTATGGTATCAAATCAGATCCTTCTATCAGCCTAGCCATTAGCTTGGGTATAAATTTTAGCTTAAATCTAACGTGAATATGTGTATACCTATTGTATAGAAAACTTAAATCTGACATGTTAAATATATATATATATATATATATATATATATATATAACCCACTTAAATTTTATTGACATTATTTATCTTTTTTAACACGTTAGATTCAAGTTGTTTGTACAATAAATACATGTGTTTTAAATATACTTCACCAAGGGCGAAGCCAAGAATTTTGTTTTTAGGGGCCAAAGCTAAAAGCTTTGTATTAAAAGAGCATAAATTGAATTATTCATTTTGGAAAGGGGCAAAAATGCAATTCTTTTTCCAATTAACTAATGGTTAAAAAGGCTTAAATTGAATGTTTAAATTTTTGGATGGGGTTACAAAGAAATTTTCCATTTAACCAAGGTTGGGGGCCCTACACGTTAGATCCAAACTAACATTTAACATTTAACTTAATAACAAGGCGGATATAGAGACCTAATTAATACAATACTGATATATTGAAAACTCAATTAAAATATTTTGAAATTTAGGACAAATTTAAAACTCGTGCAATAATCAGAAGAAGTTTGGTGCAATTAACCCAATTGCAAATGTCAGACAGTGGGTAAAGAAAAACATGGTAGTTAAACTTCCTTTAATAGCTTTTAATGATAAGAGCAAGCAAAGTAAGCTCATGTAGACTCTGTTTTAGAACCTCATATTTTGGGGTTTTAGTGGGAATGGAGAGATTTTCAAAGTGGGAAAACAAGGGAGGTTGACTTTGAAATTTAACCAATGATTCAATCCTCCCCACAATTAAGAAAAATAAAAAAAAAACAGTAGTATCAATGCATATTGTTAATAGTGAAATTTAGGCAAAGTTAACAACTTTGACAAAAGCAAACTAATTATTTCAAACTCTTTTACTTATATTAATTTGACATAATTTGATATTTCTGTTTTCACGTTATTAGTTAGTTGAAATAAACAGTTCACCAATATTATTTATTTTACATGAGTTTTTCTTAAAAATATTTTGTTCAATTCATCATGTAAATATAATTTTTTTTTTTTTTTGTATGTGTATGCATCGGAAGGATATTTAAAAAAAATTCACGTCAACCTTTTAATTGGAATGTTATTTGATTGGACTAACTAATGATATTATAAAAATAGGAGATTGAGTTACGCCAAATTACACTACAATGAGATAAAAGTGCCGTGGAAGTCCTGGTATTAAGAGTCAGATTATATTTACCCAATTTACTAAAAATAGATTAAAAAAAGTACAGTTCATACACTAATGGTACATAAATACAAACCCATGAATTAAAAATTTTCCAAATCCAAAATACTAGTTGGAAAATTGGTCCCCCCCCCCTTCAATCATAATAAGGTAATGAAAGGGTACTTTTCTTTGAACCCATATTCCATACAACAATA
Source organism: Gossypium australe (assembly GCA_005393395.2). Taxonomy (NCBI): domain Eukaryota; kingdom Viridiplantae; phylum Streptophyta; class Magnoliopsida; order Malvales; family Malvaceae; genus Gossypium; species Gossypium australe. Next base: position 143,483,280 of record CM016619.1, on the reverse strand, counting down.
GTGATTTCTTGAGAGGCTTGAAATTCAAATGAAACATTAGAAAGTGTAGACAAGAAAAAGATGAGTGGATTACAGTTTAAGTTTGACCTAAACAGTTGAAAAAGTATATTTGTGATGCAACGTTCAACTCTATCTTCATAGAATAACCACTGTTGAAAAAAGAAAACAAAAATATTTTATTCTAAATTCCAAATCTGAAAAGAAAAACACTATGAAAAGCAAAGAAATTTGGGCATCAGCTGTTGACATTGAAAGAGGAAAAAAAAAGAAGGGACAATAATCAACATGCCAGATAACTTACTTTGACTTCCTATTTTATTCCTCTAATTTTTTAAATGAATATTAGATTATGAAACACTACCGATATGGATAAGTCGAGTGCGTTTTGCACTAGATAAGTTTAATTCGAACTTTATAATTTTGGGATTGTTTTGGTTTAGGGTCAATTTTAAAATTTGAGTTGTTTTGAACTTGAGACATTTACGTTTGAAGTTTGATTTTTTGAGTTATTTTAAGCTCGAAATAATATATAGATAATCTTAAACAATATCACATTTTTTAAGAAAAAAGCTACACGTTTTCTTCTTTCTTTTGTCCCACTGCACTCAACACAAAGAAGAAAATTCATATTTCATTGACTGCAAGCCAGAACAATATTTTAGGGGGCCGGATGAAATTTTAATTTTTTATAATTTATATTTTATAATTTATAAAGGACTAAATCAAATTTTTATAATTTTAAGGAGGCCAAAGTGTAATTTTACTTTTATTAATTTAAAAATTTTAAAAAATTTCAAAAGCCTAAATTGAAATTTTACATTTTAGGGGCCGGGGCATGCCAGCCCCTGGCTACGCCCTGACTGCAATACCTATTTGCCTTGAAATACAAGATAAACAAATCAAAATTCAGACCATTTTTCTGTATAATACATATTATATTAAAAAGGAAATTTTTTTTCTAGTAATTGAGTATAAGAACATCAACAAATACATTAAAAGAAAAAAAAATACCCACCACCATGCATGATTCAACTCCCACCACCACCAAATCCACCATAATCTCCTACTCTATATGCCCCCCTCCAATACCAAAAAAACAATGAATCCTATTTTGTCTTCTTTTTTTCCTTTTACTTTTTAGAAACAGCTAAACTTACCACCCACTAATCAATCTTCTTTTGTCTTGTTGTAGACAGAACCTATGGATCTAAATTGACTAATCTGAACAACCCTATAGATATTTCAGCCGTTGGATGGGATGATCTTATGATGATTCAAGAACTAGAGCCGATGGGACATCTGTTGTGATATTATGGCTATGATTGTGATCACCTTCGTATGTTACAATCAACATCCTTGGATCCTCGACAGCTCTTTCTACATGCTTCCTTGCAGGACAACCCCTGACACTGCTACATTTGTAATAGCCCCTGAAATTTTGAAAAACATAAGGGACTGAGTTAAAAAAGTGAACTCAATGAACCAACTCGGTAGTAAGGCAATAATTCAATGTTATAATACTAATAATATTGTATTTTAAATCTCTATTAATAAAATTTAATAAATTAATCCCTTAAAAGTTAAATAAAAGAATAAATTAATTATTTCTGTAAAAAAATTTATACTGAGCGCAAGTTTACTCTTTAATCTAAATACTAATTTCTCTATTTCTCTTGTAAAAAAAATTTCTAATTCAAAAGTCTCCATGCACTTCCCCGCAAAATGTCAAATTAACAATTAACTTTTTGCCAAATAGAATATGATTAATGTTTGTAGTTGAAAACCAAACTAAAAGGCATTCAATACATACATGAATTATTGTTTGAAAACTTTGGAACCCTTTAGTCAACTTCAAAAAAAATTGAAACTTTGGTGTAGAATTCACTCTATTAGAATCCATTCGAAATTTAATCGAAAAAACACACCTTGGATGAGGAGAACCTTTGATTGGTTTTTGGCCATATTTTCTCCAAGAATAATCATCGTGAGGAATATCAGCCATTTTGTTGCTAACAGCTGGGACTCTAATGACTCTTTTCACTTTTGATTTCCTACATGAACACATTCATAATCAAAATCAAATGAAACCATCAAAGATCACAATCAAAAAGTGAAGAACCAAGCACAAAGGACCAACCTCTTCTTGGAACAATGGCAACGAGCAGAGGATGATGATCCACACTTGAGATTAGCAACATCATCCATGGAATTACACTTCCTTTTTGAAGACAAAGGAGGTTTACCATGAGAAGAAGGGTTAGTGAATTGAAAACCAAGAGAGAAACACGGTTGGTGTTGTATGCTATCAGTATCCCCAGTCAATGAAGACATAACAGAACTCCCAGGCTCTAAAACACCAGCCTTTAAAACATGGCTACTTTTGGTTGGCAAAGGAGGTAACTTATAACTTGGGGTTGAACATAAAGGCTTAAAAGTAGATACTTCATCTTTGCTCACTTGAATCTGTTGTTGTTGTGGGAGATGATTAAGAGGAGCTCGTCTGAACCGAGCATGACCAGTTCTAGGTCGACCCAATAACGAAATAACTTTTTTAAAGGAACTTACAGTCTTATCTGTAACAGCTTGGATTTCCATTGCTGGTTCTGAACTTGAAGGGGAATTAAAACAAACATCTTGTGAGCAAAGCTGTTGACTTTTAGACATCAATCTTATCAGTTCTTCAAAACCTTGAATCCCAGCATTAGCAGCTTCTTTCAAAGCAGTTTCCTCCATTTTGACTGTAAAACTGTTGCCTCCACTGCCAACGCCGCCGTGACCCATCATCAATTCCACCGTCATCTCTGCTCATACGAAAACAAAGAACACCCAGCCGTTTTGAGAAACTCCCAAATAAAAGCAGAGTTTATTATATAGATGAAGCAGAACAAAGAGGGGGGAAATGAAATGAATTGAGATTTAATTACGAAGAAAAAGTGAAAGATTGATTATGATTTATGATGAAAGAGATTCGAGTTTTCGTCAAAGGGATGCCTTTCTCATTGGGTCACTGACAAGAGATAAGGTCAAAAGGTGGGGATTAGCCGTTTGAAATTGATGACTCTGTAAATTTGGGATTTTTTTCTAAAAAAAGATTTAATATTAATTTCTAATAAATAAATTCTGATTTCTTTTTAATTGTATTCTCAAGAATTGCATTTTATATCGAAAAAATAAATAAAGTAGTTCATGTAGGTTAAATAGGTGAGTAAAACAGTCTTATGTTAAAATAATAATACCGACTCAAAAAGAGAATAGGGGTTAAATTTTATAAATATGTAAAAGTTAATGGTTAAATATGTTATTATACCTTATATAAACACTGAATTTTAACGGACAAATTGTTATGCTAACTCATCTAGTGTGTGTATGATATAAGGAGTTTTGTAGTAATTTTACCTAGTTTGTATCGATTTTTTATTTCTTGATTTTTCTTGTTTAGTTATAATTTTAATTTGTTGCGTCATCTTTCCGTTAACTTAATCATTAATGTAGATATTAAATGCCAATTTAAATTTAACACGAAAGATATTTGAAAACATTTTAAAATCGAAGAAACGGTTACGTACAAATTTTGAATATATCGTGTTCAAAAATAAATAAATAATTTTCTTAAATTTTATTGATGTTAACTTTTTTAACAGGTTAGATCTAAGTATGGGTTGATTTTACACTTGCTTACAATTTAATTTTCGTGTTCTTTTAAGTATTCCAAATACAATACAATTATGAACTAATCACATAGTAAGGTCAAATTATTACAACACAAATAGATTAAGAACTAATACGATTCAGGCTAAAACCGACAAACTCGACTAAAACTTTAACATGAGACTCAAAAATTCGTGCAAATTATTCATTTAATAATTTACGTGTTTTAATTATATTTCACATCGTAATCAAAATAACATTTAATACTCAAATATAACTTTTGCACACAGTAAGTCTTCCTTTTTACCAATCATGCCAAAACTTCATTATATAATTTTCGTGTTTTAATTATATTCTACGTCACTTTCAAAATAACATTTAGTACTTAAATTTAACTTTTGCATGCGGTAGGTCTCGAATCTTCTTTTTTACCAATCATAACAAAACTTCATTTAATAATTTACGTTACGTGTTTTAGTTATATTCTACGTCACATTCAAAATAACATTTAATACCCAAATTTATGATTAAATTGACAAAAGAAAAGAAGAAAATTTTCATACTTTAATAACTCAATTATAATATTTTAAAATTTAAAAACAGGATTATAAAATTAAATCTTTTATTTAAATTTCATGTGATGGTCTGATGGTTAATGGTGTTTACCACCTTAGGTATAGCCTATGTTCGAATCGAACTAATCGTGTTTGTTATTCGAACTTTACACTATTATTATAATTCAAAAAAAATTAAACCTTTTATTTATTTATTTTAGGTTGGAGTTGGAGACAGTGATTAGAGTTTGACCTTTAAAAACAAAATTGATAAATAATAATAAATTTTAAAGTTATTAGTGGGACCCACAAATAAAAAGTGGGGCCCCGATCCACTTTTTCACCGGAAACTGGAAACGGCGGTCAAAGTGACAAAGTCTCGTCCCACAAGTCACATGGGATTCTCCTTTTTTTTTTCCTTCAAAAAAGTGGACCCCATAGCCGCTTTCATTTAATATAAACCGTTCGATTTATCGGAGCGAATTCAGTAATTAATTTTTTATATTCTGTAAATTTATTAAGAGGTAAATGTTGACTAAAAATTTTAAAATTATTTCATATCTAAATTAAAAATTAAATTCTCAACCACTAATTAAAATAAAAGAGATTTAAATCATCTTACTTAACTCCTGTAATTAAAATGAGCTGTTGGATTTAGGTGTCTTTGTTAATCATTTGGTATGATAGTATCCCGTTGAATTTTTCTGATATGACTAGGTTTAGACGCTATAGCCGCTTTAGCTTTTTGATGCTTACAGCTGGACGTTGAAATATAAAAACATTTTTTTATTCTTTAAATTCCACTTTTTTATTAATTCAATAAAAATAACACATTGAATATACTCTTTTTTTTTTTATAATGATACTTTATGATTTGATTAGGGTAAATATAATATTTGGACATTAAATTTGGCAATTAAGTTTATTTCGATACATATTCTTTTTTTCACTTTAGAATTTAAATTTGAACTTAATAATTAGAATCGTTTTGATATTTAATGATGTATTGATGTGACACTTTAAGATTGTACCACATTATGACTTGAAAATTAAAAAAATTATATGAAATTTTAGGTGATGATGTGATAGAATCTTAAAGTGTCATGTTTAATATTTTAATAATCGTGATGGTGATTGAATAGGTTACGCCACTAGTTTTTTATTTAACCAATTCAATTGGTTTGATTGTCAAACTAATAATAATTAAAAATTCGTAAAAATTAAACCAATTCAAATGTCTATTTTTATTTCGATTTTTTATTTTTACTAATTTCAAACAATTTTCAAATCAATTGATTCAAACCCTATTTAATATGAATGCTAAATGTTTCTATTATATAAATAAATATTTGGTAAATAGTGGGAAAACTAATAATTTCATTTTTTTAAAATTATTATTTAGTACTAATTATTCAACAATTATAATTAAAAAATGGAAAAAAAACCCATAAATTTAGAATTAATTGTTGTTTATAGGAAAGTAGTAGGCTCTTTTTTTTTAGGTCAAAATGTGACATTATAAAGGAAAAAGTAAAGCAAAACAATCATGATAGCTTGTTTCTAATTGTTCAAACCTTTTATCTTTTTCAACAATTAATTCAATTTATGATTTAAATTTATTTTTAGTTGTTGTACTTCGATAAAAATATGAGATTTAATCTTTGGATTTAAAAGTAAAACTTAAGTGATATTATTTTTTGATTTGAAAATTTCACTATAATCATTAAAATCGTAAGTATTTTTTTATTAAATTTGATCAATTTGACATGTTGATTATAATACTATTATTTCATGTGACATATGATTGATAGAAAATATACATGTTAAATCGACAAATTTTTATTAAAACTACCAAAATATATAATTATAGGATTAAAGGTATCTTTGGACTACAAAGTCACGATATCAATCCAACGTTATATGTGGGAGAGCGTTGGAGTGCATGCCATGCATCATTGTTTATTTATTCCATCAACCATGTCAGTTTTTAACGGTACAAATGGATGAAATTTTTACTAGAAATGACCAATTTTCTCTTTGATTTAACGTATAAAGACTAATTTGCTCATTTTTTAGTAGATGGAACAATTTTTTTTTGTTAAATTTAGTTCATTACAGTTGTATTCTTTTTGTTACATAGTTACTAAATGACTATTTTTTATTTCAAAATATCACACCAGTAAATTTAATAGAAAAATTCAGTCGGTAACTTTAACCGATAAATTTGTACAAAAACTACCAATAAAAATAATAATAGGATTAAAAATTGCAAACTATTTAAACTAATATAAACTAAATCGAACTAAAACCCATACATAATAATAATAATAGATGATAAACTCGACCACCCATTAATATAAATGTGTATAGTGAATATTAAGCATGGATACTTAAAACCCAAAGATTGACAATATTTTTTTTAATAAAGCAATAAATTTATTTATGAAACGAATTTCAAAAATCAAATGAAGGAAAAGTCTATTATTAATATAAAAGTTAAAAGTAAAAATATTTGCTTTTGATTACATTAACAAAGAAAATAGGCCCAATTTTGAGATTGTCAAAATGGCCCATTCATAAACAGAAGAAGCAGAATCCAAAACTGTCAATAAAATGAATAAATCAGCCAACGCCTAATAGTTTAGACAAAAGGCCACAATAAATCATTCTTTTAACCTTTTTTTTTTTCATCCTAAATTTGATTTGCAACTAAGCAAAATATTTAAAATTGGATTGATTCGGAGGAAAATGCTTTTCAATACACTCGAACTCATATCCTTTTGTACTGGCAACAATATCGGTACCAATCGAGTTAAAACTCAATCGCCCTTCAAGATTAATATTTGATGCTCTAATAATGTAGAATTCTATATACTATCAATGAATCAAATAATGCCATACATTCAGAATTAAGTTAAGGCACACCCAAATAGGAGTTGTAAATGAACTGAGCATGAACAAACCTTTGTTCACGTTCATTTGTTTATTTTTGAGCTTGTTCATGATCGGTTCATGTTCATTAATAATTTCAAAATTATGTTTATGTTCAATTATTTAAAATTATATAATTTAATATGTTCACAAACAATATTCATGAATAATAATAAACAAACAACAAATCAACTTTAAATAATTTGTTAAACAAATACATGAACGGAACACCAAAAGGTTGCATTAATATGCTTCATCAACATCGAATGTGGGCATAATTCACCTCAAAATAAAAAATTTCCATGAAAACCTTTTAATTTTTAGAAATTATAAGTTAATATAATGATAAAATTATACTTTATTTTAAAAAAAAATTATTCACTTCTGGTCCCTTTAAACAACTTTTTGGTCTTGCCCCTTATGTAAGTGGATATCGCAATGGATAGCTTGGGATAATAACAAAGGAGTAAGAGAATCCAAGTGAAGACTAAAGATGTATCCTCTACTTTTGGTATCTTATCGTCTTTTATCTACAATTTGTATACATGTATATATACTTTACCAACAAATTATACAAGTGGTATAAAATACTACAAAAGTACTACAACGTGATTGTTCAAATGGTTCACTTGTGAGTTGATTCTAGTTGTGTTTTTTAACACTGATGTGAACTGTGTGGACCCAATTAAGCTTAGCTAGAATCTAACATCACATGCAATAACCTGTGACCATGAGGACCTCTAACTTATATATTGATGGTATAACTGATTGGAAAAGATAATTTGAAGTTGAATATGGTAGATAGTTAGATATTTGCACTTTTAATTTGGTAGTTTGGATTGCTTAGCTATTTTTTTATGCAATACTTACAACTATTCATAATTATTTTTTAATCTTTAAATAGAAGGATAAAACGCGTTTAAACACACTCGAACCCATATCCTCTTACATTGACATCAATACCGATACTAACTTAACTAAGGCTCAATCGTCCAGATGATCATTAGGTATTTGGATGTTAAAGAATCAAAGACATTGGAGGGTTGTAAGTCGTAACAACAATAGTGTAATATTGGGTAATTTACATTTTGGGTCGCTAAATTTAATATCAATTTTTGTGTAAGTTGCAATGCTTTAATTTCACTAAATTATATTATTGAATTTTTGTTAACAACAAATTAAATCACTTGTGCTAACTTTATCAAATAATTTTAAGGATAAATATCAAAACTATACATGAATTTTGATTCAATATGCAATGTCACACGTGAATTTTGATTTGGTGTCATTTTATAAATGAAATTTTGATTTGATTCAATTTTTACAAATCACTAACAACATTATTGAGGCAACATCATTTTACGTTGATATATTGTATACATAAACAATTATATTAATCAAATATGAAAATAAATGTATATATTCGTTTCTTTAAATGTGTACAATTGAATCAAAATCAAAGTTTCATATATACATATGAACCATAATTCAAGTTTCATGTGTATAATTGCACCAAATCAAAGTTAATGTATCAAATTACACATTGGACCAAATGTCATGTATAAATTTGATATTTATCCCAATAATTTTAGTGTAAAAGTTACCTTAACATCATGGGGAAGACATAAAATTTTTTGGGGTGAAATTAAATTATATATTTTTATAGAATTTAAAATGCAATTTCACCATAGTATAGGCATATATCTTTATAGTTTTCAGAAAGATTAAATAAAAAATTTATCATTTAAAGGAGAAACTATAATTTTACCTTATGTTAACTTAAAATTTCATAAAGTTTAAAGGAGCTAAAGTTAATTTTCCAATTTTGAGGGGCTAAGACCCCTGCCTACCTCCTGCCTTCACCTGCTTAACATGCATACATGACTTATTTTTTAAACGAAACGCCCTAAGGCCTTCCTTTCACGACACTATTCCTTTTCTTCCTTTTTTCACATAAAAAGGTTATGGTCAAATTTCATCTTTAATCTCTTTACTTTTTTTGAGATTATATAAGAATGATTAAATTTCAATTTTGATCTCTATATTTCACTCAAATTTGAAATTAAATTTCTATATTTTACTTGTAACATAATTTGTCACCTCGATTCTTATAATGTCATTAGTTAATCTAAATATTTTATTCTGATTAAAATACTTATGTGAATTTTTAAGGATTGTTAACATCGTTAAAATTCTTTACTACATTCAGGTCTATTACGGTGTCATTTTTTTTTTGTTATAGGGATACCAAGTAAGTATTTTTTTTAATTTCAAAATGTCACGGTAGCAAGTTTAACAAAAAAAACTATAACAGTGTTAACAAATAGACTTATATTTTTAAATTTAAAAAATAAAGAGACTAAATTTCTAAAAATAAAAATATAAAAATTAAATTCCAAATATACGAAAAATTCACAAACTTTAAAAATATTAAATCCTTAAAATTTTTACTCTATAATTTAATTAAAAAATAAATAATTAACCCAACCAAAGAATGAATTAAACCACACTAATTTCAATAATAACTCCCGTATCAATGGAGGCTATCACAGAACATCTTATCCATATATTTATTGGTCTTGCTGTTCTCTCTTTGTCACAGTTCCTTTATCACTTTATCTTCATCTTTTCTTCTTTTTTTTTTCAACTTTATCTTTTATCTTTCAACATCATTTAGATTGTTTTTTTGAACTATATAGGATTTGGTTATACGTGTTCTTTTTAACACAATAGCTAAAACTATTCATAACTCCTCATCAACACATAAATAGAAAGATAATGCAGTTTAGCGCACTGGAACTCATGTCCTACTACATTGACAACAATACCCATAACAATCAAACTAAAACTCAACCGACAACTTATTATCTAGATTTTAGATGTTGAATATTAAGATAAAATAACAATTCCCATTTATTTATTTTCCATTTTTATTTCTTCTCCGGCTACTATTTTATTGGATTTACCATTACCATGTTCACATTCAAGTTTGGTATGTTTTTTTGTTAAATTCTACTATTAGTCCCTGTACTTTACGAAAAGTTGTGATTTGATCTTTGTACTTTTCGAATTAATCAATTTTAATTTCTGCATTTTTTTGAATTTTGAAATTTAATCCTACCTCAAACCATAGCAGTTAAATTCGTTTGGTTAAATCCAATTATTAGTCATGTACTATGCGTACAATTGTATATATGGTCAATATTCTCCATTCTAAATTCCTATATTATCTTTTCAAATTTTGAAAATTTAATATTTATACAAATGACTGTCGTCAATCTATTAACTAGATTTTTAATGAGTAATATGTGAAAATAACAAGGTGACATGATATTACACATATAATAATATGTTAAGCGTATCAGATTTTGGAAAAAAAAAGAATTTAACTTAATAAACTTAATAGTTTTCATGAGGATTGGAATTTTAAAATTTAAAAAGTATAGGGACTAAAAATAACTAAATTACAGTTTAATAATTAAATCCTTAACTTTTATGCAGTATATGGACTAATAGCTTAATTCAACCTATTTTCTTTTCTCTTTATAAACTCATACATCACTACACTTTCTTCCACCCCACACATTCAACATCCTCTATATGGATTCACAACCATCAACAATGGCGGTTCTCTTGCTGATGATGTTCACTTTATCATCAGCTTTCGACATGTCAATCGTATCCTACGACAAATCCCATCCCGACCGGTCGATGTCTAGTTGGAGAACCTTCGACGAGGTTATGGCAATGTATGAGGACTGGCTTGTAAAACATGGCAAAGTTTACAATGGTTTAGGAGAGAAAGAGAAAAGGTTCGAGATTTTTAAAGATAATCTCAGGTTCATCGATGAACATAACTCGGAGGAGACACATAGTTTCAAGCTTGGGTTGAACCAGTTCGCCGACTTGACCAACGAGGAGTACCGTTTAACTTACTTCGGTGTTAAGAAACCTAATAAGAAGGTTTCCAAGAGGAGTGATCGTTACGTGCAGCTCCTTGGCGAGGCGGCCTTGCCGGATTCTGTTGATTGGAGGACAAAAGGTGCTGTGGCTCCGGTTAAAGATCAAGGTTCTTGTGGTAAGTTGCATGGATCATCATTGTTTTTCGGTTTTAAATTTGTTGATGTTTTTATTTTGGACATCAAAACTATATATATATAAAAAGGGTATTGTGGCTATTTTTATTTTAATCACCCGTCTTGGGGTTAAAAAATATTATTGTACATTCATTTTAGTTACTCAATTTTAGTGAGTTTTCATTTTAATCACTCATTTTTTTTAGAATTAATTTTATTAAAAAATCTGAGTTTTATGAAAAATTGAGTTATTTAGTTGTGGAGATAAAATTTAAGTTTTTCCTTGTAACTCAATTCCTTATAAAAAAAATTAAAATTTTTCTATAAAAAAAACTAAAATTAATTCTAAAAAATAGAAAACAATAAAGGAAATTGAAAAGATAAAATAGGGTTTTCTGTAATAAAAAAAACACTCAAATAATTTCTAAAACCTCATATTTTTTTTATAAAAAACTAAAATTAATTCTAAAAAAAGAAATAAAAAAAGATAAAATGAGTGACCATAATAAAATTTTATTAAAATTAGATAACTAAAATAAGTATACAATAATATTGCTTTACCCCAAATTAGCGACAAGTAACCAAAATGAAAACGGTTTGTAATGACAATGTTTTTTTTTACAATTTTTTTTATTTTCAATTATTAAAATGAAAATTTATGAATTTTAGGTCACCAACTGCATAATTTATCTTAAATGTTTTATAAGATGATTTTAATTGACCATTCAACGTTGACTTCAGGGAGTTGCTGGGCTTTTTCAACTATTGCTGCAGTGGAAGGGATAAACAAAATCATTACAGGCGACCTCATAGTTCTCTCAGAGCAAGAATTAGTGGATTGTGATACATCCTACAATGAAGGATGCAATGGCGGCCTTATGGATTATGCCTTTGAATTCATCATAAAAAATGGTGGCATTGACACTGAAGAAGATTACCCTTATACCAATCATAATGGCAGATGTGACCCCTATAGGGTAAGTGTTCGAATGCATTAGTAATTACCTACAAAATTATTATTTGATTATTAGATTTTATTTTATTTTTATTAGTAGTCAATTAATATGATAGCTTTTAAACATTTAATATTTACACATTATGTAATTTTTTTTACAGTTTTTTTTTTGACATTGAGAGGTTAATTATTTTTTTAAAAAAAAAAACAAGATGAAAACTATTATTTTGAGTTTTTGAGTGTTTCAGTTTTTTGTATATTTTTAATTAAATTTAGTTGATAAATTTGATTTTTAATTTTTTAGGCGAAAGGATCACAAAGAAAAGCAAAACTGTAAAAAAGATCAAATTACAAAATATGTAAATGTTGAGGATTAGATTTTTTAGAATTAAGAGTAAACTGACACAATGTATAAATGTTAAGGGTTAAAGTTGCTATTATACCACTTTTAAAATTTCCCACCGTTAACTCGCTACTTATGATTATGGTGTTTTGTGATTTGCAGAAGAATGCCAAGGTTGTTTCAATTGAAGCTTATGAAAATGTTCTGGAAAATGACGAGGGTGCATTGAAAAAGGCAGTATCTAATCAACCGGTTAGCGTTGCCATCGAAGCCGGAGGCAGGGCTTTCCAGTTATATCAATCTGTAAGAATTGTCTATGGATTAAATGCTTGTTTATAATTGACAATGAAACAACAAAGTAACGTGTGTTTTTGTCCATTGTTGTATTTTAGGGTATATTTGATGGTCAATGTGGCACACAATTAGACCATGGTGTGACTATTGTTGGATATGGTACTGAAAATGGTAAAGACTATTGGATTGTAAGGAATTCATGGGGTGATAATTGGGGAGAGGCAGGCTATGTCCGGATGGAACGAAACGTGGTCGATACCAAGACCGGCAAATGCGGAATTGCAATGGAAGCCTCTTATCCTATCAAAACGGGACGAAATCCACCTAATCCCGGTCCTTCTCCGCCGCCTCCCGTAAAGCCTCCTACGGTTTGTGATAATTATTATAGTTGTCCCGAGAGCAATACTTGTTGTTGCGTCTACGAGCAGTATGGCTACTGCCTCGCGTGGGGATGTTGCTCGATTGAGGCTGCTACTTGTTGCGAAGACAACTATAGTTGCTGTCCACATGACTACCCTGTTTGCAACATAAATGAAGGAACTTGCTTGATGGTAGTGACATTTTCGGTTTCGTTTTCTTGAAAAATTGTTATTGTTTGCATATACATTGTCTTATTTCGAATTCGTTTTCGCAGAGCAAGGACAATCCGTTGGGAGTGAAGGCGATAAAGCGGACTCCGGCTAAACCGTTCCGGGGAGATGGAAGTGTCCGGCTAAACCGTTCCGGGGAGATGGAAGTGTAGTCGGAAAAAGCAGTGCTTAAATTGAAAACCGACATGTATGATGGTAGAGCATCTGTGAACAAACAGGTTGCTGTTAATTTCTATTGTCCTCTGTATTTCATTTCATTATTTATTAATGGCTTCTAAGAATTTGACTATTTGTCAACATGTAATGTTGTTTATATTTTCTTCGTATTAATTATTAAATTTCGGTAGTATTTTAAACGAGTCTAATTTTTATTCTAAATGAAACAAAAAAAGTGTAAATTTTACAATTAACCACTTAATTATTAGTACGTTTTTGGTTTGGTCAATCAAGTAAGAAAATTTTCAATTTAGTCACTTTTTGATCACTTGTTAAATTGTTAATGGAAATGAAGATGCGGCTTTTTTTAATTGGTATAATAATATATTCAGTCCTCAATACTCATTCGTTCTATCTTTTTGGTCCTAATATTAAATAATTCAACAAATTTAACCTTCCATATTTACAAATTCTATCAATTTAATCCTTAAATATTTTCACCAATCAAATTTTATTTTATTTCTTCGAGAACTTCAATGAGGCATTTGCTTATAACATTTAAATTAAATGCAACAGAAATAAAAACATGCATCCATAAAAGCTTGTTTGCCAAAATTTTCTATTTCAAGCTCTTTCGTTGCCCAATGAAGCCAATTTGATTTTTGAAACAATCCATTTGAACCAGGTATTTCCCACGAACATCACTCAAGTCAAAGCACAAACAAAACCAAAATCGACAAACAAAACTGAGTCAGCACGTTGACAATGTGGCCTTTGACTCTCCCCCCCCCCCCCCTTAATAAGCTCAACGTCAACTTTAATGGAAGTTTATTAAGCAACGAACCCCCTTTTAATCTGTGGTTAGATCCAAAGTCTTTGAAATTTTAGCCATTGACTTTACCTATTTCTCCACATGAAACTGGATTTGATTATAGCCTTAAATGACTTTATATGTGAACACAGCATGAAGGGAACCAAATACGACGAAATTCCAAGAATGTCAGTTAAATTTTAAACCCATAATTCTCTAACTAAAAACATATAAAATAGATAGGTTTAATTGAGATTTTAGCTCAAAATTTGGGATTTAATTATTATAATTTAATTTCTTATAATTTGGCTTGTATATTGTTATAATGTTTGTCGAAACCATCCTTTTGAAAAAGGCGGGAATCGAACTTGGGTTTTGAAAATAAAAAGGGAGTCGCCACCGATCTTTTATTAGGTGCGATCGGGCCACCTATAAATATTTTGGTCCGCGAGTTTCGAGAAAATGGGCTCGGGAGTCGGTTACGTGCGAGGAAGGATTAGCACCCTCGTCACGCCCAAAATTGGTACCAAATTGATCAATTAATGTCCTTATGTCGAAAGTTGAAAGTCGTGTAAATAGATTTTAAAGATATATAAACCTTATCTCGAAATAACGGAATGTCACATCCAGTAAGTTAGGACACAACATATCGAATTCTCGAGAATAAGTTTTTATTTCTATTCAAAAATTTTATTTTAAAAGATATTTCGTTACTTAAGCTAAACAAGAAAAATCGAAACTTAGTAAATTAAGGCACGACTTTCTCGAATTCCTAAACACGAAATATTACCTTTATGAGAGAAATCGTTTTTTGTATTGGATAAAATGGAGCACGAATTTGTAACAAAATACATGAGGTACAATGAAATGGAAATAAGAGTATATGTGGAGTGACGTAAATATAAAAATATGAATGAAAGTTAAATAAGTAATAATATATACATTTATACATCATATAATAAGAGTAATAAAATAATATCAATAATATCAATAATAATATGGTAATAATAAATACAATAATAATGATACATATGTACAAGCAATAGTATTATATCGGTATTATAGGAAGAATAATAATATAGAGGTATAATAATAAAATAGTAGTATGGTAATAATAATAATAATAAGTATATACATGCAACTAATAATAGTAATAATAATAATAATGATAATAATAATAGTAATAATAATAATGCTATAAGACAAAATATGTACAAGATAAATAATATAACTATAGTAACAGTACTAAAATAATAATAATAATAGTAAATGTAATAATGATAATAATAAGGGTTAGAAATATATATGATATACTAATATAAATATAATAGTAATAAAAACATAAGTATAATAATAAATATGTACAATACAACGATAATATAAATATAATAAAAAGACTAAAAATAACTAAAAAGGGATCAGATTGCATTTGAAACGAAAATTTGGGGGTTAATTCGAAATAAGATAAAAGGGGAGGACCAGATTGAAATGCGCGAAGAGGGGAATGACCTCGCACGCAAATGACCCTTCTAGCTGAAACGCATAACAGCTAGGGGGATCAAATTGCGAATCGGACTAAATGTTCGGGCCAAATTTTAACAAATTTAAAAATCTGATTTAAAACTATAAAAATGCGGAAGGGCTAAAAGTGCAATTAGCCCTTCCGCTCGAAAACGCGCGGATCCTACCACGGGTTGGGTCGAATTCGGGTCGGCCTCCCCAAAACGACGTCGTTTTGACGTCTGGGGAGGCCCTTCGAAACGGCGCCGTTTTATTGCCTTATAAAAGGCCCAAACATTCCCCAAAAATTCATTTCCATCTGCCTTTAAAAAAAAAAATTTAACAACTCTCTCTTCTTTCCTTAGCAGGTTCAGACGAGAGGGGAGGGGGGTTGATGATTTCCGGCAGTCAGACCGCTGCCCTCCGCCGCCGTCGCCGGCCACCGCGCGCGGTGGCCGGAATTCGCAGAAAGGTCTATTTTTCTTCCTCCCTTTTATTTTTTTTGTAACCTTTTTTATATATATGTATTCTTGCGAAGTAAAAGATTCGAAAAAGAGAAAAGAATACCTTCGAAACTTTGAGTTTTGTTTTTTTGTATTGATCTTGGCTATTATTCTTCGATTGAGAGAAAAGCGAAAGAATAAGAAAAGGTTTAACTTTTTGCCTCTGGATCTTTGCAACTGTTTGGGTTTGAAAGGTTTTTTTTTTTTTATCTTTTTGATTCCGAAAAAGAAAAAAAAGCCCTCTCCTACATGGTTTCCATTCGGTTTTTATAACCGGATCTAAGGAACTAATTGAAAGTAAAATATACAATAGTTTTTTGTTTTTTTGTTCGTGGTTGCTTGTTGTTTTGTCTCCTTTTCTGCAGGTTATGGGGCACCCGTGGTAGTGGAGAAGGCGCGACCGGCACTTGTGGTGGTGACAGGCAACGGGAAGTGGAGCGCTCATGGTGACAGGGGCGACGCGCGTGGAAGTTGGAGCACGCGAGGGTGGAGGCTGGCACATGGGGGCTTGCGGCGCTGGATTGTTTTTAGGGTTTCAAAACCCTAAATGTTCTTGAAACGTTTTGGGCCCGTTTGTAAACTGGGCCAAACGGGGTTAAATTTTGGGCTTTGCGGGTTTAGGTTTGTAAAATGGGTCAAATGTAAATGTTTTGGGTTTGATTTGGGCTGGATGGTGTAAATGGACATTGGACATTTTAATGTTATTTTGGGTTTTTTAATTTGGTTTTATTTTTGGCTAAATGGGCCTGGGTATGGGCTGTTAATAAAATGACTGTCTCTGTTATTTCATTTTTGACTTTATTTGGGCCTTTAACATGTATTGGGCCCGGGCAGAAATTGGGTATTACAATGTTATCAATAGATCTAAATTGATAACATCGTTAATTGTTGTTGTCAAAGTGATAATTTTTTTTTGTTTGTTTTTTAGTCATACAATCAAAGTCGCATAAAAATATAATTAACTATGTTTACAATCGATAATGAATTTTTGTCATCTGAATGCTCAAGTTTTTTTTTTTTTTTTTAAATTCACATCATCACTTTAATCACACTAACAATGTTATCAATTTACATCTATTAATATTATTACAAATGTGTTAAAAGTGTTCTTGAGAATAAAATGAGTCGAAGGTTGGTTTTGGTTTCGTGAAATCTTTAATCCTACAAGATAAATAAATAATTATGGGGCTACCAAAGATTGAGATTCGGGACGTTTTCCGATGCTTAAATCAGGGAGGGAAAGGTAATGAAAGCTAGAGTGAATGTTTTTGTAGAATAATGATAGACAAAACCGTTCCTTCCATGTAATTGGCTAAAGCTAGTACCTTTGATCCAATAGGACTATGACTCGCGTCCTTTGTTGATCTTGCCGTCTGGCGTTTGGCAAGTACCGATTTATCTAAAGTATATTCTCTTGAACCAGTATAACAAAATGCATAAAACTAAATTACCTCAAATTAAACAAATTTCCAACTTTACTAAATTTCAAGATAGTAGAGGGACTTAAAATCATAACTAGACCAAATAAATATAAAAATAAAATTCTATTGATATTTAGGTGAGCAAGTTTCAATGAAATTTCCATTGACAATATACTCTATATAGTAGAACATTTCAGTCACATATGGCAATTCAAACAGGTTGATGTGTTGGAGATTAAGCAAGTTGATGGGTTTTCTCTCATAAACAATTCAAAACCACCCCATGATTGATACAGCTAAGAAGATGACTAAAACAGGCTCTGTCAACCCTATATTCCCTCCATTCCTATAAATACTACTTGCAGCAGCTTCTATATTGTCATACTAAGAACAGCATTTTTTTCATCAAGCTATAAAGTTGTTCTATACTTGCATTCATGTCGATCCAAGGCCTTCCGTTCGAGGTTACAGGTACGACATATCTATATACATTGTATGTATAGAGATATATGATTGACCTAATTCCTAGTTGCCATTGCTATATATGTTTTGTTCATATCTATCCATTTTTGCAGTTGTTGGATGCTATAACTTGGAGGACAAGGAATGGATATCAAAACAAGATCCTTATGTTTGTGTTGAATATGGAAGTGCTAAGTATAGGACTAGAACCTGCACTGGTATCTTTCTTTTCTCTATTTACGAAACTGATTTTGAAATTTATGTTCGGATTTCATTTTTTAAACTAATTTTTTTTTTAGTTTAGATGGAGGGAAGAGTCCTACTTTTCAAGAGAAATTCGTATTTACGCTTATCGAAGGCCTCAAGGAACTGAATGTGGTTGTTTGGAACAGCAACACTATCGTCGCCGATGATCATATCGGAACTGGAAGGTAAATGATCTAAATCTACAATCCCCAAGAAAAAAAACATTACCTTAATGTTCAAGGAACTGAGTTTTTCTTGCTTGTGTTGCAGGGTTCAACTCCATAAAGTCCTTTCCCAAGGTTTTGATGATTGTACTTGGCCACTTCAAAGCAAATATGGCAGGTTAGCTAAATAGGAAAACTTGTATAATTCTTTTTTTTAATATAATCACATGTGTATTTATCTGTTTTACGATTTAAACCTAATCTACGATAAATTTATTTCAAAACAGGCATGCAGGGGAAGTGAGGCTCATATTACACTACTCCAATGCCAAAGCCCCAGTAAGTTAATTACCTACTTACCAAGTTCCACATATCTGTAAAATTCCATCACTCCTGAATGTAGAATACATACATATATATTATATATATTATGTTATATGGGTTAATTGTATGATAAGGATTTTAAATTGGTCCCAAACTCCACATCGTTTTAGTTGAGTCCTTGATATACGACTGTCATATCAATTAAGTCTTTTCTACTACTATAGGCGTTAGATATTAGCTTTGACATAATATGAAGTATATTTAAAATATGTGGATTAAATTTTAAACAGGTGTGAACCTATAATATAGACAAATTGGATCTAACATGTTAAAAGGAAAAAAAATTTACTCTCATAAATTTTAACAACACTATTTGTTTTTTTATTTCTAATACGTTAGATTACGTTGTCCATGCAACGTGTTTAAAATTTGATCAACGCGTTTTAAATATGTTCTAGACGTCCAAGTTTACTGCTATGTTGAAAGAAAGATCTAATTGATATTATAATGATACTATAAGGACTCAATAGAATGTTTTGAAAATTAGGTATCAATTTAGAATATAGATCATAGTTTAGAACATCTTGTGCAATTGACCTTATATATATATATATATATATATATATAAATACATGCATAGCTGACCAAGTAACCATGGTATTCAAATGTAGCAACCACAAAAATCAAAATGCAAGACAAAATCAATTGAAGAATATGCACCATCTGCACCTTTCAGCCAGGTCTCACCATATGGTTACCCACCAGCACCATCAGCAGCTCCTTACCCAACAATGTCATATGCAGCTCCATCTCATTACAAGTCATGTCCTACAGCAACTCCTGCTGCCGTAGGTTACCCTCACCAGGCCCCTCTTGCACCTTATCCACCACAAACATACCCACCACCACCCCCACAGGCCTCAACTTATTATCCACCAGGTACATTCTTATTGCTGCATTTACACACACACACACACACACATATATATATATTCCATGTTTATCAATTGCTTGATCTGAACTTTTCTGATTGTCGGTGCAGCTCCGACCGGAATCTATCCTCCACCACCCTATTGAGCTATTTCAAGCACATAAAATTACTACATCAATAGAAGGTGCAACAATTCATTGTCTGAGCCATCAATAGAAGAAATTTTCATTGCATTGGATTTGTGATCTGTATTTCAAACAACATTATGTCTTTTTTTCTTGATGAATTGGTTTCTTGTAATCTACTCTTCTCTACGATTTCTATATAATAATAAATAAAAAAAAGTGGTTCTCTCAAGTTGGTATTTGTAGCATTTTGACCAAGTATCAATAATGGTGACCGACTAGTGGGAGATTAATGGTGAGCAAATAATTTATCTTATTATATATATGCAAGTTATGAATCAAAAACTTATTTAACTAAATAAAATATTATTATATTTAAATTAAATAAAATATTTAATTAATTAAAGTCAGATAAATATTGAATACACTTTATATTCATGTTGAATTACATTTTGGTTGTAATTTAAACTATTCAAATTTATATATAAGTAATATTTTGTTATTTTAAATTATTTTTTACTTGAAATAATTTTATTATTATATTAAAATTAATATAGAAAATTCAATAGATATAATTGGATAAAATATTAAATTGCATTTTATATTCAATTTGAAATACACTTTTGTTGTAATTTAATTTGTTTAAATTTATAAATAAGTAATATTTTATCTATACTATTATTTAAGCTATTGACTGTAGAGGTGGGCAAAATCCGATTCAATTTGAAAAAGTCGATAAAAAATTTAAATTTTGGATTAAATAGTTTGAGTTATTTGAGTTAATCAAGTTATTTGGATCAACTCGAATAAAAAATTAAGTTTTTCAGTTTAACTCGAATATGAATTACACAATTGGAGTTATCTGAAATCCGAATAAACAAAGACAAAACTACGTCGCTTTGATAAATGTTTACTTTTTTAAAAGTTAAAATTCAAAATAATTAAGTTAAAACGCAAAACTATATAGTTTTGGTAAATGTTTACCCATTAAGTTAAAAGGCAAATTCATTATATTGTCCATGTAGTTAAATAATCTTGTACTTCGTCTACTAGTTAAATAATCGGTCCATCTAAATGCAACATTAAGTATAAATAATTGGATTAGTTAACTCGACTTGATTTGACTCAAAATTTTTTGACTTGATTCGATTCGATTTGAAAAAAATTCAAATTGAGTTCGGTTGCTAAAATAGGATCTGTCAACTCGACTAACTCGAAAATTTTTGACTCGATTCGACTCGACTCAATCAAATACTCACCCCTAATTGACTGATGGTGTCACGAGTCAATTAGACTCCAACTCGATTAGGAAAATTATGAAAATGTCATTCCGTAAAATAAATTATATTATTTGAGGGTATTTTAGTTTTTTAATTTTTAACAAAACCCAATAAAAACTTTATTTTAATATAATATTTACATTTTAATTTTATTATGCAAATTTTATCACCTCCATTAATTGTATATTTATACTATTATTTAAGCCTCTTACTGAGTTGGTGTCACAAGTTAACCAGACACCAACTCGATTAGGAAAATTATAGAAATGTATTTCTATAATTAATAATGTTGTTGATCAAGTTGGTGTCACATGTCGACTTGACGCTAACTCAAGATTGATGATAGCACCATGATTGTAATGGCCTGAATTTTCAGTGGTGTCGGAACGGTTATTCGAGGTCACTAAATCCGACAAGTGAGTAGAAAATATTATTAATTTAGTGAGTATAAGTTAAATGTGAAGTTAGAAAATTTTTTGAAACAGTGAATAGTGTACTAGAAATAAATATTAAAATAATTAGAACCAAAACCGAGGTATCGAGACCTCGAAGATTTTTAATTGAGCCATAAATATTTTTATAAATATTTATGGAGTGTTAATAAGTTAGTATTAAAGTTTCGCAAGAAATTTTAAAGTTCTGATAGTTAATTGAACAAAAAGGACTAAATTGTAACAAATGTAAAATTATGGGAAATAATTAAATAGCTTAAATGATAAAAGAAAGAGGGCTTAAAAGGAAAGGTCTATTTTGGGCTGGACGGCAAAGGCATGAAATCACCAAGAAAATAAGGAGAATTAAGGGAAAAATTGGAATATTGCAAAATTTACTTAATAAAGCTAGGATTAAAGTGGAATTATCTAGATTTCTCTTTATTTTTCTACATTCTCATTAGCAAAAACACCATAGAAGGGTTTCCTTAAGCTGGCTTTTCATATTTTTACTGCAAGTAAGTTCAATTCTTGATTATTTCTTGAAATTTTTGTGTTTTTGTGACTTTTACAACTAGGTCCACTTGTTGAATTCATTAGTTTTTGATTCTATGAAAGAAATTGAAAGTTTCTATGAATATATGCTGGAAGTATATGATGATTTTGCATGGAATTAGGGCCTTAAATTGTTCATATGCCGATTTTATTGAAAGAATTGAATAGAAAGTGAATGTTTGGGACCTAATTGTAAAAGAGTTTGAAGTTAGGGCTTTATGTGGAAATTCTGAATTTCAATAGTTGTAAAATAACTTATAATGTCTAGGTAAAGTATTAATTTGAGAATTGAGGGGTTAATTGAGCAAGGACTGAATTGTATGAACTGTGAAATTTGGGGCAAAATGGAAATCAACATTTTGCACTAAAACAGTTTTGGATAGCAGTAGTAGTCTAACACTGAAAAAAATCACAAAAAATTATGGGAATCGAATTAGAGGATGAATAAAATATGAAATTAAAGCTTATTGAGTCTAGTTTATCGTAGAAGAAACGGTGTAAGCAATGGAATTTTTAAATCATGAGATATAATAAATTTTGTGAGACAAGGTCAAAATGATTTCAGGTTCTCCTGTTCTGACTTTGGAAAATCATCAAAAATTGGAGAAAAATTATTAGGGGCTTAAATTTATATGTTTAAAATCCTGAATAAGTCCATTTTCAAGAGAAACAAACAGAACATTCATATCCCGTACGAGGAGATAATTAATTTTTAGTGAAGAAGGGTCGAAACTATCAGACAGCAGAACAGGTGTGACTTTAAAGAATAAACTGTACTTATTGGCTAAACCAAAAATTCTGAAAATTTTATGGTAAGAAGATATGTGAGTCTAGTTTCAAAGAAAATTAGCGGATCCTAATTTGGAGTTCTGTAGCTCAAGATAAAAATAATTTAGTGACTATGACACGGATAGACAACATTGAATATGCATAAGTAAATAGTGAAATTATAGATAATGTTACTTATAAGCAGGTTATAAACATTAAGGATGTGAAATTGAGTGAAGGTGAATTCAATATTGATAAGTGAATGATTTTACAATGATAGATCGAGAACCCAAAGCAAGTCGAGGAAAAGAAAAGTAGCTGATTAGTCCCTAAACTTTCACAAATCCTGCAAATCAACCCAGGTAAGTTCATATGGCTGAAATTTAATGATTAAATGTTAATTTCATGAATTATATAATGTATGATGAGACATATTTGTTGATGAATTGAGAATAAAGTAACAATGCAAAAACCGAATAAATGATCAAATTGAGTGGAACGTCGAATTTGAGTACTTCTGATCAATGACAAATGATAAGTAGTAGCTTCAGGTACACTTATCTGATCAGTGACAAGTGACAATTGATAAGTGGTAACTTTAGATACACTTATCTGATCAGTGACAAGTGTCAAGTGATAAGTGGTAGCTTTAGCTACACTTATCTAATCAGTGACAAGTGACAAGTGATAAATGTGATATGTGTAAGCCCGTGGTAAGGCTGTGGCTTCGGAAAGTGATAAGTGGGTTTAGTTGTAACAGCCCAAATTTGGGTCTAGTCGGAACAGTAGTTTTGAGACCACAAATTCGACGAGGAAAATTCTATTTTTATTATATTTTTATGGTCTACAATTTTACAGAAAGATTTCGTAAAAATTTCGTTCAAAAATTTCGACGTTTGGGCACTAAATTTAGTCAAAAGGATTAAATTGTAAAAAGTGCAAAAGTTGAGTTCTATATGTTAGAGGTGTCTAATTGTTATGTGTTTTAAAATTTGAGGTCTTTAAAAGGAAATTAGACCATTGGATAACTTGATGGACAAAAATGGGCATGAATAGGACACAATTGAAAGAAAAGCCTTAAGGGTATTTTAGTCATTTAGTGTTTTAAATGAATAAAAAGACAAAATACAAGAAAAAAAATCTGCTCATCTTCTTCAAGTTGCTGCCGAAAATTTCTAGACTCCATGGCTAAGGGTTTCAAGCTTTTCAAGCTTCATAGTAAGTGTTTTTGAGCCCCGTTTTTAATGTTTATCGTATTTTTGAAATCTCGTAACTTAGTTTAGCTATTTCTACCATTATTTTGAGCTAGAGTTTGATTTTAAAAATTGACCCATGTTGAATAATTGTGTATTTTGATGAATGATGGTAGATTATGTATGTCTATGATTAGAGAAATGAGTTTTATTAGATGATTTTCGATGACATCGTCTAAAAGGGGTTGAATTCTAAAAGTTATAAATTAGTCATAAGTGTATGAATTAGTGAGAATTTGAAGTTGCTATAGAAGGGAAAAATGTTCAGCATGTCATAAAACATAAGAAAATTGAATAAAAATTATTTTACAAGCTTAGGGGTAAAAGTGTAATTTTTGAAAAGCTAGGGGCAAAATTGTAAATTTTCCAAATTTTGATATGTGAATTGAATTGACTAGTGTGTTGATAAAATGTGTTAAATGAGTGTTATTTGAAATGTTAGATCAAGAAAACATGAAATTTGGATAAAGATCGGGGAAGAAAGAAGTTGTGAGCTAAGTCGGGAAATTAGTCGTTTCGGCATTTGAGGTAAGTTGGTCTGATATTAATAATGCAATAATATTATAATTTATATTTAAAAAACTGAATTGTTGTATTTATTGAATTATGTTGAATTAAATGACTAATGTGCCAAGTTTTTAAATTGATTTTAAAATATGTCTATGGTACATGGAAGTGTATTAAAATATTGTACTTAAATGTGAATTCTATGATTATGAATATTATGAGAAAATTGTGAATTAGTGTTATCATGAGACAAATGACTAAGTGAATGTCGCCTAAGTGTTAACAAGTGTGAAAAATCTCGATTGAACCTTAGGAAACTTAAGTGATAAGTGATCAGTGGTAGCTTCGGCTACATTACAGTGGTAGCTTCGGCTACAATACAGTGGTAGCTTCGGCTACTTTACAGTGATAGCTTCGGCTATATTACAGTGTGGCACTTGGTCCTTTATTTAGTGTATCCTTTAGTATTCCATAGGGTTCAACGGGTATTTAATTGATATAATGAAAAGTGATTGAATGTGAAAAAGGATTTAATCATGTGATAATAATGTGCAAGTGAACATCGTGATTGATGCATTTATATGTGTAAGTATGAATATGAAATCGTTTGTATAAGTGAAGTGCAGGTATGAAATTAAGTAGGAAATCATATGAACAAATAACACAGGTACGTGTATGAAATTGCTATTGTATGATTTATATGTTGAATAAAGTGTTTGGGTTATGATGCATCAATTGTAAGGATGCAAATGAGTGAGATGTGCCTATGATCAAGTGATAGTTATATGCTAAGCTATACTATGTTTTTGTGCATATGTGTAAAAATGAAAGTGAATACATGAAAATCATGAAAAAAATGAAATTAGCATCAAGACAATATTGGACAGCTGCAGTTGTGTATTTTTTTGAAAAATCACCAAATATGGTAGGAATTGAATTAATAATTGAATGAGATATGAAATTAAATGTCATTGAGTCTATTTCCATAAAAAGAAAATGGTGTGAGAAAATGAATTATACTTTATGAGATATTTAAATTTTTGTGAGCCTGGTTCAGAATGATTATGTGATCCCATGTTCTGACTTTGAAAAATCATTATAAATTGTACAACAATAATTATGGGGCATGGTTTATATTCTTAGAATCCTTAGTGAGTCTATTTTTTATTGGAATAAACAAAAACATTATTTGAACTCTGTACAATGAGATATTTGAGATTTTGTGAAGAGAGGGCAGAACTGTCAAATAGTGAAACAGAGGAAACTTTAATGAATAAACTGTACTAATTGGCTAAGCCAAAAATTCTGGAAATTTTATGGCAAGAAAATATGAGTCTGATTTCAGATAAAATTTATGGAACTTAATTTCGAGTTCTGTATCTTATGAAATAATTAAATTAGTGACTGTGACTCAAGAAAACAGCCTTAGCTGAACTTGAGTAAAAGGTGAAATCATGTGAATAATGATTCTATTTTCATAAGCATATCTATTGAGGAATGGGATAGTATTGTTAAATAGATTGTTTATTATTATATGCCAACTCACTAAGCTATAAATCTTACACCATTTTCCCATTTCCCTTAGTGTTGTCAGGTTGGCTCAGGGTTGCAGATCGTTGGAGGTATCATCACACTATCAATTTGTCAAGTCGGAATCACGACAATTCCTAATTATTTTCAAGTGAATGGCATGTATGGAGATTTAGTTATTGGTTGTATGTGTTATTATGAATTAGCCAAATGTTTAGGCTTATATTGCTTCGTTGAATAGAGCCATGAGGTGTGGCTCATTATGCCTATAGGTAAGTAAACCTATTTTATGCATGCATGGAGAAATGTCTTGATGTGGCTAAGTTAGAATTAGCTAAAGGTATAACAAAGATCGATATATTATAAATTGTACAAAGAGTTAAGAAAACAAAAGGTTTGAAAAATAGCCTAATGTATGCCACATGGGCTAGAGACACGGTCGTGCGTCTCAGCAGTGGGGTAGGACACGACCACCGCACGAGCGTGTGGTTTTGTCGTTGTGCATAAACAGAATGTTAGTGAATTACACAAGGAGCCCAAACATGGGCGTGTGAGGACGACACGGTCTATTCACACGGCCGTGTCATTTGTCATACGGGCGTGTGACCCTGTTTTGGTAAAAATTTTCTAAATGCCTGAAAAGTTTTAGTTTGGTCCCGAATCAACTTTAATGATTGTTTTGGGCCTCGTAAGCCCATAATAGGGACATAGAGTGTGACTATGAATGGTTTTAATGTATAATTGAGATGTATGTATCGGAGAAGTGTATAAGATTGCTGTAATGCCTCGTACCCTGATCTGGCGACAGATAGGGGTAAGGGGTGTTACAATACAAGGGGATTCATCAATGATTATGGTTGACAAGTGAACTTAGTAATTGTGTATAATGCATAAGTGTATGAATGTTTGGTAAGATTTATGTTTTATGCCTATGAATTTACTAAGTTTCTATAAGCTTAGTTGAGTGTATTCAATGTCTCATGTAGATTGACGTGAAAATATACGGAAGATCGGATCAACACTGAGGATCACACTATCCAGATATCTCCAGTAGCTTTTGTAAATTCCTTTTTGATTTATATGGCATGTACATGGTTTGATGATTATATAAATGCCAAAACTTGTTTAATGAATATGTATTAAAGTAAAGAGTGATGAATATGCTAAATGGTACAATTATAATAGAAGTATGTTTTGGGCTTTGGAGGCCCATCTAAATGACGCCATGACATGTTTCGGTAAATGAATAGTAATTAACTCATAATAACGAAAAATTAATTCGATAAACTCTGGTAATGCCTCGTACCCTATTCCGGCAACGAATATGGGTAGGGGGTGTTACATTTAGTGGTATCAGAGCCAGGTTTAGCCAGTTCTCGGAACATGTGTGATGTGTAAAGTGTTTAGAAATACATGCCATATAAATCTGTGATAGTGTGATGTGTATGATCTGATCTAATCTTTTTTATTTTTATAGATGCTCTCCGATTATAAAGATGTCAGATAGACTTGAACGTATTGAGCAAAAAGAAGTTAGCAGTAGAATACAGATTTCTGAATAAGGAACAAGTAGTGATGTTTCGATTTCCCTAATGCGAGAGCAAGAATTAAATAATATGATTTATGGGATTATGAATCAGTGGTATATTGAAACGATGCAAGAAAGAAATCGGGCTCAGCCACCTCCTCCCCCTACTGCTCCATCAGTGGTACCCCCGGTTACTCCTCCACCTCCTACAACGACTGAATCCAGTAAGCGTTCTCCATTGGAAAGGCTTAGAAAACTTGGAGCCGAAGAATTTCGGGGAAGGACTGATGATGACCCTGTCAAAGCTGAATACTGGTTACAAAGTTTGATAAGAATTTTTAAAGAAATGGCTTGCTCACCAGATGATTATTTGAGATGTGCTGTGTCCCTATTGAAAGAAGAATCTTATAGTTGGTGGGAAACGATTGAGGCCGTGGTACCAGCAGAGAAAATTTCTTGGGAATTTTTCCAAAATGAATTTAAGAAGAAACATATGGGCAGACGGTATTTGGATAAAAAGAAAAGGGAATTCCTCGACTTACGGCAAGAAAATAATTCAGTGGCTGAATGCGAAAGAGAACTTGTGTACCTCAGCAAATATGCCCGAGACATTGTACCTACTGAAGAAGAAATGTGTATCAGATTTGAAAAAAGGTTAAATGATGATATTAGAATGATGATTGGGGGCAATGAAATACAGGAGTTCGTTGTTGACGTACACATTTCTTCTTCAGTAGGTACAATGTCTCGGGCATATTTGCTGAGGTACACAAATTCTCTTTCGTATTCAGCCACTGACTTATTTCCCTGCCGTAGGTCGATGAATTCCCTTTTCTTTTTATCTAAATACCGTCTGCCCATATATTTCTTCTTAAATTCATTTTAGAAAAATTCCCAAGAAATTTTCTCTGCTAGTACCACGGCCTCAATCGTTTCCCATCCAACTATAAGATTCTTCTTTCAATAGGGACACGGCACATCTCAAATAATCATCTGATGAGCAAGCTATTTCTTTAAAACCTATTATATCTCATTGTCGTAACCATTTTTTGACAAAACGAAAATCGAACTTGGTTTTGAAAAGAGGTAAAAAGGGAGTCGCCACCGACCTTTTACTAGGTGCGATCGGATCACCTTTGTTTTAATAAAACATTTGATTTACTAAAACAGTGTTTTCAGGTCTACGAATATTCGAGAAAATAGGCTTGGGAGTCAGTT
Organism: Gossypium australe; assembly: GCA_005393395.2. Taxonomy (NCBI): domain Eukaryota; kingdom Viridiplantae; phylum Streptophyta; class Magnoliopsida; order Malvales; family Malvaceae; genus Gossypium; species Gossypium australe. The sequence continues at coordinate 143,454,176 of CM016619.1, read as the reverse complement.
ACGTGTGAGGAAGGATTAGCACCCTCACAACGCCCGAAAATCGATACCAAATTGATTAATTGATGTCCCAATGTCGAGAGTTTTAAAAAAATTTTAGAGACGAATTTAGAAGTTTGGGTCTTTTTTGGAAATGTTTGAGTCTTCTTAAAATTGAATATTAAGATTTCCTTGTTTCGAAGGGACCAAATATCACATCCAATACGTAGGACACGATAATTTTAATCCTCAAATCCAAGGTCGTCTCTTAATCCCTAAGACTCATTTATTAAAATAATAAAAGGTTATTCAATTATTTGGTCAAGCAAGAGAACCGAAACCCAACACATAGGGCACGGTCCCTCGAATTTCCAAACACGGAATATTACCTTATTTTGGAAAATTTTTGGTTTTTTGGGTGACATTGATGAGAAACTAGGTTATGTTTTAAAGAAACGTTATTCAAAACGGAATAGGTCATGTGATGAATAATGATGATGTGACACGGATTTGACATGACGACCACATAATACACGTAATATATAACATTGAAGTCAATAATGGTGAAATTAGTAACAATAATAGTGATAAAGTTAGTATGTACAAGTAATAATACAATAATAATAATAGTAATAATGAGAGATATGTATAATAATATAATAATAGTAGTAATAGTAAATAATAGTAGTAATAATAATATGAAATATGTATAACATAAAATAATACTAATAATAATAATAATAATAATAATAATGATGATAATAATAATGTAATATACAGTTAGTTTAAACGAAATGATAATAAAATATGTACATAAAATATAATAATAGTAATAGTAGATATACTAATAATAACAATAAAAATAATATAATAAATACTAGGAGTAATAATAAATATGATAATAATATAGTATTAAATACAATACTAAATGTAAAGTATAATAATATATATGACAAAGAAATTAATAATAAATAAACGAAAATAGTCAAAAAAAAAGATGAAAATTGAGCTAGGAGCAGAATATTGGGGCAAATTTGAAATAAATAACAGAGGGAAGGGCTTTATTGAAACGCGCGTGCGAGGAGGGGGACCAGAATGGCAATTGTGCCCGCGCCTTATGCGCTGCGTTTTGCGCTGGATGAAATTAGAACAAAAGAAAAATAACGGGGCAAATTTAAAAATAATGAGAAAATCTGATTGGGAAGGTAAACATTGCGGAAGGACCTGGGGAGTAATTAACCCATCGATGGGGGGACGCGCGGATCCTGAGTCGGATCCGGGTCAACGCGCGGATCCCCCTGCCCAAAACGACGTCGTTTAATTGGGGCTATAAAAGGCCAAATTTTTTGTTCTCCCTCATTTGTTCCGTGCTTCTTCAAAAAAAGGGTGAGTTCCTGATTTTTCTCTGGGTTTTACCCAGAGACCGACCATGGGGGTCCCTGCTGGCGCCGGCGCGCCGGCCACCGCACGCGGTGGCCGGAAATCGCAAAAGGTACGTCCTTTCTTCTTTTTTTTTAATTTTTTATATGCTTTAAATATATATATCTTTGTGAATAAAAGGATCGAAGAAAAAAAAAGATTCAAAATATATAAAAAAGAAAAAAAGGAAAATAATACCTTCGAATATTTAAGATCAGACTCGCGTTTTGGATTTCTTTTTTGTGCTTGATCTTTTCGGTTATTGCTTATGTTTTCGAATCTGTTTTTTGTTTTTGCTTTTTTGATTGATTGCCTAAAAAAAGGTCCCTTTTTTACAGATCTGCATTCAGTTTTTATAACCGATTCTTGAGGAATAAAATAAACAAAATAAAAATACAATAATCCCTCTTTTCCTACTGCTGTTGTTTGTTTCTTCTACTTTCTGGCCCTTTGCTCGCGTGTTTTCAGGTGTTAGTGGAGGCAGAGTGGAGTAGGTGAGAGGGGCGATGGCGCGCGCGTGGGTATTTGCGATGGTGGCCGACAGGGGGCAATGGGTGTTGCGGCGCACCAGAGGGCTTGAGGTGCTGGTGCCAGGCTAGGGTTCCCAAACCCTAGTTTCTTCCACATGTTTTCGGGCCTGTTGTAAAATTGGGCCATTTTTGTAATTGGGTCTATTATTATTTTTTTGGTTTTGGGCTTTATCAGACTTTGTAATCGGGCCTTATCAGACTTTGTAATTGGGCCTTATCAGCCCGGGCAAATTTGGGCTATGACAGCTGCCCCTCTTTGCTCATTGTTATGTAACGGGAATAGAGCAAAGACATAAAGAAGGCCGAATTTGTCCGGGTCCACTGAGTTTGGACTTCTTTGGTTCTTGTATTCTTCAAACAGCTTCAAACTCCACTGTAACTTGTTGCTTTGATCTGCTTCACTGTTTCGTTATATCTTCAGGGAGATAATATTTCCACTGCTTCTTCCAGAGCATAGTAACTAGCGTTTTGATCGGCAATGATGAGATTTGTAGCTTTGATCTTCTCCACCGGGACTTCAAGGAAATAAATCTGAATTTTTCGAATTGCTTCCTTGCTATCTTCGGGGGCTTCGATCTTCAGTCTACTCCCATGCTACTCCCGATAGATATGGCCTGTAGCTTCAATTTGCTCTTGCTCAATCTTCTTTGTCCACTCAATGCGACTTTAGTCTTCTGTCTGTAAGCACCTCCGCGTGTGACCCGAGGCTCAACCACACTCTCATGAGTTTTTTTTTGACAGAAATTGAAAATACTTCGGCCTATCGTAATATGAACTAATTTTTGCAAACAGAAATTGAAAGGCAGAAATTGAAAATATCTCAGCGTGCGACCTGAGGAATTGCAAACAGAAATTAAAAGTACCTCGGCGTGCGACCCGAGGCGTTGCAAACGGAAATTAAAGAGCAGAAATTAAAGATATCTCAGCGTACGACCTGAGGTTTTGATTTTTGCAAATAGAAATTGAAAGACAGAAACTAAAATGCCTCAGCGTGCGGCCTGAGGGGTTAATTCAAACAGAAAAATGCCTCAGCGTGCGACCTGAGGAGTTGTCTCAAACAAAAATTGAAAGACGAAAATTGAAATGCCTCAGCGTATGACCTGAGGAGTTGACTTAAACAGAAATCGAAAGACGAAAATTGAAATGCCTCAGCGTGCGACCTGAGGCTCAACTCACCTCTCGTATATGAGTTGCTATTTTGAAAAGAAACTGAATGACACCTCAGGGTGTGACCCGAGGCTCAACTCACCTCTCGCAATATGAGTTGATATTTTGAAAAGAAATTAAAAGACACCTCAGGGTGTGACCCGAGGTTCAACTCACCTCTCTCTGAATATGAGTTGATATTTTGGAAAGAAATTAAAAGACACCTCAGGGTGTGACCCGAGGCTCAACTCACCTCTTTCTGAATATGAGTCGATATTTTGAAAAGAAATTAAAAGACACCTCAGGGTGTGACCCGAGGCTCAACTCACCTCTCTCTGAATATGAGTCGATATTTTGAAAAGAAATTAAAAGACACCTCATGGTGCGACCCGAGGCTCAACTCACTTCTCTCTGAATATGAGTTGATATTTTGAAAAGAAATTAAAAGACACCTCAGGGTGCGACCCGAGGCTCAACTCACCTCTCTCTGAATATGAGTTGATATTTTGGAAAGAAATTAAAAGACACCTCAGGGTGTGACCCGAGGCTCAACTCACCCCTCTCTGAATATGAGTCGATATTTTGCAACCGGAATCTCAAAATATATCATCTGGTGGAACTCAGACGTCTTCTTTCTCCTTGGTTTAGCACAACCATCGTCAAGACTTTTTGCTTTACTGGCGCATCTGTATGTGACATGCGTGATGATGTCATGATATGCATGTGTTTGCCCTAAATGCCTACATGATTATGCCACGTGTCTTAGGCTTGTTTGTCATGTATCTTTACTTGTTACGACTCTCATGATGACCTGCCCTCATTGCTTCGATTCTTGACTTCTCGGGTCCTGTACCCGTCCCCAGGTTCAACGAGTAATCCGTGTTTCCCTTTTTTTTGCCCCCTGTTGAACTTTGTCCTCGCTTTGAGGCTCTCGTACCTACTCAATTCTCATCCAGGTAATGCTCAATGTTATTTCCGTTTAGAGTGTGTAGTTTCACTATTTATCTCCAAAATGAAACATAAATAAAATGCATGAAAATGGCAAAGTAGGTACGAAAGGTGTTCCTCGTATCTATATTTATTTCAAAAGCAGCAAGAAAATTGACAAGGAATGACTCGATTAAGAAAGCATTATAAAAAGAAAACAAGTTTAGTTGTAGTAAATGCTCTAGATATCCGACGTATGAACTTTTCCATGTTTCTTCATCCTGAATCTTTTCGAGCAAGATTTTTCGTGTAGAAGATTCTTGAACTTTGGAGTCCGCTTCAATACTATGATCTCGCCGTTTGACTTTTTGTTCAACCCATTCCTGCTTTTCCGGACCAAATTTGCTTCCTTAGGATGCCCTTTCGGGTTTTCATCCTAAACCTCCTCTGTTTATCAGGACGCCTTTTTATTTTTTTTTTAGGCGTAATATTTCTTCACGGCATCTGAGTTCACCAGATTTGGTAACTCCTTCCCATCCATTTCAGTGAGAATCAGAGCTCCACCTGAGAAAGCTCTCTTGACGACGTATGGTCCTTCCCAATTCGGTGCCCATTTTCCTCGAAAGTCCTTTTGTATAGGGAGAATCTTCCTCAGCACGAGTTCTCCTTCGCGAAATTCCCTTGGCCGCACTTTCTTGTCATGGGCCGCGATCATTCTTCTTTGGTACATCTGTCCGTGACAAATTGCCTTCAAGCGTTTTTCTTCAATCAGATTCAGTTGGTCATATCGAGCCTGAACCCATTCAGATTCTTCTAGTTTTGACTCCATTAAGATTCGTAGAGAAGGGATTTCCACCTCAATGGGCAGCACAGCTTCCATTCCATAGACTAGAGAGAAAGGAGTTGCCCCCGTGGAGGTTCGCACACACGTGCGATACGCGTATAGGGCAAATGGTAGCTTCTCGTGCTAGTCTTTATACGTCTCAGTCATTTTCCCAATGATCTTCTTGATATTCTTGTTAGCGGCTTCTACTGCTCCGTTCATCTTTGGACGATAGGGTGAGGAATTATGATGCTTTATTTGAAATTGCTCACACACTTCCTTCATCATTTTGTTGTTCAGATTTAAAGCATTATCTGAAATAATTCTTTCTGGCAAGCCATATTGGCATATGATCTCCTTTTTTAAGAATCTGCACACTACTTTCCTTGTTACATTAGCAAACGAAGCGGCCTCTATCCATTTTGTGAAGTAGTCTATGACTACAAAAATGAATCGATGTCCATTAGAAGCTTTCGGGGAGATTGGCCCAATAACATCCATGCCCCACATAGAAAAGGGCCACGGGGAAGTTATGACATGAAGGGGTGAAGGCGCTGCATGAATTCTATCGCCATAAACTTGACATTTGTGACACTTTCGTGCGTAATTAATGCAGTCGCTCTCCATCATTAACCAGTAATAACCGAGCCTCATAATTTGCCTGGCCATAGTGAAGCCATTGGCGTGCGTTCCACAAACTCCTTCATGGACCTCTTCGAGTATCTTTCTGGCTTCAACAGTATCCACACATCTCAGGAGGACTTGATCTTTTCCTTTTTTGTACAGGATGTCCCTATCGAGAACGAATCCCGCTGCCAATCTCCTGATCATTCTTTTGTCGTTCTCATTTGCTTGCTCGGGATATCTTTGGTTCTTGACATATTCTAAGATATCATGAAACCATGGTTGCCCGTCTGCCACGTTGTCAATGCTAAAGCAATGCGCAGGGGCCTCGTATATGCTCATCTGGAGAGGCATTATTTCTGTTTCCCGGTTTGCTTTGAACATTGAAGCCAAGGTGGCCAGGGCGTCAGCCAACTGGTTTTCTTCCCGTGGGAAATAATTAAAAGTCACTTCTTCGAATTCTCCAACCAATTCCGCGACAAGATCACGATATTTGACCAACTTTGAGTCTCTTACTTCCCAATCTCCACGGATTTGGTAAATCACCAATGCCGAGTCCCCGGAGACTGCCAGGACCTTGACATTCTGCTCGATAGCTGCGCGAAGTCCCATGATGCAAGCCTCATATTCTGCTATATTGTTGGTACAGAAGAAATTTAGTCTGGCATTAAAGGGGTAATGATACCCTTCTGATGACACTAAGACTGCTCCAATTCCGTGCCCCAACGCGTTCGACGCGCCATCAAAACTCATCTTCCATGATCTCTCTTTCGATGATTCACATTCTTTTTCCGTAACGCATATCAAGTCTTCGTCTGGGAAGTCAAATCTCAATGGCTCGTATTCCTCTGTTGTTCGAGTTGCTAAGAAATCAGCTATTGCGCTCCCTTTAATCGATTTCTGGCTTACGTATACGATGTCATACTCCGATAGTAGGATCTGCCATCGTGCCATTCTTCCTGAGAGTGCAGGCGATTCCATCATGTATTTTATCGGGTCCAGCTTTGAAATCAACCATGTCGTGTGATACAACACATATTGCCTAAGCCTCCGAGTTGCCCAGACCAGAGCACAACAGAATTTTTCGATTGACGGATACCTTGTCTCACACTCCGTGAATTTCTTACTGAGATAATAGATCGCCTGTTCTCTTTTTCCGGACTCATCATGTTGCCCCAAGACGCAACCCATTGAGTTTTCGAACACAGTCAGATATAGTATTAACGGTCTTCCGGGAGTTGGTGGTACTAGCACCGGAGGACTAGATAAATACTGCTTTATCTTATCGAAAGCCTCTTGACATTCCTCGTCCCATTCTCTAGAATTGTGTTTTCGAAGGAGTCAAAAAATTGGATCACACTGCTTGGTGAGTTGAGCAATGAATCGAGCGATGTAATTCAGTCTCCCTAGAAATCCTCTAACTTCCTTTTGTGTGCGCGGGGGCGGTAGTTCTTGTATGGCCTTTATTTTATCCGGATCAACCTCGATACCTTTCTCGCTAACGATGAATCCCAATAATTTTCCCGAGGTAGCCCCAAAGGTACATTTGGCAGGATTAAGCTTTAGTTGGAATTTTCTCAGTCTTTCGAACAGCTTCTGGAGGTTTTCGACATGCTCTCTTTCTCCTCGAGATTTGGCGATCATGTCGTCGACATAGACTTCTATTTCCTTGTGCATCATGTCGTGGAACAATGTTACCATGGCTCTTTGATATGTTGCCCCGGCATTCTTTAGACCGAACGGCATCACTTTGTAGCAGAATGTTCCCCACATCGTCGTGAACGTAGTTTTCTCCATATCTTCGGGAGCCATCTTGATTTGATTGTAGCCCGAAAATCCATCCATGAAGGAGAAAAACGAACTCTTCACCGTGTTATCTACCAATGTATCGATGTGTGGCAGCGGGAAATTATCTTTAGGGCTTGCTCGATTCAAATCACGGTAATCCACACACATTCGTACTTTGCCATCTTTCTTCGGTACTGGGACTATATTAGCCACCCATTCTGGATATCTAGAGATTTGCAGGAATCCAGCATCAAATTGTTTCTTTACTTCTTCCTTTATCTTTAAGAGCATTTCAGGCCTCATCCGCCTTAACTTCTGTTGGATGGGCTTGCATTCCGGTTTCAGTGGGAGTCTATGGACCGCTATATCTTCGTTCAAACCTGGCATATCTTGATACGACCATGCGAACACGTCTTTGTACTCATGAAGCAAGGTGATTAGATCATGTTTGGTGTCTTCAGACATGAAGGTTCCGACTTTTACCTCTTGCTTCTTTTCTTCATTTCCTAAATTCACTGTCTCGACCGATTCTTGATAGGGCAGAATCTGTTTATCCTCTTGTTTTACCATTTTCAGTAGGTCTGGGGAAGAGGCATAATCTTCGGCATCTTCTTCAGCCTCGAATTCTCCCACACAAATAGCTTTCTCGAAGTCGATTTTAGGACTTGTAACAGGATTGTTCGTGTCGTTGATATCTGAGCACCTGAAAAGTAAACGAAAAAGAAAACTATAGAGGGACATCAAGGTATCGGATCCTATGAACGTGATATGATGATATGGGGTATATAGGGACAGGTAAAGAAGGAAATAAATATGGAACCGATGAGAATGAAAAGAACACGAAAAAATGCATCTTTATTCATGTTTCATTTAAAAGCTAGATAGACAAAATGAACTCTCATAACAGATTCCCCTACAGCTTAGGGGCATACAAAAAGCCAACATTGAGCATTACTTTGGAGGAGGCTTGGAAATTACGAGAAGGTCCACAGCAGTCCAATTGTTAGGAGTGAATCCCGGGGGGCAAGGGCGTATCGCTGAGACGCCTTCCATTGTATTATTCCCTTTGCCAATGACATTTATGCTGAAGTCCTGTAGGCCCTTTTCTACCCATGACACCATACTTTGTGGATCATCTTCTCCCGGGAATATAATTCCAGCCGAGGTAAATGTTTTCGACAAAGGTGGATATGTTATGGGTTCCCACTCCAATTCCCGACCTGTGACTCTTGCGATCCTCCTTTCTTGCTCTCTTTGTAACTGTTTCTTTCTTTGCTGCACGTCGGGCTTAAATCCTAAGCCGTATCGAGCCTTGTGGGGTACTGGTTTTAGCGCTCTAGCTATCCCTTGCTGGTATTTCCCTAAGCCTTTCCTTGCTCGGGCTCCTTTTCCAACCGTTAGTCTGATTCCCATCCTGGTATTCTTTGACAACTTGGGCATGGGGGCTTTATTTCCTTCAGCGACAAAAGTAGCATTGATGAATTCGAAGGAACGGAAGGAACATTCTACTGCATCTTTATTCACTTCGATGTAGGGTGCATCAGTGGAGACCGACGCGACAATGTCTTCCTCACCAGTGATCGTGATCAAGCGATCATCCATGACAAACTTCATTTTCTGGTGGAGGGATGAAGGGACCGCCCCAGCAGAATGGATCCAAGGTCTCCCTAAGAGGCAATTGTATGAAGGTGAGATATCCATAACTTGGAATTCTATGTTGTATGTACATGGGCCCACATCCAGAGGAATTTCAATCTTTCCCATGACCTCTCGTCGTGTCCCATCGAATGCTCTTACTGTAGAATGACAAGGCCTTAGATAAGACATATCTATTGGCATTCTGGATAATGTGGATAAAGGCATGACATTAAGCGCAGATCCGTTATCAATGAGTACACTCGGCACTATGTAACCCTTACAATAGGTAGTGATGTGCAATGCTTTGATAGAGCCTCTACCGTTCGGTGGTATTTCATCATCACTGAAAGAGATGAAATTATCCGCGTTTAAATTGTTTGCCCATCTATCAAGCTTTTCAACGGGTACGTTGCTCGGCACATATGCTTGGTTTAACACTCTTAATAAAGCGTTTCGGTGTGGTTCTGAGCTTAATAGTAGGGACAACACTGAGATCTTTGCCGGTTGCTTGTTCAATTGCTCCACGATATTATACTGCTGTGCTTGATAAACCTTAAAAATTCATGTGCTTCGTCCACATTCACGGGTTTTTTAGATCCTTGTTCAGATTGTATTTCAAACTCAGCCTCGGCTTCATGCATTGGCGCCTTTCCCTTTCGACTCGTGTCGACGACCTTCTTTATTGGTTCAATCATCTCGGGGGAATAGCATCTCTCGCTATGGGTGAAATGCCCTACCTCGCTAACATCACCAGTCGTAGCTTCTGGCAGGGTAATGTTGATGTCGTATTTCTAAGGCACTGCTTTGTCTTCTTTGTAAGGGAACGGAGTTGGCACCTTAATTATCATCTTCGGTTTCACCTCCTCCTTCTTTGCTTCATAATAGATTACCAAGGGTCGGTCAGCACTATAAGGGGGACCTGATAATTGGCCCTCGGAAGCACATATATCCTTTTCGTCGAACCCTTCCTTTTTACTACAAATCGCAACCTCCTTATTGTCCATCATACCTTGAAGCAGTTCTTTAAACTCCTCGCATGATTGGATGTGGTGTCCTTCTATACCGTGAAAAATGCAAAAACTTTGATTTTCTATGATTTCCTTCTTGAACCTTCTGGCAAGCAAACCCCTTTCAGTCATTATTTCCCATACTTTCCCCAAAGGTGTTTCTATCTCGGAGACACGACTTTTGGCTCGCCACCTATCTTCCTGTGCCACCACACTTATGTTCCCTACGGGATGGTTAGGGAGTGGATTCCCAGCCAAATTACTGACCCCATCAAATCGTAGAATGCCCGCATCAATCAGACTTTGAACCTTTCTTTTGAAGGCTAGGCAATTATCTGTGGAATGCCCCCGGTTTCCGGCATGGTACATGCAGCTAGCATTAGGATCGTACCATTTAGGGTAGGGAGGTTTCAAAGGTGCTATGTAATGCGGTGCTATTAATTGTTTCTCCAGCAACTTTGGGCACAGTTCTCCGTATGTCATGGGAATAGAGGCAAACTGAGGCTTTTCGGGGTTGGGTCTCGTTGGCCTTGGTTCATTTTTGGGTTGGCTCGGAGCGGTCATGGTATTTGGTGAGAATATGGTGAGTGGTCTTTGGGCATCGGCGGTATAGACGGGATAAGGAGGAGGGGTTTGATAATAGAGGTTCTGAGGAGGAAAATAGAGGTTTGGAGGTGGGCGGAATTGAGGTCGAGGTTGGATAGGGTATGGATTAGGAGTGTAGTGACTCTCGGTCCCTACCATATGGGTTTCGGGCTCCTTCTTCTTTAATGGCCTTTTAGAGCTTTCAGACCCTTCCATCTTCCCGTTCTTGATGTCGTTCTCGATGAGTTCTCCAGATATTACGACATCCGCGAAATCCTTTGTGGTATTCCCCACCAGCTTGTCATAGAATGGCGCTTTTAAAGTGTTGATAAAAAGGACTGTGATCTCCGTTTTGGTTAGTGGAGGTTCCACTTGAACCGAGACGTCTCTCCACCTTTGAGCATATTGCCTAAAGGTCTCAGATGGCTTCTTTTCCATCATCTGCAATGTTAGGCGATCAGGCGCTATTCAGAGACGTGCTTATATTGCTCACAGAATTTTGCCGCTAAGTCATCCCATGATTGGATCCTTTCTCTACCTAGCTGATTGTACCACCGGAGGGCCGACCCGATCAAACTTTCTTGAAAGCAGTGTATCAGCAGCTTATCTTCATCTTCATGACCAGTCATTTTTCGGCAAAACATGGTGAGATGCGCCTTTGGACACCTTGTTTCATCATATTTTTCGAAGTCTGGTGTTTTGAATTTTGGAGGCAAGACCAGACCGGGAACCAAACTAAGCTTTTTGGCACTCATTGCGGAAGAGACTCTAGTTCCTTCTATCGCCCTGAGTCTTTCTTCCAAGTCTTTGTACTTGTCCTGAGCATCCCGTTCCTTCATTTTTAACTTGGCTAGTTCTATAGGGTCATCCAAATCCGGGACAATAGGGTCAGCTGGGTTAGTTCCATGACTTGGTGCGAATACTCCTTGCCCTAGATGGGCAGGTAGAGGTACAGGTGGATGTTCTAGGCCTGTAAATTCCTTTTGAGGCCAGACTCCATGGGGTGGAGTAAATCCTGGGGGATGGTCTTCGTTTTCTTCCCCGGTACTAGTTGTAGGGTCTTTTCCTTTGTTTGTTATCCCCTTCATTATTTGAGTCATTTGGGCCATCATATCCCGTTGAGCCTCTATCATCTGGTCTTTCAATTCTTGCTGAAACTTCTTTATCTGGTCTTGTATATCTTTCTGGAATTGTTCGTATCTTTGGTCCATTGCTTTTTCCTTACGATGAGTGTTGTAGTAATGTATGATAGGTTGATTCTCGTCGGTTTCCAGGGTAACCTCTGTTGTGATTTTAACCAATTAGGCTCCTTTTTGATGATGTGATGTATGCGAATGGATGGAATGCAATGCAAATGCGTGGAATGAATGCAAGAAGAAAAAGGTGTTGATTTGATTCAATCCCATTAGATAAACTTTACTAGAAAACGAATTTCCTTTCATAGAACGGACGATTACATATACGACTTTGCCCTAATGCCTAAATCCTTAACTTTCCTAAGAAGCCAAGCTAAACTTTGGCCTCGCTTCGATCCTAACTCGTATATCAGACTTAACGTGTCAGCCCGAACTGCCAGGGTTTGCAAATGATCGGCCGCCTCTCGGATTTGAGCCACGGCTTCGCCCATTACGTAGTCTCTGTTTCTGATCTGTTCCTGGGAACGGTGGAGCTGCTCCTTCCAGTGTTCATTGTTCACTTCAAGGAGCTCAAACCGAATTTTGCTATCTTGTAATGCAGTCTCGAGCTCCTCTATCTTTCCTCTCATCTCCTCGATTTTGTTTTGACTAGCTCTTAATTCGACTACCGAGTTGCGACTACGGTGCAGAAGCAGTGACCTTTCTAATTCTGCTACTCGGGCGCGTAATTTCTCCTTTTCGCTTTGGTTTTCTAACAGGCTCTTTTTCAAAGCATCCTTTTCGTACTCGAGCATCTTGAAATTTTTTCTCCCACTGATCAGCTCTGGACTTTTCTTCTTTAATTTCCTGTCGCCATTGTTCCGATGTCTTCCCCAAACCGACAGTTCTAATGGACAAGCGTAGCTTCTTATAGTCCGTCTTTAGGCTGTCCAAATCCTCTTCGGCCTTATTCTTTCCTTTTTTCAATTTTTCGGCCTCGAACTTGTGGAGGTCAACATCTAACCCCAACTGCATCTTTTCTTTCTTCTAGCTGTTCTATTCTTTTACCCAGTTCCCGGCTCCTTCTCTCGAAATCTTGCTTGATAATCTCTAATTCAGACGGGATTACTTGCAGCTGCTCTTCTATTGGTCGAGCATTCCCTTGGGTTGGCCTTGGGACGTTGTCATTGACTCTTTTGGCCCACCATCGATCGTATTCAGGCGTAATCATTGGCCTTATGGAGAGCCTCTTCATTTTCCGAGTTTGGGTCCATGCATCTGATATTTCACGAACTTTCTTCTTATAATTATCGTCCTTGTATGAAAATTCACACTGGGCTAATCCATGTGTCGCCGGTATAAATTGCCTCGATTGATACTGCCTCATTACTAGCAATGGGGCGTACCCAACGGCTCCCCATATCCCGAGTAAAGGGACCCAGTCGAACTCTCCGCATCGATACAAGATTTCGTCAGGGATCATCCACGGAGTCTTCCATTCTACATCTTCCACTTGCAAATTTTGGAGGATCGCTATCCATTTCTCTCCTAATAGGTCGTCCCGCCTTGGCGTATTCGCTAATTCCTTCAGAGGGGAGTAGTTTTCAAAAAAGATTTTGCATGAGACTTTTTCTATCTTCCAGAAACGGCAATGGAACCATGGTAGCAACAGTTGTGCACACCCCATGAACCTCCCTTCGCCCGCTCTTCGGCAAGCGTTCAACGATCTGAAGGTTTCGACCAAAATTGCGGGGACAGGTGTGACTCCCTTGTCAAGTTTATCAAATAGTTCCGAAACCGCATCCTCTATGTGCCCTAATGCTTTGGGGAAGATGACCAAACCGTAGATGCTTAAAGCGAAAACGTCGACCCTCTTTTTCTTATCAGGATGTGCCAAAATCAAGTCCCTCAAGTGTTTCCATGGAATGCACTTACAGTTCCCTTTTTGTTTGATTCGGGCCGTAATCCATTGCTCGCTCATTCCTGTGATGTTCATTAGCCTTTTTGAGAATGCCGGCACGTTAGCAAACCGTGAATATGCCTTATCAGTTTGAATTCTCGGACATCGAAACAAAGCTGTGTACTCCTCTATAGTTGGCACCAAATCCACCTTTCCAAAAGTGAAGCAACTATAAGCGGGGTTCCAAAACTGGGTAATAGCTCGGAGTAGGTACTCGTCTACCTTGATATCCAGCAGATAGTGCAGATCACCGTAATTATGGTAGAACAGTTGCTTGTCCTTATCGCCCCAGGAATCCCATATTTCCTTTAATTCCCGCAGGTCATTTTGAGCCACGCTGACGCGGGTGAAATCCCACAACTCTGACTCATACCCCACTGTCAAGCTATCTCCTTTTTCTCGCTGTATTCTTTCGGACCACACCTGAACGGCCGCATTATCCTCCACTCTATCGAGAAACCCCTTTTCCATGTTAAGCTTTTCTATCTAGTAACCGAATGTGGATCAACACCTTTTATAATGAAATGCCATGCAATAAAAGCAAAACACAGCGAGTTAATACCAGGTACAAGAACTTAAAATAAACAGGAAACGATCAAACTCCTATTCAAGGTGATACTTAGGGTTTACGCGGCTCTATCTACGACGGGCTCCTAGGTCTCTCTATATGTGGTTCGGTTCTAAAGCAAGGGTACCTGAACCAGCAGATTCCTCAATCCTCACCCATTATAGGCTCATACGGACCGAGTTCAGTTCAGGGGAATACATTTCCCTATGGCTGCACGAAGATAAAAACCTCACGAAGACATAGGTACGGATGTATCCCGGAAGCGATCCACTATCTTGCACGGAGGTAAAAACCTCACGAAAGAGTAGCTTCTCACTCCCACTTAAGGGTGTGACCGCAATGGTCATGCAATGCAATGCCAAAGCATTTCACGAGACTCGACACTATAGCACAAGCAAATGCATCAAAGAGAAACACGATTTTACAAAACAATTTTCCAAATTTTCGATCAGAGGGACAAAATCAATCAATTTACGGCCTGACTCTCGGTGAAGTCCCTAGTGGAGTCGCCAAGCTGTCGTAACCATTTTTTGACAAAACGGAAATCAAACTTGGTTTTGAAAAGAGGTAAAAAGGGAGTCGCCACCGACCTTTTACTAGGTGCGATCGGATCACCTTTGTTTTAATAAAACATTTGATTTACTAAAACAGTGTTTTCAGGTCTACGAATATTCGAGAAAATAGGCTCGGGAGTCAGTTACGTGTGAGGAAGGATTAGCACCCTCACAACGCCCGAAAATCGGTACCAAATTGATTAATTAATGTCCCAATGTTGAGAGTTTTAAAAAAATTTTAGAGACGAATTTAGAAGTTTGGGTCTTTTTTGGAAATGTTTGAGTCTTCTTAAAATTGAATATTAAGATTTCCTTGTTTCGAAGGGACCAAATATCACATCCAATACATAGGACACGATAATTTCAATCCTCAAATCCAAGGTCGTCTCTTAATCCCTAAGATTCATTTATTAAAATAATAAAAGGTTATTCAATTATTTGGTCAAGCAAGAGAACCGAAACCCAACACATAGGGCACGGTCCCTCGAATTTCCAAACATGGAATATTACCTTATTTTGGAAAATTTTTGGTTTTTTGGGTGACATTGATGAGAAACTAGGTTATGTTTTAAAGAAACGTTATTCAAAACGGGAATAGGTCATGTGATGAATAATGATGATGTGACACGGATTTGACATGACGACCACATAATACACGTAATATATAACACTGAAGTCAATAATGGTGAAATTAGTAACAATAATAGTGATAAAGTTAGTATGTACAAGTAATAATACAATAATAATAATAGTAATAATGAGAGATATGTACAATATAATAATAATAATAGTAGTAATAGTAAATAATATAGTAGTAATAATAATAATATGAAATATGTATAACATAAAATAATACTAATAATAATAATAATAATAATAATAATAATGATAATAATAATGTAATATACAGTTAGTTAAACGAAATGATAATAAAATATGTACATAAAATATAATAATAGTAATAGTAGATATACTAATAATAACAATAAAAATAATATAATAAATACTAGGAGTAATAATAAATATGATAATAATATAGTATTAAATACAATACTAAATGTAAAGTATAATAATATATATAACAAAGAAATTAATAATAAATAGACGAAAATAGTCAAAAAAAAAGGATGAAAATTGAGCTAGGAGCAGAATATTGGGGCAAATTTGAAATAAATAACAGAGGGAAGGGCTTTATTGAAACGCGCGTGCGAGGAGGGGGACCAGAAGGGCAATTGTGCCCGCGCCTTATGCGCTGCGTTTTGCGCTGGATGAAATTAGAACAAAAGAAAAATAACGGGGCAAATTTAAAAATAATGAGAAAATCTGATTGGGAAGGTAAACATTGTGGAAGGACCTGAGGAGTAATTAACCCATCGATGGGGGGACGCGCGGATCCTGAGTCGGATCCGGGTCAACGCGCGGATCCCCCTGCCCAAAACGACGTCGTTTAATTGGGGCTATAAAAGGCCAAATTTTTTGTTCTCCCTCATTTGTTCCGTGCTTCTTCAAAAAAAAGGGTGAGTTCCTGATTTTTCTCTGGGTTTTACCCAGAGACCGACCATGGGGGTCCCTGCTGGCGCCGGCGCGCCGGCCACCGCACGCGGTGGCCGGAAATCGCAAAAGGTACGTCCTTTCTTCTTTTTTTTTTTTAATTTTTTTATATGCTTTAAATATATATATCTTTGTGAATAAAAGGATCGAAGAAAAAAAAAGATTCAAAATATATAAAAAAGAAAAAAAGGAAAATAATACCTTCGAATATTTAAGATCAGACTCGCGTTTTGGATTTCTTTTTTGTGCTTGATCTTTTCGGTTATTGCTTATGTTTTCGA
Source organism: Gossypium australe (assembly GCA_005393395.2). Lineage (NCBI taxonomy): Eukaryota > Viridiplantae > Streptophyta > Magnoliopsida > Malvales > Malvaceae > Gossypium > Gossypium australe. The sequence continues at coordinate 143,437,684 of CM016619.1, read as the reverse complement.
ATCTGTTTTTTGTTTTTGCTTTTTTGATTGATTGCCTAAAAAAAAAGTCCCTTTTTTACAGATCTGCATTCGGTTTTTATAACCGATTCTTGAGGAATAAAATAAACAAAATAAAAATACAATAATCCCTCTTTTCATACTGCTGTTGTTTGTTTCTTCTACTTTCTGGCCCCTTTGCTCGCGTGTTTTCAGGTGTTAGTGGAGGCAGAGTGGAGTAGGTGAGAGGGGCGATGGCGCGCGCGTGGGTATTTGCGATGGTGGCCGACAGGGGGCAATGGGTGTTGCGGCGCACCAGAGGGCTTGAGGTGCTGGTGCCAGGCTAGGGTTCCCAAACCCTAGTTTCTTCCACATGTTTTCGGGCCTGTTGTAAAATTGGGCCATTTTTATAATTGGGTCTATTATTATTTTTTTGGTTTTGGGCTTTATCAGACTTTGTAATTGGGCCTTATCAGCCCGGGCAAATTTGGGCTATGACACTCATGATTTACAATTTCGTTACTTACACTGTTTCTTTATAAGAAACTAGACTTAATAAGCTTTAATTCCATATTTTATTCATTCTATAATTTGATTTCTACAATTTTTGGTGATTTTTCAAAGTTAGACTACTGCTGCTGTCCAAAACTGTTTTAGTGCAAAGTGTTGATTTCCATTTTGCCCCAAATTTCACAGTTCATACAATTCAGTGCTTGCTCAATTAACCCCTCAATTAAGCTAATTTTTCTCAATTAATATTTTACCTAGACATTATAAGTTATTTCACAACTATTGAAATTTAGAATTTCCACATAAAACCCTAACTTCAAATTCTTTTAAAATTAGGTCCCAAACATTCACTTTCTATTCTTTCAATAAAATCGACATATAAACAATTTAAAGCTCTAATTCCATGCTACATCATCATATACTTCCAGCACATACTCATAGCAACTTCCAATTTCATTCATAGAATCAAAAACTAATGAATTCAACAAGTGGACCTAGTTGTAAAAGTCACAAAAACACAAAAATTTCAAGAAATAATCAAGAATTGAACTCACTTGCAGTAAAAATATGAAAAACCAGCTTAAGGAAACCCTCCTATGGTGTTTTTGCTGATGAGAATGCAGAAAAATAAAGAGAAATATAAATAATTCCACTTTAATCCTAGCTTTATTAAGTAAATATTACAATATTTCAATTTTGCCCTTAATTCTCCTTATTTTCTTGCTGATTTCATGCCTTTGCCGTCCAGCCAAATAGACCTTGGGTCTATTTTCCTTTTAAGCCCTCTCTCTTTTATCATTTAAGCTATTTAATTATTTCCCATAATTTTATATTTGTTGCAATTTAATCCTTTTTATTCAATTAACTATCAGAACTTTAAAATTTCTTGACGAAACTTTAATACTAACTTATTAATACTCCATAAATATTTTTATGGCTCAATTATAAATCTCTGAGGTCTCGATACCTCGTTTTCGGTTCTAATTATTTTAATATTTATTTCTAGTACACTATTCACTATTTCAAAAAATTTCCTAACTTCACATTTAACCTATACTCAATAAATTAATAATATTTTCTACTCACTTGTCAGATTTAGTGACCTCGAATCACCGTTTTGACACCAGTACCCTATTCCGGCGACGAATACGGGTAGGGGGTGTTACAATGATACACCATTGTAGTACATTTGGTATTTTTAATATGATGTATTTTTATTTGTTTAAATTTTATTTATCCACAATTTGATCTATTTTTCATTTTAATATCGTACATATTCATTCATATGTTATTAGTTTCATTATTTATTAAATGTTATTTTTAAACTAACATCAATGCTAGTTTCCATACACATACGTATGTGATAAAATTTCTAGTTATTTTAAATTGTTTTACTCAAACGTAAGAAAATAATTTTATTATATTAAAACAAAAAATTGAATAGATAAAATCCAATACATATTGATCCAAATTGGGTGGTCACGTCGGTTGAAATATTAGTCCAAAAATAGTGGTTGTATTGATTGACTCGAGAATCGATACATATTGGTCGAACTGAGCTAAAAAATTAGTTGAATCAATTTTCTCTATTTTTAAAATATATTTTTTATTTTTATTAATTTTTAATAATTTATTTGGTCAAACCGGACGGACTGATCAAATTAGGAACTAATGACCTAATTAGTTTAGGTACCAACTTGGGAAAGCATAGTAGTTTAGGTGCCACTTATGACAAAAAAAAAAAGATTAATTAGTGTTATTTGTGGGATAAACCAAATTTTAATAATTTTCTCCATAATTTTTTTTAACAATATCATTATATGTTCTAATCAAATCTGATCTTTTTGACACAATACTCATAGCCCCTCCCCAATCCATAAATAGGAGGAAAATGCACTTTAACGCATTCGAACATCGAACTCATGTCCTTCTACATTAATAACAATATACATGCCAATCAAGTTTAGACTCAATTGGCCCTAACTTTTAAATATAATTCTAATAACTCTAGTTTAATTTTGACAACTCTTTTAAAACTTTGACAATATCCATATAAACCATATATAAAAGAACAAGTGGCACACCCACCACATTTTTTAAAATGGTTAAATTTTAATTTTGGTCTCTATAATATACCTAAATTTAAGATATAGTTTATATACTTTAATTTCTAACATAATTTGATCTTTATAGTTTTATAATATTATTAATTAGTAAAATAATTAATATTGTTAATTTTCGATTAAAATGTTATGTGGTTATATAATTTGAATATCCTAAATCTTAAAGACTAATACGCGCATCACCTTTTTATACGTTATAAGACAATGATCAAATTTAAATTTTGATATCTAAACTATGTTAAAATTTGAGATTTAACCGATATAATTTATTTTTTAACATAATTAGATCCCTATAATTTTATATTAGTTAATCTAAATAGTTAATATTGTTAACTATTTCAATCAAAATATTAAGTCAATTTTTTCCTAAGAATACTATTCCAATAGATGATTTTGAATGGCTGTTTTTAAGAAAAATCCTAATAAGAAATTTCAACGTTATTTAATTTACATGACTATCAAGTAAATTTTTTTTTAATTTCAAAATATCACATCAAATAATTTAGGGTGAATTATACAAATGGTCACTCAACTATTCTTGCGTTCCTATTTTGGTTACTTAACTTTAAAAGTTTTTAATTTAGGCATTAAACCTTGTATTTGTTCCTATTTTGATGACCCGTCATTCAATTGATAACGGAAATAATGACATGATATTTTTCTAACTAATATAATAACACATTTAATCATCAATACTTACATATTCTATCAATTTGATCCCAATTCTAAATAATTCAATAAATTTAACCCTTCACATATACAAATTCTATCAATTTGATACTCATATTTCCTAACCAATAGAAAGCTTTGACAACATAGGCATTCCAAACCCCAAAAAAGGGAAAAGAAAAAAAAAACTTCTCCAATTACGCAAATATAACATACTTTACTGGGTTTCTTGAGAATTAAACTATACAAACTTTTAGTTTTTGGGTCATTTAAATTTTTACTTTTTATTGTATTTAATGGTTATTCAATTTAATCCACAGCTCAAAGATAGGCTCTTTGTTGTTGAAAAAAATGAAAAATAGAATTTTTTTTTTTGTTAATTGATTTTATTTTATATGCCAAATCTTCTATAAAGAACCACACTTTTTATGTTAATTACTTTGCTAGATTTTATGTTTCTTAAGCTTAGTTCTTTAGATTTGGATGTTCAGTGGTGATCCAACTATTTGATTTCTAAGCAATAATATATTTGCTCGTGTTATTTATTACATGCCTCTCTCTGTGTTAAAAACTGAAACTTTTTTGTTAGAAAATTTAAGGATCAAATTGATAGAATTTATAAATGCGAAGGATTAAATTTATTGAATTATTAAAATTAGGATCAAATTGATAAAATATACAATTGACTATTTGTATAATTTATCCAATAATTTAATAGAAGATTAAAAATAAGAGTGATTAAATTCCATAGGTAATTATCCCAACACAAAGAGTGGATAGAGAAGGATACTAGTTTGACATAATTATGAACTGAGGCATATTAAAGAAGGCAAAAGCAAAAGTGCAATTTGCTAAAAGAGAAAACAAGCCTGGCTGGGATCCACTATACAAGTGACATAAAAAAAGTTTGAAAAAGTAGCAGAAAAAAGGCTACATAATAAATTCCTCTGAAAAGCTAATAACTCAAGTGGGGCAAAGCTTCAATGACTATTGCAAGCATGAAGACAAGGAAGTCAACAATGGTAGAAACTGGAAACAAGGCCTGAATTCTGTGATCACAATTAACACTTTGGGAAATTCCCCAAAATTTTCCATCAATTTGGAAATATACAGAAGTATAATCACGGGTAAAAGTATCGAGACCTTTGTATTAAGAGTAGGGTTGTATTTTACCCTCTCTCATACAAAAATAGGCAAATTAAACCTTGTAAGTTAAATCAAAAAGGAAACTAATCTTTCTGTTAAAAATTCCATCGAATTTTTTACTGTTAAAATTTAATCTCTATATGATCTAATATACAAGAGCTAATTTGCCCGTAAAGCGGGCAAAATACAATTTGATTCTAGTATGAGAGCCCCACATGCACGCAGACATTCATATACAAACAAAGATATATAACAAATTTGCAACTGATATATTAGTTATTATTCCCTTATACCCAGTTGCAGCCTGAAGGATAATGTTACAGCAAATACTAAAAATATCGTCATGAAGCAAGCAAGTTATGGGGCAAAATGCTAAACTGACATTCTGATTTAGCTATAATTTACAAATGGATAACTAGTTAAACGTACCTCGGATTCAGTGGTGGAAACAGCAACAAAACAACTAAAACAAGCACCACGTAAGGAGTTGAAGACCTCCCCACCTGGTTAAATTGGAACTTCAATTGTGAAGTTCCGATTGGCATGCTTTGCTTTGCTTTTGATGTGTATTTTTTCCTGTGGGTGAGAAGACAGAGATACAATATAACCCAGACAAAATCAAGATAATTGCAATATGTCCATGCTAGATTTATACAAGCACAGCTAAAACCAGAAACTGTCAACAATTTCAGAAACCAAGTACGTGTCCCGATCAATAGAAACAAAATATAAATGCATTACATGCTTTATAGAATTGATAAAAGAAGTTCTAAGAAAAAGATGGATGAGTTAACTATTCAAAGATTCACAAACAGCTCAACGAATGATACTAATGCAGTTTCTAACCAATTACACTCAGATAGAAAGAATTTGCAAACATAAACCATGAAAAAATGCCCCACAAAAAAACTAATAGCAGTTATCATGTTTGAATGATTCAACATGTCATAGATATATCTGGATTCATTTCATATATAAATTGACTAAAAACAGAGAACTTCTATCACTATTTTACTTATATTTAACTATTTGATGCAGAAAACTGCAGTCGAGTGGTTCCAATATGAACAAACATCCTATCTAATCAGCAAATGTATCCTATTCAGTATGCATAAAAAGAACAGGAAGCAATATCCTGCACAAATCCAACAAATGTATCGATAATTGATCATATAAGGAGAAAAAAGATTTGAGCGAGCTTGCTAAATAACAGAAATATAGGAAAATAAAAGAGAACCTATCACTTACGAAGATGAAGATTCAATTCTAAAGGCCATCCACAGCACAACGTATTTTAAAAAAATACACAGAAACAGAATCAGATACTACAATACAATATAATGTAACCAGTTCAAGACCCAGAGTGTTTTTTCCCACTATTTTCATTGCAACTTCCACGTCGTCCATCCAAGTTAACTACGGGAACTGCCGTTACTACTTGCCAACCTCCTCAAAGTGCAAGCCATGAAACTCCTCCCACCCAAAAGCCCTGAAAGCTTAAAGGATGTTGAACGAGCGGTGCTGCTTGAAGCAATGCCTGGAGCTCCAATTTGACCAGCCACAACAGGAGGAATTCCATCTCCATTATCTTGTACTACACCATCATTGGCAGTCACATCTAAATGTTCCCCCATATCCAAATTAACCGAGAGTGAACCTCTATTTGCTCTTAACCAATCAGCCCCTTCCGGAGTTACTCCTCTACATTTCTTCACCTTCACTTTAACCAAATTAGGGCAACCACTAGCAAGGGCTCCCATTCCATGATCTGATATGGGGCAACTCTTAATACAAAGCTTCTTTAAAGCTATACATTTCAAAGCAATACAACAAATCTCGGCATCACCAACTGTATCACTACCACATAGAGCTAACCGTTCCAAATTCTGACAATTCGAAGCTAACATTTCCAAACTCAGTTTTGTCGGATTAACACCAATAAGGACTAATTCTTGTAAATTAGAACATGATTTCGCAACAGTGATTAATCCATGGTCACCTATTCGATTTGCTTTCCATCCATCAATATGAAGCTTCCTTAACAATTTGCATTTCTGTGCAACAGCTCCTAGTCCGGCATTTGTACACTCCGGAGTCTTAACAAGGTGAAGAATTTCTAGGTTTAAACTGTTCGATATAGCCTCGAGACCGACATCGCTGACTTGAATCCTCTCCATATGGATCTCTATAATACTCGTGACCTGATCCATTATAAGAGGGAAAAGCTTATCCCAATCACCAGAGCATCTAAAAAGTTTCAAAGATCTCAGATTCCTTGCACCAATAATAAGCGGACCAAAACATTGTCCGTTATAAAGCTCCTTTAAGCAAATCGTTTTCAACGATGCCGCCGCCAGCCCTGGCCCTATCGGCTCAGCTGCAGCTCCGTCGATGATGCCACGAAGTCGTTTCACAGAAAGCTCCTCAAGAGCCGGACAGTTGTCGAGCACGGCGTTCATGCCTTTAGCTCCAAAAGTACAAGATCCACACGAAAGCTTCTTTAGACCTCTACAGTTTTTAGCGAAAGCCAACATACCTGCATCAGTTAAGTCACGGCAAGCTCGGAGCTTAAGACGAGTCAAATTCCGGCAACGTTCAGAGATCGAAGCAAGTGCTTCGTCACCTATGCCGACAGATCTACGATCACATTTCAAAGCCAATTTCGTGACAGCATCGAAACGAGAGAAGATTGAAGGAATCAAAGGATGTAGATCTGATTGAGCGTTGAGAGAAAGCCGGTGACGACTCTGACCTTCAATCCTCAACCACCGGCGGCTAACAAGGGAACACCGTTTCCTATCAGCCGGAGTAAGAGACTGAAAAACACAAGCTAAACACTCGTCCGGTAGATCCGATATGGAATCGGATAATTCATCAATCATTTCAGCTTCCTCGGTTTTCATCGGAGAGATCAGAACCGTTGATTTGGAGTAAAACCGTTGACTATGATTACAATCCCGACGAGTCGTGAATTTCGCCGACGAAACTGACTGTCCCATCCACGGCAACTAACAAAACCTATAATTGAAAAAAAAAACAGCCACAGGGAATTATCCTGGGCAAAACCGTAGAGAAATGCAAAAGGAGAGATTTACCATTAACATGTTCTTAAGCTCTCTTCATCATCTTCTTCAATTCAATTTTGCTCTTCTTGGAATTGTCAATGTCAAATTTCATTTGGCTTTTTTATTAATTGTGTTGATTTATTGCTTCATAATAAGTCTTCGAAGTCAGAGTTCTAGAAAATGAAAATTCTGAAATCAAAATTTTTAATTAAATTCCATTAAATTAGAGAATAATAGGAGCTTAAATGCGCTCCAATCTTATCTTTCTGATTTCCTTAAAATACGCTGTTAGTCCCTATATTTTCATAAAATTTAAAATTTAATCTCTATACTTTTTATTTTTTTATTTAACGGCAAACTTCAATAGTCAGCCAACTATATATTTTGCTTTTTTATTAACTTCTTTTAGGGTAAACTACTAAAATAATCACTTTTGTTTCTCCTAAGTTACATTTTAGCTACTTATGCTTGAAATGTTACGTCTTAGTCACTGAGTGTTAATTACAGCTAACAGTATAATGGTAAGCTGATATGTCATGTTAAATTATCATTTCAAATGAAAATTTTAGGTTAAATTATACAATTGGTCTCTATATTTTTTTCATTTTGAGCTATTTATTTTTTTCTTTTACGTTAAAAGAAATAGAGAAGGGAGGAAAATAGAGGGAGAAGCAGAAGAGAATAGAAAATAAAGAACAAAATAAGTAAAGTTAAAAGAACATAAAAAAAGTACTCAAAACGAAAAAAATATAGGGATCGATTGTATAGTTTAACATAAAAAAATTTTATTTGAAATGATAATTTAACATGCTAGTCAACTTACCGTTACATCGTTAACGACATTTAACGGCTCAATGACTAAAATGTTACAACACGTTAACGTGACTAAAACGTAATATTTGAAACATAAATGATTAAAATATAACCTGAAGGAAACAAAAGTGACTATTTTAATAGTTTACCCTTTCTTTTAACTTAAACGAAATTTTGATTTTCATCGGGTTACATTTAAATACCCTATCCATTTTTTATTCAAAGAGTTCATCCATGCACACGATCTTGTTGTATAATACATACGAGTTAGTATTTCGTAAATTGGCAATATATGATTTTTATTTTGTAAGTAGTTTTAAAAAATTGGTATGTTTTGTCGATTAGTTTTAGCTTGATTGGTATGGGCATTGTTATGAATATAGTAAAACATGGAGTCGAATGCTTTGAAATACATTATCCTCCTATTTATGAGTTGGTGAGTGGCTATGGGTAGTTTTAGACATTATATCAGGAAAAAACAAATGTGATCAAAACCTATAATGAGATTGATAAAAAAAATTTAACATTTTTATATATGTTATTATAGATAAAAGATATATAAGGTTTATTTTTAAAAAAATATAAAATAATTTTTACATTATAAATAAATTAAATACATCATTTTAAATTATCGTTCAAACTACACCTTCCTTCATGACGCAACACTTTCTTTTTCTAATATCAAAGAAAAAAAAGTTTCCTTTTCTTTCTCTCATGACATGTTGTAATAAGTACAACTTCATCATAAAACATCTTTTGATATTTTCTTTGGATGAATTTTAACTCGACTGGCATAGACACTGTTATTAATGTAAGAAGATGTGGGTTCGAGTGTGCTGAAGCGCATCGTCCTCCTATTTAAGGGTTAGGGAGAGACTATAAGTAATTTAAATATTATTTCAAAAAGAATAAATGTGATTGACTCCGATAAATACAATAAATACAACAAAACCTTAACATTAACGTGTATCGAGTTTTTTTTTTAGTTAAAAGGTAGGGCAAAGGTGTTTTAAAGATTGAGTTCGTAACGAGTATTAATTGAATTTTTTTTAAAAGAATTATAGGTACAATCAAAATATAAATATACATGCGAGGAATTATAAGTATTAAATTATTACAACATAGATTGTTCGAAGAATCGCAAAATAGATCAAACATTAAAGTATAATTGAAATAAGAAGTAGTACACTTTAGACTAAGGCCAATAAAATGAACTAACTTGACTAAAACCTACACATGTTCGAGGAACTAAAAGTATCGAATTATTATAGCATGGACTGTCCGAAGAATCACAAAGCAAATCAATCGTTAAAGCGCAACCAAAATAAGAATTGGTATACTTTAGACTAAAGCCTATAAACTGAACTAAATTGACTAAAACCCACACATGACAATTACATATGGTGAGACTTGAAGATCCACAAGTATAATTGTGTATGGTAAGTTTTAAACTTAGATACTCAAAACCCAAAACATCCGCATTAAGTGAAGACTTGAACACAATTTTTTTTTTTTATTACTCCACCTATTTAGCCATTTTAAGGTACTTGAAAGATTTTCTGACCCAGACCAGCCCATGTTTTGTGAAGGCTAAAGCGACAGTAATCCCTCACTGGGCTCCAGCCCAACCATTACCTTGAAGGGCCTCACTCAGCAGCCCAAGAACCACTTATTCAAACATTTTATCATGCCAACTGAGGAAGTACAACTTCTGCCAAAGATATTATTTTAATTTAATATTCATATATTTTTTATTTATTAAATTTTATATAATTATCTTAACATTTTTAATGCATACATTATAATAATATTATATATTATTATAGATTTAATTTTATGTGTTATAAATAAAAATAACATAATATAAAATATTACAAACTTAAAAAATGGGTTGGGTCAAACCTAGCTCGGGCCTTGAATGTTCTAGCACGAGCCCGATCCATATTTTAAACGAGCCTAAACTTTTTTATCCAAACCCTCCCAAATTTCAAGCTGGCCTGTAGACTTAGAGACGTAACTCGATCTATGGACAAATCTAAATGCAATCATCTTTACTTGGATGCAACATCCATCTCCCATTCTTCAAATGCAGATATTAATATTTAAATTCAAGTATTCTAATCACTATTCATTATAAGTTTGAATTTGATATACATTATTCGAATCCACTTTCTATTGTAGATAATTTATTCAAACTTGAATATCAAAATTCATTATTCACTTTAATTTTTTATTTTTTTTGACAAAGAAATTAAAGACTCAAAATAGATCGCAAATATTACATTAAGACTGTTCTGGTCATTGAACGACATTCTCTATAGTATCCATAAGATTTCCTTCGGTGGATGTTGAATCATCTGAAATTCCATTCCCTGCTCGGTGGGGTTTGACGCATGATTTCCCCCTCAATATGTATATGAGCTTCCTGCACTAGCCTTTCACGACTTAGCATGTCTTGAAATGTTCAAACAAGTGCACTACTTGCTGCCTCTCTTGAAGTTTCATGCAACGCCCTGACAGCATCTAGACTATCTGACTCCAAAATTATCCTTTTGAAATTCATTGACCAAATTAAACCCAATCTATAATTTATTTAATTCAAATTCAAATACATTATAGTTAGAACCAAATTCAAAGAGCCAATTGAACTGAAAACTAATAGTTTTGTAAGTCCTATAGGTAGATTAAGAAAAATAATCTAATACTCCATCTTAATTAATCATATAAATATATAAAAAAATTTATGGAATAATTTTTTTTTTAATTACTTTTACTTGATGATTAGGGAGTTTATCATCCAGGTGTGATCTAGAGTCGAGTTGCGCTGATCACATTACTATTAAAATTTTGTCTTCCTCTTACAATTCAAGAATAAAAAACAACATTTCTTAATTTTTTTTGGCAAAGAAAACACATGTTGTAATTTTAAAGCATAAAACATAGACTTATTAATGTAACATTAAATAACACTTTGATAATGGCTGAAAATTAAAACATGACACATGACATATTTTAATCCACATGTGGAATTATTAAAGTAAACAAAAGTATAATTCAATGATGAAATTATTAATTAATAAAAAACTAATTTTCAAACTTTCCATTAATTTAAAAAAAATTCAAATTCAAAAGGCGAAAGTATTACGGAGGCCTTTATATGAAGAGTTGAATTATATTTTGTTTCTTTTATTGAAAAAGAAAAAATTAGTTCGTGTACATTAAATTAAAGAACAAATTTATTTCCCTATTAAAAATTTCATCCATTTATATTGTTAAAAACTGGTTTTTGTATGTAAGCATGAAGTATATGTGGCATATCACATATAATTGTCTGATTATTTTGTCAGTCATGTTAGTTTTTAATAATAAAAATTGATGAAATTTTTAACAGAAATAATCAATTTACTTTTTAGTCTAAGAAAAAAAAATCTCCTAATTTAATGACTGAAATTAACCATGCCACATTAAAACATGACACATAACATATTTTAATCCACATGTGTAATTATTAAAATAAAAAATAATAATTCAATGATGAAATTATGTAACAATAAAAAAAAACTTAATTTCCAAACCTTCCAATAACTAAAAAAAGAAAAAAAAAACCTTTCTAATTCAAAACTAACCTCATAAGTTTGTTGTCGAAAGTCAAGTTAAAAGGCCTTCATACGATAAGTTGGATTTTATTTCACCATTTTATTAAAAAAATTGGAAAAATGAGTCTATATATATTAGATTAAAAAGCAAATAATCCTCCTAATAAAAATTTCATCCATTTATACTGTTAAAAACTAGGTTTTGTATGTAAACATGAGGTACATGTGGCACATCACGTATGTCGTAACCATTTTTTGACAAAACGAAAACGGGAATCGACCTTGGTTTTGAAAACGAAAATAAAACGGGAGTCGCCACCGATCTTTGAATAGGTGTGATCGGATCACCTTTGTTTTAATAAAACATTTTGATTTACTAAAACAACGTTTTTGGTCTACGAAGTTTGAGAAAACGGGTTCGGGAGTCGGTTACGTGCGAGGAAGGGTTAGCACCCTCATCACGCCCAAAATTGGTACCAAATTGATTAATTAATGTCCCAATGTCGAAAGTTGAAAATTGTAAAAAGATTTTAAAATATGATCCCTTTACAAATATTTGAATTTTTCGAATTGAATATCAAGATTTTCTCGTTCCGAAGGAATAAAATATCACATCCAGTACATAGGACACAACGATTTTAATCCTCGAATCCAAGGTCATCTCTTAATTCTCGAGACTCATGCATTAGAAAAATCGAAAGGGTATTCAATTGTTAGGCCAAGCGAGAGAACCGAAACCCAACACATAGGGCACGATCTCTCGAATTTCCAAACAAAGAGTATTGCCTTATTTTGAAAATTTTTGGTTTTTTTAATGAAGTTGATGAGAAAATTAGATTATGTTTAGTTAGATGTTATTCAAAACATGCATAGGGTCATGCGACGAATAATGATGATGTGAAAATAGAAGGATATATGAAATAACATAAGCATAAACATATGAATGAAAGTCAAATAAATAATAACATATGCATGTACATTCGTAATATAATAAAGTAACAAAGATAATAATAATGATACCAACTACGATAATAATAGTAATAACAATGATAGTAAAAAATAGCGATAATGAATATAATAATAGCAATAATACAAAGTATACGTATACGTAATAGACTGACATGAATATAGTAATAATAATAATAATAATAATAATAACAACAACAATAATACCATAATAAATTAATAATAATATGTACAACAAAATAATGCAGTGATAATAATAGTAATAATAATAAAGATAGTAACATAGTAATGATGGGAAATATGTATGATATAATAATAATAATAATAATGATATTTATACTTGAATAATACGAATACTAGTACTAATAACAATAATAATAGTAGTAGATAATAATGGTAACAGTAACTATAATACTAATGATAATAATAATAAATAGTAATGACGTGAAGTATGTACAATATCAGAATAATATAAGTACAGGGATAATACTTAATATAATAATAACATAAAAATAATAATATGATAATAATAATAATAATAAAACAATAACAATGATGATGCGAAATGGGTAAATAATAATAATAACTACAAGGCACTAAAAGGATCGAATTGAACTTAAAAAGGAATTTCAGGGCTTGATCCGAGGGCGCAGCAAAAGAAAGGGGACTGATTACGCAAATGTCCCTTTTTAAGAGACATGAACGGTTTCTCTTAGGACCAAACGATGCCGTTTCATCAATTGCTTAAAAGACCCAACCCTTTTTCTGAAACTACATTTGAAACCCTAAGTTTCGAAACACAGCAGCCGCACCACCCTTCCCCTTTTCGTCTCTCCATTTCTCCCCCTCTTGCACCCGACGGTTAGGCTCCCTCGGACATCCGTCGATACCCGTCGCGTGACCCATGTCCGATGGTCGACAGCGCGCGACCATGGGCCTCAACGCCCCGTGCGAAAACCACTCCCTCGAAGGCCGAGCCTTCGACGTGCTGAAGCGAAGGGAAATGACCCCCAACGCCCCTCCTAAAACCGGTCTTCGACGACGGAGAGCACTCCGACCCCACGGCTGCGAAGGCTTTGGTAAGGACCCCCCCTTTTCCTTTATTATTGGTCTTTTGATTCAAAACGAAAATAAATAAAACACAAGCAAAATAGACAAAAGATCTCAACCTTGATACTATTTTTCTTTTTATTGCTTTCGATTTCTTGGTGGAATCGTCTGAGAAGAAGACCAGTTACAAAAGGTTGTTTTTTTGATTTCTGATACTGGTCTCTCTTTTTCTTTCGAACCCCTATTACATCGTTTTCTAAAGGCTTTATAGCCGAAAAACACACTACCTTCCTAATATTTTACTATTTCGTTCCATATTTCTCTGCCTTCTTGTTGTTTCTGCGTTTGGTGTTGCCTGCAGGTGATGGGCGAGTCGAGCGTGTCGGAGATGCCGGGGCAGTGTTTGACCGAGGCGCCTAGGGAGCATCGGGTGTCAGGGGCGTGGGTACGGGCCACGATATACGTGGGGGAACCGAAACGACGCGTGACGGCAGACGAACGGTCGCGGTGTGCTCATGGTGCCGCAGTGGTCAAAGAGTCACGCGTGGAGGGCACGCGGTAGCCCAAGGGTCGGATGGAGGTCGGAGCGCGTGGGCGCGTGTGCGGGCTGGGGCAACTAAGAGCTAGGGTTCTGAAAGTTTTAAGGCATTGTGGGCTGTTGGGCCACTGCAAGATTGGGTTAGGGACTGGTTTAATTTGGATTGTTTGGGCTGTATTAAATTTGGGCCTATGTTTGGTCTCTGTGATTGGACTCTGTTTTTGTGTAAGGGACTTTGGGATTTTATTAATGGACTGTTGGACTTATTATTTTATTATTTGTTCATGGACTTTTATAATAGTATTTGGTTTTCCTTCTTTTGGTTTTGTTTTGACTAATGGGCTCGGGTTTGGGTTTTAGTTAAAAGCCCGGGCAAAATTTAGTTATTACAGCTGCCCCTCTTTGCTCATTGTCGTGGAACGAGAATAGAGCAAAGACAAAAGAAGAACCAATTTTGCCCGGTCTTAGCCAAGTATAGATTCTTCGAGTGTTTTTCTTCCTCAAGCATTCTCAAACCCTGTTGCTTTGATCCACCCACCGCTGCTTTTGCGAGGCATGACCCGTAGCTTTGATTCGCTTTTTTCAATCTTGTTCACTTTTTGAACTTGTTCCAACCAGACTTCAAGACACAAAGTGATTTGTAGCTTCGATCTACCAATTGCTCCACTAGGGCTTTGACGCATTAAATTTGAAACTTTTCGAACCGCTTCCTTATCCTCGCAACATGAGTTGGTCATTTTCCTCTTTTTTTTTTTAGGCAGAAATTGAAAAACAGGGATTGAAAATACCTCGGCATGTGACTTTAAGAATTGCAGACAAATTAAAAGTACCTCGGCGTGCGACCCGAGGCATTGTAAACGAAAATTAAAAGCATCTCGGCGTGCGGCCGAGGCTCAACTCACCCCTTGCATTGTGAGTTGATTCTTGAGCAGGAATCTAAAGATAGAAATTAAATATCTCGGCGTGTCCCGAGGCCCAACTCACTTCTCGCATTATGAGTTGATTTTGAACAGGAATGTAAAGACAGAAATTAAATACCTCGGCGTGTCCCGAGGCCCAACTCACCTCTCGCATTATGAGTTGATTTTTGAACAGGAATGTAAAGATAGAAATTAAATACCTCGGCGTGTCCCGAGGCCCAACTCACCTCTCGCATTATGAGTTGATTTTTGAACAGGAATGTAAAGACGAAAATTAAAAATACCTCAACGTGCGTGACCCGAGGCCCAACTCACCTTTTGCAGTATGAGTTGATTTTTTAACAGGAATTTAAAGATAAAAATTAAAAATACCTCAGCGTGCGTAACCTGAGGCCCAACTCACCTTTTGCGGTATGAGTTGACTTTTTTTTGAACAGAAATTAAATACCTCGGCGTGTCCCGGGGCTCAACTCATTTCTCGCTTTATGAGTCGATTTTTTTTGAACAGAAATTTAAAGACAAATTAAATACCTCGGCGTGTCCCGGGGCTCAACTCACTTCTCGCTTTATGAGTCGACTTTTTTGAACAGAAATTTAAAGACAGAAATTAAATACCTCGACGTGTCCCGGGGCTCAACTCACTTCTCGCTTTATGAGTCGATTTTTCGAACAGAAATTTAAAGACAGAAATTAAATACCTCGGCGTGTCCCGGGGCTCAACTCACTTCTCGCTTTATGAGTCGACTTTTTTGAACAGAAATTTAAAGACAGAAATTAAATACCTCGGCGTGTCCCGAGGCCCAACTCACCTCTCGCATTATGAGTTGATTTTTGAACAGGAATGTAAAGACAGAAATTAAATACCTCGGCGTGTCCCGAGGCCCAACTCACCTCTCGCATTATGAGTTGATTTTTGAACAGGAATGTAAAGACGGAAATTAAAAATACCTCAGCGTGCGTGACCCGAGGCCCAACTCACCTTTTGCAGTATGAGTTGATTTTTTAACAGAAATTTAAAGACAAAAATTAAAAATACCTCAACGTGCGTAACCTGAGGCCCAACTCACCTTTTGCGGTATGAGTTGACTTTTTTTGAACAGAAATTAAATACCTCGGCGTGTCCGAGGCTCAACTCATTTCTCGCTTTATGAGTCGACTTTAACAAAAATTGAAAATGTGTCGTCTGGTGGGACTCGGATGTCTTCCTTCTCTTTGGTTCGGTACAATCATCGTCAAAGCTTCTTGCTTCACTGGTGTACCTGTATGCGTCATGCGTGATGTTATCATGATATGCACGTGTTTGTCTTAAATGCTCTTATGCCTATATGATTAAGCCATGTGCTCTGGGCTCGTTTGTCATGTATCTCTCATTATGATGACTTGTAGTCATCGTTTCGATTCTTGACTTTTCTTTCGGGTTTTGTTCTCATTCTCAGGTTTTGTGAGTAGTCTGCACTTCTCATATATCATCCCTTTTGCTCCCTTGTTGAACTTTTGTTCTTGCTTTGAGGCTCTTATACTTACCAAGTTCTCATCCAGGTAATGCTCAACGTTCTTTTTGTTTAGAGTATGTAATTTCACTATTTACCATTTAAATGAACCAAACACGAGATGCATGAGAATGGCCAAGTAGGTATGAAGGAAATGTCTTGCGTTCGTCTTTATTTCAAAGCAACAAGCAAAGAAAATTGACAAGGGATGATTTGATAAGGAAAACATAAAAAAGAAAGTAGATTCAATTGTCACAAATGCTCTAGATATCCAACGTATGAACTTCTCCATGTTCCTTCATCCTAAATCTCTTCGAGTGAAGCTTCTTGCGTAGAAGATTCTGAGCTTCCGAGTCTGCTTCAAATATTACAATCTCGCCTTTGACTTCCTGTTCGAATCGCCCTTGCTCTCCGTTAGGATGCCTTTTCAGGTTTTCATCCTAATTTGTCTGTCAAGCTACCCTTTTCGTTTTTTTTTGTTTTTTTTTTTACATCAAGACGCCCTTTCAGGTTTTCATCTTGATCTTTTCTTTTTTTCTCTTCTCCTTTCCTTTTTTTTTACGTCAAGACGCCCTTTCAGGTTTTCATCTTGATCTTTTCTTTTTTTCTCTTCTCATTTCCCTTTTTTTTTAGGCGTAGTACTTCTTCACGGCATCTGAGTTTACTGGATTCGGTACCTCTTTCCCATCCATCTCAGTAAGAATTAAAGCTCCGCCCGAGAAAGCCTTCTTTACGACATAGGGTCCTTCCCAATTCGGGGCCCATTTTCCCCGAAAGTCTTTTTGTATAGGGCGAATCTTTTTCAGCACAAGTTCCCCTTCGTGAAATTCCTTGGCCGTACCTTCTTGTCATGGGCTGTGATCATTCTTTTTTGATACATCTGCCCGTGACAGATTGCTCTCAAGCGTTTCTCTTCGATTAGATTCAGTTGATCGTATCGGGCTTGAACCCATTCTGATTCTTCTAATTTTGACTCCATCAAGACTCGTAAAAAGGGTATTTCCACCTCGACGGGCAGTACAGCTTCCATTCCATATACCAGAGAGAAAGGAGTTGCCCCTGTGGAGGTCCGCACACATGTGCGATATGCGTGCAGGGCAAATGGTAGCTTCTCGTGCCAATCTTTATATGTCTCGGTCATTTTCCCAATAATTCTTTTAATATTTTTGTTGGCCGCTTCTACTGCCCCATTCATATTTGGGCGATAGGGTGAGGAATTGTGATGCTTTATTTGAAATTGTTCGCATACTTCCTTCATCATCTTGTTGTTCAGATTCAAAGCATTATCCGAGATGATCTTCTCAGGCAAACCGTATCGACATATGATCTCTTTTTTCAAGAACTTGCAAACAGCGTTCTTTGTCACATTTGCAAATGAAGCGGCTTCGACCCATTTTGTGAAGTAATCTATGACCACGAAAATGAATCGATGGCCATTAGAAGCTTTTGGGGAAATTGGCCCTATAACATCCATGCCCCACATGGAAAAAGGCCACGGAGAGGTCATAACGTGGAGGGGCGAAGGTGCTGCATGAATTTTGTCGCCATAAATTTGACATTTGTGACACCTTCGTGCATAGCTGATGCAGTCACTTTCCATCGTCAACCAGTAGTAGCCGAGTCTCATAATTTTCCTGGCCATGGTAAAACCATTGGCATGGGTCCCACAACTTCCTTCATGGACTTCTTCTAGTATCTTTCTGGCTTCAATATCATCCACGCATCTCAGAAGCACTTGATCTTTTCCTCTTTTGTATAGGATGTTTCCATCAAGAACAAATCCCACTGCCATTTTTCTAATTGTCCTTTTGTCATTCTCATTTGCTTGCTTGGGATACCTTTGATTTTTGACATACTCTAGGATATCATGGAACCACGGCTGTCCGTCTGCTTCTTTTTCAATGCTAAAACAATGTGCCGGAGCTTCATATATGCTCATCTGGAGAGGCATTATTTCCGCTTCTCGGTTTGCTTTGAACATCGAAGCCAAAGTGGCCAGAGCATCAGCCAATTGTTTTCCTCTCGTGGGAAGTAATTAAAGGTTACTTCTTCGAAATCTTTGACCAGATCCATAACAAGGTCGTGGTATCTGACCAGCTTTGAGTCTCTTACTTCCCAATCTCCACGGACTTGGTAAATCACCAATGCCGAATCCCCAGATACCTTTAGGACTTTGATGTCTCGTTCAATAGCTGCGCGGAGCCCCATGACGCAAGCCTCGTATTCCGCTATATTGTTGGTACAGAAGAAGTTCAATCTGGCAGTGAATGGGTAATGATTCCCTTCTGGCGACACCAAGACGGCTCCAATCCCGTGCCCCAATGCATTTGAGGCACCATCAAAGCTCATCTTCCATGACTCCTCTTTTGACGACTCGCATTTTCTTTCTGTAATACACATCAAGTCTTCATCTGGAAAGTCAAATCTTAATGGCTCGTATTCCTCCATCGTTCGTGCTGCCAGAAAATCAGCTATTGCGCTCCCTTTTATTGACTTTTGGCTAACGTAAACGATATCGTATTCTGATAGTAAGATTTGCCATCGTGCCATTATTCCTGAGTGTACAGGCGATTCCATCATGTACTTTATTGGGTCCAGCTTTGAGATCAACCACGTCGTATGATACATAATATATTGTCTGAGCCTACGAGTTGCCCAGACCAGAGCACAACAGACTTTTTCAATTGACGGATATTTTGCTTCATACTCTGTGAACTTCTTGCTGAGGTAATAGATCGCCTTTTCTCTTCTCTCCGACTCATCACGTTGCCCCAGTACACAACCCATTGAATTTTCGAACACCGTCAGATACAATATTAACGGTTTCCCGGAAGTTGGTGGTACTAACACGGGGGGTTAGATAAATATTGTTTTATCTTGTCGAAAGCAGCTTGGCACTCTTCGTTCCATTCTCCAGGATTGTGTTTTCTAGGAGTCGAAAAATCGGGTCACATTGGTTGGTAAGTTGAGCAATGAAACGGGTGATGTAGTTTAACCTTCCTAGAAATCCTCTGACTTCTTTTTGTGTCCGTGGAGGTGGTAATTCTTGTATGGCCTTTATTTTGTCGGGATCGACCTCAATACCTCTCTCGCTAATGATAAAGCCCACTAATTTCCCCGAGGTTGCTCCGAATGTGCACTTAGCTGGATTAAGCTTCAGTTGGAATTTTCTCAGTCTTTCAAATAATTTCCTGAGGTTTCCAACATGCTCTTTTTCTCCCCGAGATTTGGCAATCATATTGTCGACATAAACTTCTATTTCTTTGTGCATCATGTCGTGAAACAGCATCACCATTGCCCTTTGATATGTTGCCCCAGCGTTTTTTAAGCCGAATGGCATCACCTTGTAGCAGAAGGTCCCCCACATCGTCACGAATGTAGTTTTTTCCATGTCCTCAGGGGCCATCTTTATTTGGTTATAACCTGAAAATCCATCCATGAAAGAAAATAATGAATGATTTGCCGTGTTATCCACCAACGTATCGATGTGCGGTAAGGGAAAATTATCTTTGGGGCTTGCTCGATTGAGATCACGATAGTCTACACACATTCGCACCTTGCCGTCTTTCTTTGGCACTGGGACTATATTAGCCACCCATTCCGGATATTTGGAGACTTGTAAGAAACCGGCGTCGAACTGCTTTTTGACCTCTTCTTTTATCTTTAAGAGCATTTCGGGTCTTATTCGTCTTAGCTTCTGCTGGATTGGCTTGCATTTTGGTTTCACTGGGAGCCTGTGGACCACTACATCCTCGCTTAATCCTGGCATGTCCTGATATGACCATGCAAATACGTCTTTGTACTCATGAAGCAAGGTGACCAAGTCGTGTTTGGTGGGCTCTGAGATGGAGGTCCCAATTTTCACTTCTTGCCTCTTTTCTTCGTTTCCCAGGTTCACCGTCTCGATAGATTCTTGGTGGGGGAGTATCTGTTTATCTTCCTGTTCTATCATCCTTAGTAAGTCAGGGGTCGAGACAAAATCTTCGGCATTCTCGTCGGCTTCGAATTCTCCTAAACAAACAACTTGCTCAAAGTCGATTTTAAATCAGTAACGGGATTGTTCATGTCGTTGATATCTGAGCACCTGAAAGGCAAATGGAGAAGAAGCTATAGAGGAACATTGAGGTATTGTGATTCTACGGCATGTCATGAAAAATATTTAAAGACAAGCTATGAGAAATAAATATGAGGCCAGTGAGAATGAGAGACAGTGATGAAATGCATCTTCATTGATTGTTCATTTAAAGGTTAAACAGCTGACACAAACTCTTATAACAGATTCCCCTTCAACTTAGGGGTATTACAGAAAGTTGTCATTGAGGATTACTCTGGAGGGGTCCTAGAAACTACAAGGAGGTCCTTGGCAGTCCAATTGTCCAACACAAAACCCGGAGGGCTAGGGCGTATCTTCGAAAGGCCTTTTATCGTATCGTCCACCTTGTTGATGACGTTTATATTGAAGTTCTGAAAATCCCTTTCAACCGATAACAGCGTGTTTCGTGAATCATCTCCCTCTGGGTACATCATTCCTGCTGACGTAAAAGTTCTCGACAAGGGCGGGTACGTCATGGGCACCCATTCTACCTCTCGTCCCGAGGCTCTTGCAATCCTCTTTTTCTGATCTTTCTGTAATTGTTTCCTTCTTTGTCGTCCATCAGGTTTGAACCCCAAGCCGTATTGAGCCTTGTGATGTACAGGGTTTAGTGCCCTAGCTATCCCTTGTTGGTGTGTTCCTAAACCCTTCCCTGCCCGGGCACCTTTTCCTACTGTCAACTTGACTCCCATCTTGGTGTTTTTTGACAGCTTGGGTGTGGGAGCCTTATCTCCTTCGGCGACAAATGTAGCGTTGATGAATTCGAAGGAACGGAAGGAGCATTCTGGCACATCTCTGTTTGCCTCGATGTAGGGTGTGTCGGTAGATAGCGATGCGACGATGTCTTCTTCACCGGCAATCGTGATCAGGCGGTTATCAATAATTAACTTTATTTTATGATGAAGAGATGAAGGGATCGCTCCTGCGGAATGGATCCAGGGCCTTCCTAAGAGGCAATTATATGAAGGAGCAATGTCCATGACTTGGAATTCAACATTGTACGTGCACGGGCCCACCTCTAGAGGGATCTCGATTTTTCCCATAACTTCTCTTCGTGTTCCGTCGAATGCCCTTACCGCAGAATGGCAAGGCCTCAGATAAGACATGTCGACGGGCGTCCTAGATAGTGTAGCCAACGGCATGACATTGAGCGCAGACCCGTTGTCAATAAGCACATGCGGTATTATATATCCTTTGCACCCGGTTGTGATGTGCAATGCTTTAACAGAGCCCCTACCATTAGGTGGTATTTCATCATCGCTGAAGGAGATGAAATTATCCGCGTTTAAATTGTTCAACCACCTATCGAGTTTTTCAATGGGCACATTGCTTGGCACATATGCTTGGTTCAACACCTTCAGTAATGCGTTTCGATGTGGCTCTGAGTTCAACAACAAGGATAATACTGAGATTTTTACCGGTTGTTTATTCAGCCGTTCCACAACACTGTATTCGCTGTGCTTAATGAACTTTAAGAATTCCTTTGCTCCTCGTTCAGATTGTATTTCAACCTCACCCTCGGCCTCGGGTATTGGTGCCTTCCCTTTCTGACTCGTGCCAACGGTTTTCTTCTTTGTCTCAACCACCTCAGGGGAATAGCACCTCCCACTGCGGGTAAAATGCCCCACCTCACTGATGCTTCCAGTTGTAGCCTCGGGTGTGGTGACGTTGATATCATACTTCCATGGCACCGCCTTGCTATCCGTGTAAGGGAATGGGGAAGGTACTTGGATTATCATTTTTGGTTTCCTCTCTTCCTTCTTTGCATCGTAGTAGATTACCAAAGGCCGATCGGCACTGTAGGGAGGTCCTGATGATTGGCCCTCAGATGCACATATATCCTTTCCACCGGTCTCTTCTATCTTATTGAAGATTTCCACCTTTTTATTGTCCATCATGCTTTGAAGCAGCTCTTTGAACTCCTCGCAAGATTGGATATGGTGTCCTGATATGCCATGAAAGACACAGAAACTTGGACTCTTCACGCTTTTCTCCTTGAAATTCCTGTCGAGCATGCCTTTCTCAACCATTACTTCCCAGACCTTCTCCAAAGGTGTCCTTATCCTAGAGACACAGCTTCTGACTCGCCACCTATCCTCCAGTGTCACCATATTCACGTTCCCTGTGGCATGGTTAGGGAGCGGGTTTCTCGCCATATTGTTGGTACCGTCAAACTGCAAGATCCCGGCGTCGATGAGGCCTTGAACTCTTCTCTTAAAGGCTAAACAGTTATCTGTGGAGTGTCCCTGATTCCCGGCATGATACATGCAATTAGCGTTGGGATCGTACCACTTTGGGAACGGGGGTTTCAACGGTGCCATGTAATATGGTGAGATTAACTGTTTTTCTAATAGCTTTGGGTACAGTTCTCCGTACGACACGGGAATAGGGGTGAATTGGGGTCTATCAGGATTGGGTTTTACTGGTCTTTGTTCGTTTCTTGGCTGACTTTGGGCAGACGTAGTATTTGGCGGGAATATGGTGAATGGTCTTTGATTGTCGGCGGCATAGACGGGATAGGGAGGAGGCGCTTGATAGTAGGGGCTTTGTGGAGGAAAGTATACATTTGGCGGTGGGCGAAACTGAGGTCGTGGTTGGGTCGGATATGGATTATGGGCATAGTGGCTCTCGGTCCCCACCATATGGGCTTCGGGATCCTTTTTCTTTACAGGTGTTGGTCTTTTCGAGCTCTCGGGGCCCTCCATTCTTCCACTTTTGATGCCGTTTTCGATGAGTTCACCAGATATTACGAGGTCGGCGAAGTCTTTCGTGGCGCTTCCCACCAGTTTGTCGTAGAATGGCGCCCTCAAAGTATTGATGAAAAGGACCGTTACCTCACTTTTAGTTAGAGGGGGCTCGACCTGGACTGAGAGATCCCTCCACCTCTGAGCATATTGTCTGAAGGTCTCCGTTGGCTTTTTTTCCAACATTTGTAGCGTCAGCCGGTCGGAAGCCACATCAGAAACATGCTTATATTGTTCACAGAATGCTGTTGCCAGGTCCTTCCATGACCGGATCCTCTCGGTACTAAGCTGATCATACCATCAGAGGGCCGATCCGATCAAGCTATCCTGGAAGCAGTGTATTAACAGCTTGTCCTCGTTCAAGTGTCCAGCCATCTTTCGACAGAACATAATAAGGTGTGCTTTCGGACACCTCGTTCCCTCATACTTTTCGAAATCTGGCACCTTAAACTTTGGAGGTAGAACCAGATCAGGCACCAAACTAAGCTCTTTGGCACTTAGTGCAGAGAAGGCTCCAGTACCTTCTACCGCCTTGAGTCTCTCTTCTAGACTCTTATATTTTTCTTCGGCATCATGGTCACCCCTTTTTAATCTGGCTATTTCCGTCGGATCATCCAAATCCGGAACAATCGAATTAGCAGAATTATCTCCAGCGTTTGATACGTATATACCTTGCCCAGATGGATAGGTGGGATGGGTTGTTGTTCCAGGCCTACTGGGTTCCCTTGAGGATATCCTCTTTGCGTTGCATGAGTGTGGGGTGGCGTGAATCCTGGGGGATAGAGCGGATCTTGATTATCCCTCGAATGGGGCTCTGTAATGTCAGGACTTTGCGGGAGTCCCTTCCCTTTGGTCATGGCCGTCAACATCTCTAACATTCTATCCATTTGATCCTTATGTTCTCGTGATTCCTCGCGGGATCTCATCATCAGGTCCTTTGCCTCTTGCTGTGACTTGGTTAACTGTTCTTGCAACTCTTTCTGGGTTCTTTCCATCCTTTCGATCCTCTCATTGAGTTCGGCGTCCATAGCTCTAGTTTTTAAGCGTGTCCTATAGGGGTGATATGATTCCAGGTTCGTAATCTCGTAGCTGCAGATTATATGATTTTAAGTTTAGCGAATAGTTTAGGTGATATGATGCTAATGCATATAATGTAATGCGAATGCATGGTATGAATGCACAAAGGTGTTGACGTAATTCAATTTCATTAGATAAACTTTACTAGAAAACAAATTTCCTTTCATAGAACGGACGATTACATATACGACTTAGCCCTAATGCCTAAGTCCTTAACTTTCCTAAGAAGCCAAGCTAAACTCTGGCCTCGCTCCGATCCTGACTCGTACATCAGACTTAACGCATCAGCTCGAACTGCTAAGGCTTGTAAATGGTCGGCCACCTCTCGGATTTGAACCACAGCCTCGCCCATTACATAGTCTCTGTTTCTGATCCGCTCTTGGGAATGGTGGAGCTGCTCCCTCCAATGTTCATTATTGGCTGCAAGGAGCTCCACTCGATTTTTGCTATCTTGTAGTGCAGTCTCGAGCTCCCCTATCTTCCCTCTCATCTCCTTGATTTTGTTCTGACTGGCTCTTAATTCGACTACTGAGTTACGACTACGGTGGAGGCGCAGTGATTTTTCTAATTCTGCTACTTGGGCGCGTAACCTCTCCTTTTCGCTTTGGCTTTCTAACAGGTTCTTTCTCAAAGTGTCCTCTCGCACCCGAGCCTCTTGAAATTTCCTCTCCCACTGATCGGTCTTGGATTTTTCTTCTTCAATTTCTTGCCGCCATTGCTCCGATGTCTTACCTAGACCCGCAGTTCTGATAGACATGCGCAACTTCTTGTAGTCCGTCTTTAAGCTATCCAAATCTTCTTCGGCTTTGTTCTTCCCTTTTTAAAATTTTTCAGCCTCGAACTTATGGACGTCAACATCTAGTCCCAACTGCATCTTTTCTTCTTCTAGTTGCTCTATCCTCTTACCCAATTCCCGGCTCTTTCTCTCGAAATCTTGCTTGATAATTTCTAACTCAGTTGGGATCACTTGCAGCTGTTCCTCTATTGGTCGAGTATTTCCTTGGATTGGCTCTGGGATATTGTCATTGATTCTTTTGGCCCACCATTGATTGTACTCGGGGGTCACCATGGGCCCTATGGCGAGTCTCTTCATTTTTCGAGTTTGGGTCCATGCATCTGATATTTCGCGGACTCTCTTCTTATAGTTGTCATCTTTGTACGAAAATTCACATTGGGTTAGTCCATGTGTTGCGGGTATGAACTGCCTCGATTGATACTGCCTCATCACTAGTAACGGGGCATACCCAACAGCTCCCCATATTCCGAGTAGAGGGACCCAGTCGAACCCTCCACACCGATATAAGATCTCGTCGGTGATCATCCATGGAGCTTTCTATACTACATCTTTTACTTGCAGGTTTTGGAGAATCGCCATCCACTTCTCTCCAGATAGGTCATCTCGTCTTGGCGTACTTGCTAATTCCTCTAGAGGAGAGTAGTTCTCTAAAAAGATCTTGCATGAGGCTTTCTCTCTCTTCCAAAAATGGCAATGAAACCAAGATAACAACAACTGCGCACAACCCACGAACCTCCCTTCGCCCGCTCTTCGGCAAGCGTTCAGTGATCTGAAGGTCTCGGCTAAAACTGCGGGGACGGGTGTAACTCCCTTATCAAGTTTGTCGAATAGGTCTGAAACCGCATCCTCTACATGTCCTAACGCCTTGGGAAATACGACCAAACCATAGATGCTTAGAGCGAAGACGTAGACCCTCTTCTTCTTATCAGGATGTGCCAAGATCAAGTCCTTTAGGTGTTTCCAAGGGATGCACTTACAATCTCCCTTTTGCTTAATTCGGGTCGTGACCCATTGCTCGCTCATCCCCGTAATGTTTATTAGCCTTTTCGAGAATGTCGGCACATTTGCAAACCTTGAATACGCCTTATCAGTTTGAAATCTCGGGCACCGAAACAAAGCTGTATACTCCTCCACGGTAGGCACCAAATCCACCTCTCCAAAAGTGAAGCAACTGTAGGCGGGGTTCCAAAACTGGGTAATAGCCCGGAGTAGGTACTCGTCTACCTTGATATCAAGCAGGTAGGGCAGATCGCCGTAGTTATAGTAGAGCAGTTGTTTGTCCTCGTTTCCCCATGAGTTCCATATTTCTTTTAATTCTCGCAGATCATTTTGCGCTGCGCTGATACGGGTGAAATCCCATAACTCTGATTCATGTCTTACCGTCAGACTATCCCCCTTTTCTTGCTGTATTCTTTCGGACCACACCTGAACTGCCGCATTATCCTCCACTCTATTGAGAAATCCCTTTTCCATGTTAAGCTTTTCTATTTAGTAACCGAATGTGGATCAACACCTTTTTATGATGAAATGCCATGCAATAAAAGTAAAACACGACAGGTTAGTATCAAGTACAAAGAAGGAAACTGAAAATAAACAGGAAATGATCAAACTCCTATTTAAGGTGGCGACTAAGGTTCACACGGTTCTACCTACAATGGGCTCCTAGGTCTTTCTATATGTGGTTCGGTTCTAAAGCAAGGGTACCTGAACCAGCAGATTCCTCGATCCTCACCCATTATAGGCTCATATAGACCGAGTTCAGTTCAGGGGAATACATTTCCCTATGGCTGCACGGAGATAAAAATCTCACGAAGACATAGGTACGGATGTATCCCGAAAGTGATCCACTATCTTGCACGGAGGTAAAAACCTCACGAAAGAATAGCTTCTCACTCCCACTTAAGGGTGTGACCGCAGTCATGCAATGCAATGCCAAAATATTTCACAAAACTTGACAGTATAGCACAAACGAATGCATCAAAGAGAAACATGATTTTTCAAAACATCTTTCCAACTTTTCAATCGAAGAGACAAAAATCAGTCAATTTACGGCCTGACTCTCGGCGTCCCCAGTGGAGTCGCCAAGCTGTCGTAACCATTTTTTGACAAAACGAAAATGGGAATCGACCTTGGTTTTGAAAACGAAAATAAAACGGGAGTCGCCACCGATCTTTGAATAGGTGTGATCGGATCACCTTTGTTTTAATAAAACATTTTGATTTACTAAAACAACGTTTTTGGTCTACGAAGTTTGAGAAAACGGGTTCGGGAGTCGGTTACGTGCGAGGAAGGGTTAGCACCCTCGTCACGCCCAAAATTGGTACCAAATTGATTAATTAATGTCCCAATGTCGAAAGTTGAAAATTGTAAAAAGATTTTAAAATATGATCCCTTTACAAATATTTGAATTTTTCGAATTGAATATCAAGATTTTCTCGTTCCGAAGGAATAAAATATCACATCCAGTACATAGGACACAACGATTTTAATCCTCGAATCCAAGGTCATCTCTTAATTCTCGAGACTCATGCATTAGAAAAATCGAAAGGGTATTCAATTGTTAGGCCAAGCGAGAGAACCGAAACCCAACACATAGGGCACGATCTCTCGAATTTCCAAACAAAGAGTATTGCCTTATTTTGAAAATTTTTGGTTTTTTGAATGAAGTTGATGAGAAAATTAGATTATGTTTAGTTAGATGTTATTCAAAACATGCATAGAGTCATGCGACGAATAATGATGATGTGAAAATAGAAGGATATATGAAATAACATAAGCATAAACATATGAATGAAAGTCAAATAAATAATAACATATACATGTACATTCGTAATATAATAAAGTAACAAAGATAATAATAATGATACCAACTACGATAATAATAGTAATAACAATGATAGTAATAAAATAGCGATAATGAATATAATAATAGCAATAATACAAAGTATACGTATACGTAATAGACTGACATGAATATAGTAATAATAATAATAATAATAACAACAACAATAATACCATAATAAATTAATAATAATATGTACAACAAAATAATGCAGTGATAATAATAGTAATAATAATAAAGATAGTAACATAGTAATGATGGGAAATATGTATGATAAATAATAATAATAATGATATTTATACTTGAATAATACGAATACTAGTACTAATAACAATAATAATAGTAGTAGATAATAATGGTAACAGTAACTATAATACTAATGATAATAATAATAAATAGTAATGACGTGAAGTATGTACAATATCAGAATAATATAAGTACAGGGATAATACTTAATATAATAATAACATAAAATAATAATATGATAATAATAATAATAATAAAACAATAACAATGATGATGCGAAATGGGTAAATAATAATAATAATAACTACAAGGCACTAAAAGGATCGAATTGAACTTAAAAAGGAATTTCAGGGCTTGATCCGAGGGCGCAGCAAAAGAAAGGGGACTGATTACGCAAATGTCCCTTTTTAAGAGACATGAACGGTTTCTCTTAGGACCAAACGATGCCGTTTCATCAATTGCTTAAAAGACTCAACCCTTTTTCTGAAACTACATTTGAAACCCTAAGTTTCGAAACACAGCAGCCGCACCACCCTTCCCCTTTTCGTCTCTCCATTTCTCCCCCTCTTGCACCCGACGGTTAGGCTCCCTCGGACATCCGTCGATACCCGTCGCGTGACCCATGTCCGATGGTCGACAGCGCGCGACCATGGGCCTCAACGCCCCGTGCGAAAACCACTCCCTCGAAGGCCGAGCCTTCGCCGTGCTGAAGCGAAGGGAAATGACCCCCAACGCCCCTCCTAAAACCGGTCTCCGACGACGGAGAGCACTCCGACCCCACGGCCGCGAAGGCTTTGGTAAGGACCCCCCCTTTTCCTTTATTATTGGTCTTTTGATTCAAAACGAAAATAAATAAAACACAAGCAAAATAGACAAAAGATCTCAACCTTGATACTATTTTTCTTTTTATTGCTTTCGATTTCTTGGTGGAATCGTCCGAGAAGAAGACCAGTTACAAAAGGTTGTTTTTTTGATTTCTGATACTGGTCTCTCTTTTTCTTTCGAACCCCTATTACATCGTTTTCTAAAGGCTTTATAGCCGAAAAACACACTACCTTCCTAATATTTTACTATTTCGTTCCATATTTCTCTGCCTTCTTGTTGTTTCTGCGTTTGGTGTTGCCTGCAGGTGATGGGCGAGTCGAGCGTGTCGGAGATGCCGGGGCAGTGTTTGACCGAGGCGCCTAGGGAGCATCGGGTGTCAGGGGAGTGGGTACGGGCCACGATATACGTGGGGGAACCGAAACGACGCGTGGCGGCAGACGAACGGTCGCGGTGTGCTCATGGTGCCGCAGTGGTCAAAGAGTCACGCGTGGAGGGCACGCGGTAGCCCAAGGGTCGGATGGAGGTCGGAGCGCGTGGGCGCGTGTGCGGGCTGGGGCAACTAAGAGCTAGGGTTCTGAAAGTTTTAAGGCCTTGTGGGCTGTTGGGCCACTGCAAGATTGGGTTAGGGACTGGTTTAATTTGGATTGTTTGGGCTGTATTAAATTTGGGCCTATGTTTGGTCTCTGTGATTGGACTCTGTTTTTGTGTAAGGGACTTTGGGATTTTATTAATGGACTGTTGGACTTATTATTTTATTATTTGTTCATGGACTTTTATAATAGTATTTGGTTTTCCTTCTTTTGGTTTTGTTTTGACTAATGGGCTTGGGTTTGGGTTTTAGTTAAAAGCCCGGGCAAAATTTAGTTATTACAACGTATAATTGCCACGCTAGGTTTTTATAATAGAAATGGATGAAAGTTCTAACAGAAAGAACCGGTTTGCTATTTGATCTAACATACATGGACTAATTTACTCTCTTTTTTTACTAAAACAGACAAAACGTAATCTGACTCCTAGTATAAGAGTCTCCATAATACTTTTATCATCAACAAGGCAATTAAAAACTATGATTTTAATTTATATTTAATTACATTTTATAATGTTTACCCAATTATATGAAAATTCAATTAGGAACCGACTTTCCAATCACATTGTTATAAATTTCTTTTATAAAACATTTGGAATCTAAGGTTAGATACAATTTTCCAATCAAAAACATTTGTAAGAAAACGATGAATTTCTCTATTGTTGTTTGCACAAACTTCTAATCATAAAACACGTTGATTAAAACATCCCAACATCCACAATTATGACATTTAAAAAATGTGGATTCATCTCAATCACAAATTGTTTGTTCCCATACCACAGGACATTAGTTTATCTATTTTGGATTTTTCCAACGTACCCACACATTATCATGCCCACAAAATATTATCAAACTCAAAAATCGTTGGTGAAAATGAAATTAAGAATAGGATTATCAAATAAATAAATAATATTAATTGCACATGTAATAAAAAAATTATCGAAAATGTAACGTAATCGATTGAATCTTAATTCAATTGACACCGTTATTATCGTAACAATTAAAATGATGTAAGTTTAAACATGCTTAAACTTTCAATTTAAAGATAGGATTTTCAATTTAAAGATAGGATTCAGAACGGCGGATAGGATAGGATGAGTCTAATTAAATTACTCTAAAGTTATAATGGAGCGGAATAGAAAGTTTCAGCTCAGTAGTTTACGAGAACTCTCAATTATTTAACTCAAATTATTGTTTGAAATTTGAGTATTGCTGGCAAAGTTGCAGAGTGGGTAAAAGCATGAGAAGGGGGGAGATTCCGACTGACGTCCAATGTATGATTTGAATCTTTTGAACTGCACAACGTCTGTCTCTGTCCTATTGGAGTGTTAAAAGAAGAGAGAGACTGAATCAAAGCATCTTGAAGATTCCATCAGCTCCTGCCTTGCAGATGACCAACATGTGATGGCCATCAAATCGTACAATTTTCCGGGTTTATTCTTCTTCTTCAATTTATCAATTTTGATTATTTGACAGTATAGTCTTAAGAATCTAGGCCACCCGTATTCTCAATCATGGTTATCACTTTAAACCAATTGAGTCGGAAATCAACATAGACTGATTCAATCGAAACAAAAAATCAATTAAATTGGTGATTAAATTGATTTTAATGTATTTTTTAATTTTATTAATTTTTGATAATTTATTTAATTGAATTATCCAGACCGAAAAATCAACAACCTAATCGATCCAATTACTAAAAGCAACTTTTAAGAATCTTTTATGGATTCCAAGTTCCAACATAGTGAGGGAATCTCTTTCACTATATTAGCATCTATTTGGAATTTCATAACTTTCTCTCTTAAAAGCTTGGGGTTTCTTGAATTGGTTACTAACTCCATTATTTGTGGGTTTTCCATAAAGGAAAGGACATGTACTAAAATGCAAAGACCCCTCCCTCAAATGCTAGGGGTTTAAATGAAAATCACCAACTCCATGTCTTTTTCAAAAACTGAATACTAATGAATAATTGGATCAGAGGCTGTTGTTGTACTTGTTAATGACTAATGGTTGCTCATGTCTAGACTCCAACTAATCATATTTATCGAGAAAAAATCAATGTGCAAATATGTTAGACTCGTTTAGAGAGTAATTTTCAATAAATCAATATTTTGCTGATTTTTGTTTTGCTAATCTTTCATGCATCTTCCGAATTACATGAAGTCGTTGGTGAAAGTTGATGCCTATAAATTATTTTTTACAAATCTAAATTTTAATGTGGGATACATTAAAGAGGACATGTACTCGAAAGTTAGTATAGGGTACAACTATTACACCAAAAAGAAATATTAAAATGGTCGTTCTCTACGAGGCCTTGAATCCAAGGATGGACCATGAAAATGTTTAGTATATATCGCCATCAAACTTTACAGTTGTGCCTTTGCACGAGTTTTTTTTTTTTTTTTTACTTGTGGTTACCAGTCACAATATATATATGTTTTTTTTTTCTTTATTTCAATTTCAATGCATTTAATTCTTTCTCGTTTTCTTGGTAAAATTTTCCTTTTTCTGTGCCATGGTTCGCCTCATCACTCCACACAAATGGCCTTCGCATTAAGGTTTTAGCCTAAAGACCTTCGAGAGATATCGACTGAGCGTTTAAATTTTGAAATGTGATGTAATTACAGCTTTCCTACTAGGTAATTTTACCTTGACATAGCTTTACAAATACTTACTTTTTGTTTTTGTAAAAGTACGGTAGAGGTACTTTACTAGTAGTTAGATTGTATTTTATTCTTTTGATTAAAAAAATGGACAAATTAGTCCTTATACATTAAATCAAAGAGCAAGCTGGTCCATTTTGTTAAAAGTTTTATCCATTTCTATTATTGAAAATTGACATGGGTAACAAAATAATTAGATAGTTATATGTGGCGTGTCACATGCACTTTATTCTAACATACAATGACCAATTTCTAATAGTAGAAACGAGTGGATTTTTTAAAAGAATGATCGGTTTGCTTTTTTATCTAATGTACAGGGGTTGATTTGCCCATTTTTGAGTAGGGGGTAAAAAGCAAATTGACTCCTACTAAAAGGACCTCCATGGTACTTTTATCTCTTTTTTCTAGAAGCAAAACTTGGTAGGTAATTGACATAGTTATTTAGGTTAGTTATATCATATGTTACTAAATTTTTTTGAGATTTTAAATTGATCTTTAAATTTCAAAACATTTTAGTTGAGTTGCCAAAGTATCAATATCATACTAACCAAGTTCCTTCCTCTAGCCTCACCATTAAATTAGCTTAAAGATTAAATGTTAGCTCAAACTTGATGTGAAGCATATTTAAAACATATTGGTAAAATTGTAAACATGTGAATATATACTGCATAAACTAAAAAAGAAAAAAAGAAGACTGAGCCTCCTTTAGTGACATAGGCTGATTAGGCCTTAGCTCAGTTGGTATTACTATTGTTACAACAAGGAGAACATGAGTTCGAGCATATTTAAGCGTGTTTTATTCTCCAGTTTACGAGTAAAGGAGGTTTATGGGGCCTAGTTTATGCATTCTATTGCAAAAAATTGATGTTTAATGTCTAAACTAGAGTTGTCAATGGGCTGGGCCGAGGCTCAGTTCCAAATTTCTTTTTCATGGTTAGGCTTATTTTCGGTTGGTCTGATCAGCTCCAAAGATCTATTTTATTGTTAAAAAATCATTAAAATATTAAAAAATATATTTTAAATGATATTTTATATATTTTATAATTAAATTTAAATTAGAAAAATTATTTAAATTGAATTCGGGTCAAGCAAACTCGATTACAAAAACCTTTCTTCAGTTAAATTGATTTAAAAATTCAACGATAATGTGAAGTATTAGGGAGAATCTATGCTTTAGTTATTTGTGGTCCTAATGTTGTTGAGTTGTGGCCCGCATGAAGTGCAAACATCCAAGAACCTTGAACGTGCTTTGAGTCACTCACCTGAATGGTCCAATGAATAATACACTACTACCATAGGTACTCAATTTTCATGCCACATTAATTATAGTGAAATGATATGCATGGTTTCAGCTATATGACACTTTGAATAATATTCATCCCAAAATGAACATTTTGGTGAAAATTATTCCAACAAATGAATTGTGGCTGTGAGTAGGTTTCCAATGAGATCATATTTGTAGGTGCATTTAAGAGATAATCTAAATATAAAATGTTCTCTTTTAATAAGTTTTTCAAGAAGTTTTCTTTTAAGGTTTAATTTTATATTTTTCTTCTTACAAAAGTAAGATTGTTGCCGCCTCAACCAATATCTTACTAATATTGGGAGACTTCTTATAATGGAAAGCTCTTTCAAGGTTTAAATTTATATTTTTATTCTTACAAGAGCAAAATTGTTGCCGTTTCAACCAATATCTTACCGGTATTGCGAAATTTCTTATATTGAAAAGATAGATGGTGAAAAGTAAAAAAATTTTAATAAAAAATTATAAATTGGGATAGAAAATAAAACTAAAAAAGTTAAACTAATTACCATTAGAATCTTAATTTAGCTAGCATTATTGTTGCTACAAAATATACAGGATGTGGGTTTAAGCATACTTAAGCACGTATTATTTTTCGATTTAAAAGTAGTTTAAACTTTGTATACAAAAACTCATCTTATATACTTACCCATATATTTATACAGATTAGGACTTGAATCTGGAATCACCCATTACACTTGAAACAAGGCCCTATATGTTAATTAAGATATACTTAACTTTTCTTTTATAACAATTGGATAATAGTTTTCTTCTTCTTCTTCTTCTAATTTGGATAAGGAAGATGAATGCACAAATTACAGCCTCATGCATAAAGTAGATTTTGTGGATTGCTTTCATTTACACACCACAAAGTTATTATCAAATTTCTTCCACCCATAATCCATGAAAGAGTAGTTGAAATACTTTTGGTTTAAAAGGGTTAGCACCTATATTCATGATACATATTCCATTTGAAGTGGAAAACAAAAATAAAAAAACAAAAATTGCTCAAATTGCTTACTGAAAAGAGGCATGTGAAACTGATCTTTCAAGGGGGCCTTAATTTGTTGGATTGTCAAATAAATAGGTGGTAACAAATAGAATCTTCAAAACCCCAAAAAAGTTTCTAGTATATTTCTATGATTCCTTTGTATATATAAAAAATATAAAACTTATTCTTTTCAATTGTAATTTTCACATAATTAGAATGCTTGTTTTACATGCAAAATTCAAGAAAGGAGGGTTGGAATCAAGTAATTTATGTTTATGTTAACATTATCAAGTAATTGCAATTTTAGAAAAATCATTTACGTATGTAGCACTAAATAAGGATCGATAATTTTATCATATATCAACTTAAAATTTTATAAATTTTATTTTAGGGAGAAAAGGTTTCCCTGCCTATCTCCCTAGTGCTTTCCTTCAACCTTGGCACTAAATAAAGGAAGGGGTAGGGTTTGTCTAGGGATGGAACCTAGATACAAAGTTAAAGGGAAAGGCCTTGACCTTTGTGGTTAAATGATTTAATTGCATTTTTAGTCTCTCTTAAATGTAAACAATTTAATTTAATCCATTTTAACTCATTATTAAATACAAATTTCGTATTTTTGACTCTCTTGAAAAATTAATAATTCAATATAAGTTATTTTAACATAAAGTTTTGAGTTTTGTTCCCTCAAAATTTTTTAATATTATCCGAACTCTAACAATAGTTCCAGGCTTCATTGTTGAACCTAGAACCACGGGCATAAACAAGGAGTAGATAGTGGCTTTGGCCCCTCAAAAATGATAAATCTGTCGTTTAGTCCCTTCACAATTTATGAAGTACCCCCTCCAAAAAAATTATGACTCATCTCTAGCCCCTAAATTAATTTCCCAATTTTGCTCCTACCTAGAACTATCTCAACTGAATTTATGAAATTATAAGTTAGTATAACATTAAAATTGAATTTTAACCCTCTCCCTTCAAATATGTTTCATCTCTAACCCTCCCTAAAACAATTTCTGACTTCACCCCTGCCTCAAACAAATATCAACCGAAGATTTAATATGAAGTATTTCATCACTCTACCGATAATTCAATTCAATTTTTATGAAATCAAACCAAGTCTAACATTTGATTTGTGTATCATAAATCACGTTTAGTTAGTGGGGAAATCTTGCAAATATATATAAATGTACAGTGAAGCAATATCGTGTAGCTGACGTGCCGTCCCTTTCTGTATCAGTTTTATTTTAAATGTTCAGTGCTGTCAAATATATACACTAAAAGATTTTTCTACGTATATTAATTTAATTTCAAGCTAAGTTTGAATCGAATTTAATAGGTATATCTAAACAAGGTCTATTAGGCACATATATATCTGATGATACAATAACTTAGTCATCAACTTTCATGCAAATCTAACCAATCATCAGCCTTATCTCCATTTCAGATTAAAATATAGGATAAACTACAGTTAAAGTCACTAAACTATTACGAAGCTTACATTCTGATCTCTCAACTTCAAAATGTTACAAAATAATAATTGAACTATGCAAAAGTTTTTATTTAAGTCGTTGGGCTGTTAAATTGTTGTTGTATGGCCTATCTCTGTTCTATTCTCTTCTACAATTCAATTTTTTTTATGAAATAGTTTTAAACATCTCCAAATAGCTTTTTTCTTTAATCTTTGACACTGATCGTCGGATCGACTTATATCTAAGATATGCTCTTCTATTCATCAATGGGTACTAATCCATTATACCAACCGCCGAATCATTGCTTGGAACTCGCTAGCCGGACTTTTTAAATAAAAACTTTCTAATAGTTCGATGACTATTTTGTAACTTTTTAAAATTAAGTGATCTAAATATAAATTTATTAATAATTTAGTGACCTTAGGTGTAATTTATTCTAAAAGATATTATTATGATGATGCTGCTTGGAAGATACCCTAGTTCTAGGAACAGGTGAACCTTTTGACCGGCAGCCATTTTTGGTTTCCATTTTTGGCTGTGCGCCGCCTATAAACCAGCTTCTTGGAACATTGAAGATTGGGTTAAAATATAATTAGTATAGTAAGTGGAACACAGATTTGAACAGAGATTGTAATGTTATTAATAGATTTTGATATATGTTTTGTTTTTTAAATTTATATTTAGGATAAATATAATGTTGATTGATGATGTATTCAAGGTGGTAAGGTGGTCGGTCAACTACACCAACTTTAAAGTTCATTTGAGCCTTAACCTAGGGCGGTTTTTATGGTGCTTGTCGTTGGTGTGTTTTTCAAACCAATGATCAGATTAGTGCATGGATTAATTTCCAATTTAATCGATTAATTTAATTCGATTTTAATAATTTTATTTTAAATTTAAAAATTATTTGATCTGTGCCTATGCGAAGACCAAATAATTAATTTTTTTTAATGGGATGGCAATGAAACGAGATGAAAGAATCATTATCTTATTTACTTGTGTCCCATTTATTCATGAATTTTGAATATATTCATAATTACCACTAGTTACTCCTTCGCACCACTTCATTCCATTTATTTTTTAATGGTTTTTTAACTTAATAATATATTTTTAAGTTTTTTTATGAACATAATTTTGGTAATATAATTCTTTAATATTTAATATATAATATAACATATTCACAATTTTATTATTATCTTTTAAAGTTTATGTTCGAGATTTATAATTGTAGCTTTCAATAATGTTATTTCTAATGTTTAAAACTGTATTATCTATACCACTCCATCTAACACTTGTTAGTTCACAAATATATTATTTTAGTCCATTTAATAAGAAAATAAAAATGATACATAGAATGTTGTAAATGGGTAAAATGACAATTTTATTTTTATATAATTACTACTAGTACTACCCATTACTCTTAAATCCTTAAATTAGAAGATAATATGCAGTTAAGTGTGCTTAAGCCCACATCTTCTTATTTATTGCAACAACAACGGTTCTAACTAAATTAAGATTCAATTAGTAGTAAGATAATATTTTTAAAAATTGAGCGAGATGGACCAAACATTTACCATAGTTGTTCCGTTTTATCGAGTTTTTGTTATCATCCCTATCCTCAAGACAAAGCTTTACCCTTTTAGTATTTTTCATGTTTTTTTGTATTTCTAATAAAAATTTGTCAACTTTGTTCAATTAGAATAGGAAAAAACGAGTGGAGAGAAGAAAATGGTAGAAGAGGCAAACTTGCTTAAGCAAATGCCAGCTTAATTAAGCGCCCACTTTATATTAATAATTAAGCATCCTCTTGAGGCCTTTTCAAATTTTGCCTCATGAAAAATCGTAAATGTCCTTTCTTATAAAAAAAAATGTACCACGTGTATTTCATCATTATAATTTTATTATAATTTTATGGAATTTGTATGGCTGTAATTGGATGACGAAGGACCGGTATGTTAAGCTTCGGTTTATGCCAAGAACAGTAAAAATAGCAATTGATACAATGGGGCTGTTCGTATTTACTCAACCGCCTTCGATAGTGTATGATACGATCTTACAAGATAAATGCTAAGCAATATTTATATTTATTGTAATGTTACTACATAAAATATTAATGAATCGATAAAGATATGTTATTTGAGATAAAAATAAAATGATTTGTATTAAAAAAATTAAATAAGGTGCTATTATTTGATTCATTCATCGTGCATAGAATTATATATGGATAATTTATCAAATATTATAAAAAAGTAATTGATTAGGATAACAATTTCTTAAAGATAATTATAAAAAAATTAAGTTGAGAGTTTTAATGAATGGCTAAAAATAATTAATTTTTAAAAGAACCAAATCATTAATGGAAAATTTCCAAGACCCAACTTTGGAATAAATCTATTAAATTTAATATTACGTTCTGTTATTATGTTGTCGTATCTACTTTGAATACAAATAAAGAAAAAAGGAAATTGACTCCAAATATTTGACAATTTGATAATTTAATTAATTCATGGTTTTGGTTTAATCGTGTTCCACCTATTGAAAAACGTGAGACGTGAAACTCGATAAAAGTTTAAGGTCTAATTTGGTTTTAGTCCTTTTACTATGCTAAATTTGAGATTCAATCCTTTACCGTCATACTTATTATTTTTTATAATGTTATTATTAAGTCTAAATTAATCGTAACTGTTACTATTAGAGGTAAACCATAAAAATAGTCAGTTTTATTTGTCATAGATTATATTTTAGTTACTTATTTTTGAAATGTTATGTTTTAGTCACTTACGTTATCGTTTTGTTACGAAGTGGTTATTTTACCGTTACCTCTCTAATGGCCGTCCAAATGCGTTTTAAATACCAACTTGAATGTCCAGGATGAAAATAAATTTTTAATTAAATAAATTTAATTTAAACTATTACATAGGACGTCCAAATTCGCATTCACGTAATACTGCGGTAGGGAATAATAGAGAGTAATGGTAGAGTGTCTAGAAATACAGATTAGCATGCAGAACATGATGGACTTCATCTGGTGGAGAGTCACAGATATGGAATCCCTAAACCCTAAACTGTTGTTTTATAGCCCAAGCAGCTATGGCGTCGGCTACAAGGTCGCCTTCTCTATTGGCATGTACTTCCTAGTAGAGCTGCAATAATTTCCTTATCGAGCGAAGGACGACATTTCCATAATCTCATTCAAATTCTCAGAATCCAGTCAAGTGTATTCAATCTGTATTTCCTTATCAAGGCTATATGAAAAATCCAGCCAACCTGCATTCAACCTGTATTTCCTTATCAAGGCCAATAATAAATTTTATATGTGAATCCCCCCTCACCCCCGCATCATCATTTTCATGGCGACAACTAATGGTATTATCAATTTGGACACCAAACTAAGTCAAATATGAAATTTTAGCATA
The DNA here is from genome assembly GCA_005393395.2 of Gossypium australe. NCBI lineage: Eukaryota > Viridiplantae > Streptophyta > Magnoliopsida > Malvales > Malvaceae > Gossypium > Gossypium australe. The sequence goes on along the minus strand of CM016619.1, from coordinate 143,397,771 downwards.
ATAAAAAGGACCAAAAAAAAATTAAACCAAAAACTCGAAGAAGATCAAACCACTCTATAAAAGGCTGTCCTGCGCCAGAATGTTTCCCAACTTTCCATTACAAAACAAAAGGGTGTTTAATTCACATTACCATCCTCCAATTAAGAGATCATAAAGGAAAAAAGATTCTTAGTAGTAGTAAATAGCCTACCCTGATTCTACCGAAATTAAAACCCACATTACAATCCACTTCACAATTCAATTTCAAGTCCGTCACCCTCTATATAAAGAGCCCCCCCAAGGTTTCAGTTCTTCACCGCAGTAGCAAAACAGAGGCAAAAACGACCGGCAGAGAAATAAAAATGGGAGGCTGGGCAATCGCAGTGCATGGTGGTGCTGGTGTAGACCCAAATCTCCCTAATGAAAGGCAAGAGGAAGCTAAAAGACTCCTCACTCGTTGCCTTGATATTGGAATCTCTGCTCTTCGTTCTAACCTCTCCGCCATTGACGTCGTTGAACTTGTCGTACGTAAACTCTAACCGGGAAAAAATAGGTCAAAAATGGTCTTTTTTAATGATTAATATGGGTTTTGGTTTTTATATATATAGGTGAGGGAATTGGAAACGGATCCTTTGTTTAATTCCGGGCGTGGATCGGCACTTACGGAGAAAGGGACGGTGGAAATGGAAGCTAGTATTATGGATGGACCGAAGAGACGATGCGGTGCTGTTTCGGGTTTAACGACGGTGAAGAATCCGATATCTCTTGCTCGACTTGTTATGGATAAAACACCACATTCGTATTTGGGTTTTGCCGGCGCCGAAGAGTTTGCGAGGAAACAGGTTCGGGTTTTTTGTTGTTTCTTTGGAATCTTCGATTATGGTTTGTCACGTGTTGAATAGATTTGTTACACACTTGCATGGTTTCTGACACGTGACTGTTGAGTTGATTTTGGTCACGTCGATTTTTCTTAATTTTTTATTTGGGCTCGAAATTAAATTATAAAATTTTAAAGAGATTAAAGTATATTTTTAAAGGGCTTACATTGAATTTTCTTCATTTTTGAGAGTATTTTTAGGATAAAATTAATATATAGTTTTAAAATTTTTAAGGGATTAAATTGATAGTTTGCTATTGACATTATTTCTATCTTAAAAAGATAGGAATTGAGGGTGGGTTTGGATTGACGATAGGGTGTATTTATTTTACTTTTTGTCTCACATTGTAATATTGTTATAATATTTAATTTCATCGTCACTTTTATTTTTATACTAATCATAGGTAAACGTATCATCTATCTAAACCCACATTGAGTTTCACAAATGTGGAGATATCCTACTCATATTATAATCCATTTTAATTAAGGAACTAAATGGGTCAAAAATGGTTTTTTAAAATGATTATATGGGGATTAAGTTTAAAAATTTACTCAAATTTTGAGATATTTAGTCTTGAAAAATGTATTTGGAAATGAGTTAAAAGGCTGTAACATCTAACTATTTACAAATAAATAAATTTGAGTAAAATTTGGGTTTGATTCAAGTAAATATAAAATTAAATAGGATTCGAAATTTACCTGACCCGAGTTATTAACATCTCTAATTAAATTTGGAGTTGGAAATTTTTGGCAGGGTGTGGAGTTGGTGGACAATGAATATTTCATTACAGAAGACAATGTGGGGATGCTTAAGTTAGCAAAAGAAGCAAACTCAATCCTGGTACGTTTTGATTCCTCCATTAATTTTCCCTAAAAACATTGATTTGGCAACTCACATGGTCTTTCGTACCCCATACCTGATAATATTCATTTTTCGCACTTTTGTATCATTTGACCAGTTCGATTACCGTATCCCAACCCTCACCACCTGCGGTGGCGGCGCAGCCATGGAAAATCAATTACAAATGAACGGCTTACCAATCAGTCTCTACGCCCCAGAAACAGTAGGTTGCGTTGTAGTTGACAAACAAGGTCATTGCGCTGCCGCTACTTCCACCGGTGGATTGATGAACAAGATGACCGGAAGGATTGGTGACTCACCGCTGATAGGTTCAGGGACTTATGCTTGTGACTTAGTGGCTGTTTCATGTACCGGTGAAGGTGAAGCCATTATACGAAGCACTTTGGCTAGGGAAGTAGCGGCGGTGATGGAATATAAAGGGTTGAATCTTCATGAAGCGGTGGATTATGTGATTAAAACTAGATTAGATGAAGGCAAGGCTGGTCTTATTGCTGTGTCAAAGAATGGGGAAGTGGCTTGTGGGTTTAATACTACTGGTATGTTTAGGGGTTGTGCTACTGAAGATGGGTTTATGGAAGTTGGTGTCTGGTAAATTTGTGTTTGGTTTAGATGCTGGGTTCATATTTAAGTGAAGCAATAAATGTAATAAATGCATGTTAAGATCTTCAATGTCTTCTAAGGTCTAAGTTTCTACTATATCAATGAATCATGACAAGTTTGATGTTCTTTTAACACTTTTGTCTTCACACTTTTTTCTTTTTCTCGTGTGACCTTTAAAGTAGCAATATATTTTTTAATGAAATTTTGCTTTAAAAATGAATTTTTAAAAAATGGAACACTTAAATGGAAGTAAATCTTAAAGAGAATCATTGCTTGAACGGAACTAAATCTTGAAGAGAATCTTGAATGGGACAGCCGAACATGTCTTCATTTTCAGGCGTCTGTCTATTATGGCCCAGGGAAAAGCACTCAAACTACCCCTACGAAAAGACCCATCGCACCGATCACGATGATGATAAAGAGAATACAAATTCGCAACGAAGACAGACACATTATACTCCAAAGAAAGAATGCAAAATAGTTTGGGAACTCAAACCAAGAACATGGAGATAAAAATGAAAAACCCATGACCTAATGAACCTTGTTTTTATTACTTTTTAACATAAAAGGCATAGAGAATACACATATATGCATATATAGTTTTTCATTTGTTGCTGCCTGACATAGAGTCCTTGACAGCCTGAACAGCCTTAGTTGCTGCCTCAGCTGCACCAGCTAAAACACCACCTTTGTTGCCAGTATTGGGCCTATCATGAGTCAAATGGACCACTCCCACGTTCTCCACCTTGGGTTCTTTGTTTTCCCCCGGTGGTGATTGTATATCTATAGTATCCACCTTGGTTTCAATTGCTCCCTCTTCATTTACCCTTTCAGTTCCCTACATTTAACAGCCATGGTGTTAATAAAAATTGAAGGGAAGATATCAAAGAAGGTGATCTTTTTACCTTGGTGTTCATGTTGCAATAATCAAAGTACGTAAATTCTAGGTATTTGGTGGTACTACAACAAAGGTACAGGGATATTTACTGGTATTAATGGTAAGTTGGGTTTCAAATATTGGATTTGGTTGGCACTAGTGGCAAAGAGAGAGACTGAGTTGGGACACGTTTCATGTCTGGCATGTGGTGGCAGTACCAGCTTGCAATATTGCTGTGAGTGAGGCAAACACGTGCCTCTTGGGTGCCAAAACCCTTTGTTGGCTGAAAGGACAGCTACCAATTGCTGAACTGATTGATTCCAGTCACTCGGAAAAGATAAACTACAAATAAACTTATTCAGCGTTCTGGTAATTCAGTTTTAAAAAATTATAAAATAAATTATTGAAAAATTTTAAACAGATGAATTATTCAAAAAATTTTATTTAAATTATTGAACTATTAAAGTTTTTTTTAAAAAGTTTAGTTAGTGAGCTTCAAGCGACATTTCGACGATTGTTACGATGAATAAATATCCATTGATGAACAGAAAAACGCACTTTAGATCCAAATTGATATGATGGTTAGTATCGAAAATTGGAGAACAAAGTTATTTGTATTCTAGTTTATAAATGCGTGACATTTAAAGTAGAAAAAATATACCTTAGATCCAAGCTGATCTAACAATCAGTGATGGAAATCGGAGAATAAAGTTGTTTGGGTTTAGGTTCGTAAGTTTGTGACGTTCAAAGTTATTTCATGAAAAAATTGAACTGTATGAGAGAAAGAGAATAAAGGCTTTTGATTGGTAAGCGATGTGAGTAGAGGAGGCCATATAATAGTGATTTTAACAGTCAGTGACTTAAATGAAAATTTTCAAATAATTAAGTGTCCATTTTGTAATTTTTTAAAATTAAATGGACAAAACGTAAAATTAGTAATAATTTAATGACATTGGGTATAATTTACCATAAATGTAAATATGCATATGTTGATGAAGTAGAAACATCCATGATATAATAAGATTAGCGGGAGTATTGTGTGTTTGTTTCATTGAAAATAGTTTTGAAAAAATGATTTTTGAAAAAAAAATTAATTTGTTTTGAAAAAGGTCATAAAATATTTTTTGTTATTTAACAAATTTTCTTGAAATAATTTTTAAAAAGTTATTCTTAGTGAAACAAATTCAACATAAATATATTTGTTGCAAAATATTATAGTAGCATTTTTTTACAATAAAAATTTATTTTAAAATAAGATAAATATTTTATAATAATTAATATTATAAGCAAAATTAATAATAAACAATAGTTAATCAAAACCTAATTTAAATTATATATATATATATATATATATATATATATATATTCCATACACAAGAGTTGATAGTGGCACATTAGAGTTTAAAGAGTTGAACAAAGTTAAGCCTGATTTAAACAAATACTCATATTTATATAATTAAAATATTCATATTTTATACATACATTTATTATTAAATATTTATAAATGGTATAATATATTAATAATATTATTAAAATTTAAAAATATTATTAAAATAAAGTTGTAATATTAAATATATATGTTTAATGATATTCAACATTATAATATGTGATATTAATATTTTAATATTTTAAATACTAAAAAATTAAAATTAAATATTTATTAATATAATAATATTATGCTTAATTCAAACTAATTTTTATAAAAATAATTCCTCGCAAAGGATTTTTTTTTTAAAATGACTTGTGTTTTTTATAAGAGTAAACTGACTTAAAAAAATTAATTTTAAACAAACACAAAAAAAAATACAAAAAATATTTTATGTGAAACAAATGCACCCGTAATATCATTTACATGAAAGGGGGTACTTGAATTATGTCAACTACAATCTTACACTACATTATCTAAACAGTATTAGTAACGAAGATCTCAACATGATAGTATGGAATTAAGATATCTTCATATTCGTTTTACCGAATATAATCATACACTAATTCTTTTGAGGTTCATGGCTGTTAAAAACCCAGCATGATGTGTGACCATGTAGTTACAACTTTAGGAAGACAAACTCTTCCACAGCTGTAATTTCTCCTATTTTCTTTAATGCATCTCTACTAGGTTCCTCATCCAGACCAATTGTCATTACAGCTTGTTTCCCTGGTGCAATCCTACCAACACTCATGAAATTTACATTTACATTTTCTTCACTTAATATATTCCCCACTTTTCCAATGATCCCAGGTTGATCACTTTGCCTACAAAGTACAATACTTCCTTCAAGGCTTACATCAACACCAAAGGATCCAACTTTGGTCAAATGGGGTTTCCCATCTTTCACCCTTCCTTCAACTGTGATCTCACCCGAGTTTGAAATCGCACTAGCGAATTTAGATTCAACGTTGGCTATTCGAACCTGGATGAACTCGAGTGGTTTCTCGGGTGAACCGTCTAATACTATACGCTCTTCAGTTAGCCGAAGTCCTCTTTGTTTAGCTATGAAGTCTGCATTCACTAAGTTGACAAAAACACTAGATATAGGCTCAATTAAACCCTTGGTAACCATAGCTCGGAGCAACCGAGTATCGAGATCATCTGGACCTCTAGCCGAGGCATAAGTCACTTTTACAAACTTCACACCACTTCCACCAGCAACCAATTGCACTGCCAATCTACCTAGCTTCTCAGTGAGTGCAACATACGGTGAAAGTTCTAACAGGACCTGTAATATTGGCACAAGAAAAGTTGAAATGCAACATATGATTCCCTAGAAACGACAAGGGTAAACCACACTAGTATTTATCATTTCAATTTTTATCCCTTAACTATGAAAAGTTACGAAATGATTATTCAATTATTCAATTTTATCTTCTTTTTTATCACCCGTAGCTAACGAGGGCAATTTTTAAAATTGGCATTATAGTAACTTTAACTCTTGACATTTAAAAATTATACCAATTTAATCTTGATTCTATAAACAATTAACCCTCAGCATTTCCACAAGGTGTAACTTGATCTTTTTTTTGCAGTTTTATTTTTCTTTGTAACAATGAGGGTTAATTTTAAAAGAATGAGAATAGATAAAAATATTATCTTGGATTTTTGAGTGTTTTCTTTTTTTATTATTATATATTTTTAATCAGATTTAGTTGATAAATTTATTTTTTTAGCTTTTTAAGTGAAAGAGTTACAAAGAAAAGTTAAACTGCAAAAAAGATCAAATTGCACAATATGTAAATGTTGAGGGTTAGATTTTTAGAATCAAGACTAAATTGACATAATATATAAATGTTAAAGGTTAAAGTTGCTATTATGTCAATTTTAAAAGTTATCACCGTTAGCCAACTGATGACAAAAAAAGACATTAATTAGTTGAGTAATTATTTTGTAACTTTTCATAGTTGAATGACCTAAAAAGAATTTAATAATAGTTGAGTGACCATTTTATAACTTTTCATAATTAAGTTACTAAAAAGAAATTTATTAATTGTTAGGTGAATATAGTTTACTCAAAAGACAATTGAGAAATGGTACCTCAGCAGGAACCATTGGGGCATTTACAGCAGTGGCAGCAAGTTCCCCTTTCAAAGCCCCAACAACCGCTTCAGCAATTTCAAGGGCCACACCTTCCTGGTCATAATATAAGGCAATAAAACCAATAGAAGGAAGAGGTAAAGAAAAGGGTAGAAGCCAAATTAAATAGTCAAGCAGGTGGTATAAGGACTATAAAGTCTTTGCATTAGTCAGATTGTATTTTACTCTCTTTATTTAAAAAATGGGTAAATTAACAAACTGGTGTTTCTATTAAAAATTTTATCTATACATATGCTTGTACAATGACCATTTTTTAACTACAGAAATGAATAAAATTTTTAGCAAAAAAGAGCAGTTTATTTTTTCATCTAACTTTTAAAGACTAATTTGCCCATTTCTTGAGAAAAAGGACAAAATGTATCTTGACTTTAGTACAAGGGACTCCACCTCAAGCAAGTACCTGAGCCTCAGTGGTACTAGCACCAAGATGAGGAGTTACAGTCACATTTTCATGCCTCACTAACTTATTCTCTTGTGGAGGAGGTTCTTCAGTGAATACATCAAGTGCTGCCTGCAAAAAGAACCAAACATTACCAACTCTCCAATCATGTAGTACTTACTTGAAAATGTACACATACCTGAGCAACAACCCCGGAATCTAAGGCTCGTAGTAAAGCTTCCTCATCGATAACACCACCACGGGCGACATTGATGATACGAACCCCTTTCTTCACTCGAGAAAAAGCTTCATCATTGAACATTTTGGATGTAGCAGGGGTGAGAGGCATGTGCAAGGAGATGAAATCAGCAGTTGTTAATGCTTCTTCAAATGACACTAGCTCCACACTAATGGCACGAGCACGGTCTGCCGGTGCATAAGGATCATGTGCAATTACTTGCATTCCAAGTCCCTTAGCACGCCTAGCTACTTCAGAACCAACTTTCCCAAACCCCATTACAGCAAGTGTTTTCCCCACAAGAGATACCCCTACATACTTGTTTCTTTCCCATTTCCCTGTACAATTTAAAACCATTGACAAAATTTGAACTTTCAAGTTTTAAGCTTCTTTGTGAAATACCAACAGTCATACTAATACAATAAACAAGTAACAATTTATAACTATAGAACAAATTCTAAATTTTAAAACACACACATACAAAAAATAGCACACAAACTGTTTGAAGAAATGCTTGAATGAAATTAAATGAGTAACAAAACAAACCGGCTTTGACAGAAGCATCAGCCTGGGCAACATTCCTGGAAACAGCAGTAAGCAAAGCAATCCCATGTTCGGCAGCAGCAATAGTATTGGCTGTAGGCGCATTAACAACGAGGCACCCATGTTCCGTAGCAGCCGATATATCCACATTATCAATCCCAACACCAGCTCTGCCCACAACCTTTAGCCTACCCATAGCCGATTCAAACACTTCTCGGGTCACCTTGGTTCCACTCCTCACTATCAAAGCATCACAAAGTGAAATCTTGGTACAAAGCTCTTCGGGACTTAAGTTGTAAGAGCAGTCGACGTTGGCGAAAGTTTTGAGCAGTTGGATACCGGCATCACCGAGCTTTTCAGCCACGAGGACGGTGGGTTTTGCGCCCAAAGCGGTGGCTAGGACTACGAGGGTTTTGGGTTTTTTGGGGCGGGGAAAGCTGGCGCGAGAAGGAAGAGAAGAGCGCCATGAGAGAGAGATAGTTGTGTTGAGGGAGATCGTGAGGTTCCATGAAGATATTACAGACATTGCTTATTGGCTCTCCCCTCACTGTCTCTCAGTGTGTACCAGTGTTGTATTCACGACACGTTGACTCCGTTTACATATGGATAGATTTAAAAACAACAAAAAGAATTTGAGGTTCTAAAATTAGCAATGTTTTAATAACTAACAGCTCTTCAACTATTAGTTCGTTACTTCTGGCTCAATTCGGTTTAATTAAATAAATTTAATAATATTTGAATAGGATAAAATCCGTCGAATGTTGGTCAAAAATATATTATTAAATCGATTGGATTAAGATAGTTGAACATGTTAAAAAATTAGTTGAATTGAATTTTTTAAATATTTTTTTTTGAATTTTTAATAATTTTTTAATCGAATCAATCAAACCAACAAACCGTCAAATTATTTTAGGTTTGTATTGATTTTTTTATATTATTAGTTTCTAATCTCACATGTATTGCATGTAATTTTGATTTTTTTTTGAAAAAAAAATTGTTAACTCAACTATCTCAAATTTTAATAATTAAAATGAATTTTTTAATAATTAAATAATTATTATAATTTTTTAAAATTTAATAACTAAAATATAAATTTATTAATAGTTTAATCACCTTAAAAGTAATTTTAGTTTTTTTTTTAAGGACTTTTAATGAAATGCCAACATCTTGTTAGCCGTGAATTAGGTTTGTCAATTGAAAGATAGGGTTAGCTTCAAGTTGAGAGTTAATTTTAATTTTTTGAGTTACACGTCGTATTGGATTTGAGTTATTTATAATTTTGATGATTTTAAATTTGGATTATTTTTAATTTGTGTCGCTCAAGTTTTTCGTTCAAGTTTGTCGGCCGAGCGTTTTTAGTTAAGTTATTTCAATTTCATATCATATAAGAGTTTAAACCATATTAAATTCGAGTTACTTTTAGCTTGAATTGTTCTAAATTTAGGATATTTTTTATTTGAATTACTTAAGTTTTCTACCAAGCTATTTCAAGTTTTGATCATTTTTTGGATTTTTCATTCAAATTTAACACTTTTAATTTGTGTCATTTTGGATTATCTTTTCGAATCATTTTTAAGTTTGAGTTACGGAAATACGGGTTAGCAATTTTATTGTTAAATCATATTATTAAATTTATTTTTAAGTTAACTAAATTGGATTTTCAAATTTATATCAAAGCCAAATCTACTATCAATATATAATTTTTTTTAATGTGAGTGCATGGATTTATACAAAATTTGGGTTAGTCTTTAAAGCTATTTAATGTGAAACCAAATGTGTTTTTCTTTTGAAAAAGTGAAAGGAGGCAAGGAAAGAAATCGTTTAACAAGTTGTGCCAAAATCCAGTTTTGATTCTTCCCTTGTAGTCAAGGATTTGTGTTGGATTGATTGGGACTTCCACCAAACAGTGAACTTATTCAACATATGCATGCAAAATGGAGATTTGATCTTTTCTTCTTTAATTACTACTGCTAGTAGTAGTTTGACAAAGTGATTTGATCAATGAAAATGGGAAAAAGAAAGGAGAAAAGTATAAGCCAATTTGAGACCAAGCTTGACCTCTGACATGGTGGTAAGGTGAAGATTATCTGCATTTAGAGGCAACCCCTTGGCATCCACACACTTTACATTCTTCATCTTTATCCCCATTTGAGCTTTTCTCATCATCTCTATATTTGTATTCGTACCTTCTCCGGAGGCAAGTGCAATCTTAAATTAACTTCAACCAATCAATAATCCGATTCATTCTAATTTTGGTCGCTCTACTATACTTAAATTGAAAGATATAACTCTTTATTTTAGCATAATTTCGTCGGTCTACTTTTATGATGTTATTTGTTAATCCAAATTTTTACCACCTTTGACTATTCCCGTTATATTGTTTGCGCGGAATTTTTCTAAAATCAATTTACATGTCAATTGGACATTAGGCTAGAACTTTAATAGAAATAGTTAAGTGTTAGGGGCAAATCTAGAAATTCATTTAGTGTAGTCAGAATTGAATTATAAAGTTTTAGAAAAACAAAATGTAATTTTATCATGTATTACCTTATGATTTCATCATTTTTTAAGGGATTAAATAGAAACCTTTTCATTTTTAGACCAAAATGCAATTTTACTTATATAAACTTTTAATTTCATCATTTATAAAAGTATTAAAAAGCAAGTTTCCATTTTTGGGAGCCAAGACACATGTATGCCCCTTGAATTCGCAGTTGTTAACATGCAGTTTGAACTAACTAATAATAAAGTTATAAAAATAGGATGATCTAATTATGCTAAATTTAAGTATAGGGATTACATCTCCAATTAACATAATAGAAGGACGAAAACAAGAATTTGACCTTAAATCAAACATAAGTTAACAATTGAAGAGAGACAAAGACCTGGATAAAAGGTAGAGAGGGAAGATTAAGATCCAAACGCAAGTCCTCAATGAGCTTCACCATCTTCCCTTTATATGTCTCATCATCATCTTTATTAAGTGTATCACTCTCACCTTGATACCACAATATGGCCCTTATGGTTCCACCACCATCCTTCAATGCCTCATTGGCTCGTTTCACCAATTGATCATACAAACGGCTTCCTTTTCCCCATTTGTTTATGGAAGTCCCACCAACAGCACAAGGGACCAAGCCGATGATGCCGGTTCCGGACCTGTGTGATCGAATGATCTCATTTGCGAATGCCATCCCAGGTCCAACTCCACAAACCTTTCCTACATCAATGTCTACATGTAGGGGTTCCCTTGCTACTTCCCAATCAAGGTTCGCGGTGAAGCGGAGGATGGACCGCTTTGGTTTGCATTCAGGCGGGATGTTACCGTCCCATTTCCCATGATTGACACCACCCCGGCCGGCCATGTTACTTTGTCCTGCTAGGATAAATATGTCCTTTGGGGTGTTATTTTGCCCTAAAACTAAAGTTGAACCGGCAACACACAACATAGAGAACCATGTTATCAACTTGAACATGTTGGAGATGTTGTAAGTGAAGATACTGAAAAAAAAGGTTAAGCTTTGTTTGTTCTTTTATAGGAAAAATAAATTTGATAGGATTTTTAACAATTAAAAAGACAGATATGATTTGCCTTATTTAGGCAAGGGATTTCAATAAGGGTATTTATTATTTTGACAAATTAAAATTGGAATTTTCTTTTTTTTCTTTTGGAAAGAATTAAAATTGGAAATTTTAATCATGGCGTGTAAAGGAAAAAGCATATTAAAGGGGCAATTAAATCACCATCAAACTTTAAAATTCACCGTTGTAATATGCTTTAAATTCAGGGAATAATAATAAATTTAACCCCTTTATCAAAAGATAATAAATTTAACTCTTAATATTTACATTTTTTTGTCTATTTAAATATTATTTTTTTTCAAGTTAAATTTGGCCATTGTAACACCCCTATACCCGACCTGATCGCATGGTCAAGATATCGGAACGCTTCATTTGTTACCGAAGCAACGACAATCAAATCCGTTTCATTCTGAATACTTATTTAATCTCCTTGATCAATTTAAGCTTTTGATATGCCTTAGTATTATTTTCGAGTTTTATATGGGTTTATTGCAACTTTTAAAATAGTCTAAAGAGAAATAGAGACTAAAGTGAAAGGCTTTCAAATTTTAAGGGTGACATCGCGACATCGGGGTTTCCTCCTTACAACTTCACAAATTGACTTATGTTGTTGTGATATGGTTCCTCCGTCATCGCGTCAAGAATTCTATTTCCCCTGTTTTACCATATTTTAAGTTTTTAACATCCAAGTCTCTTTTCAAAGCTCAAAATTCAATCAATCCAACTCATTTCACATGGCAAATCATTCACATTTAAGTATTTATAGTTTCAAGTCCACATAATATAACATGATATTCAATCAGAAATAACAAGGCGTATAAAATTGACACAATTATCAAAATTTTACAAATAAGTCTATTAGAGGATTCACACTTACAAATATAATTTATTTTTTCTACATACCATGACTAATGTCAATATATATGTACCTATTAATTTATTAATTAGGACTTCGTCAAATTATTTAATGAGAATCACTTACTTAGTATCTTAACAAAGCATTTGAATTTATTTTATGTATTTTCAAGTCCATTATTTACAACAATTCCTTAGTATTATCACTCTTCTATTATTTTGTCTCCTCCTCCTCCTCTCCATTCCACATCCTTAATATATTTTTTATATATACATAATTTTTTTTCTCTTAATGTATCATGCGTATGTCTGACATTAATTAAGAGTTATTTTTTTCTAATTATGCAATACTCTTATCAAGGCTGTCCGTTTGATTGTCAGTCACTAAATTAATTTTACTTTTCTAATATCAAATTAACCCTTTTTCTTGAAACTAATTAAATTTCTTTTAGTAAAAATTTCGTATCATATTACCGTTTGTTTCCCTTGAAAATAGACACATTAAGCTTTTAGGAATGTAAAATTCATAACTTTTATACAATTTATAATGATTTTTCAAAGTCAGAACAGAGAAACTCAAAATCAATCTGGCCTTATCTCACAAAAATTCATATATCTCATAATATAAAATTATTTTGCTTACATCGTTTCTTCTATATAAAACTAGGCTCAATAGACTTTAATTTCATACTTTAATTAATCTCTAATTCAATTTATACAATTTTTGGTGAATTTTCAAAGTCTGACTACTGCTGCTGTCTAAAACTGTTTTAGTGCAAAATGTTGATAACCAAGTTTATAACACTCTCCTTTCCTTTCTCTACAATATTTCCCATCACTTTCTCTTATTTCCCTTCACTAGCATATTAAGAAGATAAAAATTTATATAAGATAAATATACTTTAACATCATTTTCATGTTTTTTCAATAATGTCAAACTTAAAAATATATTGAAATCTTAATGTTCTTACCTTGTCCTATTGATTTCAAACTTTAACTTGATTTTCTCTCTCCTCCAACTTCTATTTTCTTAAATCCAATGTGATATTCTTGTTCTCCATGGTCTTGTAATCACTTTTCTCTCTTGGTGGTTATGAAATTTTCTTGAAATTCTAGGTGAAAATAGTGAATTTTTGGTGGAATGACCAAATTGTAAAGAAAGTAAAGTTTTCTTCTTCTCTCCCCTCACTAACGTTGGAAAGATAGGAGGATCCTCTTCCTTTTTCTTCTTTATCTTTCTCTCCTTTTATACTAGTTATTTATAATAAAATGTTAATAAAATATCTCATTAAAAGATTAATAAAGTAATATTTATCTAATTAAATAATTATAAAATATCATTAAAATATCTCAAACATCATCATTGCCTTCTAGATTTCTCTTTCTTTTTAATTGATCATTTTTCCCTTTATGATATTTTAAAATTTCATCCTTGAATTATCACTTAATTTGATAAAATTATATTTAGTCCCTTATACTTTTTTTGCTTATTCATTTTGGTCCTTATTCATCAATTTTCCTTAATTTCTAGATCCTTATATCTTTAAGATATTTGCACTATTGTCCTTTCACTTCAACTTTTCCATATTTATACTTATGCCACAAAACTTTTCGCATATTTATAATTTAGTCTATTCGTTAATTTAATACATTATGTCTTGCTTCTTGATTTAACTTTCTTTTGATATCTTGCAACTTTCATTTTCTTTGATCTTATACATTTTTTTAGCTAAGGTTTTATCTCATATTATTTACTACAAATGGGGTTTTGAGGATGTTACAGCCCTAATCTTATAACCAGAGTTGAATTTGATTATCAATATTTCTAAAAGAGCCTAATTGATTTTTTTTATGAAAATATTGCCTAAAATGTTAAATTTTTAAATCTGGCAGCCCACATGACAATCCGCATGTACTTCACATTATTTTTTTTATTTTTTATGAAATATATATTTTTGAATTTTAAATTTTTATAATTTTTAAATTATTTGTTGACATGACATATAAGACAAATAATATCATGTCAATATAAAGCACATGTGGACTACCACGTAGGTTGTCACGCTAGCATCATTAAAAAAATTATTGTTTTTGTCAACATTTTCATTAAAAAAATTAATTTGACTCTTTTTTAAAGGTTAATGGTTAAATTTAACTCAAAAAATGAGTAGGGCCAAATTAGTAAAACATGTAAACACTGAGGGTCGTCTAGACTTAATCTTGGATGGATGTGAGTCGTTTCAAAGGGTGTCGGGACTTGATCTTGAAATTGGGTTTAACGAGATGATTGCTTGAGAGTTGAATTTAATTGGATTCAAAGGTGTTTGAGACTTGATTTTCAATCAATGATGTCTACTTTAAGAGTCATCAAGACTTGATCTTGAAAACGAATTTGGAGAAAGTTAGGATCCAAGGGTCTTTCAGACTTATTTTGGATGGATAGTTTTGCTTCAAGAGTCCTTTAGACTTAATCTTGAATAACAAGTTCTATATTTTTTGTGTCGATGAAACCAAATTTGGAACAATTTTGATCCAATGGTTGTCTAGACTTGGTACTTAATCTTGGATGAATTCAGATTCCTTTAACTATCGTGGTGACTTATATTTTAAACAAGTTTTGACTTTCTTTTTTCGATTAAACAAGATCAAAAAACGACTTGATTGCTAGTTGTTAATGAATTATATCACAGTTGAATAATCTTTGAAGTTAGAAACTGCCCATTTCATTGCCATCGATTGATAATATTCCAACAGACATACAAATCCCTTTTTATTTTTTGTATTCTTTATCCTCAATCAATACTTACCATGAAAACAGATGGGTAAAAGAATTTACAAAATGTAGACATCTCAAATTTTGAAGCAAATATTATCATAAAACAATAAAGGAAAGGAAGTAGAAAAGTAGGGTGTATCATTCAATACCCAAGGAAAGCATGAGCCAACATTTGGCCGAGTGTGACTCTTGGGATGGAGTGGTGAGGTGCAACCCATCTGGTCCGAGTGGGAGACCCTTGGCGTCCACACATTTCACATATGGCATGTCCGTCTTTAACTGAGCTTCTCTCACTTCCTCTATATAAGCCCCTGGCCCTGAAGCTAATCCTACCTATCCAACACAACCACCCACTTTATAGCCTAGCTTGCAAGTTTTTACAAAATAAAAGCATAAATTTGGGTTTTTTTTTTAAATTAATTCATTTTTATTATAGTTTCTTACTTTCTTTATTTTTCAAAATGATGTTGAATTTTGAGATTAACTTTTTTCTATAAATTCCATCAAATAATTTGGTTTTTTTTATAAAATATGTGATAACGTGGTGTATACACTAAAGTATTTTTTTGTATAATTGAATTTTTTTTTGCACATTTAAAAAAATAAAGGAAAAATTGTATAATATTTGTCTTACTATAAAAAAATTTATTAATGTGGATATGTCATGTCATCATATTCTTAAAAAGAGTAAATTACGTCACCTTTTGGTACAATGACAATAAAATTATATTATATGTATGAGAGCTTGAGTTTTATGCTTAAGTAGGGGTGAACAAAATTCGATTTGATTTGAAAAAATAAAATAAAAATCAAATTTCAAGTTAATCGAATCGGATTATTCAAATTATTTGAGTAAACTCGAATAAGTAATTTGAGTTTCGAGTTCAAATCGAGTTAAATTTTACAATTCGAATAACATATTGGTATAAATACTCTTTTAGTCCCTATCGAGTTTGAAAATGAACAAATTAGTCTCTCTCTCAACAAAAATTACAAAAAAAAATTCAAAATAATTTTAAAATTTTAAAATATTTATAAAAATTCCAAAATTTTTATTTTTTAAATAAATTATAAAAATTTCAAAAATAAATTCTAAAAAATATAAAAGAAAGTTAAATTTTTTTTTAAAAAAATCTAGAATAATAATTTTGGGACCTAAATAAGTTAATTAATTATTCAAGTTTATCATACTAAAGTATTTTTTTTTATTATTTTACTTTTAAAAGGTTTACAAATATATACGGTTTCAAACTTATGTGATCTAACATGAAATTAGTTATATTGTAATAAGATTTTAATTTGACATATTTAATTTTTTTAATTTAACTCGAACAATTTCACTCGAATTTCATTTCACTCAATTCGATTTATACAAACTTCAAATCAAGTTAGGATGATAAAATAGGACTCGTCAACTTGATTAACTCGAAATTTTTTCACTTGATTCGATCGAATGCTTATCTCTAATCCCAAGCAACCCCATCCCTCTCTCCTAATTTAAAAAAAGAAAATAAACTACACCAAATTATTTAATGGAATTAAAGGGGGGAAAAGTTATCCTCTTGACTAAAAATACATATTTTAAAAAATAAATAATTCAAAATAATTAAATTATAAAAAAATTAAATCCACAAAAAATCTAAATTGGCAACTTTTCATAACTTGATCCATCAACTTTTTTTTTTGTCCTCATTTGTCGCAAAATTTAGCAACTTTTCTTAATTTAGTCATTAAACTTGAATTCTATTAAGGTATGATGGCGTAACACTTTGATATTATACCACATCATCACCTGATAATTTTTTTATAAAAATTATATACAATATAAAAATACAAAAACAATATTAAAATTTTTTTTAAAATTTTCAAATGATGAAATGATATATTTTCAAAATATCATACTATCGTACTTTAATAAAATCCAAATATAAAAGATAAATTAAGAAAATACTATAAATTTCAAAACTAACGTTGTTAAAAAAATAAGATTAAAAAAATGAAGAAATTCAAGAATTAAATATTAGTTAATCCCAAATATAATTTAACCCGTAAATGTTGCTTGTTTGTGCCGCAAGAGTAAGAATAAATTCATAATTTTGGCCAACTTGTATTAAAATAAATTAATCTCCACCTACATGTGGAAATGTGATGCCTTAACCAATTGCATGTGATCAACAACTATATTCTCTTCAGTCTTTTAAACAATATGAAAGCAATTGGGCAGTGTTTTTCATGGCTTAATAAATTAATTGCTTCCTTAAATCAACTTATAGAACTGACCATTCAACAACCAAAAAAACAAAATTGAAATTGAAATTTAAGAGAGTAACCCATACCAGGTGTGATTAAATTATTAGTGAGTTTATGTTTTAGTTTTTAAATTTTAAAAAGTTACAAAAGGATTATTGAATTATTTGAAAATTTTCATTTAAGCCACTAAATTGTTAAGATCGTTGTTGTATGGCCTTCTCTGTTTACACCACCTGCATCAATCAGAAACCCTTCATTGCTTTCTCTTCAACAGCTCAATTTCATAAAATAACTATGAATGTCATGAATTTACATACCAATATCTAAAAAGTTTTCTTCTCTAATCTCTGACATTGATAGTCAGATCGACTTATATTTAATGTATGTTTTTCTACTCGTTGATGGGTACTAATCTATTATACTAATTGTTAAATCATCACTTAGAGTTCACTGGCCGGACTTTTTTTTTAAATAAAAATATAACAACCTAGTGGCTTACATTGAAACTTTTGAATAGTTTAGTGATCATTTTGTAACTTTCTGAATTTGAATTACCAAAACGTAAACTTACTAATAATTTAGTGACCTTCGGTGTAGTTTACACAGTTAAGAAAGATCAAATCAATGAAGAAATAAAACAGTAAAAAACAGATAGTACCTGGATTATTGGTAGCTTAGGTGTTTTCAGATCAAAACTTAAATCACTGAAAAACCTCTTCAAATTATCTTTATACAATTCAGCATCCTGTTGATTTTCTGTATCACTTTCCCCTTGATACCAAAGCATAGCTCTATACACTCCACTTTGCATTGCAAATTGAGACCTTTTCACCAATTGCTCATACAATAACTCTCCTTTCTGCCATTGGCTTATATTAGTCCCTCCGATGGCACAAGGCACCAACCCTATCACCCCAAAGTTAGGGTCCTTGTTCAACACAGTGTTGGCAAATGGCATTCCAGGTCCAACCCCATTTGTCTTGTTGTAATCAATGTCTGCATGGAGTGGTTCATGGGCTTCAACCCATGTTAGGTTTGCGGTTAGCCTGAGGATCGAAGGGTTTGGTTGGCATTCAGGTGGAACCATGCCGTCCCAAGTTAGTGTCTCGGTTATGGTGTCCTTGAACACTCCTCCACGACCGGCCATGTTGCTTTGCCCGGCTAAGATGATTATGTTTATTTTTGGGTGTGGGTGTGAGTGTGGGTGTTTACATTGGATTGGTGAGGCGTGAGCCAGAAGAGCCAAGAGAATGAACGAAAGCATCGAGGGAAAGGACTTCAGTGCCAACGTATTGACTCAAAAGGAAGATTTGAAGTTTCAGTCTTTTCAATCTGTTAAATCTCCGAGGAACTTGAACTATGTTGAAAGCAAAGATGCTTGGTTTTTATATGGCTTTTTATGTTGACTTTCTTGTCTTGTTCTTATATTCAATGCGATTATTTTAAGGTAAAAGTGTCATTGAGTTTCATGTACTCAATGTCATATTAAATTTTACTTTTTTTTATTCAAAAAATTGGTAAATTGGTACTTATATATCAGATTAAAAAGTAAATTGATCTGTTAAAAATTTCATCCATTTTTATTTTTAAAAGTTGGTCCATGTACATCAGTATGAGCTATACGTGACACAACATGTGTAACTATATCGTTATTTCGTCAACCACGCCAATTTTTAGCAGTGAAAATGAATGGAATTTTTAACAGAAATGACACATTTGCTCTTAAATCTAACATTAATTTACCTATTTTTTAAGTAAATAGGACAAAATACAATTTAACTCTCAATAAAGGGCCTCCATAATACTTTTACCTTATTTTCATTTTTCGTAATTTAAAAATGGTAACCATATTTCATCAAATATATGTATTTCTAAATAATAAGTCTAATTCTATATTTTTCTCTCTATTTCTTTATTAAAATTTTGTCTTTATGTATTTTATAAACTAAGAAGTTAGTATAGTTGTTGAAACACTTATTTTTGCTAGTTTGTTGCTAGGGGAGTACATAATTCGTTTAAAATAAACTTACCAACTCATTCAATTAATTCAATTTTGATTAATTTAGTTTTGGTATTGGTTACAATGATTTGTCAATCGATTATCGATTATTTAACTTTGTAAATGGATCGACCGATTTAATCGACTTAGTATATATTATTTTTAAATAAATTTATAATATCATATGTATAATATATAATTAAAAAAATATACCGGTTAATCGACCAAATTGATTGATATTAAATCAATTTGGTTAGATCTAGGGGCGAAGCCAACAATTTAATATTAAAGGAGCTAAAATAAAAATTCAGAAGTTTGGAGGTCAAAGTTAAAAGTTTTATTCAAAAAGGACTTAAATTGAATACCTCATAATTAAAAGGGATATTATACCCTTAGCTAAGGAGGGGTCAAAGGCCACTACCTGTCTTTCTAGCTATGCCACTAATTAGGTTAGTTAAGACTAAAAAGATTGATTAATTCGATTATAGTACAACAATAATTGATTAAGTACGACAAAATAACAAACTAACCTACTTAATAGTTTGTTCACCCCTATTTGTGGCATATAAATTGTTAATTTATGCTAAATTCTTACATATAAATTACTAAACTGTTGATTTTCTAAGAAATTTAACAACAAAGTACACCATTTCATTAGACTAAAGTACTTCATTATATTAACTTCTCAATTTTCATAGACTAAAATTTAATAAATTAGAGGGGTTAATTTTTGAATTTTAAAAAAATTAAAGGATTAAATTCATAAACTTCAATAATTTCCAATTTCCTTGATCCATGCATAAACCAATGCTTGGATTCCGTTTGTTTTATCTAAATTTTTATTTATTTTTAGAATTCATATCCATGTGCCACATATAAAATACAACAATATAATTATATTTATTATATTATATATAAAAATTTTCAAATCAATTTTATATTTTTATTATATTGATCTTGAATACTAAAATAAAATATTGTGAAGGTGTAAATATGAGTGAATCACCCTTGTTAAAATATATAAAATAAATGGATAAATTATCTCGTTAGTCATTTTAAAATAACGTTGTCCCTTTTTAGTTATTTTAATTGTTTTTTCAATTTAGTCACTACCGTTAAAAAATTTATTCTGAATGAGCACTTAATTGTTATTTCCAAAATAGAAAACTAACTAGGTGTATTATATCAACAATTTTTTTCACTTATTTTCCACGTAATTTAAACATAAATTATTTTTAAAAAATAAAAACCACACTATTTTAAAATAATTAAGGAGATTGTTTACCCAAATAAATTGTTAAGAAATTTATTATAACACATAAATTATAATTTCTTTT
This sequence comes from Gossypium australe, assembly GCA_005393395.2. Lineage (NCBI taxonomy): Eukaryota > Viridiplantae > Streptophyta > Magnoliopsida > Malvales > Malvaceae > Gossypium > Gossypium australe. The sequence goes on along the minus strand of CM016619.1, from coordinate 143,377,028 downwards.
GCCTTTACATATTTCTTACCCAACTTTTGCTTGTTACAAGACCAACTTTGAAACTCAAGGTTCTGGATGATTGAGGCCCAATTTTAAAACTCAGACTCTAAAATTATAGATAAGGTATAATGAAAAATTTAATTGTCAATATTTCAGTGGGGGTTTGCAGGTTTATTTAAAATTTTTATAATTTATAAAATTTTAAATTAATAATGGTAAAATTATACATTGACCTTTCGAAAATGATAAAAATTTAATTTAATCTTTTAAAATTATAAAAATATAGGCTATTAAAATGGTAAAATTACACTTTTGCTATCGTAAAAATATACTTTAATGATTTCTAATTTGGTCTTTATTCCCTTTTTAGCTAAAATTGATCATTAATTTTTCAAAAAAAGTCACATAACTTTTTAAATTGAAATACTAACTAAAACACTAGTTTTTTAATGATGTTAGCGTGGCAACATGTGTGACAATCCATATGTGCTTACATGACACTATTTGTCTTATATTCCACATCAATAAATAATTTAAAATTTATAGAAATACTCAAAATATAAAAAGTTCATAAAAATTCAAAAAATTAGTATGAAGTACATGTGGATTGGTCTGAAATAGGTCTTTATTGGCAAGATTGCATCATTGGTAGAGTTCAATTTAGACCTAATTTAGTCCAATGTGTAATGTCATACGTGAACCTTGATTTAATGTCCTTAATAGTCATTTTACTTTTTCACTATGTTACCGTTTCTATGTTTGAATCCAAACAAACATCTCACCATTAATTTTAATATCATTATTGCAGTAACTAATCACTCCAACACTGATGTTTTCAATCTCACTGGAGTTATTCTCACCACCAAACATGTTCGAAGACCGAGCTACCCACTCATGCACGAAGGTCGGCCCCATATTTGGGAGGCATTGGCTAAAAATTAAATCCTTTTAGAAAATGACTCGAGTTTGAGTTTCAATATTCAAAGCTCGAGCCCAATCCAGTTAAGCCTGTTTTCAAGTTTATAATGTAGTGTTTTTCTTTTCTTTTATTTAATATGTAGTGTAAATCATATCAAAATTAAATAAATTATACTATAATGTAATTATTAAAAAAAATGTATTCAGTTATTTATATTTAGTACTTTAACCGGCCACAAAAATTAAAGGAATGTATATATAAAATTATTAAATATTAAATAAAAATTTTAAAAAATTATGAATGATTCTACATGAATTGATTAATCATTTATAAATACGCATAAGCAACCCATTAAAATCTTAAGACTAAAACAATATTTATCGATTAATATAACTTATATTGATATAATATCGACAATCATGATCAAAACCGACATGACCCATTTTGCATTATTGGATTAACATCCCAGTACGTAACAAATTCTAAAAGATTACATATAAACCTTCTTCTTTCTTGGCAAGCAATTGGCAATGCCAAATATTATATATAGTGTGTTATTTTTGCCTTTAATATTGGAGCAAAATCAGCAAATCATCCCAACTTATAATAATATCAATTTCTTTTTAGATGTATTCCACTTGCTTAATAGAAGACGTTCCTTTGTACAATTAAGTGGAGACAAATGCCACATTATTATATACATAATTAATAATATGGTTCCATCCTTGGGCAAGTTTTGACTTTGCTGAGTGGTCAATTTCTCAATTGGGTCTCTTTCATCTTCTCATATTTTTTTAATTATTGGGATTAATCAACACAACACGAGAACCACGTTATGTATGCAATCTCGCCTTTTATATGATATCATTTCATTAATAAAATAATCATTAGATTTTCACTAAATATTTATTTATTAATAGGTAGGTGTGTGTTGACATGTATTGCCAAAACCCACAATAGAAAATGAAAAAAATTTAGTGCATGGAATGGAATTTATGTTATTAAATTATGCTATGATTGAAGATGAAAAAAAAAAGGGTGAAGTTGTGGATATGTCAATCATGTCAATGTCCAACATTTAAGGTGTTATTTTTCTTATAAAAGATTTGGGGGCGGTTCTAATGTTGGAAATTTTGACTTTTCTTCTATCTACTTGGTGCTTTGCCATTGATTCATTCCAAAGGGAATACAGCATCGTCCAACATGTTCGATATCATAATTCATCTTTGTTTGAAGTTTAACACATGGCAATGGTGTCATGTCGTTATTATCCTTTTTTCTAGTTACATTAATAAAATTTATAGTGCATTCACTTATATGTTCAAAAACCTTCTATTTCCTTGTCCATATAGAATTAATGCATTTTGTTTACCTTTTTAGAGTGTTTGACGTGATATTTTTCTCTACCTAATATTTTAAACCCTCATCATAGGTTGTTCGGTCACGGTTGGGTCTATTTTGTTTTCTTCATTTGTTCAGGAGCTCAAAATGGAATCGGCCAATCAAAATTATTTTGATATTACTTGATACGGGATTGTTACTCTCTTCCAAATAAATATGTTTAATAAGATGTGTATGCTCTCGTTTATAAGCCCAAAAATCCTTTTTTTTTTATTTGGGATTAATGCATTTTGTTTTGATCATGATGAGACTGAAGACTTACATATGATAATTGCACATGGTGAGACTCAAATCTGTACACTCAATTTATTATAATGGTATTTAAAATATTACATGCTAGTAATGTTTTCTTTAATAATTAATGTTATAAAAAAGTTTAGATGTATTCATATTTATAGTATTTGTTATACTATGTTTTAAACTAAATTAGAAAAATTAGACCATTAGTTCCTCGTCCAACCATTTCAATTGCTCAAAAAACTTTCAAAAAAAATATCTAAAAAAATATAAACACAGATGAATAACAATAATGACATAAAAATTAATTAAACATTCCATATTCAATTAAAACATTAACATGTCGATTGAGTCTTAGCTCTATTAGCATGAGCATTGTTGTTAATGCAGGAGGACAAGAGTTCGAGTGCGCTGAAATGTATTATTCTCCTATTTTTGGGTTGACATCGGCGTTGTTGCCCGTACAGGATTTCGAGTTCAATAGTTTGAGTCAAAATAATATGCTTCTAAGTTAGAATTTAATCAATAACCCAACGAAATAATAAAACTCAATTCTAATTGATACACATACTAATTATCAATTTAATAGATCGAATCAATTAATTCGATTTGATTTCAACAACATTAATTATAAAACTAACAAATAAATCACCAAAATAAATTAAGTGGAATCAAATCATCTACCATAAGAAGTAGTTATCAATGGCTTCCTTTCCATCAACCTATGCCTACCTTTTTACCACTCGAAGTTATTTTGCTTTCTATCTCAATTTCATTTTTTCCTTTGAAAAAAAATCCATCCGACAAGCACAACCCTCGTCCTTTTCCAGCCGTCTCCAGCCCTAGCCCATCACAACAACAAAATTTTATATTAATTTATATGTATTTTATTTGAAAGTGGGGTGTGTTAAAGAATGATTGTGATAAGAAAGTTGCTAGGTGGGGGGTGGATGGCCGTCTTAGAGAAGTTTATTAGAATTTGTCTTCCAAAAACGGTGGGATTACATAATGAGGACCAAAAGGAAAAAATAAAAAAAAAAAGAGCTATACAAGTTGCTTTTCTACCCATTATTATCAAGTAGTATACGTTATTGCTAAATTCAAGAACACATCCTTCAATCTACCTGAATGGGACATCGAGAATGAAAATGAAAGTGCTTCAACTCCTAAACTAACTTTATATAAAGAATGAAATCCGTGTTTCTGGATTCCAATCTCTTTCCAATCATTTGTTAAAATATTAATCTCTAAATTGTATTTCTGAAAAATTAGTTAAGACAAAACATATTCTTAGAGAGAAAAATTAAGTCGCGGATTGTATTGTAAAGATAATTACGACAAGGAGTATAAATATACAGATGTTTGAAGGCATACCTAAAGATCTATTACATGTTCTTGAGATTGATAAGACAACTAATTTTTTATTATGTTAGTTTAATATATATATATAGTAGGTTCACACAATTAGAGCTAAGGAAAAAAAAATCTATGAAAGGCTAAAATTAAGTTGTATAATATTATAAGAGTTTAAATTTAGTTTCATTAATTTAATAATTTATATTTTTATAATTTTTAAAAAGATTAAATCAAAAATTTATTATTCTGAAGGGTTAAAGTACAATTTTATTATTTATTGACTTGAAATTTTATAAAATTTAAATAGTCAAAACATATTTTTACCATTTTAGAGGGTTGGACCTCTATCAACCCATTCTGTTGTCCCTGAACACAATTGGTAAAAAGATAAAAATCTTGAGTCTTGAATACCTAAATTCGAAATTGATCATTCACAAACAAATGTTGGAATATATGAATCTCCTTATAAATTGTTACCTTACCATATATAAGTTTGAGACCGAATACCACAATTAAGAAAAGAAGAAGAGGAATGGTATTCTTTGTGATTAGGGGGCCTATAACTGAAGAAGATTAGTTGGGTTGAAGTTCAGTTCAGTTCATCTCATGCTTGGTTTGGGACCATTTAACAGGTGGCTTTAGAAACAATGGAAACATCCCCTGCCAAACCGGGAACCCCCCCCCCCCCCCAAATAACCCAATTCCAAAACAGTTGATTTTTCGTTAGCGGTTGGATGGTAATGGACCTAAACGAGGGTGATGAGTATTTCATCCACTTGCATCTCTCGTTTGTATTGATGTTAAAAGACACTCTTAGCTCAAATAGAATTGTTTGCGATTGTAATAATTAAGAAAATGTGAGTTTAAATTTAGTTAAGGATGTATTATCTTTCGATTTAAGAGTTTTAATAAGTTTATGTGTAGTAACAATAGTAGTAATCATATAAAAAAATTATACATGAGTTGAAATCACAAGTCAACCGGACATTAACCTTTACTTTACAAAGTAAATTGTATTCTTTTGAAGGTGTTATTTTATATTTTTTATATAGAAAAATATACACAATAATATTTTATCCAAGCTTCCATAATTTTTAATAAACATAATAACAAATTTAGCCCCAACCTTTACACATTTTGTCAATTTAGGTCTTATTCTTTATTTGAGCTAAATTTGACTACAACCTTTTAAAAAGAGTTAAATTGATTTTTTTAACGAAAATGAAAAGTAAAATATTAATTTTTAACAATGTTGACATGGCAACTTGTGTGGCAGTCTACATGTACTTCATGCTGACATAACACCATTTGTCTTATATGTCACGTCAACAAATAATTTAAAATTTATAAAAGTATTGAGAAAAATAAAAACAAATTGAAAAAAGTTCATAAAAAATTAAAATATTAGAATGAACTACACGTGAATTGTCTTACAAACTGTCATGTTTAAAAATTTAATATTTTAGTCTCTCTTTTTTTTGTTAAAAAAAAAAAGAACTTTCGACTCTTTCTAAAAGATTGACGGTCAAATTTGACTCTTTTTAACATGTTGAGGGTCGAAACTAGCTTTACAAAAAAGTATATTTGTTAAGAGCTAAATTTATCGTTATGTCTTTTTAAAATTTATACTTTACCATTCAACTAAAGCCTCATTTGTTCTTTATATCAATTTTTGTAAATATATTTGTTACACAATTTTATTTTTTACTCATATGGTGTGTGCCATAATTCAATTATTATTTAAGAGTTTGATTGAGTTGATCTCACTCATTAAATGGGTCTTAATTCAATTATAAAATTACCCAAAAATCATTATTTTTATGAAGCAATAAATATTGTTTTGATGGTATTTTTATCCTTTCATTTCTTTATATGAAATCTAGAAAATTCTATACTATCATTTAAGAGTTTAAAAAGTATGATGGGGACTAAATGTCAAATATATAATGAGTAAGATGGGGACTATAAGCAGAATTAGACCTTTTAATTTTAAATAATAAGAAAAACCTTAAAAATCAAATATGGTTGGGTATTAATTATGATTCCACTAAACTGCAGCAAGAAATGAACAAAAACAGTAGCCAGCCCCAGCCTTTTTTTTTCTCACGTCAGGTAATCACGTCGTACGATGGATACTTGCAAAGGATTAAAATATAAAGAAATAAAAAACCATGGGGCTGAAATGGGACCTGCATCCCCCCTCGAATCCCTAGATTATGATTCCCTTTGGAACTCGGGAGTTACCTTGGTGCTTTATAGCTGGCAATTTACCCATCCTTTTCACTCGGTAACCTCTTTCCCTTTGATTTTTATTACATAAACACAAATATCCCTGAAAACCACGCTTGCCATGTCATCTTTTAAAACCTGACAAAACCCACCTCTTTAGCTCTTCATACGTGGCACGATCTGCTCTTTCTTGTTTGTTTCGAGTTTGCGTCATTTCGTATTTCAATTGTTATAATTTTTAATCTTTTTAAAAATTGTTGGGATCGTAGTGGTTGATGATAGTTTACTCGAAGAGCTATAGAAAGTGTAACAAGTGCTTAGGAGGAAGGAAGGTGATGAGAAGGATCTTATAAAAGATGTCATCGATCCATCTCATGGTGTCAAGTGTTAGTCTCTTGTTAGCTTTTTATTCTTTTGAACTCAATCGACCTATTGACATCATTTCCTTTTAGACAAAAATTATCTTATCAAGATAGAGGCGAAGGCAAAAGTAGTAAAAATTGGCCTTGCCCTCCCATTATTATAATAATAAAATTGTACTCTTATACTAAAAAATTATAATTTATATTTAATCTCGCTAAAATAAATTTTCGACTTCGTCTCTATGTTACGGCAACAGGTAAATACAAAAGACAAATATGTCGCATCTATCAGAAGTGTGGTCCTTACAATATGTGCTTGTCTTGCTGTGGCTTCGTGAGGTGGAGGGCCCTGAGTTTTGGCTGGAAGGATTTGGTTCTTATGGGTTTTTAACTTACAAGGTACTCTACGAGATTAACAAGTTTACGAGGTGTAAGTATAACAAGCACAGATCATTAAAGATTACTATCTCTCATATAAATCAATCTAAAATTCAAGTTAAAATTCGAATGGACAAGTCGACAATTTACCGTGATCATTACTTAGTCCACGTGAAAGTTGTTCGGTCCATCCTTTTTTCACCAACGTCCCAAGCTTGTCGACAAAGGAACTAGCTATGCCCGTAGCGGATGGTGCTTGATTTTCATCACGTTTCCTCCTTATCGGCCCCCACACCAATAATTCAAGAGAGAGACACACATATTTCAGCTCATTAGCTCACAAACAAAGCTCAATCATTTTTCGGTCAAAAGACACGTTCCCCTTTATTTATTTTTACTGTATAAATGTTCTTTTTGGCAATAGATTATTAACTTAGATTAACCACATCAATTCCTAAGTTTTAGGGTTAATTAACATAAGGCCAATGATGTAGTCTTTTAGGTCTCTCAAATTCAGAGGAGTGGGCAACTTTATTAGGGTTTTATTATATGCATGCTTTTACGTGATTGGTGGCCTAACCCTTCATCTTTTTATTAGGTTGAACCTTTATGGTCCATAATTTGCCTTTTTTCTTTAAATACTAGTCTTGTCTTTTAAAGTTCCAACTTATGATAATTGCTTGCATCATGCAAAATATCAAAGCATGGAATACCAAACAAAAATTTGGCTTCTTTTCATTTTATTTATTTAAATTTGTTCTATACAGAATACCAAAAGGGACATGTTGATCTTGATGAATGATGATTGCTATTTGCTTTTGCTGCAACATTTCAACTCCATTGTCTTACATTCTTTTTCAGAAATTTTTTTGAGAGGTCTAGAGAAAATTATGAAATTCTAAGGGTTAAAATTATTTTTTTGTTAAAAGGTATTGAATTAAATTAATAATTTTTTGGAAGGGCTAAAAGTGTATATTTTTAGTAATCAAAGTACTAAAATGGATTAAATTAAATGATAAATTATTGTAAGATGTTTAAATTGAAATTATTCTAATTAACCAAAGGGTGAAGGTTTTTGTCTGTTTGCTAGCTTTGCCATTGATTTTCTTTTAAGGGTGAAGGTGTAACACCCCAAACACGGCCTAGATTTTATGGCTGAATCTGACGATGTCACATGGAATGGAATTTGAAATCGAATTTATCAAGTTAAAACAGTTTCCGTTCATTAGCTATTTTTTATCTTTCGTCAATCTCAAAACTATTTTCTCGTTAATTTGGTTATTAGTTTAAAACATATTCTATAGCGGAAGCTTTTAAAACCTTGATATTTTAAGAAAGCCATTCGCGTTTAGGAAAATGTAGTTTTTAGTGAAACCGAGTTTTAGTTGAGTTTCGCAGTTAAAAATCCATGAAAGCAGTTAAACTTCCAAAATAACGGTAAACAGTCCAAAGTCCCAGATTACATCAAATACCCCAAAATAAGTAACAAAACCATAAATGTAATAGAAACCGTTCAGCAGACAAGTGGTCACCGTAGAGTCTTCCGCCGCACCGATCCGTCTAAGTCTAGGGATTACCTGTACAGTTAAAACATGAAGGGGTGAGTTTACGTAAACTCAGTGTGGAGTCCCCACAAATCACATGCATACAGTCAATCACAACAAATAGTCAAATGCAGTCTGAGCCTAAGCCATTTCAGTTTCAGTAGTAGTTTGGGCCTTAGCCCATTTCAATTTCAGTAACAAATATGCATTAGGGCCTAAGCCCGTCATAGTGACAGTATCAGATATACATTTATCAGTAATAGAATCCTACCCAACCAGCCTCTACACACCATCTCCGTCCATCCCTACATTTCATGTGGGGTTTAAAACACACACCCATCTCTACACTCCAAGTAGTACCAAATGCGGTACATAATCAGAAAATTGTAGCTGAGCTGCTAGATAATAGGCTTAAGAGCCTTTTAGTACACTTCCTCCAAATATCAACATCCCAACCCAATGCAATGCAACATATAGTATATGACATGCTAATACATGATTATCAGTTAAACATATAGTTCAGTATTCATTCATATAATCATCATGCTCAGTGCATACATCATACATACAGTGCACGTATTTAAGGGTCGAAGTGGTGCTTATCGACCCTACAGTAGGTTCACAGTTGACTCGTGCGACCCATGAAACCTTAGAACACATTTTAGTTAAATAGGCTCACACGCCCACGTGGCCTGCCCGTATGGCCCACACGCCCATGGGGACTACTCATGCGGGCCCACACGCCCGTATAACCCACACGGTCCAAATCAGTCTAACCCGTGTGTCGCACACGGCCTACTTGGCCATCATACAGTCGTGTCTTACGCACACAGCCTAGCCTCGTCGATCACGCGCCCGTGTTATAGCACACGGCCTACCACACAGGCAACCACACGTGTAACATCCCTAACCCGTATCCTTCGCCGAATTTGGGTTAAGAGGCATTACTAAATTAACCCAACCCGAAAAGGGCTCCAAATCACACCTACCAGACTTTGTTTGATTATACCAAAAGCAATTTACCTATTTAATAAACTACATCGTTTGTAAACAGAATCAATTTATCAATGCATTCAAACGTGCAACATTTGCACATATATGTTTCACTTTCATTTACAAACTTTTCCTATTTACTTACAAGTGATATTTATAATCAAAACAATGAATTCATTTCAACATTTTTCAAGCTATAATCGGTATTATCACTTGTATATGTGGTTACTAAAACGTTTATGCCATCTCGTTATATCGAATACTCCTTTAACAACCAAAATCGAACCTATAATGATATTAGCATGCAAGTATAAAATATATATATAAATTTTTCCAATTGTATCTAGTCAATTCGCTACTCTTATAACATCATACCAAATTTCTATTTCCATTCAAAATTCTATAGACACTTGTACCATATCATAATACCAAGTGATATTGCGTATCATTCATCGAGTCATATAACTTATACTAAGATTCAACCATGACATAATTCATATGAGTTTCATAGGACCTAATTTAGTCATCTTTACAAGATTTCTATATACATTACAACCCAAAAGAAACTATAAAGTGTCTAAGCTTATACATGCCTTGATCTTCAAAAATTAAAAGTTAATCATATCAGTACCAAAAGTAGGCGATAATGTGCTTGACTTCGACAAGGATTCTCGAGTGCGAGCTTGTTCCAAAATCTATACTCAATCAACCAAAATACAATGGTAAGCTATATAAAGCTTAGTAAGTCCTAAACAAAGTTTATAGCTACTAAATAATTTAACTACTATTTTATCATAGCATTCAACAACAATAACATACATTCGGCCATCATTTACTAAATTAGTACTTACTTACAAGTCAGAATAAAACGAAATATTTACTTGCTACTCATTCGAACTCAAATTAACTTATCTAGTTCAAAGCATTCGTACCTGTTGTACCGATCCCGTAACGTATCGCTCACTTAGAGCCGTTACTTAATCCTTCGCACACACAGTGCTAACCTTTTTGTAACGTATCGCACACTTAGAGCCGTTACTTAATCCTTCGCACACACAATGCTAACCTTTTTGTAACGTATCGCTCACTTAGAGCCGTTACCGAATTATTCCGCACACACAGTACCAATTTGCAATATCATTTAAACATCATATACAACTTCACATCTTAATACATTTAGTATACATAATCATGCATATTCGATCCTTAATTCTTTCCTTTAATACTTACCATCATATTCGGCCTTATGCTTTTAAAGTCATGATAGTATATTTAATCAATACTATTCGTTAATTCATACTTTCTAATTATCTACAAATCAACCCATAATGTTCATCCATCCCAAATACATACACCTTTCACATGATATTATCACATTTACACATGAGCATGAATTTGTAATTTCATATTAACCCAACTACCATATAATAATGCCTTATATCACATTCGGCCAAGAACAAAATTTGGAGACATTTATATTACTAAGATATGTATGTATATATACATGTACCTAGAGAAATTTCTCATTAATTCAATTGCTTAGGGACTTACTTGGAAGTCGATGAATTCGAATTTTCCGGCTATTCGTTCACTTTAGCTTTTCCCCGATCTAGCTCATTTTCTTTTTTATCACGATCTTAGAAACACATGTAAGGTCCAGCCATGGAGGTTTTAATTACTTCTACTTCTTTTCTTCTTGTTTCGTGAGAGTGGTGAGAAAGATCAGAGAAAAGAAATAATAAAAAATGCATTTTCTTATTTTATTATTCCTTAATCATTTTCATTACTTAAATTATTCATATAAAATTTCCACTAACATAATTAACTTATTTTATTCATATTTTTCCCATCATTGTCGTCCACTACCCAAGCTTTTGGGTTATTTGACATGCAAACCCCTTTCTTTTCATAATACACTTAAGTTAGATCTTTCAATTATTTAATGTCTCTTTTATACTTTATCGATTAGATCATTTCTCTTAATTCAATCATATCAACAAACAAATTCACACAATTCAGCACACATAGCACATCATATATATTACGAGATTTCTAAGTCGGATTCGTGGTTCCGAAACCACCGTTCCGGTTAGCCTCGTATTTGGGCTGTTACAACACGTCCGTGTGGCGTCGACAGTGGGGTTTTCAGCTTTCACCTATACCCCATTTTCTGGGTTTTCAGGTACACACCTGGTTCATTTTCGATACCGAACTCTTCTAAGATCACCAGAAACTAAAAACCATTAGAAGAATCTCCCCCACCTGATAACTGATAACTCACATATCCCTCAAATTTCTCCTAATATCCCCACTACACACAACTACTCAGAATCTCGGTTACTTCAAACTCCTACCCGACGCCAGTAGCAAAAATAATTCTCTTACTTACGCAAGGACTCGAACACAGGACCTTCAGCAAACTAACACTCCATTTAACCACCAGACCAGTAGGCCCATTCTGATATCAAACAGTAACAAATAAACTTAAGCCCACAGAACAAGTATAAAGCTAAATTCAGAAAAATACTAAAATTTGCCAAATGCAAGGCTTAAACTTGGGACATCTCACACATACCCAAAACACTTAACCACTAAAGCATATACACATTTGTGTCATATTTAACAGAAACAAAAATAGGAATTTTGGGGCATTACAGAATGTATAAATTTTGGGTATTTTTTTTAGAGATTATCATTTTTATTAGCTTACAACTTTATAATTTTAAAAGCATGGATAAATCTTTAAAATATATATGAATTTTGACTCAATATCGTGCAATGTCATATATAAATTTTAATTTTATGTAAGTTCATACATGAAATTTTAATTTGATTAAATTTTCACAAACTGTTAATATAATTATCAAAACTGCATCATTTTACATTTACATATTGCATACAAAAATAATTAAATTTATCCAATATAAAAAATAAATTGATGTTTTATTTCTATAAATATGTACAATTGAATCAAAATTAAAGTATTATGTATACGTTTGAACGATAATCCAATTTTCACGTGTATAATCACATCAAATCAAAGTTAACAATCAAATTACATATTAAATCATAATTCATGTATAATTTTGATATTTATCCCATAAAAATATCAAAAAATGATTTTTTTTTCATTTTTAACATTAATCTTTTTCACCTCTCATGCAATATAAAGTGTTGAGATTGATAATAACAATAATTCACATTGAAGATGATGCGGAAAGACATTGAAAATAATGGTTTATTTAAATTTAGAAGGTGTTTGAACAGAGTGTTGGCATATAGTTTATAATGTATCCATGTCTGTCTTAGAAGATGTGATATTTATAGATGGAGAATAGTTTGAAATGATTCTTTATTTATAGAGTCTAATTTAAACTCAATTTAGTCTAATGTGCAATGTTACACGTAACTTTTAAGTTTATGCAATTTTATATATGGGAAATTAGGGGTGGGCGTTCGATCAAATCGAGTCAAATTGAGTGAAAAATTTCGAGTTATTTGAGTTGACGAGTCTTATTTTATCATCCTAACTTGATTTGAAAGTTTTCAAATCAAGTCGAGTAAAATGAGTTGAATCGAATCGAATGAAATTATTCAAGTTAAATTAAAACATTAAACATGTCGAATTAAAATCTTATTACAATATAACTAATTCTATGTTAGAGCACATAAATTTAAAACTATATATATTTGAAAACTTTTCCAAAGCAAAATAATAATAATATTAATAAATAAGACACTTTAGTATGATAAATTTGAATCATTAATTAACTTATTTAAATATCAAATTTATTATTTTAGAAAATTTTAAAATTTTAACTTTCTTTATATTCTTTAGAAATTTTTTAAATTTAAAAATATAGATTTTGGAATATTAAAAATTGTATTGATTTTTTTTTTTTTGTAATTTTTGTTGAGAGAGACCAATTTGCTTGTTTTAAAAATTGGCAAGAATCAAAGGGTATTTACACTAATCTATTATTCGAAATATTTGAGTTATTCGAATTGAAAAATTCAACTCAATTAGACCTCAAAACTTTAATTACTTATTCAAGTCAACTTGAATAACTCAAAATTCAAATCTTTTTTCAATTTTTTCGAATCGAATTGAATTTTGCTCACCCATACATAGAATTTTGATTTGATTCATTTTTCACAAATCATTAACAATATTATTAAATTATCATCATTTTCCATTAATATATTGAATACATAAAGAATTATATTAATCCAATATGAAAATAAATGTATATCTTCATTTATTTAAATGTGTACAGCTGAATCAAAATCAAAGTTTCATGTACACATATAAACCGCAATTCAAGTTTCATTTATGTAATTGCACCAAATCAATATTCATATATCAAATTGCACATTAAACTAAAATTCATATATAAATTTGATATGTATTCCTACTTAAATTGGATTTAATGTGATAACTATTTTTGGTATTTATCTACAAAACGTGTAAGAAGACACGAGGTCAGGGGCAAAGGCAAAGAGGATAGGTAGTGCCATTCGTCTTCCAAAAATAATAAATTTATCATTTAACTCTTTAATTTTTTTTATAAAATTACATATTAATATAATAATAAAATTACACTTTAATCCAGGGGCGAAGCCAGGGGGCTAGATGGGCCCCGGCTCCCCTAAAATGTAAAATTGCTATTTAGGCCTTTAATTTTTTAAAAAAATTTAAATTAGTAAAGGTAAAATTGCACTTTGGCCCCCTAAAATTATAAAAATTTGATTTAATCATTTACAAATTATAAAGATATAAACTATAAAATTTTAAAATTTCATCCAAACCTTCCTAAAAAATTGTTCTAGCTTCACTCTTCTTTAATTCATTAATAAATTATAATTTATCTCTATAACGGAATTCAAGGCATGTAATCTTTCGGCCACAAATGTTTTTATTATTATAGAATTGCTGGTTGTCGATGCAAATAAAAAATACATCAGACCCCACGGTCTCGGCCACTTGCAATTTATTGGAACTGAGAAATATTATAACTTAAAATTTTAGGTTAAATTCTGATTGTAGTCCCTCTAATATGTTCAAGTTTAGATTGTAACTCTCATATTTTAATTTGACACAATTTAAACCTATACTTTTTTTTAAGTTTTATGTAAACATATCCGATTAAAATCAATCATTACAAGCAATATTTTAAATAATAAACTCAACCCAAACTAATTAACCAGAATAAATTTAGGGGAAAACTCACGTATAAATTGCATACAATGGGACTCGAAACCTGAACGTTCAAGATAATAGGGACTCAACCTTGTCGACATAACAAGAGCATCATCGGCAACTATTATACTTTTATAATATCATTCGCTACTAATTAACTATTTATACCTTTTATAAAGCTTCAAATTGAGTTAATGTTACGAGTTAATCAGACATCAATTTAGTTAAAAAACTGTTTTTTTAAAAGAAAAAAATCTTTTTTGGTGTGAGTTTGATTCTTGGTATTAGTGTTGATTTTTATATGTTTTTTTTTTTCACTCTCAACGTGAGTATCACATAATCTAATTCATATTAACCTATGAACATGAATCTTTCTTAAAAGTTCTATCTCATTATGTTAAAATTAAAAAAAATGGTATTGTTCGTAGATGTTTCATGTTTTATGTTCAAAGTTAATGGTCATCAACGTTTTAACTGGAATTATTTAAACTAACTAATAATATTATAAAAGTAAATGATTAATTTATGCAGAAATAACTTCTAAACTTGACGATAATCGAGGGACCAAAATAAAAATTTGATAAAATATAAACCTTTTAAATATTATAATTAATTTAACTATATTTTCAACAAAATCTTGATGTAAATCCAAACTTAATTCAGATATTTTGGCAAGAAATATAGTCGTACCTAATTTCGATAAGAGTTAAGAGAAAAAATATATATATAATTAGGAAATATTAAGAAATTATTAAATTAAGCTGGAAAGACGGTGGAGTCGGTTACGGGACCATTTGGCAGTTACGGAACGTATTAGAAAACAAGGGTGCAAACCGGAGCGTTATCGCCACGTGTTGGTCATTTTGGAGTTGGCGGTTAAGGGTAGAAATTTTACTCTTTAAGCGTGGGGGGTCGGGTTTGGGTTTTCATGACAAGCTGGACCGACACAATTGTAGTCTCATTCGTACCTGATTATTTTTATAATGTTTAGTTAGATTTGTTAAATTTTTATATAAAATTAAGATACAAGCTATCATGGTAGAAGTCAGATTACATTTTACTTCGTCTATTAAAAAATGATAAATTAATTCTATATGTTAGATTAAAGACAAATTGATCATTCTCTTAAAGAAATCATTCATATTTATTAATAAAAGTTAATTCTTATATATCAACATGAACTACATATGGTATGTTATATATAATTATCTGATTATTCTATTAGTTGCGCATAATTTATTTATTCTTTAATTTTATTTATTACAATAAATACTAAAAGAATAAAAGATTATAAATAAAATCGAATATTATTTTATTTATATTTTAATATTTTCTCAACTGAACCTAAAAAAAAGAGAGAGAAAAATGAAGTGAAGGACCCTCGATTCTGATACAAAACTTTGTCGTGTTCTGCGCCAGCTCAGCACTCCCGCGTGTCGTGTGGATTTCGCATATGATATTTTCTTTTTTATAAATTTATAAAATCAAAATAAAGTTTTAATATAATTAAATATGCTCTCCAGCCTGGCTTTAGTCAAAGTCATCCCTTTCCCAACCGTACATTTATTTCTTTCATAATTAAGTTTTTCCCCCTTTTTATTTTATCGGATAAGATCAAATTAATTCTTCCAAATTTTAACTTCCAAGACAGTTTTGGGTTGGTTAGATTAGAAATCTGACTCGGGTATCGGTTTATATAAAATCACTAAGTTGATTAATTTAAGAATTAATACGGATTAGATAAAAAATCGATTGATCCAGATTCTTTTTAAAATTTCTAATAACTTATTTAATTGAATTGAATGAACCGATAATCAAAATTAATATTTTCAAGACTAGACCAACTGATTAGATTGAGAACAAATTAATATATGAACAATTTGTACTTTGGTCCCAAAAATAAAAATATTCGGTTAAATCCCTTCAATAATAATGTAATCATAAATTAATACATAATACTATTTTAACTTTTAAAAAATTTATAATTCAACTCCGATTTCTTCTAAAATATTTTAAATAATTTGACGACTAAATCGATTTTTTAAATATTTAATAATTTATCTAATTAAATCAATTTATTATATATTTTGAAAATATTTAATAGAGGATTAGGAAATTTGACGGTTAAACTTCCGTAACATAATTAGCCATTAGGGAGCGTTAACTTGACGGAGTCAGTTAGGTGGGAACAGCACGTAATCAATATATTTTGATATTTTAGGAGCTGACATTTACAATTATATACGTGTAAGTTATATAAACTTAGAAACTGACGCGTGTCCCATGACAGCTGTATACTAGTAACTGTCTTCCCTGTAAGAATCCTCTTAACAGTTAACGCCCTATCCCCGGTCACCACCTCCTCTCCCACCGGTTCAACCAGTCATGCTTACCCCTTTCCCATATATATATATTTATCCTTCTCCTCTTTTCTTCCTTATTCTCTTCCCCACTCTGCCGCCTCAACCACCGTCGTAACCTTCCCCCTCCTCCGCTGCAGCATTCTCCTCTGTACGGATATGAAATTAGCTTAGATTAAAATTTCTTTGGGGGGTTTTGGGGTTTTCGTCTTTGTGATCAGTTCTTTTTTTTCTTTTCAATTTTCCGATGGCTTCTACGAGGAAAGATATGGATCGGATCAAAGGTCCATGGAGTCCAGAAGAAGATGAAGCTTTACAACGTTTAGTACAAACGTACGGACCAAGGAATTGGACTTTGATAAGCAAATCAATTCCGGGTCGATCCGGGAAATCATGTCGGTTACGATGGTGTAACCAGCTTTCACCGGAAGTTGAACACCGACCTTTTACCCCCGAAGAAGATGATACTATAATCCGAGCCCATGCTCGAGTCGGTAACAAATGGGCTACCATAGCTCGTTTACTCAACGGCCGTACCGATAACGCCATTAAGAATCACTGGAACTCGACGTTAAAGCGAAAATGCTTGTCGATGACCGAAGGTTTTAACGACGATTCCCCTCAGCCGCTTAAACGATCCGCCAGTCTCGGAACCGGCAATCCAAGTAGTCCATCGGGATCCGATTTGAGTGACTCGAGTTTACCAGCTCCCTCACCGGCTTTCAAAACGGGTTCTTTAGTCCCTTCGAGTCAACATGTCGAAACAGCTTCATCGGCAACCGACCCACCTACTTTACTCAGCCTCTCGTTACCCGGTTCTGACTTTACCGAACCTGTTTCTCCACCCGGATTCAACCCGACCCAAGTGACCACACAGGCTGCGGCACCGGTCCCAGCTCCGGTGGAGAAGCAGTTTTTCAGTGCCGAGTTTTTTGCAGTAATGAAAGAGATGATAAGAAAAGAAGTGAGGAGTTACATGGCGGGGATTGAGCAAAATGAGCTTTGTTTACAAACGGAAGCTATTAGAAACGCTGTTGTTAAGCGTATTGGAATTAGCAAAATCGAGTAGGGGAAGAAGAGAAAAAAATTGTCTTTTTTTTTTTTCTTCCTTTTTTTAAATTGGTGTTGAGTTATTTTGGTTATAGAAATAATCATTTTGGTAGTGTACAGGGGAAAAATTACGAGTTGAAAAATAGGGGGAAATAAATATAAAATGGAAATGAGAATGAAAAAGGATGAAGAAAGAAAGGCTCAAAATTTCCATGAACTGATATTGCAAATATTCATTTTATTTTTTCAGAAGTAATGGTGAAGGAGGATTTAATTAGAAGCTTCTAAAGTTTTAAGGATTAATTTAAAATTTAAATTATAATTTTGGGTTTTATTAAGGAAGACAAAAATATCAATAATATTTAAGTTGGGGTTAGTTATAGTTAGATAGGCGATATTATTGGGACACAATCCCTCATATTATGGAAGAGAAAAATAAGAGATTATGGACTTAATTAGTATCCCTATTTGAATTAAAAAATGTTATTGTTATATGAATTGAAAGTTGTCATTTTTAGTTTTTTTTTTACAATTTAAATTTTTTCATAAAGTGAATCTGTTATCTAAAATTTAGTCAATTTTTTTTTTTTTTTGATTTTAGAACTTTTTTTTCTAAGCTTATTAGTTAAATTTAAAGTTCTTTAAAAACTTAATAGTCAAATGATTTAAATATTTTTTTAAATAGTTTAATAATTTAAATGAAAATTTTCAAATAATACGATAATTATTTTATAGTTTTATGAAGTTAAGTGATCAAAACATAAACTTATTAAAAATCTACTGACATAGAGCATAGTTTACTCTATAATTAAATTCCTCTACTCTTGGTAATACGTTAGGCTTAATCCATAAATTGGTATCTAATTTATACCAATTTTTTTTATTTTGGCACCTAACCTCTTTTTTGGTTACAAGTGATACTTAAATTATATTTTTTTCAAGTTAGTATCTCTGATAGTCAATTTGTTAAACTATTCCATTCTTTTCAAGTTGATACTAATTTTTTTTCATAAGACTTATCTAAACTATTCTTCTGTTACTCATTTATACTAAAATGTTATATTATTAAAGTTTGATGGTGGTCTTGGATTTAAAAACTTATTTTTGTTCAATAAGGCCCTTTTAGCTAAACAAGTTTGGCGTATTTTGACTCAGCCGCAATGTCTTTTAGAGTGTTAAAAGCGCGTTATTTTTCGTTTACCGATATATTAGCAGCTAAAGTTGGTTCTTACCCTTCTTTTACCTGGCGTAGCATCTGTAATGCTAGAGAGCTAATCGAAGAAAGAGTGCTGTGGCGAATTGGCAAGGGCGATCGTGTCAACATCTGGAACGATCCTTGGCTACCTGGAAGGGAGAATAACAGGATATTTGGTCAAGAAATAAGAACAAGGTGGACAACTGTTAATCATCTCATGCAGTCTGACACTAATACCTGGAATGGGGAGCTGATCCGTAGCCTTGTTGATGAGGACACTGCAACCAAGATCCTTTCTATTCCGATCTCTGGAAGCAGATCGGACGATACATTAGTGTGGAAATTTGAGGGTTCTGGTGTCTATTCTGTGAAGAGTGAGTATCGGGCCCTAGCTACATCCCTAGTACAAACTAATTTAAACAGTCCCAACAAGGATGATTTCAAAGAATTTTACAAAGGCCTCTGGGGGTTGAACATCCCAGGTAAAATAAAAATACATGTCTGGCGCTTGTTTAATAATTTGCTTCCCCACTTTTGTAATCTGGTGAAGAGAAAGTTGGCCGTTGAAACTGTTTGTCCTCTGTGCAAGGGAGATTTGGAAAACTTAAACCATTTGCTTTGGTCCTGCGGTATATTGCGGCAGGTGTGGGCTTACTTCCAGATCCAGATCCAAACTATTGACGATTCTGTGAGTCCTAAAATGTGTTTTGCTCGAACTTTCTCGGCTGCGGAAGATCAACAAAATTGCATTATTTTTATTTCTTTATGGAGTCTATGGTTTCAAAGAAATAAACTAATCCACGAAGGGGTTAAGTTTCAAATAGAAGAGGTGTTGGGTTCGGGGGTATGCAAAAGAACTTGTTTTAATTCATGCAAATCTTCAATTTCATGTCAAACCTACTTTGAAGGATCCATGGCAGGCCCCGGAGGACGGTGTTGTTAAGATTAATTTTGACGTTTCGTTTCAAAGTAAGGACAGATTAGCAACAACATCAGTCATAGCCAGAGATTCTACAGGAATTATTCTAGGGGCAGAGACTTATCTATTTGAAAATGTTGCAGATTCTTTTGTGGCGGAGGCAAGGGCGTGTGAAAGGGCTTTATTCTTTGCGAAATCCATGGGGTTCCGGCGTTTGGCTGTGGAGGGAGATGCTCTTTCTGTCATTAAGAGCATAAAGAAGATATGACACGACAAATCGTTAATCAGATCGGTTACCCAACACATTTATCATATGGGCTTGAGTTTTGATAAGATTTCTTACCTTTTTGTACCGCACGCTGCCAATGGAGTTGCTCATACTCTGGCATTGGAGGGGAGGAGAATCAGTCACTATGGGGAATGGGTCCATGGTTTACCAGATTCGGTGTCTTTGCTTGCGATTAAGGAGAGGTTGCAGATGAATTTGGGTAACTAAGGGGTTGTTTTTTGCTTTGTTCTTGGGGAAGGTTCATTGAATCCCCAGACTATAGTTTAGGTGTCGAGCAAAGCAGTCGTCGCGTTAATAGAGAGCGACCTTTGGCTGATATTTTGTTGGTTTTCAAGCTTCTGTGGCGTTGGGCTCAAGTTCTTCTGTCTGTTTATTTTCACAAGATTATTTATTGTTTGTTGCTGCCAAATTTTTTTATGTTTTGTCATGTGTTTTATTGTACTTTATTTTGGATTTTTTCCTTTGCTTTGTTTTGAGCCTGGCCCATTAATATCAGTCTATATTCTTCAAAAAAAAATTCTAACCAATATCGCCACATCATTTAAACCTAAAAATATAATTTTTAATTCTTTTAATTTCTTTTTTTTCCCTTTTGCATTATTTCTCTCTCTTTTTTTTTCTTTTTCTTTTCTTTCCTTCTTCATTTATAATGTTCGGTAATACTAGTCAAATTTGCCTTCTTAAGATTGAGACATTAGTGATTAATTATGTTTTCGAACTTCATTACCTTTTTGCTCTATCTGATGGGATCGAAAATGTTATTTCATCGACCAAAACTTGTATTTTCAGAACTAGATTAGCTAGTCGAATTGATTGGACTAGGAACTGATCGGGTACTAGTCTAAAGATAGGTTGAAATGATTGACCCGTGAACCAATACAGATTGATTGAACCAAGCTAAAAAACCAAGGAGTTTGAAACTTAAATCAAATTTAATTAAGCAAAACAAATTTGGCCAAATGAATTTTCAAAGTTGAATTAATTATAAATTTATAATTAATTAGTCAATTGAGTCTTAGCTTGATTGGTATTGCTATTATTGCCAATATAGGAGGACGCGAGTTCGAGTGCGCTGAAATGCTTTATCCTCCTATTCAAGGGTTAGGGAGGGGTTATGGGTAATTCTAGACATTATATATATATAAAAAAATATATGATAAAAAAAATATAATGAGATTAATGTTAAAAAAATTATAATTAATTATGGTTGAATAGATATTGTCCTGGTAAGCCTTTCAGAAAAAAAGCGTATAAATTTATTCAATGCATTATTTTATTATAATTAAGCTTATTGTTTCTGCTTTCCACCCTTATACTCTTTGTATATTTAAAATTTAATCTTATTTTTTATTTTAAGATTTGCATTTCTCTTCTCTTTTGATTTAATAGTTTAAGTCCAATTGATAATTATAAAAAAATTTTGTTAGTCAAGTGAGTAAAGAAAGCTGCTCAAATAAAGACCTATCATTTATTTTCTCGAAAGTTTAAACCCATGTGGATTCAAAGTTGGACCGGAACAAATAGGAGAGTTCATACATGTATATTATTAGAGAAGCAAACATATATTAGTAAATATATATATATAAAGTGAAAAATTGAAAACTTTGGATTTAATGTGTGGACTTGGATTGGGCTATCTTGGGTCACTGGGCCAACTTACAAAACCAATGACCAAGGGTCAAAGCTCTTTAAGTCACTCAGACTTGTATAGTTTCAATTTAGGCCTGATGTCAAAAATAATTCCTAACGTTTGTATAATTAATCACTTTGTCTCTTATTCTTTTTTAAGCATTTTAACCCTCATTGTTCCAATTTTGGTCAAATTGACTTTTTTTTTACAGAATTGCTGATGTAATTATTATTTGATTAACGGTCAACAACGTTCGCTGATGTGGCACATCATATGTACATTATTACTAACATGGCATTATTTTGTCTTATATATCAAGTTAACAAACAATTAAAATTAATTAAAAAATAATACCTTTTTTTAATAATCTGATTATAGGTTCTGGTCATATCTGTTCTTTTTGACACAATACCTAGAACTACCCATAACCTCTTCCCAACCTATAAATAGGAGGATAATGCGCTTCAGCAGGTTTGAACCTACGTCCTCCTACATTGGCAACAATACCCACGTCAATTGAGTTAAGACCTAATCGATAAAATTAATAATATTTTAAAAAATATTAAAAATTAAAATTTTAAGAAAATTATTTTAAGGAAAGTCACACTAAATTTCTACCAAACAACCCTCTTATGGAATTGCTTTAATTCTATAGAAATTTTTTATGGAAAATTTATTAATTCATTTCATGAATAGTATCATATAATTCGTGTTGAGGTGGAATGCAGTGAAAGGCAAGCTTAATCAACACAACAAACGCTTCAGCATCAGCATCAGCATCAGTATCAATAGAACATTATGACACGTTGACAATTGTTTTTGTTACAATTCAAGCACGACGTAATTGGAGTGATTGCAAGTATTTAATACTATAAAGAAATTAGCCTCAGATGGTCTAAAGTGGAGGTACTCATGGGCTAGACCAGGCCCAAACAAAATTTTAAGCCTGTTTACAAGGCCTAGCCTAAAAAATGGGCCTAAAATTTTATCTAAGTCTGACTCGGATAAAAAATGCTAAAACTTGAGCTCGGTCTGGCCCGCCCGTATTAATTATTATTATTATTTTTATATAATTTTTTTGAAAATATAATACATAAAAAACACTAAAAACATGTTTCCCGACTAATTGAAAATAAATTTTAAAAAATGTATACTTAAATAACATTAAGATAGGTGCAACTTAACAAGCAAATGCCTCTAAAATAGTAACAAAATTAATAATAAAACAAGAGTTATACAATAACAACAAAATAGTAAAATGATAGCAAAATAGTGAAAAACAACAAGAAAATAGCAATAAGACAGTAAAAAAAAAAAGTCATTTTTTTTTTTGCATATTCCGGCCAAGCTAAACTCGGGGGCAAAAAAACCTTACCCGAGACCCGACCTATTTTCTAAACGAACTTTTTTTACCTAATTCTAATTTTCAGACTTATATTTTTATCAAATCCTCTGATTTTACAAGCATACCCATATTTACAAATTATTACTATAAAAATCCAGTTTTAATGGTGTCTTACATGTTAATAGTATCAACAAATTTCACATCAATTAATTAAATAATCCGTTGACATTTCTCAGCAGCCGTGCTCCTCTGTAAATGAAAATAATTTTAGATTTTTTTAATTAAGCTTGATTTATATTGGAGTTCTTATAAGAAAGTAGTAATAAGATATTAACAACAATTTGATTTAATTAAAAAAATTAATAAATTTATGGAATCAGTTTTCTACCTATTCAAAAAGTCAGCTCAAAATAATATAGTTTAGATTGTCTTCTCCTCAAATAATTCTGCATTTAATATATAAAATAAAATTAAAAACTAATATTCATCTCTATCATTTTTATTTTAAATATTCACAATTTTTTTGGACGTAGATATTTACCATCTTTAATATCATAATAATGTATTAATCTAATATAATTTTTTATACAATGTTAGGGGCCTTGATGAAATTACATAATTTGAATTCGTATAAAATAATATCTGATTATAAGTTTAACCACCACTACATATAGATCAATAGATCGAGTTACTTTCATCAATAGATAAATTATTAAGAAATTCTTAGATTATAAAAAAGAATTAAATTCAATTATAGCCGAGGCAATAGCTAAATACATCATAGTTGTTTTTCGAAAAATAAAATGACTGATTATAAAATATCTCGCATTCTTATTAAACAAACTTTTTTTTAACCGTTACAAGGATACAAATTTGGGGAAGGGATGTAATAGCCAAGACCCCACCCTAGAGTCTTGAGATACAAACATAGTTTACAAATATTTGCATTAATCCCTAATGGGGTACAACAATGTAGAAGGTCTTAACATAATTTGATGATAGTTCCCATATCTAATGGAGATGATCATAATCTGTGGTTCAATGGCTTCCATGTTGAAGCAGCATTTCGACCACTTCTCCCATTGTGGGTCTTTCATCTTTATCTTCCTCAACACAACGAAGTGCTACATTAAGCATAATTATCATCTCAGCCTCATCATATATACCTTCAAGCTTGGGGTCTATTATCTCATGCTTCCATGTTTCATTCTCTTTGGCTCTTCCCATTTGCTCTCTCACCCTTCCTACTAACGTTCTTTGCCCTTTCGAATTTTCAATATCACTCATTTTGCATCCCATTGCAGGGCTTTTCCCTGTCACTAACTCCAATAAAACGATCCCATAGCTATAGACATCAACTTTGGAAGTAATGGGAAGATTAAAGACCCATTCAGGTGCCATGTAACCTCTTGTTCCTCGAATCCTCGAAACTTGCGAATGTTTAACGTCGCCTCTTTTTAGCAACCAAGACAAGCCAAAATCCGACACTTTGGGTTGGTATTTAGAGTCTATGAGAATGTTTTGAGGCTTTATATCACAATGGAGAACCCATTCCAAGCATTCTTCATGTAAATAAGCTAAGCCTCTTGCTGTTCCCAAAGCAATATCGAATCTTTTGCTCCAATCAAGTGATTTAAAAGAAAGGGTTTCGGCTAAAGATCCATGTTCCATGTACTCGTACACTAAGAGCCTATGTTTCCCCTCAGCACAATAGCCCCACATCTCTATCAAGTTCATGTGGTTAAGCTGCCCAATGGTGCTTACTTCTGCTAAGAATTCGGCTTCTCCTTTGTTAGCATCCATGAGTCGTTTGATCGCCGCGATTCGACCGTCGGACAACGTTGCTTTGTACACTATTCCACCTGCACCTCTTCCAATCTCTTGTGAGAACTTATTAGTAGCCTTTTTAAGCTCTCCATAGGTGAATTTTCTGAAACCAGTTGTAGCTAAATGGTAGCCTGCATTGGGGCTTGAATTATCATTGGTTCTAATGAAGAAATTCCATACCAACAAAATGGTAATAAACTCAACTCCCCCTATAGCACAAGCTGTCCAAAGACCAAATCTCAATGACTCATTTTCACTCCTTTTGGTATATTTTCGTTCAAGCTCCTGCACTTCATTAGAACATTGTAACTCAGGATATTCAACAGTATCAATGTAAGAAGAGACGATAGCTTTAGGCAATTTCACATAGAAATCAGCATTAAAATTAGGTGGTCGATGTCCATTCAACAACTGTGTCTTGGGATAACAATATGTACCATCTGATTCATGTGCTTTAATAAACCTGAATTGAAACCCTTTACAATCACACAACTGCAAACAAATTTGCTTGCAACCTTCCAAGGTGACATTAGTATACAAATTGAAATCATAGCCATAGAATTCAACATGACGGAGCTTTAAGAAACCAAACTGATCAGTTTGGTTACAAAGAAGATGAAACTCTGGCTCACAACCAAGAGACCAATCACTAGGATTCTTCAACTTATACCCTGGACTACAACGACAGTCCCTTCCAAAACTAGGAGAATAAATACATATACTGTTTGGTCCACAACATCCATGAACCATACATGGTTGAAGAAAGGCTTGCCATGAAACAACCCAAGCTTTTGTATCTTCACTTAGACTATATAACCTAAGATTACCATCAAAATCCATTTTCAACATCCTTGAGATGTTTAAACCATAATCAGCTGACAAGAAAGTGAAATTATCAGTTGAACTGAAATTACCCCAAGAGTCTAAAACAGCTATTTTGGTGTTATTGAATGTGGATCTTCCAGCTTCCCATCTCAATAGCCATGGACTTGGCCAATAAACACTTGAAAACTCTGGACCTTTGTAGACAAGGCAAAGCACATTATCTGTGTCGAAATAAAGCTGATAATAACCCGAAGAGTAATTTCCTTGGCTTCTCATTGAAACAAGCTTTGAATTCTCATTGAATGGTTGAGAAGGAAGAAGAGTATCCGTGGGTGAATCATAGCTTTGCCATAGTATAAGACCTTCCATATCACACAAGATAAGGTTGCCACCATTTTCAAGCTTCAAGTATGAAGGTATAGGTGACATAGTTTTTGTTTCCCAAACAATGATATGACCAGCATCTTTTAAAACAAGGTTACCTGATTTTAACAGATAAAGCTTTGAGAATCTACCATTGACTGGTTGATCCCTATTTGCCATCCAAACAATGGTGCAACTGTTGGCATCACAGGTTGGTTTATTGAACCATATGGCAAAGGAATAAGCGTTTTGGCCAACAGGATGGAAACCAGCACTGAAACTTCCATCAGGTGATGTCAAAACATCAGCTGGTGTCTCCACTGAGAGTGATGAGCCTGCCCGCAGACTATCAGAGGAAGAATATGAAGGAAAGCAAAGTAAACCCAAAGACAAAACAAGAGGAATCAATGGTGTAGCCATGGAACTTTTTTGTGAAAATGGAGAAAGGCAAGAGTGGTTGAAAGAACAACAGCTTTAGAGGGGTTTTTGGAAGTATTCGATGATAATTGATATGATTGCCTATGTCAGGGAATTATAATGAAAATATCTGATTTTCCATTTTCGGTAAACTACAACTAACTTTATTAAATTATTAATGAATTTATATTTTAATTATTTAATTTTAAAAAGTATCGAAATGATGATGGTTGCTATTACCTGCATTAATATTGAAAGTTTTCATTTTCCTATTTTTTACAATTTAACTTTTTGTATGAAATATTTTTGAATATGACGAATTTACGAATTAAAATTTAAATAATTTTTTTTAATTTTTAAAATTAACTGTTAAATTAACTTGAATCTAAAGTATTCTAATTATCTATATCTATCCTACCAATCATCTTTTAAAATTCACTAGATGAAACTTTTAAAAGAAAATTTCAGTAACTTTTAAAAAAACTATTAAATTGATTTGAATAAAAGAGTTTTTGATTAATTTAATAACCGGCTGAATTATTATACAGATTCAGTGGCGGATTATTGTAGCATCCGACACCAGAAGACAACTTTAGTGACAACAATGACAAACTTTAGTGTCAAATCATGTAATTAATAAAAAAGAAACAAAAGGGTAGAAATATTTAAGATACAGCCAATAAGTAGAGAAAATAACAGTTCCAGTTCATACTTGCCCAAGGACACGGCAACTGCAAATTGCAGATGACAATAATTTATTATTTTATTGATATCAAATTCCAATGTATAATAAATACCGACATTTATATTAGTTGAAAAGATAATATTTTATATTTTAAAAATTATATAGAAATTCAACAGTTAAATTGATTATTTATAGATATCGATATAATTAATGTATTTTATAATTATTGATCGCATTTGATTTATTGATTAAAAGTGTTTATCATATCATTAAAGTTGTTGGATTGATCTGTAAATTTGATGTTAAATTAATTTAATTAAGTTGATAAACCGTAAAAGTAATATATTTTAAGCCCACATTTAATATGCTTTTGGATGAATTAAGCCTCAATTTATATAAAAAGATGCTCTTAATCCTTTGTTTTCATGTTTTATACCCAGTAAAGCACCCGAGGATGAAAAGAACGGAAAACGGGCCCAAAACGGAGTAAATGGGTCATATCACGAAATCCACACGGTTTGGGCCCAAGACCATACGGCCGTGCCTCCCGTCCTACTAGAACACGACCGTCTCCCGATTCACACGGTCGTGCCTCATTTAACAGGATTTAACACGGCCTGGCCACGACTCACACGGGCGTGTGCCATGGCCGTGTCCCTGTCACAAAAAAGAGCAATTTCATTCGGATTTGGATACTTAGGGGCGAAGAAACATATTTTGAAAGCCTATATAAACCCCCTAAGTATAACCTGAAAGGGGGCGGTTAGTTAGGCCAAGGAGCCGAGCCGAAAAGGTCAGATTTGTGGAGAGTCACTCGAAGATAGCCAGTTGATCCATCTCAAGAAGCCGTGTGAGGCGGAGTTGAGGCCGTGCTCTAGGTGATTGTTGAGGCACGGTCGTGTGGGCTTTGGGCCAGGCCGTGTCAATTTCGTATTAAGGCCCATTTACTCCGTTTTGGGCCCGATTTGTGTTCTTTTCATCCTCGGGTGCTTTCCTGGTTATAAGACATGAAAAGAAAGGATTACAAGCACCTTTTTATAAAAATCAAGGAATAAATCATCGAAAAGCATATTAAATGTGGGTTAAAATATGTTACAATTACGGTTTATCAAATACCCCCACACTTAAGCTTTTGCTTGTCCTCAAGCAAAATTCTCAACTTACAATTAAAACGAACTTTCTATGATCTACAATCTTTATTAACAATGCCTTATCATAATTCATAGATAATTCATACATGGATAATTCAATTTAAAGAGTCCTAAAGATTTAAACGAGATAAGTCATGAGTTTGTACTTCGAAAACATAGGTGTCTCCCCTTATTTAAATAACTACATTTTCAATTCAAAGCTGACAAGGATTGATGTCCTCACTAAGGATCCACTCAAATCACTTTAAAGTGTTTAAGGTTCAGGAAAAGATCGCTCATAAGTCGTATCTGAAAAGTGAATCCCATAGGCTTGCCTAAAAATCAAATCTCCACCACTGTAATATGAGATGATAAACAGATCAAGAGGTCTTTGTTAGGGTTGTAACGGGGCTAGGGTTAAAGGTGTGGTTACAGGCCAAAATTAGAGGCTTAGAATCGAGATTGAATTGATGAGTACCTACCTAAACAAACTGAAATATCATCAACTGAAAAGTAATAAATCTACTAATACGAGTTTCTCTTTTGAGAATAGATTTTCATTTTGTAAGCTTACTTTTCATATTACTAAGATTTGAATACTTTGATTTTTTTTAAGAACAAACTAATTAATACAAGATCGATTTAACTACTAGAATAATAAGCTTAGGAAACTTGATCAAACCAATTATCGATTTAGGAGTAGTCAATCAAAAGAAAGGGTGATAACAATTACAAAGGGGCTTTGGGTTAATATTTAGTAGGTGAGTTAATAAAAAGGATTGTTAGGATCAACGGGGTTCACTAAGGGTTAGTTGTTACGGGTAGGCTATTTATTGGTGTAAGTGGGTTAAAACCTAGGTGCCTTTATCATTTCTGTAATATTAAATCAAAAGTGTGGTCTCGATATGCATCTACGAGGCAAGTTCTAGAATAATAGTTCATGTAGTCACACTCATAATCAAAGAATAAGCACGAAAAAGACTGTATGCTTTATAAGGTTCAAAATCTAACAAAAATTATGGGTGTTCTGACATCGTCCTTGTAAATTTCAAATTTCAAGGTAATATTTAAATTTAGGTCAACAACCTAGCAAAATTTTAATTCTTGAAAAAAAGAGTTATCAAGCTTAATTCTCTAGTATTCTTTAAATTTAATCATCAATGTACAATTAACTATGACTTATTCTAAAACATGTCAATAAAAATCACAAATCATCAGAAATTTCATTCTAATTAATAATATGACAACTTTGCATAAAAACAAGACTAAATTAGGGATTTGAGAATAATGAAAAATGTTTGGCACTGTTATTCCACTTTTACCCTCAGGGATTTGAGAATAATGAAAAAAGTTAGGCATTTTTACCACCCACACTTAAGATGTACATTGTCCTCAATGTACAAATATAGATAATATCTTTATTTTTATAAAAAGCAAAAGTGAGGGTGTGAGGTACTCTCTGAATTCTTGGGCGGGTTCGGTGGAGGATGTGGTGAATACGGCAAAGGCGTCGGTATGGTGGTGGTGTTGGTTCCCAAGCTTTGCGCTAGATGAAGAAATTGGAGAACTCATGAAGGATTAGCCAGGGGTTATTAAGACATAATTAAACTAAACTAAATATAAAATTAAAAACAAGAAAGAAAAAGGAAAGGAGACTAAGAAGGAAAATGAAAATAAAAGAAAAGAAGAATGGACCGAAGAGTCCTTATTGAAGGATGGTTCGCAAGGTGGGTGCGACTTCTAGGGCTGTGGAGATGGTGGTGGTGGTGAGAGTGGTGAGGTTATCGTGGTGGTCGGCATGATTCCCTAGCAGCCTGGCGAACCTAATACTAAGAAATTAAAAGAAAATTAAACGAAAAGAGCAGTAGAGAAGTTTAGATAAGGAAAATAAAGGAGAAGAGAAACAAAAAGAAAAAATAAATTGGTCTCAAAGACCCTTGGCCTGGTGATTAGTTGAAGCTGCCGGCATGAACTCATGATGCTCGTTCTCCATTGAGGAGCCTATGCTTAGCTTCTTTCGCTTCTTCGACATGATTTCGTATGGCTCAAGGGTGTTAGAGATTTATGAAGTGAAGAATCTGAGAAGGAGAAAGGCAAAAAAAAAAAGAAAGTGAAGATGAAACTGGATGAGGGGAAGGGAAAGAGCTGTGGGGTTTAAATAGTATTTCAATTCTGGCATGTTCACACACCCGTGGTGTAAGGCCGTTTCGATTTACACGGCCGCCTCGCACGACCGTGTTTGGTAGCCCATGCTCGTGTTTCAGCCCATCATGCTCGTGTTTGTGAAGTCAGTATGTGGGTACGGTTGGACCGCAAGGGCGTGCTCTACCCGTGGTGTGCAAGTCAGTAGCTTCAAAAGGTTTAAGGGCACGGCCGTGCCTTTCTGTTGGTGCCCGTGGAAAGGGTGGTTGGATCTGTGATGTTGAGGGGGTGGTTGGACTGACTTGCACGGCCCTTGCTCTGTCAATGTTGCGGTTTCGATTGTCCACACGGCCACGGACACGGCCGTGTGTAAGGCCGTGTGATCTGGAATTTCTGCACTTTTGGTTAGTGAAAAAGAAAAGAAAGAAAGGAAACTGAAAATAAAATTGAAAGAAAAATATGGTTAGTGCTCGAGTTGCCTCCCGAGAAGCGCTCGTTTTATAGTCTTAAGCTAGACTTTCCTTATAAAACTTTTAGGGAGGTTTGAAGGTTTGAATATCTTCCCTCATGCTTAAATTTCTTTTTCCTTGACAAAGTTGGAGTTGAGAAGCGGTTACCTTGAAATTGTCAAATATTGGACTGCTTACCTCGACTGTTACGTGTGGGAAGATATCTTGTACCTTAAGAAGAATTTCTCCCTTTGCCCTCAGGTCTGTTGTAGTGATTTGAGGATCGGCTTTGTCTAAAAGTACCTGATCTTCTATTTTTAAGTGATTTGATGTCCCTACGAGCTTTTCTAGTGGTTCCTCATGTTTTACTTCGTGTGGATCTGGCTCTTCTTTGGTGTGTGTCTGTTGTTCTTCTAATTTGTTGACCCTAAGGCTTTGTTCCTCGTGTAATGTTTCTTTGTTGAATTGGGGTCTATGAGTTGGCTCAGGGTTTAGGCCTTGTGATGTTTCCTGCGATGAAGGTTGAATAATTTGATTATCAATTGAAGTAACTTTCTTACCTTCATCGACTGTTGTCCTGGCCGAGTCTAGAGCTTGAAGATTGATTGATTCGTCACCTACACAAAGTATAAGTTCTCCTGTAGCAACATCAATTTTTGTCTTGGAAGTTGCTAAGAAGGGTCTTCCTAGAATTAGGGGGACTGAATTATCCTCATCCATGTCTAAAACAACAAAGTCTACTAGAAAAACAAATTTATCGATTTTGACCAAAACATCTTCGATAATGCCCCTAGGAATTCTAACAGTTTTATCAACTAATTGAATGTTCATCCTAGTTTGTTTGGGCTTCCCTAGACCTAGTCGTTTAAAAAATGTATAAGGCATGACATTGATGCTTGCCCCTAAATCAGCTAACGCGTTATCAACACTTAGTCTACCAATTAAACAAGGAATAGTAAAACTCCCTGGATCTTTTTGTTTCCGTGGTAGTTTATTCTGTAGCATTGCTGAGCATACTGTGTTCAATTCTACATATGGCTCTTCGTCTAGCTTGCGTTTGTTGGTCAAGAGCTGTCTTAAAAATTTCCTCGAGTCTGGCATCTGGAAAAGAGCTTCAAGAAGAGGTAAGTTAATATGTAATTTCTTTAGAAGTTTAAGAAACTTACCGAACTGTTCCTCTGAATCGTCTCTTTTTATGGCTTTTGGATA
Source organism: Gossypium australe (assembly GCA_005393395.2). Taxonomy (NCBI): domain Eukaryota; kingdom Viridiplantae; phylum Streptophyta; class Magnoliopsida; order Malvales; family Malvaceae; genus Gossypium; species Gossypium australe. The sequence continues at coordinate 143,344,583 of CM016619.1, read as the reverse complement.
AGGTATACGAGGTTGGTACTCTTTGATTACCGGTTTTGGCTTTTCTTGTGTTACCTCTGTTTTACCTTCGTCTGCCTTATTTTCTGGCTTTGGATCAGGTTCACTTAACCCCTTACTGTCCTGAACTGTGATGGCTTGAATTTGCTCTTTAGGGTTAATCTCGGTATTACTCGGTAGACGTCCTTGCTGACGTTCTGACATCAGTTTTGCGAGTTGTTCAACTGCATTAGTGACTTCTTTGACTGACTTAGTAATATCCCTGATTCGGCTCTCATTGCTTTTGATTGTTCTCTCAGTTTCTTGGATATGTTTCTCTGTGTCTGCTGAGAATTTTGCCATCATCTCCTCGAGGGTCGGTTTCTTCTCTTGTGGATAGGGCTGATTTTAGAAATTTTGAGGGGGTTATTGCCTTTGATTTCCTTGATTTCCTTGACCTCCCAATGAAAAGTTTGGGTGGTTCCTCCAACCTGGATTGTAAGTGTTACTATAGGGATTATTATTGGATCGAAAATTATTATATATATAGTTCATCTGGTCGCTCTCTGCTTCTGGTTGGTAAGGCGGGTACTTAGGATCCGCCACAGTTCCACTTGCGTCGCACTGCATGACTGGATGTGCCTGCGAAGAACACAAACTATCAAGCTTTTTATTTATCATCTCTAGCTGCGTTGATAGCATGGTCACTGCATCGACGTTGAACACTCCTGCTGATTTTGTTGGTTTGGTTCTTGAAGCCTGCCACTGGTAATTATTTAATGGCATCTCCTCAATGAACTCGTAGGGTGCTTCTGAAGTTTTCTTGTTCAGGGTTCCACCAGCGGCTGAATCAATCAGTTGCTTCGTTGAGGGGTTTACACCGCTGTAGAAGGTTTGGACTTGTAGCCACAAGGGTAAGCCATGGTATGGGCACCTCCTCAAAAGATCCTTAAATCTCTCCCATGCACCGTATAGTGTCTCTAAATCCATCTACACAAAAGAAGAGATATCATTCCGTAATTTGGCAGGTGGAAAATATTTCGTTAACAACTTTTCGGTCATTTGATCCCATGTAGTGATTGACCCTCGTTGTAATGAGTTTAACCACTGTTTAGCTTTATTTCTTAATGAAAAAGGAAATAATCGAAGACGTATGACATCATCAGAAACGTCATTTATTTTGAAGGTATCATAGAACTCTAAAAAGTTAGCTATACGCGTGTTTAGATCTTCATCCTGCAAAGCATCAAATTGAACAAATTGTTAAATCATTTGTATTGTGTTAGGCTTTAATTGAAAATTGTTAGCAGATATAGCAGGCTTAACAATACTCGATTCTGCTCCTGTTAAATGCGGTTTCGCATAATCAAACATTGTACGTGGAGCATTATTTTCCCCCACGTCGCGTGGTGGTGGGTTGTTTTCGTCCATCCCTTCAGTAGGATTGAATCTGCCTTCTTCCCCTATTTCTGTGTAATCTAAGGCTCGCCTGGTTTCTCGACGATTCCTGCGAGCGGTGGCTTCGATTTCGCTGTCGTATACCAAAGGTCCTCTTGGGTTCCTTCTAGTCATAAACTAGAGGTACCTGCTTGGAAAAGAAAGAAAGAAAATTTCAGAAAAAAGTAAAAATAGAAATAAATTGCGAAAAATAAAAATTATGGCTAAAGTAATAAAAATTATGGGTTCCTTCTAGTCATAAACTAGAGGTACCTTCCAGGATTGAATCTGCCTTCTTCCCCTATTTTAGTTCCCCGGCAACGACGCTAAAAACTTATTCGTTGAAATCAGAGCTTTAAAAATTTATAAAAGAATGATCGAACCTGGAGACTAACTCTGACAATGATTAAAGGCAAGTGTACCTATCGAACAGTAGTATAGCTTAGGCAAGACCAGATTATCGAACGCAAATGAACTAAAAGTATTAATACTAACTTTCTTTTTATTATTTAGCCTTAAAATTAGAGTGAGGATTGCTTTAAACTAAATTGGCAATAACTAAACTAAGGACACAAAGATAAAAATGACGATTTGGAAAATAACTTGAAGAAAACTCAATTGATCACGACGATACCCTCAGGAAGAATCCACCTAGACTTCACTTGTTATCTAACCCTTAATTATACAATTTCTTCACTTAGCTTGATCCGTAGGACTCCCTAACCTTTATTAAACCCTCTCTCGAGGCGAATAACGTCTAACCCTAGGTTAATTTGTGGAACTCTCGTTTGCTTATAATAACCCCCTAGGATAGCAGTAAATTGATCAATGGACTCCGATATTAGGTTTCACCCTAATCCAACAAAATCTCGTAACCCTATCTCTAGGCGTTCAATCAACTCCGCTTAATTATGTTAGATCTACTCTTAGGTAGGGTCTATTCCTCCTCCACCTAAGCACATTAGATTTGGATTAAGCAACATAATTAAGAACAAACTAAGTAATTCATCATATAACTTAAAAATCAAATAACAAGATTCGTCTAGGTTTCATCCCCTTCAGGTATCTGAGGGGTTTGGTTCATAATGAATAAAGAAAACATCACAAGAGAAAAGATGAAACAAAACATAAGAAATCCCTAAAACCCCTTGAAGGAATTGAAGGAGAATTCCGCCGTCTTGAATATAACTCCGGCTTCTTGGGATGGATCAACTGGCTATCTTCGCGTTATTCCCTAACTCTGACCTTCTCGGCTTGGCTCCTTGGCCTAGCTTTGATGCCTCTTCAAAGGTGGTACTTAGGGGATATATATAGGCTCTTGGAATGCGATTCTTTCTCCCTAAGTATCCTTTTCCGACTGAAATTGCTCTTTCCAGCGACAGAGGCACGGCCATGGCACACGCCTGTGTGGATCGAGTTCAGACCGTGTTCGGACTTTTAATTTGAGGCACGGCCGTGTGAGGCAAAGTTGAGGCCGTGTTCTAGGTGATCGTTGAGGCACGACCGTGTGGGCTTTGGGCCAGGCCGTGTCACTTTCGTACTAAGGCCCATTTACTCCGTTTTGGGCTCGATTTGTGTCCTTTTCATCCTCGGGTGCTTTCCTGGGTATAAGACATGAAAAGAAAGGATTACAAGGACCTTTTTATAAAAATAAAGGAATAAATCATCGAAAAGCATATTAAATGTGGGTTAAAATATGTTACAATTACGGTTTATCAAAACTTCATAACAGCCTCAGAAACATGTTTCCAGAAGGTAGAAACAAAACTTGAGGCATTGTCACAGGAAATCAAGGATCAATTCGGGCAACTTGCTAAGAAGATTTTTGAGAGACCACAGGGAAGACTACCGAGCAACACCGAGACTAACCCAAGGGAGCAAGTTCAAGCCATAATAGCTTAAGATAGTGAAGGGTTAGACGAACCTAATTTGAAGCAAAAGAAGGTGGTAGAAGAAGATATCGTTGAGGTCAATAACAAGCCGAAACCGGTAATCAAAGAGTACCAACCTCGCATTCCTTATCTCGAAGCGATGAAGATAGATGATATAGAGGAACAGTTCGGTAAATTTCTTAAGCTTTTAATGAAATTACATATTAACTTACCGTTTCTTGAAGCTCTCTCGCAGATGCCAGATTTCAGGAAATTTTTAAAGAAGCTGTTGACTAATAAGATGAAGATAGACGAGGAATCGCATGTGGAACCGAACGCAGTGTGCTCAGCAATGTTACAAAATAAACTACCACGGAAATTAAAATATCCATGGAGTTTTACAATTCCATGTTTAATTGGTAGTTTAACTATTGATAATGCATTAGCTGATCTAGGGGTAAGCATAAATGTCATGCCTTATAAATTGTTTAAGCAACTAGGTTTAGGGAAACCCAAACAAACTAGGATGAGCATTCAATTAGCTGATAAAACCATTAGAGTTCCTAGGTGTATAATTGAAGATGTACTTGTGAAAATTGATAAATTCGTATCCCCAATAGACTTCGTTGTTTTAGACATAGATGAGGACAACACGATCCCCCTAATTTTAGGACGTCCATTTTTAGCAACTGCCAGAACTAAAATTGATGTTGATGCAGGAGAACTCATACCCTGTGTAGGTGACAAGACAGTCACTCTTCAAGCCCTCGATTCAGCTAGGACATCGAACAACCAAGGTGAGAAGTAAATTCTATTGATAACCATTCGGTTAACCCTTCTTCTCAGGAAGCACCACAAAAGGACACGATTGAACCCGAATCTAAACCCTGTGCCAATAAAGATATAACTCACGAGGAACAAGGGATTCAGATTGATGAAATAAAAGAGGGGAAGACGCATCTCAAAAAAGAACTAGGAATACCCGAACCAGAACCAAAGCAACCCTACGAGGCATACGAGTTCAAAATTGGAGATCAGGTATTTCTAGATAAAGCAGATCCACGAGTGCCCCCTCCTGATCCTAACACCAGCAAGGAAATCCCTTCCAAGGTAATCGATATTTTTCCGTACGGAACAGTCGAGGTAAGTAACCCTATTTTTGGTACTTTAAGAATAAATGCTACTCGTCTTAAACTCTATCATGATAATGAAACCGCCAGTACGAGGAAGGGCTTTCAACTCCTCAAACCACCATGAACACACAAATGAGAGGAAAGTCTAGCTTAAGACTATAAACGAGCGCTTCTTGGGAGGCAACCCGAGTACTAACCCCATTAACTTCTACATTTTTATTTATCTTATCTGTTATATTTTATTCTTTCTTTTTTATCACCTAACTTTAAACTAACCAAGGGTGCAGATTTTCAGGCCACACGGCCTTGCACACGGCCGTGGCCGTGTGTACCTCAAGAATCTTTGTACTAACATGGCAGAGGCGGTACGAATCAGACTCAACTAATTTTTGAAGTTCACGGACCTAATCACTCCAACACGGGCACCGAAAAAAGCCCACGGCCGTGCGACGCGGCCCTGGTCGACACTGACTTCTCAGAAATGGGCGTGGCAATCTGTAAAATAAGCGTGGGTGAATCAACACGCCTAGACACACGGTCGTGCGATGCGGCCGTGGTCGACACTGTCTGATAACACACGAGTGTGGTAAATGAAAAACGGGCGTGAGAGAAACAACACGCCTCAAAACACGACCGTGCGAGATGGCCGTGTGAACCGACACGCCCGTGGTACACGGGCGTGGGTGAGTACCAAGATCCAAAATTCTATTTAAACCCACCCTACCCTCCTTCTTCTCACCCATTTCTCACCCTTCTTCTTCCCTTAACAACCTTCTACACACTCCATTCTCAGCATTCTTTGTTTCCATAGCATTCGTCTCAATCTTCTGGCCATGTTGAAGAAACGAAAGAAGACAAGCGTAGTCTCCCCAAGGGAGACCGATATACATAAGCTCATGCCGACCGCTTCACTCCACCGACAAGCCAAGGGTCTTTGAGACCATTTAGTTTTCATTTTACTTTTCTCTTCTCCTTTATTTTCCTTCTTTTTAACAATCTTATGCTCAATTTAGTTTATTTTAATTTAGTTTCTTAGTGTTAGGTTCGTCAGGCTGCTAGGGAATCACACCTTGGGAACCACGACCACCACCACCGCAGCCTTCGAAGTTCAAAAGGCTGCTAGGGAATCACCACGACCACGACCATAACCACGCCACTTCCGCCACTACCAGCACCTCCGCAGCCCTAGAGGTCACACCCACCTCGCGAACCATCCAACAATAAGGACTTCTCGGTCCATTAGTATTTTCTTTCATTTTTATTTTCCTTCTTAGTCTCATTCTCTTTTTCTTTCTTGTTTTTAAATATATAATTAGTTTATTTTAAATGTGTCTTAATAATCCCTGTCTAATTCTTCACGAGCTCCTAAATTTCTTCATTTAGCGCAGAGCTCGTTAGTAACCGCCACAATAAAAGACGACACCTCCAACGTATTCTACACATCCTCCAAGGAATCCATCCATAATTTAGGGAGTTGCACTTTTTCCTCTCTCTTTTGATTATCTAAATACTGATATTATCTATCTTTGTACATTGAGGGCAATGTAGATCTTAAGTGTGGGGGGTAAAAGTGCCTAACTTTCTGCATTATTCTCAAATCCTTGAATTTAGTCTTGTTTTTAAGTAATTTCCTCATATTACTAATTAGGATGAAATTTCTGATGATTTATAATTTTTATTGACATGTTTTTGAGTAAGTCATAGTCAATTGCGCATTGATGATTGAAATTTTAAGATACTAGAGAATCAAGCATGATAAGTCTATTTTTCAGAATTAAAATTTTTGCTAGGTTGTTAACCTAAATCTAAATATTATCTTGAAGTTTGAAATTTACAAGGTTGATGTCAAAACACCCATAATTTTTTATGAGATTTTGAGCCTTATAGAGCATATATTCTTTTTCATGCTCACTTTTCGATTATGAGTGTGTCAACATTGAACTGTTATTCTAGAACTTGCCTCGATTATACATATCAAGACCACACCTTTGATTTGATATACAGAGATGATTAATGCACCTAGGATTTAACCTACTTAATCCATAAAAAGTCTTCCTTCACAATTAACCCCTAGTGAACCCCGTTGATCCTAACAACCCTTTTTATTGACTCACCAACTAATATTAACCCAAAACCCTTTGTATTTGTTATCAACATTTTTCTTAACTACCCTTTTTGTCGAGATTTGATTTTAAGCAGTTACCTAACTATGTTCAATATTTCAGTTGTTAAAGTTCGTTATTATTATTTATGACTTGTTCTTAAAAAAAATGAAGTATATTCATTAAATGAGCTTACACATTTAAATTCCAATTGTTGAAAAAGAAGCTCGTATAAGAGTATTATTATTAGTGTTACAAGTTTTCAATTGATTAGTTCATTTTTCTAGTTAGGTAAATTGTCAATTCAGTCTCGATTCTAACCTTCTAATTCAGCCTTTTTCCACACTTTTAAACCTAGCCCCGTTACAACCCTGTTAAAGACCTTTTGATCTGTTTATCGTCTCATTTTACAGTAGTGGAGATTTGATTTTCAGGCAAGCCTATGGGATTAACTTTTCGACTTTTGAGTGCTTAATTTTGAACCTTAAACACTTCGAGTGATTTGAGTGAATCTTTTGTAAGGATGCCAGCCCTTGTCGGTTTTGAACTAAAGGTAATTATTTAGATAATGGGAGACACCTACGCTTTTGTGCTACAAATGTATGACTTTGATTGTTTGAATCTTTAGGACTCTTTGAGTTAAATTATCCATGTATAAATTATCTATGAATTATGATGAGACATTGTCGATAGGAATTATGAATTATTGGAAGTTCGTTTTAATTGTAAGTTGAAAATTTTGCTTGAGGATAAGCAAAAGCTTAAGTGTTGGGGTATTTGATAAACCGTAAAAGTAACATATTTTAAGCCCACATTTAGTATGCTTTTGGATGAATTAAGCCTCGATTTATGTAAAAAGGTGCTCTTAATCCTTTGTTTTCATGTTTTATATCCAGGAAAGCACCCGAGGATAAAAAAACGGAAAACAGGCCCAAAATGGAATAAATGGGCCATATCACGAAATCCACACGGCCGTGCCTCCCGTCCTACTAGAACACGGCCGTCTCCCGATTCACACGGTCGTGCCTCATTCAACAGGATTGAACACGGCCTGGCCACGACTCACACGGGCGTGTGCCATGGCCGTGTCCCTGTCGCAGGAAAGAGCAATTTCATTCAGATTTGGATACTTAGGGGCGAAGAAACATATTTCGAAAGCCTATACAAACCCCCTAAGTATAACCTGAAAGGGGGCGGTTAGCTAGGCCAAGGAGCCAAGCCGAAAAGGTCAGATTTGTGGAGAATCACTCGAAGATAGCCATTTGATCCATCTCAAGAAGCCGGAATTCTACTCAAGATGGCGGATCTCTCCTTCAATTCCTTCAGGGGGTTTTAGGGATTTCTTATGTTTTGTTTTATCTTTTCTTCTGAGATGTTTTCTTTTATTGCTATGAACTAAACCCTTCAGATACCTGAGGGGGATGAAAACTAAGACAGATCTTGTTATTGTTTTCTGAACTATATGATAAATATTTGACTTTTTCTTAATTATCTGTGCTTAATTCTTGTGTTGATATTTCCGAGATATTGATTCAAGTATGCTGTGCTTAAGTGGAGGAGAAAAAGTCCCTGCTTAAGAGTAGATCTAGCATAATTAAGCGGAGTTGGTCGCGCGCCTAGAGATAGGGTGACGAGATTTTGCCGGATTGGGGTGAAACCTAATATGGGAGTCCATAGATCGAGTTAATGCGATTTTAGGGTTTTAATTAGAAAGAGATTTCAATTAATCAACCTAGGGTTAGATGTTATTCGCCTTGAGAGAGGGTTTAATATAACTTAAGGAGTTTTACAGATCAAGTCAAGTGAATACATCGTCTGGTTCAGTGTTAGATAACAACTGAAGTCTAGGTGGATTCTTCCTAAGGGTATCGTCTTAATCAGCTGAGTTTTCCCAACAGTATTTTCCCAATTCATTCTTTTTGTCTTTGCGTCTTTAGTTTAGTTGATAGTTAAATTTAGATTAGATAAACATTTACTTAATTTTTAGGCTAAATAATAGAAAGAGAGTTAGTATTAGTACTTTTGGTTCCTTTGGGATTCGATATTCCGGTCTTGCCTAAACTATACTACTATTTGATAGGTGCGCTTGCCTTAAAACTGTTGTCAGAGTTAGTTTCCAAGTTCGATCATTCTCATTATAAATTTTAAAGCTCTGATTTCGACGATCATAAGTCAATTAAATTTATTTTGATAAATTGATCTAATTATGATTAGAAATTAATTATTTATGAAAATTTATCGATTCAAACGATAGATTAAATATATGTTATTGAATAAGTTTGGTTATAGTTAGAAGTTAATTAGTTAAATATGTTAATTATGAAAATTGATCTAACCTACCTATTCTCAAACCTACCTATTATAGTTAGAATTTTCATTTTAGGCTTTGGTAATTAAACCTATTGGACCAACCTATTTTGTGTAGTGTATATACATTAATACAATTGTTGTAGTCAACTTCTGTTACAAGGTGATATATTATTGGTCAGTTGCAAATTTATTTATAATTTAGTCTTGAAATTTTAGCTTAATCCAAACCCATAAAATATTCTATGCTGCAAATATATTATTATATATATAATTTAATATTGACTTGTGGTTTTCACATCATACTGGGAGAGGGAGTTGGAGGTTAATGAAAGTAGTAGAGGTAATGATAAGGAGCAAGGAGTTGAAAAGAAGTTAGATAAGGGGGAGTGGAGGTCGCAACGAAAAGAGGAATGAATAAGTATAAAGGGTATTGGGAGGATCGGGCGGCAGGGTTAGTCTATATTGAAACTCTTTTAAAAGTTATCCATTTTGCATTACCAACATTCCCCATAAATGTAAAAGAATTGGAAATTCTTATAAACATGAGAACAGGTAAAACGTGAGAAGACCAACAACGAAATTAGTTGCTTAAACATTAGTATCTTGTTGATTTGAATTAAATACGTAATTAATTCATGATATACGACTATTTCAATATAGACACGGACACAGGCGGGAAAACGGGTGTTGAGCTTTTGGCCTCAATTACTCAATGAGGGTACAAGACAAGTTTATATTTAAACCCTTTTAAAATTCTATCCATTTTGTATTACCAGCAAAGGGTAGAGAAAGAAATGTTTGTGTTGATGATACACTAGTTGCTGAAACTATGGCTTTGAGAGAAGGGTTATTAGTAGCTGTTGAACATGATTATAAAGATATTATTTTGGAGTCGAATTCGAAAATGGCTATTGATGAAATGCTGATAGAAGGAGATGGCAGCTTAGAACTTCACTTGTGGATATTGATGATTAGGTTTCCAAGTGTCATAGGGTTCGTTTGTCAAAGGTGAAACGTACCGCTAATGAAGCAGCAAATTATCTTGCTAGACATTGCAGGGATGGATTTGAGCCGAGGGCTAGGTTAAGAAACCTCTATCCTCGTTGATGTTCATCTTAAATAAGGATGGCCTTCCTTGCCCGCATTAATTTTTTTGTCTTTGTGGGTTGCAGGGACTTTTATATCTGCTCTCTGTTATCCAGGCTCCTTGTTACGTGGTGATTTTTATTGTTCCTTGCTCGCGTTGATTTTTATCTTTGGCGTCCATTAAGTTTTAACTTAATTGTATTATTATTAATGCAAAAAATGTAAATTTGAGTGTAATAAATATATTTTATATTCCTTTTTAAGAGTTAAAAAAATAATATGAGTAATTTTAAGCGTTACAATACAAAACTAAGGGTGCAAGCATCTTCCATTTCAGCAATGTGTGGTGTAAATTTTCATTGGAAGAAACCATGCACGCAATTCACCAAAATGTCTTTCTTTCTCTCTCACTTCTAAAAACCAAAGTTTATAACATGAACCAATTTCATAATTGAATGAACTATAAATTACTTAAGTGGCAAAACTGTTATACATTACTCAGAATCACAAAAACTAGATATGGCAGACTAATTAACCCTACAAAGAATGACCACCCATTGCCCAGCATCAACCTGAACTTATTACAGACATTACAAAAGAATATGATCAACACAAATAGAAAGCAACAAAAATTGAACAAAACAAATAAATAATAATGAATTAAACAAATGCAGCCACTAAAGAATCAATTGCAGGCTTTGCATTGCATGAGATGAGACCGTAGCTTAATGTCCCTTGCCACCAGAACTTGGACCCGAGTTCGTGACGACATCACTAAACGAATGACCTTTGCCTCCTTCACTTGGACCTGAATTGGGGTTGACAGCATCAGTAAATGCATGACCTTTGCCTCCTTCACTTGGACCTGAATTGGGGTTGACAGCATCAGTAAATGCATGACCTTTGCCTCCTGGACTTGGACCTGAGTTGGTGGTGACAGCATCACTATATGCATGACCTTTGCCACCAGAACTTGGCCCTGAATTGGTGGTGACAGAATCAGTAAATGCATGACCTTTGCCTCCTGGACTAGGACCACCGGTTTTGATTCCATCAAGGCTCAAACCATCAAATAAAACCTCAATCCTTTCAACTATGGAGTTGCCTACCGCAACATCATTGAGAGGACGCGCCATAGAAGAATAAGAGAAAAGCAATGGAGATAGAAGAAGGAAAACAAAGAAGAAAAACTTGAAGTTTCCAGCCATTAGAACCTGTGATGATAAGGTTACTGTAAAGGGTGAGTTTCTTTTCTTTTTCTTTCTTACTAAGAAGGCTAAAACTTGATTGTTGATTGGTAAGCTGTGGTTGATATGGTTCATAGATTGATATATATAGATTTTGGATTTACAGTGATCCATGCGGCTTTGTTATTGGTTTTTGAACTGAAATGAGCTGATTGATGATCAAAGACAGAGATCATATAATTTGACCCAACGAAAAGGTAAGTGAGGAGCTTTGAATGGTTGATTGGCCGCCATCTTTCCTTTATTGTGTAAGTGATGAAGTCGTATAATAGTTAATGGGACGTGTGTACAACATATTTTATTTTGGCTTGGCTGCTGCTAATATAGTGCTTCTTTTTCAAGAAAAGAAAACAGTAATATTTTTTTACAAAAATAAATTATCATTGCATAACAAAACCTCTTCCATTAAACAATTTTTTTATTTAATTTATTATTTATAATATTTTATTTTTTATTGATAATATTTTTTAAATTTTTTCATAATTTCTTATTTACGAAAAATAACATCATTGTGATGTGATGTTGTTTATATACAATTGACCACATGTCAAAAATTAGTTATCAAACTAAAAAGAAATAATGTCATTTGGTCTAAATATCAGCTTCTATATCGTAAAACAAATATGAATAATTGAATGGAACTCAAAAATTCAGGTATTAAACTGCACATTAAAATCAAACTCGATAACTAAATGGTATATATCAACTTATTATAACCAAGATTTTTAGATTAATTTCATGGATTATATTTCAGTGTAGTCAGAGTAGAACTCTAATTTTATAAGTAAATTTAAAAGTCATCGTGTATCTCATTTATTTATTATTAAGATTTTTTAATTTCACAAGTAGAATTCGTCATTATATTTTCAATTAATATTTAAAAATTAAAAATACATAAATAAATATCAAATACTAATTCAATTGTCTCCAATTATCAATTACTAGAATTTGGGTATATAGTTGACTGTCAATGAGTGAATTTAGATGAGTAATGCGTTTACTTATGATTAATATAAAAATAACGGTGATAATAAAATTAAATACTATAACAATACTATAACATAAAATAAAAAATAAATTAAACACACTAAACCTAATTGTCCATCTAAACTCGCCCGATATCAAATCATTGTCTACTTTACCCACGAAATTGAGTTATGTGAAAAAACAATTAGCTTTATTTCCTACAAATGTCATTAAAAAAAAAAGGTTTGCGTAATTGACTGCGTAATAAAACTTTTTTTATTATTTAACTTTTGCATATTTCAAAAAGCAGGTGCTATAGGGACCACCAAAAAATGCAAAGCCTATAAGCCTAATGAGCTAGCTCTATGCTACCATCATCATACACATGAGACCGACCTATAAATAAATAAATAGATAATGGCACCAAACATTTTTTAACTATAATTTTTATTCTATATTTTAAAAGATTTTAATTATATTTTTAAATTATCGAGATTAAATTAATAAATTTTTTATTAACGGTTATTTTAATTGTTAAATGAGGCAATAGATTTTATGTAACATTTAAAAACGGGTGTTGTAAATATTTTAATTTTGAAGTGTTTGATATTTTATCATTCATTCTCCCTTTTTCTGACTTTATTTTATTTTTAGGTTTTACTTATAAAAAGGCATTATTTTACTTTTTTTTAATTTTTATTTTAAATCAAATCACATAAGATTTATTGTGTCATTTACTAATTAAATTAACAATTTTAATAATGAAAAGATATGCTAGTTTAGTGATGTAATGGAATATTTTGAAATTTGAGACCAATTTAAAATAAGAGTCATAATTAAAAGTTGTTTAGTGCAATTAAATCATAAATAAAAAATAAAAAATAAATTGTGGTTTTTTTTATCTAAGATTTTTAGTTTTTATACTTTAATTACTATTAAAAATAGTTTTTGGGTAAATATTTGATATTTTCTAAACTTTCTCAGTTGAATTTCATTTTCAATCTCAAAGCTCCACTTTTGATTTTCTAGGAAACTATTGAAAATGAGAAATATGAAGCAATGAGAAGTGTTAAAATTTGAATTGGATTGTTGAATTTGGTAATGGTGTAAAAATTGGTATGAAAATGCTAATGGTTGTTGTCAATTTTGCTAGTAGCCTTGAAATTGGTGTCAAAATTCATGTGAGCATGGTAAGCTATTATTAATGTAATTTTTAATATAAAAATAATTTTAATTATTTATTAATAATATTAATTAAAACAACCTATTAACAATTTCTTTAAATAATTTACAAAAATAATATTACTAACTTATTTTTTTCTATACAATACAAGTTTAACTCACACATGCACACGCTGCACTGCTATACGAGTAATCCTATAAATTAAATTTTAATTTCGAATATAAATAAACTCACTTTAGCCAATGAATTTACCAATACTTTTTTTATGATATTAGAAATATAATTCCCATAATTTAACCATACACATGGTCTTTTATTTGCATATTTATTTTAATAATATTATTAATACAATGTTTAAACTAAAAACTAAAAAATTTTTTATCAATAATATTAATTAAAAACATATTAAAATTATTATTTTATTAAAATAAAAAAAATTACTCAACACTTACAACATACAAATTATTATTGTAGAATAGAAATAAACATTATCATTTAATACGTTTAGAAAGTAACTAGTTTATTCAAACAATCATGATAAAACAATTACAAGTGCCATCATTTGTTTATGGTATGATACCAATCTTGTTTGGGCTGGTTCGAGTTGAGAGCGATATTCAAATAAAGCATTCTCAATAATGATTCACTTCCACTCCTTTCAATCACTTGTTGATACAAAAATATATTTGTTAAAATATCATATATATATATATATATATTGTATAACTCACACACCATTAGAAGGTATCGTAAAAAACACTTATAATACAAAAATACTTCAACAACTTCAAGCTCTCCATAAGGCAAATGGCCAATTGGATGCTTACACAATTAACCCTCATTTGGAATTTGACTAAAATTGAACTTTCCATTAGAGTCTACCATACACCAAAGAAGTAAAAGAAGTTGGAGGAGCATGCTAAACAATGACATATTTTTAGGGTTTGAATTCAATCTACAAGTTTCTACTTTATTTGTCATGAAAATATCCCTTTGGATCCTACAAGGAAATTGCCAAATATGTTCCCAATTCATGCATGTCCGAGCAGCCAGCCAGCCTCCACCAGTCTCCACAAACACAAAGGAATAAATACAAGCAATAGTGACACAATTTTGGTTTCAAAGTTGATGGTTTAAGCATAGAATAGAAAAGTTAGTCAAATTATAACAGTTGGTTTGATGAATAGTGGAGAATATCCATTGTTTGCATCTATGACTATGTTTGACACCATTTTATGTGGAAAAAGCTTGGGACCTAACACCAATAAACCATGGAATTCCATGCAAAGTTGGAGGGTTATTTATTTATTTATTTACTAAAGTAGTAGATGAGTGAGGAGAAAAATCAATTTTTGAAAAATCGATTTACTTTAAAGAGAAAAGCAAAAACGATATTTAAGAAATCGATTTTCTAATTTCTATGCATGACTCAAATAATATTAGAAAGAGAAATCAAGATGTATGTTTATATTAATCATATTGTAAGAAAATGATTTCCCTCTCCGCTCATAAAATATGCACTACTTCCATAAATAATAAAAAGGATGGATTAGATTGATAATTCTTTTATTATTTTTTGTTAATAATAAAGTCTCTTCCTCTTTCTTTCTTATTAGAGAAGAAAAATAGAAGAAGAAGAGAAAGTAGCCAATAAAGATGACTGCTTGATCGAAATAAGTGAATTTTTTGAGTTAGTGAAATTTACAAGTCCTATTTTATTATTTTAATTTAATTTAATTTTTTTAATAAGTCGAGTGAAGTGAGATTTGAGTTGAATAAATTTGTTGAAGTTAAATAAAAAAATTAAACCGAGCATATTGAAATCTTATTAACAATATGACTAAATTCCAAGTTAAAGAACATAAATACCATATATAGTTGAAAACTCTTTTAAAACAAAATAAGAGAAAAAAAAAAACAAGATAATTAATATGGTAAAATGAAAAAAAATTGTATGAAACAGTGAAGCCATGTCATCTGTATCCCTTTCCAATAGTTTCATGCCACATCAGTATTTTCATCTTGAATTTTAGGATTTTAATCCTGAAAAAAAATCAAATCCAAATTAAAATTCTGAAATTCAGGATGAAAATACTGATGTGGCATGAAACTATTGGAAAGGGATACAGATGACATGGCGTCACTGTTTCATACAATCCTTTCCCTGGTAAATTTTGATAATATACTTGTTTAAGGCATCAAATTTATCATTTTAGATTTTAAAAATATAATTAATATTTTATTTTTAAAGATTTTTAAAGATTTTTTTAATAATTTTATTTTTTGAACTTTTCTATATTATAAAAATTTGGAAAACAAAATATTTTTATAAATATTGTGATTTTTTTTTTTGAAATTTTTGGTTGGAATGGATCAATCTACACATTTTCAAAAATGTCAAGGTCCCAACAAGTATTTACATCAATTTGTTATACAAGTTATTCGAATTATTCGAGTTGTAAAATTCAACTCGACTCAAACTGGAAAAATTGAAATACTTGTTCGAGTTGATTTGAAAAAACCTAATAATTCAAATAACTCAATTTGATTAACTCGAAATTAAAAAAAATTTAATCGAATTGAATTTTACTTGCACCTAATAGTCAAAATGTTAAATTAAACTTGACACCAATGAGAGTCAAGATCCAAATTCAAGCTTAAATAAATAAGATAGAACTCGTCTCCCATGGGTGTCAAGGTCTTAAGTTAGACTTGTCAACCGGCATTCTCCTTCCTCATCCCCTCTCCAATTCCAAAAAATTTCAATAGTCAACCTCTATATTAAACTTGATACCTACGAGTGTTGACGTACTCCTATAAAAAAAATGTATTCTATTTAATAACTTTTGTAGAAACCTAAGTTAGGAAATAAAAAAAAATCCCAAAATTAAAGTTAAAAATATATATAGAAAAATCTATCTCACCAATAAAATTATGAAAATATTTAAATGAGATTAGTAACATAACATGTACTTATATCTTTAAAAATACAATATATATCCTAAAATAAAATACTATTATTATATAATGATAATTTTTAAAACTTAAATCATGTATGAATATATTTGAAAAGTTATAAAGTAAATATTTATAATTACTTGAACTCTTACCCTCTAATTACACTTTATTAATTATAGTGATCACTCAAATATACTACAAATGTGTAATTATTAGATAATTTTTTAAATGCATCCTAAATTTTCGAATTCCAATCAAAATTTACCTATTTATTTTTTTTGGGTATTCTTTATGTTGGTTTTACTATATATATTGGAAATTCATGATTACTCTTAATAAAATTATCTTGAAAATTTCAACGTGCATGTCCATATAATTTTAACTTTAAAAGTTGAAACTCTTACTAACTAAAAAACAAAACGGAAGAGATGGGATTGGATGGGAGGTATCTATGCATGTGAGACCCAGAACCTGGCGTCGCGTCACACCACAAGGGCCACTCATCAGATGGGCGATTAGAGCCCATTTCAAGCAACAACATTATTCAAGCTAAGCTTGTACCAATTCATACTCTACTAGATTTATAGATTATCTTTTATTATTGTAATAATTCGTATTTAGTTTTCTTTTTTGATGTTGTGTAATGATCTATCTAAAATTTCTAAGCTTATATTAAAATTTATTTAAAAATTTATTAAACCAAACTTAAATCAATCTTGAAAGCCCCCCTTCGTTTTTCAGCGAGCCGACCTTTGGATCGGCATCGGATGTTACGCTTATGGCTTAGGACTTTACCCTTCCGCTTTGGCTCCTCTCTTCAGGGAGGTTCTTTGACAAAGACTTTGTGTTTCTTCAGATTCGCTACAACTTGGTTTGCTCGAGTTTTCGAGTCTGACCCTACTCATTTTTTTCTACCTAATTTGATAAATCTAATGTATTTATGGCTTCGAAGGATTTTCCAAGATGAACAAAATCGCCAATGGCAATACAACACACCAATTAACATTTATTTCTAGGGGCTGATGCCTTACGATGGAGTTGGAGTCCATGATTTGGCTTGTTATTCCTAACGGTGACATTTTTTTTCGACATTTTCCCTGGGATCAAGTATTTCTTTAGGCTTTATTTCCAACATACTGGAGCTTTATGGGCAAAAGTACGGTGAAAGCCTTGCACTAAGAGTTTCATTGCATTTTGCCTCTTCTACTAAAAAAGGGAACAAATTAGTCTATGTACGTCAGATCAAAGAGCAAACTTGTCATTATATTAAAAATTCTATTCATTTTTACTGTTGAAAATTGATCATTGTACATCAACACGAGATATATGTGGCACACCATGTATCATTGTTTGGTTATTCCATCAGCAATGCCAATTTTTAACTGTACAAATAGATGAAATTTTTAATAGAAATTACTGATTTGTTCTTTAATTTAATATAGAAAGAATAAAATATAATCTGAACACTAATACAAAACCTCCATAATATTTTTATCAAGCTACTCATTCGTAAACTTTGAAAAAAGAATTCTAAGTGTATACATAGTCATAACTCCTAATCAAAAAATGAAATAGAGGAATAAAGAAAGCGAACAAATTAATTTTCCCTTTCTTCTTAACGTATTCGTAGATTGTCTTTTTCATATAAAAGAGTACAATACTAAGTATTAAACATGTAAAACAAGTTAGGTTAGCTTTAACTCAAGTCCACATGCTTTTCAACTTGATAGCTATAACTTTTAAGGCTTGAGCTTTCTTGAAGCTATAAATCACATTCATTATTGATTCCAACTACGCAGGAGAAAATGACAAAATTAGGGGTCCCATTCCAATACCAACAATCTGGCCTATCAAACATGGGAACTCCCTCACATGCATCCCAACTTGCTATGACATTTTGGTGCCTAATATGGTGTTTAACTTTGTTGATTCAAGCAACTACCTATAAATCCATAAAATCCCACTGTTTGTTTAGGGTTAATTTCATCCACTGTTTGTTTAGGGTTAATTTCATTGAATGTACTTAAATTATGATCCAAATTTTAAATTAGTTTTTGAAGTTCAAAATGTGTTAATTGAACCCCAAAATATTAATGTCATATTGACCAAGTCTTTCTATTCATTTAGCCATTAATTTAGATGTTAAATAAAATTTCAAATTTAACTTTTTATAAAATACGTTATTGTAAGCATGTATACCCACTTCATTAACAACTCGAATCTAATGGGTTAAAAATAAGATAACCAGGATCAAGGTGGCAAGTCATAGGCTCCCAAAAATGGTAATTTCTTATTTAATCTCTTCAAAATTTGTAAAATTATTAATATGGCGATAAAATTTATAATTCATTTTCACCTTTGAATAACATTTCTAAATTTTATCAAAACTATATGATTTTTTAACATATCAAATCCAAATTATCCATACGACTGGACCGCATGTTTACAATATCATCTATGTGTTTTAAATATGCTTCATGTCAAATTGGTCGACAAAAGGACCCGCGGTACTTTGTGAACTCAATTAGAAAGTTTTAAAATTATGGGACCAATTTAAAATCCGAGTAAATTAACCCCATTCTTAAATATTGCAATCTAACCACTTTTTATCTCTAGATTGAGAAAAAAAACAAACCCAGATTCTCATCCATGGAATGCAGCCAAAAAACCAAGCAGAAACCCTGAAACTGGTTTTTGGAAACTGGCATCTAAAATGCAATGAAGAAAAAACAAAGTACTAAAACCCAAAATTATGGGGTCTCTTACAATCTGGTCATGGGAAAAGAAATGGCAGATACAATATTTTGCAGTATAATCAAAACAAAAACTACCAATTGGAGCCTTGTTTTTCCTTTTTCTGCCTAAACAAGCTAATCTTCCCACGTCAAATCCAATCAATACCCCCCATTTGCCACTCTTTACCCCACAAACTCATAAATGTGTTGCAAAGAACACTTTGAAAACAACAATGGAACATAATTTTTATGGAACAATTGGTTCATTTCATAATTTAACATTAGCACAGAGTAACAGATATAGCGTTCATAAAAAACCCCAAAGCTTAAGTACAAAAATTCCATAAAAAAAGAGAGAGTAAAATCCCAAACAAAAATAGAGGAAATCAATACAACAATAAAAAACAAGCAAAACCCAAAGCTAGAAAAGTGAAATTAAAGTGATATATTTATATTTTGATCCATTTATTATATAAAACTATAATAGTAGTAATTAATTAATTAGAATTAGAATTATCTGCCTCTGTTATTCATCTTCTCATAAAACTGAATAGATAGAAGAGAGAGACATAGATTAACCTCATCTTTCCCCCACCGTGCCGGCGGTTTGGAGTTGATAATCTTGGGAGGAGACCAGGCGGAAGCCGAAGCGGCTTGTGGCTTGGAAAACGTCCAAAGGTAACGGGAGTGGAGCTGACGGAAGCCACCGAGAGGCAAAACGACAGATCTAAGCTGTTGGGTTCCACAACCGATGTTAGCCCAGTGCCTGGTGCAGATCAGCTCCCAAAGCCGCTCGTCTTTGGCGGTTTGGCGCCATAGACGGCTTACACAAGAAGCCCTAGCCAAAGTCCTTGCATCGACGTGTTTGAAAATTTCGTACAAAAGATTTTCATCTAAATTCATCAACCCAGATTTTGTATCCTCAGGTTCTTCATCTTCTTTGATTTTCTTCAATTTGTGGTCAGAGACGGTTGCCTGAGAATCCGGGGTCCTTCGTTTCATTGAAGGAAAGTTAAAAAAGGCTTCGATTTTTTTGGGGGGTTTTTTCTTTCTAAAATCGTTTGAGATTTGAGTTTCAGAATTGGAAATAACAAAGGAAAGAGAGGGTGGAGTGGGTGAGGGCAATAGGGATGATTTTGTTGGGTATCGAAGAAGACAAAGAGGATAAATGAATGTGGTGTTGAGAGCTGTTGACAAAATGGGGTATTTGTTTAAATTTTAATGGGGAAACTTTATTAAATATGTTGATTAAAAAAACTTTAATAAATATATAACAAACACGGTAGTAAAAAAGATATAAGTTTTGAATTAGATAATTCTTAGGCTCAGTTTGTTTCACTCAAAATATCTTTTAGAAAATAATTTTTAAAAAATAATTTATTTTTTTTAGAAAAATTAATATTTTTTAGTGTTTAGATGAATTTGTGTAAAATATTTTTCTATTGATTGGTAGATTTTTTAAAAATATTTTATAAAAGTTGTTTTCAATTAAACAAACATACATTTGAGATTTTCTTATTTTTTTTCATTATTTAATTGAATTAATTTTCATCTATAATTTTATATTTTACATTGTTTTGGCATATATTAAAAATATTATGTTAAATTCAGATTCATTACAACGTCATTTTTTTAATTACATGACTACTAAATGAGTATTTTTTATTTAACAATGTGACATCAACAAATTGACAAAAAAAAATTAACAATGTCAATAATTGGACTTGATTTTCAAATTTGAAAAGTAAAGGGACTAAATTCTTGAAAATAAAAGTACAAAGACTAAATTACAAATCTGTGAAGTGTACATAGACTTATGACATATTTTAACCTTTATACTACAAAACATTTTATTATTAATATATTTATAATTGTAATAAATATTTATTATTAAAATATTAATATTGAATATTTTCAATAATATGTGAATAATATTATTTAAAATTATTATTTTTAAAATTGAAATATTAAATAATTCATTAAAATAATAAATTATATTTATTATATTAATAATTTGTTATTATGACTAAATATAAATAATTAAATATGTATGTTTAATAATATTAAAAAATATAATATTTTAAATATTTTAAAAAATAAAAATAAAAATTATTATCAATATAATAATATTAAGTTTAATTTAAGTTAATTTTTATATAAAAAATAAAATTATCTATAGATGAGCTCTTTTCTGGAAAATGACTTACGCTTTTCAAAATGGTAAGTCATTTTACAGGAAAAAGGGCTTATTTTACCTTGATCTGTAACTCATTTTCCGTTGCCCAAACTGTTTTCTGTGAAACAAACACAGGAAAATATAAAAAATATTTTCCGTAAAATCTTTTATATGTAAACAAACGGACCCTTAATTTAGTTGGAATTGATATTATTGCTAGTTTAGGACTAAGAGATGCGAAAAGTTTAAATACGTTAAAACAGGTTTATCTTTCTAATCAAAATTGAGGACAGGTTATAAATAGTTCTAGGCTTGTAAAAAATGATGTTTTGTAAGATTGATATTGCTTCAAGTTTTGTGAAGGGTTCTTTAAAAAAAAAAGGTTTGGGGAAGGGCGAATCGTAGATTGGGAATGACCTATGGGTAGTTCTAGGTATTGTAAAAAAATTTGATGTTTTGTAAGATTGATGTCGGTTAAAGTTTTGTGAATGGAAGAATGGTAGTTCTAGGCATTGTATAGGAAAAAAAAAGATGTTTTCTAATATTGATCTCGATTCAAGGTTTGTGAATGGAGAGAATAGTACTGAGAAAGTTTTGTCACATTTGATGGTTTAACTCGATTTAATTTCGGATTTGTTGAGGTTCAATATAATTACTAAATATCCAAGGGTCTAAAATAAACCTGTAATAAATATATCAATGTTAAAAACTAATGAATTTATTTTAAGGTAAACTATAAAAATAGTCACTCAATTATGCACTTAGTTCTATTTTAGTTACCTAACTATTAATTTTGAAATTAAATATTTTAGTCACACTTCCGTTAGATGTTGTTAACTTAGTAATGAAAGTCTAATGTGAGCTTTTTTAATGGTCTAATAACAAATTTAGCTCTCCAATATTTACACAATTTATTAATTTAATCCTAAATTTAAAAATTCAGCAAATTCTATCAAAAAACAACTCGACCCTCGCTCACACGCAATAATACACACCCTCTAGCCCTTTCGTCAACCACCATACATGACACATCACTATTTTCAACTCACATTCACCATCATCATTTCATCTTCTCTAAACACTAAACAAACACTGAAGCTTCCATCATCTTACCACCCTTTTTTCAACCCAAAACCAATAGTCAAATTTGGTTGAAACGACTATAAACCTCACAAACTCACAATCTCACCCCTTTGTTGATGATGTCACCACTACCGTTTTCCTCTCAACTTCTACGCACCACTCCCACCAACCATCTATCTGAGACCCATCATGCACCAAGCTTCACTCATTTTCACCATCCAACTTCTGACCCCTAATCCAAATTCAACTCCAAAATACTTTAAAATCTCAACGTCCACAACACCCTTTATACATGATAGTCACAAACACCTAATAAACCAACAACCATCAATGTAGAAGAAGAAGAAGAAGAAGAAGAAGAAGAAGAAGAAGAAGAAGAAGAATGAGGAGGAGGAAGAGGAGGAGAAGAAGAAGAAGAAAAAGAAGAAGAAGAAGAAGAGACAATAACAACAACAAAAAATAAGAAGTTTCTCTACTTTGAAGAGGAATACCGAGTTCCATCTAAAGAACTCATCTTGGCTTGGTCTAGTTCAGATGGTTCAAGTTCATCTCTCGATTATCTCAGCAGTCAAAAGTTAGCTAATGACTACGGAAGCAAGAGAAGGTTAGTATTTAGAGGAAAAGCAAGAGTTAGTCTCGACGGTGCAACCATCGGAGAAGCAACAACAATTGGTGGCGATGACACAAAGTGGATAGTAATTATGGGTTTTCTAGAAAAAGAGAGAGAAAGAAGTAGAAAAAGTGAAATAGTAAGTAGAGAGGAGATCGTCGGTGGTGCTATTAGCTAATTAGGGTAAGTTTAAGATAATGTGTCATGTATAATGGTTGACAAGAGGGTCGAGGGCGTATTGCTAATAGTAAGAGAAAGTTTAGTTGTTTCTTGATAAAAAATTTTGATTTTTTTAATTTAGAATCAAATTGATAAAATGTGTAAACATTAGACGGCTAAATTTGTTATTAGGCCAATAAAAAAGCCCATGTTAGATTTCCATTACTTAGTTAACAATAACTAATGAAAGAGCAAGTAAATTTTTAATTCCGAAAAGTTGAGTGACTAAATAAAAAAAATTAATAGTTGGGTGACTAAAATAGAATCAAGTGCATATTTGGGTGACTATTCTTATAGTTTACCCTTTTTTATGCTTTGGTAAAACTAAAGCAAACCTATCATCTTCTAAACCATTCTCTGAGGTAGGATTGTGCACTTTGTCAAACAATTGTAACTGATCAACTTTGACCTTTTCATTTCATCTGAAGAGTCATGGATCATTTATTTTGATACTTCTAATTATATGACATGTTCTTCCAATACTTTTTTTTATCTTATACTCCATTTTCTTGTATTTCTACAATTAAAATTGTAGATGACCCTTTAGTTATTGTTGTTAGAATGGGTTCAATACAAATCTTCAAAGATCTTACCCTTCATTTTGTTTCACATGCCCCAACTTTGAAATGTAGTCCATTGTCCCTTGGTAAACACATGTTTTACAATAATTATGAGGTTAATTTTTTGAGGTTGGTATGTTTGTTGTCTAAGTTAGTTTTGGCACTTTTGGCTAGTGACCCATAATGTTTTTAAGGTTGGATTTTATCTTTTGACTATTAGTTAATTATTCTTGCTTATGCTAGTTTAATTATGTGAACTGGTTGATTAAGTGTTGATGCATGAAAGGTTATGATGCAGTGATGTTTGAATGTGTTTAGATGGTTCAATTTGATGATTATATTTTGAGGTAAGTTTGGGTTTAATTTAGTAAGGTTTTGGACACTTAGAAAAGTAAATTTTTAACCATTTGGTCAGTGAATCTTGAGACCGTTAAAACAAATTTCATTTAAATTTTGCGTTCAAGTGCATGAGGTCTCGAGACATAGTTGTATAGTCTCAAGACATGTTCCTAAATCTCGAGACAATTGTTCCTAAGTCTCGAGATAGAAAAACATCAAAGCTAAATAGATTTTTCCTTGCTCCAAGTCTCGAGATAGGAACCCCTTGTCTCGAGACATTCAAACATCGAAGCAAAAATAAGAGAACGGGGGAGACTGGTGTCACATCCTGAAAATCAGGCTAGATGAAAATGGAATAGTGGACAAAAGATTGTCACTTTCTGACTTTTTATTTATAAACTCGTAAAATTATTTTAACGATGAGTAATTGGCTTTATGGTTAAAAAGTAGTGTAATTCTCATTGAGACCTAAGTTCAAATCCCTCTATGTGCGAAAATTATATTTTTGAAAATTTTTGCTGTAACACCCCTAACCCGTATCCGTCACCGAAATAGGGTTACGAGGCATTACCTATCAAATCACAACATACAACATACATTTCTCATCCAAGAATCCATTAATACATAAACATCAATCCAACATAATCACATTGTCCCTTATAAGGCTCTACGAGACCTTAAAACATACCTGGAAGAGGTTCGGGACTAAATCGATAACATTTAAAAACTTTGGAAAACTTATAAAATTTTCAAGCATACAGGGATCATACGTCCGTGTGAACAGGCTATGTGCCTCACACGGCCACCAGACACACCCATGTCACAAGTCGTGTGGAAACAGGGCATACATACTGTAACACTCCTAACTCGTATCCGTCGCCGGATTAGGGTTATATGGCATTACCGATCATATTACAACTTATATAAATATGCATTGTATATTACAGCTCAACTTTAATATCGCATCAGAGAATATAATCATTTCATACACCAGAACCTAAAAATTTCATCATTTATCACATGGTATAAACAAAATATATCTAATTAAATCTTATTCCACAGTTTAGCAAACAACTACGCATACAATATAAATTCAGTATAACATAGCCGAATACATATATACATACATAATTGATTTCATATTCGAATTCTTATTATCTACCAATAGCAAATTCCATAGCCTAACACAATTCAAATTCATTTGTACCACATTTTATTATCTAACTTGAATATATATATCATAACCAAATATGCATAGTTTACAACATCAATTTAAACCATCCTATTAAAGTCTAAATGACTAAACAAATCCTCCTATCTATTTACCATATTCGAATCTATATAACACCAAAACCAAATCACACAATACAAGTATATAATTATACATTTGGTTTGAGTCCATTTCATAACTAAAATCAATCTATTCCCCAAAACATAGTAAAGATACATGTACTAACCACTCAACCAAATCCATTATTAACATTTAACTACCATTTAATGTCATGATTTTAACACCAATATCGAATCACAAATAACTTATAATTATCACCTTTATTTCATCACATAACCGATTACCTAATTTACAATGCAAACAATTTCGAATTTGATTCATGTTTAGAATTATGTAACTTAATAATAGGTCATTAACAACCCACATCTCAAACATATGCCTCAATCACATATATCAAACTTTCCAAAAAGAACTAAGCATAAATCATTAATGGTTACTCCATACCCAAACATATATATGTACCTAGCATGAACTCGTATCACAGTCGAATTTATAGACCAATCATAACACTCACATATACTACGATTAAGATTACTTAAACATTAAGATTAAGCCATTTTCGCATGGCTCAAAAGTACATATTCAAAGTTGAAAAAAAATGCATATTAGCCTATACATGCCATAAGTTTGGAAAAAAAAACTTTCTAGAAGTACCAACGATTGGCGATAGTGTTGATGGCTTCAATAACGATCCCCGAGCGTGAAGCTGAAGTCCAAAATCTATAAACAACATAAACATATAATACAGAGTAAGCTAACATAGCATAGTAAGCCTTAAGCATATAAAACAATTTAAAAGAACATTCAAACATTTTTAACTATTTAATTTGTATTATTAACATGATAATATAACCCAAATAGACTATCATGGCCGAATACTAATGTTCTTATATGGCATATCATTATTCACTTCTCAATCCCAAAATTTCACTATCTCATTTAAATTTACAAACTTACCAATTAAGCAAAAAGTTTAAAATCTAAAATGTCATCTCTTAATTACCTACTCATATTGCCGAATACACATAGTTCAACGTGTCCCCATATACAATCGAATATGTAAACACCATATATCAATATATGCATATATAACCGATCATACAAATATCAAATACATATTTATCATGTATATAACCGAATATATATATTCATTAAACATCACATGTATCCCCAAGATTCAAATTTAGTATAACAACACATGTATTCAAGTATATAATATCGTTACATTACCATTTTATCCACATACCTAAGAGGCCGAATATACAAGAGCATTTTGTCAACTTACTTGCTTAATAATCACAAAATTACGAGGCCTTAAAAGTGTAAATTTGAAGATAGATCACCGGTATAAAACCTGCTAGGCATAAGCCTGAATCACACACCGGCAATAAGCCTGCTAGGCACAAAGCCTGATTAAGTTCACCAGCCCAAGGCTTGCTAGGCTCACAGCCTGAATAAAGATACTTTTAAGCTGTCTCACACACATATTTCATATATCGAACCCTTTTATACATTTCATAATCTTTGTACGAACATTTCAATAACATATCTCAATCGAACACATATTTCATATAACAATCTTTGTAAATTTTAGGTTTATTAACATTTGGCTATTCATTGTTGATTCCACAAATTTCCAAAACAGCAAATTACTAAGTTATATGCATAACTTACAATGTTTTATCGCTTAAAGACTTACCTCGGATGTCGACGGACGACAAAACCGGCTATTCAACTATTTTCGTTTTTCCCCGATCTAAGTCTGACTTCTTTGTTTCTTGATCTAAACATATTCAAATTAAGCTCATTCAAACATATTTTCATTCAATTTAATCCAAAAACTCATAAATGGGAAAATTACCATTTTACCCCTAACATTTCACACTTTTTACAATTTAGTCCTATTTGCACAAAACACAAAATACACAAAATTTGACTATACACCTTAAGGGCCGAATGTTCCTAGCCTTCATACAAGTCCATACATTTCATTTATTTCACATTTTAGTCCCTCTAAAATTTATTTTTTTACAATTTAGTCCAACATACTCAATTTCATCAAAAATTAAAAGAAAAAACTTGTTAATCTAGCACATATTTATCATAATTCATCCTCAAACAACATAAACAACAAACTATCATCAATGGCTCAACTCCAAATATTCATCAAACTCAAAAATTAAAGCATGGGTCTTAAAGATTTCTAAGCAACGATCTCAAAAACGTAGAAATTATCAAAAACTGAACAAAAACGGACCTTGATTGAGCTTGAATAAGTGCCGAAACCTAGCTTGGTTTCTTTCTTTTTCTTTTCTTTGTTATTCGGCCATGGAAAGAGAAATGAAGCTATGGCTTTATTTTTTTTATGTCATTTTATTATAATATAACATTATTATACATTAATATATTTTTTAATTATAACAAATAATATATAAAACATATAATGATGGCATGTTGTCGTCCACTACCTTTGAAAATGGGCTATTTGCCCTTTAAGGACTCCATATTAAAAAGCCACTATCAACTAAGCACTTTACACTATAGTTTGTAACTTTTACATTTTACGCGATTAAGTCCTTTTATTTAATCGAACACCTAAACGACAAAATTAAGTCACGAAAATTTAACACCAACAAATTCACACATAATAAACACACAAAATAATTTAAAAATATTTTTCAGACTCGGATTTGTGGTCCCGAAACCTCTATTCCAATTAGGGTCTAAATCAGACAGTTACACATACTGACCTGCATCACACGGTCGGAGACACGCCAGTGTGCCTTGGCCGTGTGAAATCTAAAGGGTATACTGACTTGGGTCACACGGCCGACCACACACCCATGTGCCAGCTCGTGTGTCACACATGGCCAGTAGACACGCTCGTGTTTCTAAGCCGTGTAACTCACTGACTTGTTTAATTAAGTTATAGCAGACACACGATCGAGTGACACACCCGTGTGCTCAACCGTGAGGGGAGCAAATAGGCTTGGTTTAAGCCACATTTCTCACCTTCCTCATGTAAACCAAAACCACATCATTTCATACCATTTTAATACATTTATAGGCAATCAAAACATGCTATTTCATATACAAATCATGCCATTTAAAATCCATATATTTCACTACTCAAATCATAATCCAAAACAAACTAAAACAATATGCTATTACCAACAATTTCACCTATCTTCTCTATGCATTTTTCTCATCATCTTAT
This sequence comes from Gossypium australe, assembly GCA_005393395.2. NCBI lineage: Eukaryota > Viridiplantae > Streptophyta > Magnoliopsida > Malvales > Malvaceae > Gossypium > Gossypium australe. Next base: position 143,316,084 of record CM016619.1, on the reverse strand, counting down.
CACCTATTTTAAACCTCAAATCATACCAATTAATCATCACAACATCCATGACATACATGCCAAAACACAAGGCCATTTATATACATCATATTTCACTTACCAAACTCATAAAATAAGCTAACTCATATGGCCAAATACACACCAACATTTACTTCATTTATGAGCCAAATCTTATGGCTAATATCATATCCCAAAACACACCATCATATCACTAGCCTATACATGCCATATACCATATTTACATAGCATCAAAAGTACCAACAAGTTGATCGATAGTGTGACGGTGTTCCTGATGATCCCCGAGTCCGAGCTAGCTTCAATTATCTATAAAACAGGGAAAGAGCACACAAAGTAAGCTTTAAAAGCTTAGTAAGCCATATACAAATAAAATTACCACATAAATCAACATCATTTCCATCAATAGGTGATCGTGTGTCAGAGTCTTAAAAATTTATATAAAGAATGATCGAGCCTAAAAACTAATTATGACAATGATTGAGGCAAGTGCACCTATCGAACAGTAGTATAGTTTAGTGGCAAGACCGGATTGTCAAACCCAAAGGAACCAAAAGTACTAATATTAACTTTCTTTTTATTATTTAGCCTAAGAATTAAGGGAATTGTTATTTAATCTAAAATTAACTAACTATTAAGCTAAAGATGCTAAGACAAAAAGAATGAATTGGGGAAATTGATAAACCGTAAAAGTAACATATTTAATCCCACATTTAATATGCTTTTGGATGATTTATTCCCTGTTTTATATAAAAAGGTGCTTTTAATCCTTTCTTTTCATGTCTTATACCCAGGAAAGCACCCAAGGATGAAAAGAACACAAAATGGGCCTAAAACGGAGTAAATGGGCCTTAGCACGAAATTAACACGGCCTGGCCCAAAACACACACGACCGTGCCTCGAAAAACACCTAGAGCACGGCTTTAAATCCGTCACACACGGCCGTGCCTCAAAGAGAAATCCGAACACGGTCAAGTCTCGATCCACACCGGCTTGTGCCATGGTCGTGCCTCTATCACTGGAAAGAGCAATTTCAGTCAGAAAAAGGATACTTAGGGAGAAAGAATCGCGTTCCAAGAGCCTATAAATATCCCCCAAGTACCACTTTTGAAGGGAGCGAAAGCTAGGCCAATGAGCCAAGCTGAGAAGGTCAAAGTTAGGGAATAACGCGAGGATAGCTAGTTGATCCATCCCAAGAAGCCGGAGTTATACTCAAGACGGCAGAATTCTCCTTCAATTCCTTCAGAGGGTTTTAGGGTTTTCTTATGTTTGGTTTTATCTTTTCTCTTGCGATGTTTTGTTTATTCATTATGAACTAAACCCCTCAGATACCTGAAGGGGATGAAACCTAGATGGATTTTATTATTTGATTTTTAAGTTATATGATAAATTACTTAGTTTGTTCTTAATTATGTTGCTTAATCCAAATCTAATGTGCTTAGGTGGAGGAGGAATAGACCCTGCCTAGGAGGAGATCTAACATAATTAAGTGGAGTTGATCGAACGCCTAGAGATAGGGTTACGAGATTTTGCCGGATTAGGGTGAAACCTAATATGGGAGTCCATTGATCGATTTACTGCTATCCTAGGGGGTTATTATAAGCGAACGAGAGTTCCACTAATTAACCTAGGGTTAGACATTATTCGCCTTGAGAGAGAGTTTAATATAGGTTAGGGAGTCTCACGGATCAAGCTAAGTAAAAGAAATCATATAATTTAGGGTTAGATAATAGGTGAAGTCTAGGTGGATTCTTCCCGAAGGTATCATCGAAATCAACTGAGTTTTTCTTTAAAGGGATTTTCTAGTTTGTCTTCTTGTCTTTGTGTCCTTAGTTTAGTTGTCGTCAGTTTAGTTTAAAAGTAATTTTCACTCTAACTTTAAGGCTAAATAATAAAAAGAAAGTGAGTATTAATACTTCTAGTTCCTTTGGGTTCGATAACCGGTCTTGCCTAAGCTATACTACTGTTCAATAGGTACACTTGCCTTAATATCGTTGTCAGAGTTAGTCTCCAGGTTTGATCATTCTTTTATAAATATTTAAAGCTCTGATTTGCAGCGATCAAGTTTTTGGCGCCGTTGCCGGGGAACTAAAATATTAAGAAAACTCTATTTTTATTACTTTAGCCCTAATTTTTATTTTTAGCAATTTATTTTTCTTTTCGTTTCTATCCCTGTTTTTGTTTCTCTTTTTGCTGAAATTTTTCTTTCTTTCTTTTCCAACAGGTACCTCTAGTTTATGACTAGAAGGAACCCGAGAGGACCTATCGAAGCTACCGCTCGTAGAAATCGTCGGGAAACCAGGTGAGCCTTAGATTATACAGAGAGAGAGAGAGGAAGAAAACAGATCCAATCCTACTGAAGGGATGGACGAAAACAACCACAACCACGCGATGTGGGAGACAATAATGCTCCACGCACAATGTTCGATTATGCGAAACCACATTTAACAGGAGCATAATCTAGTATTGTTAGGCCTGCTGTATCTGCTAACAATTTTGAATTAAAGCCTAACACAATACAAATGATTCAACAATTTATTCAATTTGATGGTTTGCAGGACGAAGATCCAAACACGCACATAGCTAACTTTTTAGAGTTTTGTGATACCTTCAAAATAAATGGCGTTTCGGATGATGCCATACGTCTTCGATTATTCCCTTTTTCATTGAGGAATAAAGCCAAACTGTGGTTAAACTCGTTACAATGAGGAACCTCAATCACTACATGGGATCAGATGACTGAAAAGTTTTTGATGAAATATTTTCCACCAGCCAAAACGGCCAAATTACGGAATGATATCTCTTCCTTTGTGCAGATGGATTTAGAGACGCTATACGACGCATGGGAGAGATTAAAAGATCTCATGAGGAGGTGCCCACACCATGGCCTACCCTTGTGGCTACAAGTCCAAACCTTTTATAACGGTGTAAACCCCTCAACGAGACATCTAATAGATTCAGCCGCCAGTGGAACGCTGAACAACAAAACTCCAGAAGCAGCCTACGAGTTCATTGAGAAGATGTCATTAAACAATTATCAGTGGCAAGCTTCAAGGACCAAACTGACAAAATCGGCAGGAGTTTTCAACATCGATGCCATGACCATGCTATCAATACAGCTAGAGATGATGAATAAAAAGCTTGATAATTTGTGTTCTTCACAAGTACATCCAGTCATGCAGTGCGACGCAAGTGAAACTGTGGCAAATCTTGAGTACCCACCCTACCAACCAGGAGCAGAAGATGAACAGATGAACTATATAGGTAATAATTTCCGATCTAATAATAATTCTTATAGTAATACTTACAATCCAGGTTTGAGGAACCACCTAAATTTTTCGTGGGGAGGACAAGGAAACCAAGGAAATCAAAGGTAACAACCTCCTCAAAACTTCCGAAATCAGCCCTCTCTACAAGAAAAGAAACCAACCCTCGAAGAACATCTCCAAGAAACTGATAGAGCAGTCAAAAGCAACGAGAGACGACTTGATGAAATTGCTAAATCAGTCTAGGAAGTGACTAATGCAGTCGAACAACTCACAAAACTAATGTCAGAACGACCGCAAGGACGTCTACCAAGTAACACTGAGGTTAATCCTAAGGAGCAAATTCAAGCAATCACAGCTCAAGACAGTAACGGATTAGCTGAACCTAACCTAATATTGGAAAAGAAGGAAGACGGAGGTAAAATAGAGGTACCACAAGAGAAGCCAAAACTGGTAATTAAAGAGTATCAACCTTGCATACCTTATCTTGAAGCCTTAAAAAGAGACGATTCAGAGAAACGGTTCAGTAAGTTTCTTAAACTTTTAAAGAAATTACATATTAACTTACCTCTTCTTGAAGCTCTTTTTCAGATGCCAGATTCGAGAAAATTTTTAAGACAGCTCTTGACCAACAAACGTAAAATAGATGAAGAGCACCACGAGGAACTAAACGCAACATGCTCAGCGATGTTACAAAACAGACTACCACAGAAACTAAAAGATCTAAGGAGTTTTACAATTCCATGTTTAATTGGTAGTCTACATATTGATAATGCGTTAGCTGATCTAGAGGCAAGCATAAATGTCATGCCTTACTCACTGTTTAAACGACTAGGTCTAGGGAAGCCCAAACAAACTAGGATGAGTATTCAATTAGCTAATAAACTGTTAGAATTCCTAGGGGCATTATCGAAGATGTTCTTGTCAAAATCGAAAAATTTGTTTTCCCAGTCGACTTTGTTGTCCTAGACATGGATGAGGATAATTCAATCCCTTTAATTTTAGGAAGGCCTTTTCTAGCAACTGCCAGAACAAAAATTGATGTTGCTACAGGTGAGCTCATATTTCGTGTAGAAGATGAATCGATCAATCTTCAAGCTCTCGACGCGGCCAGAACACCAGTCGATGAAGGTAAGAAAGCCATTTCAATTGATAATCATATTATTCAATCTTCATCAGAGGAAACATCACAAAGACTAAACCCTGAGCCAGCTCATATCGACAAAGTAAAGTTACACAAGGAACAAAACATTAGGGTCGACAATTTAGAAAAGCAGAAGACAGAGATCAAAGGAGAGCTAGATTCACACGAAGTAAAACCCAATGAACCACAAGAAGAGCTCATGGGGACATCGAATCACTTCAAAATAGGAGACCAAGTAATGTTGGACAAAATCGATCCCCAAATCACTACCATAGACCTGAAGGCAAAGGAAGAAATCCTTCTCAAAGTACATGATATCTTCCCAAACGGAATAGTCGAGGTAAGCAATCTAATATTCGGCATTTTCAAAGTAAACACTTCTCGATTTCAGCTTTGTCAAGAGAATAAAACCGTAAGTACGAGGGAAGATATTCAAACCTTTAAACCTCCCTAAAATTTTCAAATAACGAGGAAAAGTCTAGCTTAAGACTATAAACAAGCGCTTCTCGGGAGGCAACCCGAATACTAACAACATTTCTTTTTACATTTGTTTATCTTTTCCTTTTTTCCTTTTTCTTTTCCTTATTAAAACAAACCAAAAATTTAGGTTTTTCAGGCCACACAGCCTTACACATGGCCGTGTCCGTGGCCGTGTGGACCACCTAAACCGCCATACTGACAGGGCAAAGGCCGTGCAGTCAGCCCAACCACCCTCCCCAACGTCACGAATCCAACAACCCTCCTCACGGGCACCGATAGATAGGGCACGACCGTGCCTGAAACCGTGTGAAGCTACTAACTTGCACACCACGGACAGAACACACCCGTGCAGGGAAACCGTGTGAAGCTACTGACTTATCGAACTCGGGGGAGACACGCCCGTGTAGAATGATCGTGCCAAAAGAAAGACTTCACAAGCACGGGCATAGGGTGACAACACCCTCTATAACACGGCCGTGTGAGGTGGCCGTGTAAATCGACACCTCTTGTGACCACGGCCGTGGGAGAGCACAAGATTTGAACGTCTATTTAAACCCCTCACCTCTTCCCCTTCCCTCCATCTGATTTCTTCTTTATTTTCTCCCCTTTGCACTCTCCTTCATCTCAAACTCTTCAACACCCGAGATCCTTGAGCAAATCAACACCATGCCAAAGAAGCGGAAGAAGCTACGCATAGACTCCTTAACAAAGAACGATCAACATGAGTTCATGCCGGCAGCTTCATCTCAACACCAAGCCAAGGGTCTTTGAGACCAATTAGTTTTTATTTTTGCTTTCTCTTTTGTTTCAATTTCCTGCTCTTCTCATTTATTTTCCTTATCTAAGCTTCTCTACTGCTCTTTTCGTTTAATTTTCTTCTAGTTTCTTAATATCAGGTTCGCCAGGCTGCTAGGGAATCACGCCGACCACCACGAAAACCTCACCACTATCACCGCATCTGCCACATCCCTAATCTTAGCATTGATTCCCACTTTGCGAACCATCCTTTAATAAGGACTTCATAGTCCATTAGTATTTTCTTGTCATTTCAGTTTTCTTCTTAGTCTCCTTCCCTTTAGCTTGCTTTTCTTTAATTTTTTATTTAGTTTATTTATATTATATCTTAATAACCCCTGGCTAATCCTTCACGAGTTTCCCAATTTCTTCATCAAGCACAGAGCTCGGGAACCAACACCACCACCATACCGACGCCTTCGCCACCATAACCTCCACGACCCAGCCCTCATCCAAGGAAATAGTCCACACCTCAGGGAGTATTCTATCCCCTCCCTTTTGATTTTAAATATAAATGCATTATCTATCTTTGTACATTGAGGACAATGTACATCTTAAGTGTGGGGGGTAAAAGGACCTAACTTTTTTCATTATTCTCAAATCCCTGAGAGTAAAAATGGAATAAAAGTGCCAAACTTTTTTCATTATTCTCAAATCTCTGATTTAGTCTTGTTTTTATGCAAAGTTGTCATATTACTAATTAGGATGAAATTTATGATGATTTGTGATGAACATTGACATGTTTTAGAATAAGTCATAGTTAATTATACATTGATGTTTAATTTAAAGAATACTAGAGAATCAAGCATGATAAGTCTGTTTTTCAGGAATTAAAATTTTTGCTAGGCTGTTGACCTAAATTTAAATACTACCTTGAAATTTAAAATTCATAAGGATGATGTCAAAACACCCATAATTTTTGTGAGTATTTGAACCTTATAGAGCATACATTCTTTTTCATGCTCATTTTTTGATTATGAGTGTGTCAACCATGAACTGTTATTCTAGAACTTGCCTCGTTTTTACATGTCAAGACCACAGTTATGATTTGATATACAGAGATGATAAAGGCGCCTAGGTTTTAACCCACTAATTCCACTAAATAGCCCACCTTCACAATTAACCCCTAGTGAACTCCGTTGATCCTAACAAACCCTTTTCATTGATTTACCTACTAATATTAACCCAAAACCCTTGTATTTGTTAAAACCTTTCTTTTGACTACCCCTTAATCGAGACTTGATTTGACCAGTTACCGAAGTTTATTATTCTGATAGATAAATTTATAATAAATTACTTAGTTTACTCTTAAAAAAAACTCAAGGTATTCAATATTAGTAGTGTGAAAAGAGAGATTACACAATCAAAAGACTGTTTTCAAAAGAAAAGCTCGTATTAGTAGGATTTTCACTTTTCAATTTTGGAAAAATTTTAGGTAGGTACTTGTCAATTCGATCTCGATTTTAACCCTCTAATTTCAGCCTATGACCACATCTTGTACCCTAGCCCCATTACAACCCTAACAAAGACCTTTTGATCTGTTTGTCATCTCATATTACAGTGGTGGAGATTTGATTTTCAGGCAAGCCTATGGGATTAACTTTTCAGGTTCGACTTATGAGCGATCTTTTTCTGAACCTTAAACACTTTAGAGTGATTTGAGTGAATCCTAAGTGAGGATATCAATCCTTGTCGATTTTGAATTAAAAAGGTAGTTATTCAAAAGAGGGAAGACACCTATGTTTCGAGGTACAAAATTATGACTTATCTCGTTTGAAACTTTAGGACGCTTTGAATCAAATTATCCATGTATGAATTCTCTATGAATTAGGATAAGACATTGTTGATAAGAATTATAGATCATGGAAAGTTCATTTTGATTGTAAGTTGATAATTTTGCTTGAGGACAAGCAAAAGCTTAAGTGTGGGGGTATTTGATAAACCGTAAAAGTAACATATTTTAATCCCACATTTAATATGCTTTTGGATGATTTACTTCCTGTTTTATATAAAAAGGTGCTTTTAATACTTTATTATTTTCATGTCTTATACTCAGGAAAGCACCCAAGGATGAAAAGAACACAAAATGGGCCTAAAACGGAGTAAATGGGCCTTAGCACGAAATTAACACAGCCTGGCCCAAAGCACACACGGCCGTGCCTCGACAAACACCTAGAGCACGGCCTCAACTCCGTCACACACGGCCGTGCCTCAAAGAGAAATCTGAACACGGTCAGGTCTCGATCCACACGAGCAATTTCAGTCGGAAAAGGATACTTAGGGAGAAAGAATTGCGTTCCAAGAGCCTATAAATATCCCCCAAGTACCACCTTTGAAGGGAGCGAAAGATAGGCCAATGAGCCAAGCCGGGAAGGTCAAAGTTAGGGAATAACGTGGGGATAGCCAGTTGATCCATCCCAAGAAGCCGGAGTTATACTCAAGACGACGAAATTCTCCTTCAATTCCTTCAGGGGGTTTTAGGGTTTTCTTATGTTTTGTTTTATCTTTTCTCTTGCGATGTTTTGTTTATTCATTATGAACTAAACCCCTCAGATACCTGAAGGGGATGAAGCCTAGATGGATTTTATTATTTGATTTTTAAGTTATATGATAAATTACTTAGTTTGTTCTTAATTATGTTGCTTAATCCAAATCTTATGTGCTTAGGTTAAGGAGGAATAGACCCTGCCTAAGAGGAGATCTAACATAATTAAGCGGAGTTGATCAAACGCCTAGAGATAGGGTTACGAGATTTTGCTGAATTAGGGTGAAACCTATATGGGAGTCCATTGATCGATTTACTGCTATCCTAGGGGGTTATTATAAGCGAACAAGAGTTCCACTAATTAACTTAGGGTTAGACGTTATTCGCCTCGAGAGAGGGTTTAATATAGGTTAGGGAGTCTCACGGATCAAGCTAAGTAAAAGAAATCATATAATTTAGGGTTAGATAATAGGTGAAGTCTAGGTGGATTCTTCCCGAAGGTATCGTCAAAATCAACTGAGTTTTTCTTCAAAGTTATTTTCTAATTCGTCTTCTTGTCTTTGTGTCCTTAGTTTAGTTATCGTCAGTTTAGTTTAAAAATAATCTTCACTCTAACTTTAAGGCAAAATAATAAAAAAAAAAGTGAGTATTAATACTTCTAGTTCCTTTGGGTTCGATAACCGGTCTTGCCTAAGCTATACCATTGTTCGATAGGTACACTTGCCTTAATATCATTGTCAGAGTTAGTCTCCAGGTTTGATCATTCTTTTATAAATATTTAAAGCTCTGATTTGCAGAGATCAGAAATACTTGTGGGAAAAACCAATTAATTAAGACAATACCAGAGGAAGAATCCACCTAGACTTCACTTGTTATTTAACTTTGAACTAGACGATTTATTCACTTGACTTGATCCGTAGGATTCCCTAATTTATATTAATACCTCTTTCGAGGCTACTAACGTCTAACCCTAGGTTGATTAATTGAAATCTCTTTCTAATTAAAACCCCTAGAATTGCATTAACTCGATCTATAGACTCCCATATTTGGTTTGACCCTAATCCGGTAGATTTTCATCATCCTATTTCTAGGGTTGCGATCAACTCCGCTTAATTATGCTAGATCTTCTCTTAAACAGGGACTTTTGCTCCACTGCCTAAGCACATCAATACTTGAATCATTATCCTGAAATATCAAAGCAAGAATTAAGAACACATAATTAAGAACAAATCAAGTATTTATCATATAGTTCAGAAAATAATAACAAGATCCGTCTTAGGTTTCATCCCCCTCAGGTATTTGATGGTTTAGTTCATAATTATAAAAGAATACATCTCAGAAGAAAATATAAAACAAAACATAAGAAAAACCCTAAAACCCCCTGAAGGAATTGAAGAAAAGATCTTTCGTCTTGAGTATAACTCCGGCTTCTTGGGATGAATCAACTGGCTTTCTTCGAGTAAATTCTACAATTCTGGCCTCTCTGGCTTGGCTCTTTGGCCTAACTGGACGCCCCCTGAAGGTTGGCCTTTAAAGTGTTTATATAGGCTTTTGGAATGGCTTTCCTTGCCTCTAAGTCCCCTAATCCGAATGAAACTCTTCTTTGTCACGACAGGGGCACGCCCGTGGCACAAGCCCGTGTGAATCGTGGGCAGGCTGTGTTCGGGTCTGTTAATGAGTCATGGCCGTGTGGTCTTGGGCCCAGGCCGTGTCGATTTCATACTTTGGCCCATTTACTCCGTTTTAGGCCTGTTTTGTTGTTCTTTTCATCCTCCGGTGCTTTCCTAAGTATAAAACATGAAATTAAAGGATTAAAAGCACCAAATTCCACAATTTAAGGCTTAAATCATCCAAAAGTATGCTAAATGTGGGATTAAAATATGTTTATATTACGGTTTATCAATAGGCAAACTATGAGTAAACACATATAAACTCACAAACCTTTCCCAATGTATACATATTCAATATCATAAGTGAATTCATCAAATACTTCCCTTTTCAATACTTGTATGAATCTCGTACGTACCTGAGTCACTTAACTCATTCACACATTCTTTCTCGACTTAACTTTGCCCGTTGAACTTTTTGGAATTGTTAAGGATACTCGGAAATCACATATAGCTCGTACAATGCCATATCCCATATATGGTCTTACATGTTATCACATATCGATGCCAATAACCCAGCTATGGTCTTACTCGAAATCAAATAATGATGCCAATGTCCCAGACATGGTCTTACACGTAATCAAATAATGATGCCAATGTCCCAGACATGGTCTTACACATAATCACATCTTGTTAATCCTAATGTCATGACATTCGTATCCTATACTTTTTCTAAGGTTCGTACCGGACTTTCAGATATTGTAACCTTGTCAATTCTTGCTCGTATTTGATCATTCAACATTCATAGCAGTTCAATGACAATTAAACATATATAATTCAATTTAAAGACATTTATTTGCATATGAACTTACCTTGTATTCGGGATAAACGGACTGGATCGACTATTCAATAACATTTGATTTTCCCTGATCTAAATCCGATTTCTTTCGTTCTTGATCTATATACATTCAAAATTAACTCATTTATTCATCAAATCATTCAATTCAATCCAAAAACACATATTTGGGTATTTTTACACTTTAGCCCCCTAAAGTTCTATATTTTTACAATTTAGTCCCTATTTCACAAATACACGAAATTCATGAAATTTCATTAAACCCAAGCCTATCCAAATTTCATATAGGTCCCTAGCAGCCCAACACTTTCATTTATTTTGCATTTTAACCCCTCAATTTACACTTTTCACAATTAAACACCTTTTTGACATTTTTATCAAAAATCACTTTACAAAACTATTAAATTTATTAACAAATATTCATTTTTCATCATCAAACATTCAAAAGCTCAAGTGTACATCAATGGAACTTCAAAAGATCATTAAAAACTTCAAAAATTAAGGCATGGGCTAGCTAGAACACAAAGCAACAATCTCAAAAACGTAAAAATATCAAAAAACGGAACAAAAATCGTACCTTAATTGCTTGAATTAACCTAGCCGAATGAAAACCTAAAACTTTGGCTTTCTTCTTCTCTAATTTTCGGCCAACATGAATAAAGATGGACAAAATTCCTTTTTGTTTTATTAATATATCATTTAATAACTAAATACCAATTTTAACCTTTATAAATAAACATTTAAAACATCCATTTAGCATCCTTTTATGTCAAATTCCACTATCAATGGTCTAATAACATCATAAAAACCTTTCATTTAATGATTCATAGCAATTAGACACCTTTAACAAAAAGAATGCAACTTTTGCATTTTTTACGATTTAATCCTTTTATCAAATTAAACATCCAATTGATAAAATTAAATCACAAAACTTTCACACATACATGCTATCATGCTGTAAACACATAAAATAATATTAAAATAATTTTTTGACGTTGGATTTGTGGTTATGAAACCACTGTTCCGTCTTAGCTAAAACTTGGTTGTTACATTTGCTCCCTTCCTTAGGTGTGTAGTCCAAGCTTATCGAAACCCTAGGTTTAAATATAAATTCTTGTCGCAGAAATCAACCTTTTCATTTTATTCTTTTCTCCTTGCCGCCCAACCTTTCTTCCCCTCTATTCATCTTTGTTTTTCTTTCATCCTTCCTTTTCTTTTTCCTACCACTGTTGTTACCACCCCTACATTCTTTTCTTTTCTTTTTTGTATTCTTCACGAATCTGTTTTCACACAATTTAATTTGAAAGGGTAAGTTTATTAGGGTAAATCTGATTTTATGTTTTTGATTCCTTTCATTCTCTATTTCCTTGTGCTGACGGAATAAGTAATCTTATGAATTAACTTTTGGCAAAGCTTCAAATCTGAATCTCTCGGATCTTCAATGAAGAAGGTGGTCATTTACATCTTTCGAGCGATCAAAAGTAGAGCAAGTGAAATTGGATAGTTTTTATTCCTCTGTTTAAATCGAATTCTATAGAATATCCTAGGATTGTTGCTAAACGATCTAGACTTGGTGTTAAGTACAGATCTAAACTAGTAGTAGTCAGATTTGGGGCTTTAGAGCGACGAATAACATCAGTTCTTTAGAGTGTGGATTTTTCAAGTGTGTGTTCTAGCTAAAAGATGGAAAATCAAGTGTGGATATTAGACCACACAACTTACCCACACGGGCAGATGGCACGGCCGTGTGCCACTGTTTCGTTAGGGTTAAAATAGGGTCACTATAGCAGCCCATTTTTAGTGAAATCAGAACAGTGGTTTCGAGACCACAAATTTGAAGTTAGAAAATTTAGTCTAATATTATTTTATGGTCCACAGTATGATAGAAATATCGTATAAAAATTTCGTTAAGAAATTTTATCGTTTACATGGTTAATTTGATAAAAAGGACTAAATCGCATAAAGTGCAAAGGTTGTGTTCTAATAGCTAAAGGTATTAAATAGCTATAGAATCTTAAATTGGAGGTCCTTATATAGTAATTAGCCATTAAGGTTGATTAGTGGTTAAGCATAAGTAGTCATCATTGGAAATTGAATAAATTATTAAGGTTAATTTTAGAAATTAGTGATTAAAGTTATAATAAATAAAATAAAATAAACCATTATTATTATCTTCCACATCATCTTCCACCAAAAAAAAGTAAACCTAGCCATGGAAGCTTGAATTTGGGCAAGCTTATTTTGCTCAATTAGGTATGTATTTTTGTCCCCTTTTTGATGATTTCTATGTTTCCGATATCGTAGTATCTTAATCTAGCTAACTCGGTGATTAATTTTCAAAACTATAAAAGTATTAAAGTTTTGCTATTGATGAACATGTTTGAATTTTGAAGTTTGATGATAGAAAATGAAAGGTTGTTGTTAGATAGACAACTTTTGTAAAGAGATTTTTAGTGAAATTATCAATTAGTAGCTAAATTGTAAAGGTGATAAATTTATGGTAAAATTTGTAAAATTTTTTAAATATATGGGATGCTATTAATATGTATAAAAATCGGCTGGGCTTGGGTAATGATTAAATTGCATGAAATTTATTTTTCGAGCCTAGGGACTAAATTACAAAGAAATTAAAAGTATAGGGTGAAATGGTAAATTTTGGCAAAATTCCATGTTAGATTAAATTGAATGAGAAATATATTGAAATGAGTTAAATTCATTCGCATAGATCCTGTCAGACCTTGTACAGAGTTAGATCGAGGCAAAGAGAAAATATCTGATTAGTCGCATTCGTATCTATGTACACTTGTCGAGATAAGTGCGTGTAATTAAATTGTACATTTATATGTTTTAAATTGAATTATTTGTTTGCAAATTGTATAATTGCCATGAATAAATACCGGTTGTATATTCGACAATTACCGAGCCCCGTTTGAACCTTAGGAATCTGTAGGATACAAATGACATGTCATTAGGGTCACTGATTTTAGCTTTTATGAGTTTCTCGATACTCATCTCGCATGAGCTTCCCATTATTCAGCTCGGAGGAGCTTACCATTTACAGCTCGTATGAGCATACATGTACATGAATTGACAGATTATAGCTCAGTACACTTCGTGTGTACTACCTATGTATCCAACGATATTTTAAATGGTTCAATGGGCATAGTTCTGTTACGAGATTATATAAGTTCGATATGAACTATTACTGATACTTACATGAAATACTGGAAACGTGGTTACTTGATGAATTCATCCGTGGTTACTTGGCCAAATTGGTTGAGATATGTTATGCTTACTTACATAGTTTATGGATATATGGTAAGTTAAATTTTGTGTTATACGAACTTACTAAGCTTAAATGCTTACTTTGTGTTTTTTTTCCGTGTTTTATAATAATTTGGAAGAACGTTTAGTTCGAAAGCTTGTTGCACTCCGTCGGCTCTTTTGGTACTTTCGAATATTTAAGTTAGGTTATAATGGCATGTATAGGTTAATTTGGCCAATGTTGGTATATAATTGTTTTGTTGAGATTAGCCACTTATATGGCTTGTGTTTGGTATATTTTGAAGTATATATATCTATATATATATATATATATATATGGCCTTACCATATTTGATATGTATTAAATATGGTAGAATGATGAAAAGTAAAATGTGGTTTGAAGATGCATATATGTATTTGGTCATTTAGGTAAGTTTGGATACTTGCTTGACATGTTTTTAAGTTGTCATTTGAGGTGCCTAAGGGCATATTGGTTGTATGTGGTGATATTTCTTGTTTAAGACTTGATTTTGGCTTGTTTTGAATGCCTTGTTATGGCTTGTTGATGTGCAAAAATGTTGAATTAGGTTGGTTGCAAATTGGGTGAGAAATGTGGCTTGGAAAATGACCTATTTCATCCACACAGGCGTGTGTCTCAACCGTGTGTGACACACAGCCAAGTGACACAGTCGTGTGTCCCTTGTATCTTTTAAATTGCGCAAGTCAATATGCTCACACGGCCTAGCACACGGGCCTGTGGCTTGGCCTATGGCCCAAGTTAGGGAGTTACACGGGTACGGACTGTGTCCCTATTTTGAATGTCCACAAGGTCTAAGACACGGGCGTGTCTCTTGGTCGTGTGAATCACACGGCCGTGTGACCCTTGCAGCTTTGAAAATTTTTAATGTTTTCTGAAAAATTCTTTGAGTACTTGATTTAGTCTCGACTTGTTTTTAATTCGTATTTTGGGCCTCGAGGGCTCGCATAAGGACAATATGTTTGATTTCGATTGGTTTCTGACATGAATGTTATATGATATGAAATGTCTATTTAATTGATCTGTAAACTCTAGTAATGCTCCGTAACCCTATTCTGGCAATGGATATGGGTTAGTGGGTGTTACAGCCACACGGCCTAGGGCAGGTTACACGGCCTATCATACGGCCGTGTGACCATTGTTGGGAAAAAAATTATCGTTTTGTACATGGTCACAGTGAGTTACACGACCTTGTATCTTAGTAACACAGTCTATACCTCCTCAAACAACGGTATGACCCCTATTTCACTATTTTTTTCTGTTTTGTAATATGTTTCGATTTAGTCCATGTGGGATTCCCTATATGTTAGAGCCCCTGTATGTATGATTGAGATTTCATTAATTGGTTGTATGATCGTGATTGATATGAAATTGCTTGTATGTAAGCATGTTTTGATTGCTACTGTTAATAGTGTTTTCATGAAAATCATGTCTTTGAAATTGTTAAATTGAAGCATATTGACTATGCAATTGATATTGTTACTATTATTGTATTGACTAGCATGTTGTGCTAAATGATTGATATGATACTGTTACTGTTACCATATTGTTTAGCATGATATTCTACATGAGTGGTATGCCATTATGCACTACATGAGTTAGGATTTGTGGGATGAGGGTGGAGTTCCGTGGAGTACCGAAGGCAGTTAAAGTTTGCATTATTGTTGTCAATGCATTGTACCGAAGTATTAAGGAGATTGGACTATTTATTCGCATTATTGACAGCTTTTATCTGCAAAAATTGTTGTGTGTTCACAACTATTGGCAGTGTATTATCCTACTTTACTGGTGGCTTGACCACAACATTGGTAGCAATGTTTGCACTTATACTGGCAATTTATCTGCATTATTGTTATTGGTGGCATATCCACATCGAGCATTAACTCGCATTGTTTGGAGTTTATGAGTTCAGGGGAACTCGTGGTGTGTAACGGATAGATGGGTAGGATTATTTCACCAATTCATTGAGCATGCCAAAGACAAATATTTTTGTGCCTTGATAAACTGTATGAGTTGTATACTATGACTTTTGTTATTTTGACTGTTTGTACGTCTACTTTGTTTAGACTCACACTGAGCTTTCCTAAGCTCCCCTTTTAGTTTCCTACTTCTCAAGAAATACTCAAAACTAGGATCAAACTTGGCATGCGGACGATTCTCGAACATCGGACTATTTTTACAATAAATAATTTCTCTTTATAAGTTTTCTACTAGTTTTTGGACTGTAATTTATTAGACTGGACTGTGGCTTGGTGATTTTGTTCTGGGGGAGTATTTTATGCATGCATCAAATATTTGAATAGTTCGGACTTAAAAATCGGTAAGTGCATGCTATTTGGATAAGTAAAATCTAAAATGGTTTATTTCCGCTATAATATGTGTGTTCATGGTTTTACGAAAAGATTCGTTGACGATATGATTTTACAAATACATTTACCTTTATTAAAATAATAAATTCTAAAGATGGAATGATCTATAAAATGAATGTTTTAGCCTAAACTAATAAACAACTGCATTTTCCAAAGATTAGATGAGTTAGGAGTTTTCTTCGCAAAGCGTTTAGAGTTTGTTAGCCATTTCGGTGGCTAATGTAGCCTTCATGATTCAGTCATAACATTTAGACTAAGTAAGAAAGGTTACAACTGGTCTTGAGACACGACATGTAGCGTCTCGAGACATGTTAACATCGAAGCTAAAAATCCCAAAGTTATTTATGACTTGTCTCGAGACATGGAGACCTTTGTCTTGATACATGGAGATCCCTGTCTGGAGACATAAATTTGAAATTTGATATTTGAGTTTAGATTTGAGTCCTAACTTTGAAATTAACCTATATAACCCCCGTAAAGTGATAAAATGATATCAATGAATGTATAAATGCATACATATGAATTATTTTGATGGCTGAATTAAATGTATTTGTGTTATAATAGCTTGATTTGCTTCGGTAACATAATGTGACATCACACTCTTGGGTCTGACGATCGGGTCTGGTATGGGGTGTTACATATTTGCTTAAAAGAGAAATACAAAACTAGCCAAAATTTTCAAACTTTTCACAATATAGTTCAAGCACAATTTCATATTGAAAATTTCAATCTTAAGAATTGATAATGACAGTGAATATTTTTAGTCTATTTTGAGTAATTATCTCGAGTTAGGGAATTGTTCACCAATGTTCTTGTATTGACTCACTACAACAAAATGGAGTTTTAGAAAGAAAAAATGAACATTTTCTAGAAGTAGTTCTTGCTCTTATGTTCACCATGAATGTACCTTAATACTTGTGGGAGATGCTATTTTAACCGTTATATTCCTCATAAATAGACTACTTAGCCAATTCTTGCAATTTAAATCCCCTTTATCTATTTTTGCAACCAAAATTTAACATCTCAACACTCTTTATCAATAATCATTCTCTCAAAACCTTTAGATGTACCGCATTTGTTCACATTCATTCTTAACATTGTTCCAAACTTTATCCTCAAGCCATAAAAAAAAATTCTTCTTTGGATATTCTATAACCAAAAAAGGTATCAAAGCTTTTCTCATAAAACAAAATAGTTTTTATTACTAGTGGAGTCACTTTTTTTAAAAGAAATGTCATATTATGACCACACTTCTCTTCAGTGAAGAGTAGTAACAAAGAAGCCCATTTGTGGGAGTGAGACACTGTTATTGAAAGAATGCCGCTATAGCGACCATTCATAGTTGAGGTTCCAACTTTAGTCCCAATATCGCAACCATTGCAAACAACTTTGGTCCCAACACCACAATTGTTTATCTCGTCTCCTGCATCTCGAAAATATGTAAAATTAAAGACCAAGACTTATTTGCAAGTGTACGGAATCAAGTAATAGTATACTTTATTAGAACAAAATAATTTTCAGAAGTCTTTCGAAGATCGTACCCTTAGGAAGAATTATTTGTTAAATCCTTTGCTAATTTGAATACTTTGACACTAGTAAAACAAAGTACCAACTTAGTAGTATTGAGAGCTATCTATGCTATAAAAAAAAAGCCATTTTCATGAAATCATATCTAAACACTTAGATAACTCTAATGCTAATAATCAAACTCTCAACTAACAATTTCACTAACTAGCTTTGGTAATGATTGATTGATCCATTTAATAACTATGGAACAAAAAACTAAATTGATTTGATTTATGGTTACTAACACTAGGTCCTTTTGATCACTCAACTCACCTTGAATCTTAAAGTTTGTCACTAAATCACATCTCTCCCTAATAATTCAACATATACCAAGTCTCTTAACTTAAGGACACTCGACAAGGTTAAATTGATCTATTCTTGACTAAGGTCAGCCTTTGTTTTTCTTAGTCTAAATGCGTACCTTAAGTTAAATTATATTAATAAATTCAATGTCCGTTAATATTCTTTTAATAAGGGTATAGGATGAGATTGCTTAGAATTGAAGCTAGACTCTCATGCCTCACGGCCTAATACTCTTGCCACTAAACCAAGAGGTTGTCGACAGATTGCTAAAATATTAATCTATAAAAATATCAAATTATATCAAATTACTTTAATTTTATATTTTACACTAGTATAAATGATAAAATATAACATTTTAAAAAATAATATAGGGAACAATTTGAAAACAAATATCTATAATATTTACGCAATAATTAATTTTTTTTCTCATAACAATGATGGACTTAAATCCTTATAATTTTGCGCACATTAAGAGTTGCATATTTCAACAGCAATTATAAATTCATAAATGTCTCACAAACTATGGTCAATATCTTATATTATGAAAAATATTTACATTTTAATATACTATTTTTTACAAAATTATTGGAAAGACAACATTGATTAAATTACTACATTTCTTAATATTATCATAATCCAGATCGTTAGACTTAAAAAAAATAACTATTCTTTTAAAAATCATAATAATACCCTCACAATTTTACTAATGTCTTAATCATTGATTTAAATATATATTAAAAATCTTTTATTTGCCTGATGATCAGGATGTTCACCATCTCAAGTGTGATTCGAGTAAAAATTAATTAGGACAATGTCCTCTTCTTATATAATTCACCAAAAAATAATTTAACACAAATCTTTAGCTTTTGTCTTAGATTTGTCAATATTTAGTAAACTCGACTTGATCCGTTTTATTTATTAAAAAAATTAAATTTAAATAAAATTTTTTATTTTATAGAAAAACGGACTATTTGAGCTCGAATTTGAGCATGAATTTATTTGGAATTGAGCCTCGATTCGGGTCATGAAGATTTTTAACTTTGACTCTAAAAATTTTTAATTTCATTTTGACCCTTCCCCAAATAAATTTCCTAATTTCGCTATGGGTATTTTTTTTTTATAATTGTAGTGTCTTTATTTGTTGTACAATTTGAAACTAGTCCTTCAAGTGAGAAGTGGATATAAGTAAAATCCTTTTAATAATGAGAATTACTTTAATTAGAGGAAGCAAAGTCATCTCAATTCTTAATCAAAGTCAAGCACATGTAAAAGTAAAAGGTAAAAAGCAATTTTCATGGTTAGGAGTAAACCACGACTTTGATTTATTTATTTGCATTTGAATTTTGTGTAATGGATGGGACTTTGTTTTGTTGCCAAGATTCGGAGCATAATATTTTGAGAAATCCCCCATGAATATGATGTTTTTGTCTCTCACTAGCATTACCGTATACCCGACCGGATCTTCATCCGGTCCAAATATACTCTTATGGTTTTCAATCTCCAAATGTAGAACAAGTCATGGCCTGGTGCTTCATCTCATTACAGATTTTGACTAATAAATGATAATAATAAATAAAACAAACAAAGATTGAATAAGTTATATGTTATTGTCTAAAAAGAAAAGGAGCTATTGTGGTTGCTTTGCAATTTGATGCTGACTCCATGTATTGGGCTACAATGGACCTTGGGTCGATGATGGTTGATTGACCATTCCGACTATGAAAACCTGGCTACAAGCCCTGCCCTAGCCGATGAAAGTTCACTCATGATTGGGCAATATAATGGGGCCGAACTTCGACAAAGTTAATAAGGATTTTCCTAGTGAATTAAAGTTGTTTTAGTTTCACGTTGTTTAAAGTTTGGATGATTGGATTTTGAGGCATATTGATTTTTTGTGTAGAGTCAAATCATATTGAGTTTTAATCTTTATGGATATATCTCATTTAAAGTTACTTGTTCGGGCCATGTTGAGTTTATGCTGTTTTAGGTTCAAAATGTTTTCAGTTTGGATTAAACAAGTCAATGTTGTTGACTTTTTATGATTAAATAAGTTGCATTAGGTTTAGGTTCGAGTTAATCAAGTTGGATTTTTGGATTTGGGTTAGAATTGACAATTCTAGATACTAGTATATGTTAGATGAAAGATAGAGGTGTTCATGGGTCAGGTTTAGTTCAAGCAGGGCTTAAGCAAGACATTAATATATTTTATGATTGCTCAAGTCCAACTTGACTTGAAATGAGTCTAAAATTTTGCCCAAACCCGTCCATATTTGTAAATGACTAACCTAGTTATTTATATTATTTATTAAAAATTTATATATAAATAACTTGACATTTTTAATTTTTTTTTATACAATGCCTATAACTACTCATTACCCCTCCCCAACCCTTAAACAAAAGGATAAACGCGCTTCAACGCGCTTGAATTCATGTTCTCTTATACTGGCAACAATGCCGATGCCAATTAAATTAAGACTTAATCAACCACTTTTAATATTTATATGATATAGTACTATATATTACTATACTATCAAGAACTCTTCTCCATATATTTTTTTGGAATCATGAGGGTTCACCCTGTATAATACGGCGTTTTAGTGAGGCTATTCCACTGATGAAGTCACAAATCACAAGATTTTGAAAGGATGATAAAGCCAGGGTATAACAAGTCTCAACAATTTTTTTTTCTTTGAAAAGTACGTTCTAAATATCTAATTTTAAATTACATAATTGCCCTTCTTTCAATCTTTAAGAACATAGCTGATTTGACAAAAACGTAACTATCTTCAATGCTGAATATAGCGTTGGGATAGCTTTTATACACTGTAATAGATACATTTTTCTTGCATTTTTTTCCTTAAACGACAGCTAGGTCAAATGAAAATTCTGTGAACTCGTTGAAAATGAGAGCAATCCAGCCATGAAATGATCTCAGTTTTACATTAACCTCTCACCAACTTTTACTCCCACAGGAAGAGAAGTTATTCAAAAGTGGCTGTCGTTGGCTACTCTTTCAAAACTTTTGGTTACGGTTAGTTTTGAGTTTGGATCAATTTTATGTTTAAGTTGTTCCAAGTTCTAATAGTTTGAAGTCCAGTCATTTGAATTCAATGCTTGAGGTTTTTGGATATGTAGAGTTATAGGGATTCAAATCATTTTGAGTTCTCATCATTGCAGGTTTGTATTATTGTATTATTTCAGATTATTTGTTCGGTTCATTTAGGATTTCAGTTATTTTCAATTTAGGTTATTTTGTATTCAACTTAAATAGATTTCAAATTGTTGACTTTTTATGACCAAATAGATAAGATCAAGTTTGGGTTCAAGTTGATTGAGTCGAATTTTATAGTTTGGATCAAATTTGATCATTCTAGATATTGGTATATGTTTTATGTATTTAGACAAAATATACTCATAATTATGTTTAAATATATGTATTAAATTCATGAGGTGGATACAACTAGTTTAAGGAGAAAAAATACACATGCACAAATTTGGAGTCTCAAAAACACCATGGAGATTTCATCTTCTCGAATAAATTACAAGTTTCTTTAATTTTTTTTTACCCTACTTCCGAGACCACTCCGCTTTACAGCTCTCTACCCAGGGATAGCACCAAGGGGGCAGGCAGGGCCCTAGCCCACCCCAAATGACAAATTATTATTTTAGTCTCTTGGAGTTTTTAAAAATACACTTTGGGTCTTCGAAGATGAAATCTTTTTAGTTTAATTCCTTTAAAATTCTAAAATAACTATCATATACAATGATAAAATTATACTTTAACCTCTTTAAAAGTTTATAATTTAATTTTGATCCTCTAAAGATAAATTTTTGACTTGGTCTCCATATCTACCCTTTATGACATGTGTCCAAACTCTCAACCCAAAACTTATATAGATAATAATCTCGTGAAGTTGAAATGAAGAAGTAGAACAGCTAACGGTATAGTAACACATATTCATGTTCAATATGGAAATAAGAAAGTAAGAAGAGCTAGCTAGCAATAGCATTCTATATATTTGACTACCAAGGCTATATTGATTCCATTCACCGCCAAACATCAATAATAACATGATCTTATACCATATAATTTTCTTGCATGTTTTCCTTCGACAAAGGCCAGGAACAATAGTGTTCATTAGATAAATTAAAGAAAAAAAAAACATATATTATTAATCATGCAATACTCATTCAGTAATAACAAGTATGTTTAACATAAAATCATAAGAAATTCAAGGTTGATGAATATAAATCGTTAATAAATGATTTTGTGACCGACCCCCCTTCTACTAGGTCCAGAATAAGCTCGAACAACCTTCAATGTCTTCACTGTAGTAGGAGTAAATGGATGCTTGAGAGGCCTAGAAGCCTCCACCTCCATTATAAGTGAGAGTATGAGAACAATAATGGCGACCATGAAAATGATACGTTGAACATTCTTCATCGTTTTCCTTTGATTAATCACTGCTAGCTCTTGTGGTTGCTACTGCTAAATCGGTGCTTGGGCTAGTTTGTTACAATTGCTCTCTTGGGGGGTATAAATAGGGGTAGAAGGCAACAAAAAGGACTTTTCCTTTTCTGCCTCTTGTTTGAATTATTGAAGAATACTTGAATTTTTATGGATTATTATATTAATATTAAGAAAGAATGTCTAACATTCTTTTGATTTTTTCATGCAACTTGGCGATTTCATATGTAACGAAGCTTCAACTCAAATCTTCTTTTCCATATTAAATTATAGCTTCATCGTCAAATTTTGCTTTTTAAGGTCTATTTAGTTTTAATTCCTGTATTATGTTGAAATTTATGATTTAATCCTTTTATTTAATTTGATATAAACCTACTTTTATAATGTTATTAGTAAATTTAAATTGATAACATTGTTAGTTCTTGTAGTTAAAGTGATTATGTGAATATTTTTTAAATATGTAAATTTATTATTGTATAAAATTAAAAAGAGTTTATGTTATCACTTTATTTGTAGCAACTAATAGAGTTTTCAATTTAGACCTACTAATAACATTATAAAAGTAAAGTAATCAAACTATGCCAAATTAAGGTAAATAGGTTGTTGGTAAAGGTTGAGGCCTTGGACCTTGAAGGCTTGTGTTTGAGTCCTACCATTTGTGTTTGTGATGTGTGGGTCTTTTTTCATCTTGTACATATGCCTTGTGTAAGTTTTATCAAGTTTCTTTTTGGATTTTTTTCGATTTTTCGTTCATTGTATATTATATTGGTTAATTCTACATATCATTGTAATTGTTCGGACATGTATTTGTACTTGCAATTGTATTGTCTTGTATTAGTGAAATTTTAAAATAAAAGTAAGCCAAATCACTAACAATTTTTGGGTATAGTGATAAGATACATTGTACTCCCAATGAGAAATAAAATTTAAACCTTGGAGACAATATTATTGGAATAAACAATCACAAATCCTAAACATATATCGTAAAGCAGACATGAAAGATACTAAAAAATAAATAGATTAAATCTCTTATAGGATTAAAATATTATAGGATTAAAACCATAATTAGGTCTCTTTTTAATATAAGACAAATAGGTTGAAGAATTATTCCCCCATACACCAAGCAGGCACCCAAGATTATGGCTAAACCTCATAGATTTTGTTTCACATTTTTAATATTGCATCAATCTTCTCACATTACACTTTGGGTAAAGATCAAATTTTACAATAAAATAATATATGGCTATGGATTTGAGCCCGTGACCACCAAGGCAAGATGTCAACTGCCGGTGCTGCCTATAGCTATAGTTTTGGTATAATGGTATATCATTACGTGTGAAACCGCATGTATGAGCCATGTTTTCCAATCCGGCAACTACGGCATATGGTCGGCTCAGCCGAGGGAGTGGTCCAATCATTCTCTGATAGTTTCCGAAGGTTTATTTAATGTGGGACTGGTGCTATGGCAGCTCACAAGCTCTGTTGAGAATGTTGAAATCTATTGTTTATTGAGACACATGATTCGTGATCTACTTTATATTAGATTTTAGCATCGAATTAACTGAGATTGGAGAATAGTGGCTTACATTTAACAACCTCATGAATCACGATGGAGGAATAGTAGGTTGAGGCAACATGCAAAATAACGTTATTCATCCGTTATTATTAGTGTGCTTTTATTTTTGTCATATAGGTTTAAAAATTTTTCTTTAGTCATTAATGTTGTCGAAATTTAATATTTTAGTTATTCATCCGTTAATTTATTAACGAAGTGCTAACATGACCCTTTTTCCATTGACATAATAATAAATTTAGCTCTCCAATATTTACATATTCTATTAATTTGGTTGTAATTCTAAAAAAAATCAACAAATTTAACCCTTAATTTTAACATTATGTCAATTTAGCCTTGATTTTTAAAAATTCTAAAATAAATATTAAGAACAATTTAACAATAAAACAATATTTTAAAAAAAAATCAAGACTAAATTGGCATAATGTGTAAAGTTGAGGGCTAAATTTTGATTTTAAATTTTTAAGAATCAAGTATGACTGTAGATATACATGAGTATGAGATATGGATTTTCTCATGGAAATTCATATGCTAAGAATGAATGTAACTTGAGATTGTTTATGAATTTACAATACATTTTGACATGCTGTGAATGAGGAATAAGGATATGAAATTTGAAACTTATATACAACAAGCTTATGCTTTGTGTTGACATTAATATGAGAAACTTTGAGTACATGAATTTGTTATGATACACGTCATTAATATGTTATATGTGCTTAATTATGATAAAGTGACTTTGTAAATTTGGTAGAATAATTAGGATACATTTGATATGTCAATAAAAGTTGTTTAACATTGTACGGGTTATAGGGAGATTTGGAGCTTGCTATATACTACCCCGGCTTGCCATTCCTATGTGGACCAAAGGGAACATTCTCTTTTGAGAACTTTGGTTGTGTTTAGTTGGAGCACTTCTAGTGCAACATCTTTGGTTGTGCTTGGTTAGAACGCACATAGTGTATTGTATGTATATTCATGGTTGTGTTCGGGTGGATCCTCCAATGTCCTAATCCCATTTTACTAAGATTTTAAATCCATAAAATGATAAGAATGACAAAATTATGAATATATATATGCAAAAGTGGAAGTGTAATCTTATAAGATTCATGTTCTATGCTTTAATGTGTTTAATAGTTCTTGCTGAAGTAAAAAAAAAAAAAAAAAAAATCTGTTTGGAATCTCTTTATTGATATAGATTGTTATATTTGAATTTCCTTTAAGATTCTTATGCTATTCATTTATGTCTATCTTGTCCATTGGATAAATTATGAACTTGGCTAGCATCCTCAAGGGGCAAGGTAAGTATGGTATTTTTCATTTGGACTTATTAAGTATTTATGCTTATCCTTTGTTGTTTGTATGAGTAGATTTTGTTCAATTCGTGAAGCCTAACTCAACTTCCAGATTACTACACCATCTTCAAGACTATAAGAATATGAAACTAGGGTATATTTAGATGTGGCATGTAACTAAGGAGTCTATTATGCCATGATTGTATATATATGTAACACCCCAAACCTGGCCTAGACGTTATGGCCGAATCTGGCGATGTCACATGGAAAGTGTTTTAAAAAAATAAGTTGTCAAGTAAAAAACCGTTCCAGTTATCAACTGTTATTTAGTCCGAGAAACGCAAATTCATCGTTAAGTTAAAAGGGTCTTTCTTATTTAGTGAAAGCTTAGGAAAATATCTTATTTTAGAAAACTGTCTCTGATTCCGAAAATCTTTCGTTTTTAGTGAAAAATCAAGTTTTGTTGAGTTTGCAGTTTAAATATCCATAAATTATAAAACAATTAAATTCCCAAATTAAAACCAAAAAGTTCAGCGTCCCAAATATTACGACCAAAATCATGAACTAAAAATCAAAACAGAAAACCAGCGGAAGCATTTCAAAAGCTTTACGTGTGGCCACCGTCGAGTCTTCCGCTACACCGATCCGCCTAGTGTTGGTGATTACCTGGACAGATTAAACAGAAAAGAGTGAGTTTCGCAACTCAGTGTGTAATCCCCACAAAAATCATACATATCAAACACTCATCAGAACTCAAAAATAACAGTCTGGGGCAGAAGACAATTACAGAATCAGTTCGGGCCTCAGCCCATTCAGATGCAAAATCAGATATAGATTAGGGCCTTAGCCCAATCGATATAGAATCAAATATGTACAAGGGCCTTAGCCCAATCAGATACAGAATGCAGATCAGTTTATCAAAATCCTACCCACCAGCCTCTACACATCATCTCCGTCCAGCCCTACACATCATGTGGGGATAAAATCAACCCATCCATCCCTACACACCATATTGTATCGAAATGCGGTACATGAACAGAATAATGCAGCTGAGCTGCCAAATATCAGGCTTAAGAGCCTTTCAGAACACTTCCTCCAAATACAATCAACCCCACCCAGATGCAATCCAACATACTAATATAACATGTAAACATGCAAATAACCTAACATACATTCAGCTCAGTATAGATATCATATTGTTAGATCACATAAATAGGGGTCTAAATAATGTTTACCGACCCTACAGTAGGTCCACAGTCAACTTGGGTGACCCGTATAACCTTACAGCACTTTTAAGAAAAATGAGCTCACACGGCCTGGCCCAGAATCCCACATGGCCCAATTAGTCGAGCCCGTGTCTTGCACACGGCCTCACCCAGCCATCACACGGCCGTATCCTTCGCGCACTGTAACACCTCTTACCCGTATTCAACGCCGGAATAGGGTACGAGGCATTACCGGAATTACAAATTTATTTATTAGACATTTTATTTCATCTAGCATTTATATTTGAAATCAATCAAAATCAAACATATTGTCCCTTAAATATATTTATTTTTATCGACATGTCTTACTTGAATTTATTACTCGTTTCATCATACTTAATTACCTTGTATTAACATATTAAAGATAATCACATATTTACATGTCATGATAAATATCATTCACTTGCCGTTTCTTCATAAACATAAAACAGTTAATTCATCATATCAATATTTCACGTACCATCAACTTATATTTCCTTATATCACATAATTAAGTTACACAAACTTACCTGGTTAAATTTGCAGAAATATCAAGATTCAGGGGCACTTTAGAAATTTTCTATTTTCATTGATTTTTTTTTAATCGATCTTAATCTAAATTAATAATTTCATTAAATTTTGCAATTTTAAATAAAAAAATAATCTATTTCATGCAAATTGGTCATTTCTACATTTTTACAAAATTAATCATAAAGTTTTACTTTTATTCAATTTAGTCCCTGAGTCTAAAACATTACAAATTAGCCATGCTAGCTGAATATTGATACATATTTTCCTCAATTTAATCCCTACAGCATAAAACTTACATCTTACTTCTCAATTAAATCCATTTTTCAATTCTAACTTGAAATTCATTCAATTAAGTCCCTAATTCATATTTTTGTTCAACATAAACTATACTTGATAACTCATAAAGTTTCAATATGACAACTTAGCTTCATCAAAACCTTGTTCCAAGGCTTCTAAAACATCAAAATTAAGTAAAAAGGGCTAAATTGACTTACCTATCAACTTCCAAGCTTCAAACTTTTAATTATCCCTTTCTTCTTTCTTTTCTTTCCTTCCTTCTTTCCTTCTCTGTTTCGTTTGTCTATTCTCTCTGTTTCTTTACTGTTTCTCTCCCCCTTTCCTTTTGTTTTTTTTTTTTGTTTGTATATATAATAATATAATATATAATAAATATAATATAATATAATAATATAATAATATAATAATATACCTTAAAAATCTCAGATTTTTCTATGTTATACCGCCTCAACTATACAAAATGGTATAATTACCATTTTGGTCCTTCATAATTTCTTTTAATCTATAATTTAACTTTTACTTTCATTTCAATTTAGTCCTTTTCATTTAATTTCCTACCCAAACGTTAAAATTTTCTAACGAAAGTTTAATAATAACTTAATGACATTCCATAAATATTTTTAGAAATATTTATGGCTCACTTTATGAATTCGAGGTCTCAATACCTCGTTTTTGGCCCAATTTTTCTAATTAATTCTTTCAGTTCACAAAATTCACTAATTTTAAAATATTTCTAAAATCACACTTAACTTATAATTATCGATTAACAAATTTTCTAACTTTTCGTCAAATTTAGTGATCTCGAATCACTGTTCCGACACTATTAAAATTGGGCTGTTACAACTCTTCCCCCCTAAAAAAAATTTCGTCCTCGAAATTTCCTTGTTATTTTGATCATGAGCTTCATTATTTCTATAATTCTATAGCTCCTTTACGCACATATTTATCTAGTTTACCATTTATATCCATTCCATATCCTTTCAGTTTGCAATTCATTTTTAATTCAATATTGCGAGCATACCTTATAACGAAAATTACTTACCTTTTTATAAGAGGCCCAATAGATTAAACAGAACACTTAAGATATATGAAACAAATATAGAAGTGTATTATTATGTACTATTAATCAGATAGCACTTGATGAGTATCAAAGTGTTATTATCAGAGAATGCGCTAGAGTTCATTAATGGTATACCACTAATATCTTAGTAGATCTAATCTCATTTACTTGGGAAAATTACATTATACACGCATGTCACTTTTACAATTTAACCATTGTACTAAAAACCTATATGTTTATATCTTTTCTTTCTTTAATATATGTAACATATTTCAAAATTTACTAGTCATTCTTAATTTACTAATAATTCTTATTATGTGCTTCACATATCATTTTTTTCATTTTTTTTTCAATTCCAATTTCACTTCAATTTATTCACAACTAAATTTAATTTCACTTTCTCATTAATATACAATTCAATACTAATATTTATCCATCACTTAATTCAATTTCCATTTAATTCAACAATAACACTTACCTCATACTTCACTTATTATACGCATAATTTAAATTTAACATTTAATATTAAATAATAGACATCAAACATGTAACAATATAAGTCATATGTGTTAATTTATATTTTAATTTCATACCTCAACAATAGCCTTTCATCAAATAGCATCATATATCATCTATATTATCTAATCAAATTATGAACCTTTGGTTCAAGTTTTCAATTTTATATATCAAGTTTAATTCATAATTCCATTTTTTTCGTACTGTCAATAATTCAGTCGATCAAATTCATTCAATTTTCTCATTTCATTTATTCAACTGATTTCAATATCAATAAATCGATATTTTAGCAAATTTATGAACCTTAAGTTCATACTTCAATTCTCACATTTCAATTCGATTCACAATTCAACTCATAATTTCTTACTCATATTTTCAATAGTTCAATCGATCAAATTTATTTAGTTTTTCTCATTTTAGTTATTCACCCTATTAACAATCCGGACTTTAATGGATACACGGATTCCAACCCAAACACACCAGTACGGACATAGTACCTGATCAGTATACGACACATAAGTGCCTGAAATGACACACGAGGTGCCTGATACGACACATAAAGTGCCTGATTTACGACACATAAAGTGCCTGATCGGCAAAGTCGATAAATCCTGTACTCTTCCAAATCCTATGGCATGCCAATTATGTCCGACTAGTCCGACAAGTTAATAGGGAAATCAATTCTCATTTTAATTTCACTTAATATTCATATTTACCCCTATTAACAAGACTCGGACTTTGGCGGATACACGGATTTCAACCAATCACACCAGATTGGCACCCAGTGCCTCATCAGATAGTTCGAAGCAATATAGTGACACCCAGTGTCTCATCGGCAGAGCCGAAGAAAATTGGTACCCAGTACCTCATCGAAACTATCCGAAGAAATATAGTGACACCCAGTGTCTCATCAGCCTAGCCGAAGTAAAGTGGTACCCAGTACCTTATTGAATCTATCCGAAGTAAATAATATGACACCCAGTGTCTCATCGACTCAAGGTCGAAGAATCCCTGAACACTTCCAATCCTATGGCATGCCATTTGTATCCAATCTAGCCCGATAAGTTAATAGGGTATTCAAATCATTTTTTTTCTATTTCAAATTCACTTTTCCATTTTCTAATCAGTATACAATTCAGTACCAATACATATTTCAAATATTCACATATAATCAGACTTCGATTCAATTCCAACCACTTTTCAATCAATACACGATTCATATATTTACACATATTCATAATTTAATGCATTTTTATTCAATTCGTATTTTTAATTTATTGTCCAATCAAATTTAAAATCACTAATTACTTTTCAATCAATATACATTTCAATTACTCGCATATTTTCTTTATTTAATTCAATTTGATTCAATTCAAATCACTTTTAGTTTCCTATAAATATACCTTCAAATACTCACATAATTCATAATTCAATTACGTAATTTAAATAACTTTCTAATTTCCAGTTCATTCTATTTTCACTTCTTATTTCAACCAGTTTCACAGTATTGCAGTAATTCATTACATCAATAATTTCATAGTTTAATGCAATACACATAACAATATTCAGTAACTTCACAATTCAATTCAGTACTCAAATAATATTCAGTATTCCATAATTCAGTTCAGTATCAGTCTCAATTTTCAGTACCCAATCTTAAATTTATCATTTTACTAAACACTTACCTTAAAATACTTACCACACATAATTAATAAATTACACATAATAATGATAAAGTTTGAATAATAGTGATACAAATATCATCAACGTCTGAAGATATCACATTATCTCAAGTTATATATTAATAATGGCATACATTTCTAGACTTCACACATATTACGTTTGGTCTGAGAACCGACTAAACCTAAGCTCTGATACCACTAAATGTAACACCCCTTACCCGTATTCAACGCCGGAATAGGGTACGATGCATTACCGGAATTACAAATTTATTTATCAGACATTTTATTTCATCTAGCATTTATATTTGAAATCAATCAAAATCAAACATATTGTCCCTTAAATATATTTATTTTTATCGACATGTCTTACTTGAATTTATTACTCGTTTCATCATACTTAATTACCTTGTATTAACATATTAAAGATAATCACATATTTACATGTCATGATAAATATCATTCACTTGCCGTTTCTTCATAAACATAAAACAGTTAATTCATCATATCAATATTTCACGTACCATCAACTTATATTTCCTTATATCACATAATTAAGTTACACAAACTTACCTGGTTAAATTTGCAGAAATATCAAGATTCAGGAGCACTTTGGAAATTTTCTATTTTCATTGATTTTTTTAATCGATCTTAATCTAAATTAATAATTTCATTAAATTTTGCAATTTTAAATAAAAAATAATCTATTTCATGCAAATTGGTCATTTCTACATTTTTACAAAATTAATCATAAAGTTTTACTTTTATTCAATTTAGTCCCTGAGTCTAAAACATTACAAATTAGCCATGCTAGCTGAATATTGATACATATTTTCCTCCTCCTCCTCTCCATTCCACATCCTTAATGTATATAACATGCTATAAATAACATTATCAATAATTTCATTAATTACTCATAAGTATATTCAAAACTGTCCATTTGAGTTATAGTCACTAAATTATTTATTTCCAGAGCTACAGAACTCCAAATGAAAAACCATTAATTTTTCCTGAAACTAGACTCACATATCTTCTTGCCATAAAATTTTCAGAATTTTTGACTTAGCCAATTAGTACAGTTTATTCTTTAAAATTACCCCTGTTCTGCTGTCTGGCAGTTCCGACCCTTCTTCACTAAAAATTAATTATCTTTTTATATAGAATTCAGATGATGTTATAGTTTATTTCTTATAAAACTAGACTCATTAAGGAATCTAACCATATAAATTATGTTCCAAGATTATTTTTATACAACTTTTGATGATTTTTCCAAGTAAGAACAGGGGATCTCGAAATCACTCTGAACCAGTTTTACCAAAATCTAAATATCTCAAAATACAGAATTTCTTTTCTTTCTCTGTTTCTTTCATATGAAAATATACTCAATAAGCTTTAATTTAATATCTCACTCAACTTCTAATTAAATTTATACCATTTTTGGTGATTTTTCAAAGTTACCTTACTGCTGCTGTCCCAAAACTGTTTTCTTATAACTCATTTTACAATTTAATCCTAATTAAGTTTACTTACTTTCCTAACTTAATTCATACTTCTTTTCTATTCAAATTCCATCCAAACTCAAATTTAACTACTAAATTTTTAGCATATTTTCCTCAATTTAATCCCTACAGCATAAAACTTACATCTTACTTCTCAATTAAATCCATTTTTCAATTCTAACTTGAAATTCATTCAATTAAGTCCCTAATTCATATTTTTGTTCAACATAAACTATACTTGATAACTCATAAACTTTCAATATGACAACTTAGCTTCATCAAAACCTTGTTCCAAGGCTTCTAAAACATCAAAATTAAGTAAAAAGGGCTAAATTGACTTACCTATCAACTTCCAAGCTTCAAACTTTTAATTATCCCTTTCTTCTTTCTTTTCTTTCCTTCCTTCTTTCCTTCTCTGTTTCGTTTGCCTATTCTCTCTGTTTCTTTACTGTTTCTCTCCCCCTTTCCTTTTGTTTTTTTTGTTTGTATATATATAATAATATAATAATAATAATAATATAATATAATATAATATAATAATATAATAATATACCTTAAAAATCTCAGATTTTTCTATGTTATACCGCCTCAACTATACAAAATGGTATAATTACCATTTTGGTCCTTCATAATTTCTTTTAATCTATAATTTAACTTTTACTTTCATTTCAATTTAGTCCTTTTCATTTAATTTCCTACCCAAACGTTAAAATTTTCTAACGAAAGTTTAATAATAACTTAATGACATTCCATAAATATTTTT
Organism: Gossypium australe; assembly: GCA_005393395.2. Classification (NCBI taxonomy): domain Eukaryota; kingdom Viridiplantae; phylum Streptophyta; class Magnoliopsida; order Malvales; family Malvaceae; genus Gossypium; species Gossypium australe. The sequence continues at coordinate 143,282,972 of CM016619.1, read as the reverse complement.
AGAAATATTTATGGCTCACTTTATGAATTCGAGGTCTCAATACCTCGTTTTTGGCCCAATTTTTCTAATTAATTCTTTCAGTTCACAAAATTCACTAATTTTAAAATATTTCTAAAATCACACTTAACTTATAATTATCGATTAACAAAATTTTCTAACTTTTTGTCAAATTTAGTGATCTCGAATCACTGTTCCGACACTATTAAAATTGGGCTGTTACATGCACGGCCTGGCCTCATCAATCACACGGCCGTGTACTGTCGATTCACGTTTTCTGTGTTTTCGGGTACACACCTGATACGCTTGTGATGCCAAAGCAATTCCAAGTAATCTTGAGCCTAAAATTAATCAGTATACACTCGATTAATCACTTTAACGGCTAAACAAAACCTGAATGCAAAACAGAGTATTCATTCAATGAACGATTGAAACTTACCCTAGGTCGAAAAGCAGAAACACCGAACCCTTAAAACGTTAATGGCTGCTCTCCAGCCCCTTGATCAACTCCTAACAACTAAAAGAAAATCCCCTTAAGTCACTAATCCAGAAAACGTTAAGAGGAAGCAAGAATATAACTTACCAACATGCACCCAATGCTCTATTTGTTGCAAAGTAGAAAGGCGAGATAAGGAAACAAAAAGAAAAGGAAAGATTTGCTGATCGAACAAGATGAAAACGGCAGGGGAAAGATGATAGCAAAACCACGTCAAAAGTTTGGAAGAGGGGAAAAAATCAAAATTGAGAAAAATAATAAAAATAAAAACCCACTGATCCCTAAATTTACTCCCAAAACCGTGCACTAACCCCCAGCCTCATCAGAATTTTGACTCCATTCAAACACTTCTAGTCAACCAAGGTAAAAATTAAATCCCCTTGCTTACCCAGAGAATCGAACATAAGACCTCTAGTACAACCAACACTCCACCCAACCACCAAACCAGCAGGCCTATTCTGATATAATTTCACGAATATTTAAACTTAAGCCTACTGACTAGAGACTGAGCTTTATTAATAAAAATACCAAAATTTAACCATGTTGTGGCTTGAACTTGGGACCTCTCACACATACCCAGAACACATAACTACTAAAGCAGACAAATATTTGTGTCAATGAATTACAGAAACATATTTAAAAACTTGGGGCGTTACAACTCTACCCCCCTAAAAGAAAATTTTGTCCTTGAAATTTTACCTGATCAGAAAAGGTGAGGATATTGTTGACGCATCGAATCCTCTGGCTCCCAAGTGGCCTCCTCAGTGCTATGATTTCGCCACAGCACTTTCACTAAGGGATAGATTTCCTTCGTAAAACCTTAATTTTGCGATCTAAAATCTGAATCGGCTCTTCCTCAAACATCAGATCTGGCCTTACCTCTATCTCCTTAATAGAAACAACATGCGTGGGATCAAAGCGGTAGCGTCTCAACATTGAAACATGAAACACATCATTAATGCGATCCAACTCCGGAGGAAGCTCCAACTGATATGTGATTGGCCCCACTCGTTTAGAAACCCACTAGTTTAGAATACTCAATATCATTTCTCTTTAGATTAGCATAGGACTTCTGCCTATCAGATGCCGCTTTCAGTCGATCTCGAATCAATCGGACCTTATCTTCAGTTTCAGAAACCAATTCTGGACCCAAAACACGTCGCTCACCCAACTCAGTCCAACATAAGGGAGTGCGACACTTACAACCATACAGGGCATTGTAAGGTGCCATCTGAATGCTAGACTAATAGCTATTGTTGTAGGTGAACTCTGCCAATGGCAAATACTCCTCCCAACTGCCTCGGAGTTCTATAACATAGCTCCTCAACATATCCTCCAGTACTTGAATCACCCTCTCCGACTGACCATCTGTCTGAGGATGGAAAGCAGTACTGAAGTCCAACCTTGAACCCAGAGCCTCATGCAATTTCTTCCAAAACCGAGACGTGAAGCGAGGATCCCTATCGGAGATGATCAAGATAGGAACCCCATGCAGTCTCACTATTTTAGATATATATAGTTTAGCCAATTTCTAGAGAGAAAAGTCTAGCCTGACCGGAATGAAGTGAGCAGACTTGGTCAATCGATCCACGTTGACCCAGACAGAATCCTTCTTAGTGGGTGTTAAAGGCAACCCACTAACGAAGTCCATCGTTACTCGTTTCCATTTCTATATAGGTATCTTTACCGGCTGCAGCAACCTCGAAGGCAACTGATGCTTAGCCTTAACCTATTGACAAGTCGAACAGTAAGCAACGAAGTCAGTAACCTCACGCTCTAACCCTGGCCACCAGTACAACTCTCAGAGATCTCGGTACATCTTGTTCCCACTAGGATACATAGCATAGAGACTATTGTGCACCTCCTTCAGAATCGACTGTCGCAACTGTTCATCACTCGGTATACAAATCCGACCGCGGAAATAAAGTACCCCATCACTGTTAATCCCAAAATCAGTAGCATCACCAGTCTCAACCTGACAGAAACGCAACTCAAGAGACTTATCCCCCATCTGTTTACCTCTAATCTGACCAATCCATGTAGGCTTAATCTGAAGTTCCACTAACAGACTCCCATCGTCAAATAAACTGAGTCGAGCGAACATCACTCTCAAATCGGTCATAACCCTACGACTCAAAGCATCTACGACCATATTGGCCTTACCAGGACGGTACTCGATGGTGCAGTCATAATCCTTAAATAGTTCAACCCATCTACTCTGCCTAAGGTTTAACTCCTTCTGAGTGAGGAGATATTTGAGGCTTTTATAATCAATGTAGATAGTACACTTCTCACCGTACAGGTAGTGCCTCCAAATATTTAAAGCGAAGACTACAACAGCCAGTTCCAAATCATGAGTAGAATAGTTTACCTCATGCGTCCTGTCGAAACCATTTTTTTCGAGTTTGAAAAAACGGGGATCGACTTTAAAATGACAAATAGAGTCGCCACCGATATTTTATTCAACGTGTGATCGGATCACCTTGAGAAGGATTATTTTCATAAAACATTTTGATTTTTTAAAATAATAATCTTTGGTCTTCGAAATATAAGAAAACGGGTTCGGAAGTTGGTTACTTGCGAGGAAGGGTTAGCACCCTCGCAACGCCCAAAATTGTTACCAAATTAATTAATGTCCTTATGTCAAAAATTTAAAAAGATTTTAAATTATTATCTTCTTTGACCCCTTTGAAGATGCTCGAGTTTGAATAATAAGATTCTCTTGTTCCAAAGGAATAAAATATCACATCAAGCATGTTAGGATACGACAATTTAAGTCCTCGAATTCAAGATCATCCCGAAATTCTCAAAACTCATGCATTGAAATTTTGAAAGGGTATTTGGGAAAACCGAAACCCAGCACGTTAGGGTACGATTTCTCGAATTTCCAAACACGAAATATTGCCTTGTTTTTTAAAAGGAAAGCGTGGACAAAATTACGAAAGGATACTTAGTTATTTGGTCAAATGGAAAATCGAAACCCAGCACGCTAGGGCACGATTCCTCAAATTTCCAATCACTAAATATCGCCTTGTTTTGAGGAATTTTTAAATGGGCTATTTTAAAAAATAAAATAAAAAGAGTTTATGATTTAATTAAAAGATAATTGATTGAACTAAAACATTTAAACGGCCATTCATAGTAAAAACCTTTACAACATGCATAAGAATAATGACGTATTATCGTGCCGAAACACTTTGCAAAAGCGATAACGAATCATGGTGTTGGAAAGCATAAATGATCGAATATGATACAAATGAACAATATGAAAGCAATGAATTCAAATTGAGACAAACAAGGAAAATACTCATTCGACATACATTATTCCAATATTCACTCTAACAAATTTTAAAATGGATCAAACAATATATATATAACCAACAATAGGAAATGAACCTAAAACAAATTAAAAATAAATAGGATATAAGCAATTTAAAAATAATAATAAATAAATCTAAAGTAAATAATGTAAAAAGTAGCTCTAAAAAATCAATAATATACAATAATTTAAAACAAATGATATATAAAACATTTAAGTATACATATAAAAGTGCGAAATAATATTGAAACATTTTAAAATGAATAAATAGAATCTAAAATAAGGTTAATATAAAAAATATAAAAAGTTTAAAACAATATATATAAAAGAGGAAATTACAATATATAACAATTTTAAAAGAATAATATATAGAAAAAAACCTGAAATGAACTATATAATATGTAAAAAATCTAAAATAAGTAATATATATATATAAGTTTAGAATAAGCAATATGTATAAAATTATTTTAAGTAAATAGTAAAACAAATTTTAATAAACATTATATTAAAACAAGTTAAAATAAATAATATATATAAATAATTTAAAACAGATAGTATATAAATATTTTTAATATCATGTAATAAAATAGTTTAAAACTAAATAAATAAATGAATTAAATTTGATGAAAATGCAAAGATTGTGTATGAAAACAAAAAAGGTACTTAATCGAAACAAAACAAAATTAAAAGACTACTTTACAATAAATAAAATCATTTAAACATATGCAAGGATCAAACGGAAATGCGCGTAAATGATCAGGGGCTAAACCAGCAAATATTTCCGTGATTCAAAACGCAACGTATAGACTAGACTAAATTGAAATAACGCACAAATGCTCGAGCAGAATTAAAAAATCAAAAGAAATAAAAGAAGGCCTAATCAAGTCTTGCCACAAAATGGAGGGGCTGGGAATGCAATTATTCCATTACCGCCAAAACGCGCGGATCCTATGGATACTCGATCGGGTCAAATCAGGTCGCCCAGTACGGTGTCGTTTTGAGGCTACTGGAATGAGCCCAAACGGCGTCGTTTCCTTAATAATCAATAACCTCTTAAAAACAGATTTAAAATAATCAACCACCATCTTTTCTAAGAAAAACCCTAGCCCCCTTTTATATTTTTTTGGCCAATACTGAATACACCCTTCTCACCACCGAACCACCATCACAATCGGTGATCGATGGTGGATAATCACTCTCTGCTTTAACCCTATTAAAAAATATGTCGAGGATCTGACAAGTATTCACCATTGCGACAAGATAAGGCTACAATTTCCCCTTGGGTGCGACTTCGATGAAGGAAATGAATCTCCGTCAACGCTACCCGAAACAGGTACTATCCTATCTCTTTCCCCTTTTTATTTTCACACAAAAAAAGAACGAATTGCATGCCAACAGAATCTGAAAATTTTTAAGAAATTAAAAAAAAACAAAAATCACCTTTCCAAAATTCTTCTCTGCTTTTGATTTCGTATTTCTTTTGTGTATGTGTGCGTAAAAAATTAAAAGAATTTGACGGCTCTTTTATAGCCATCGAAATACAATTCTATTTTTTTTTTTGTATATTTTGTTGTTTCTCTGCTATTGGTGGCCTTGTTTACAGGTACGGAAGGCGCGGACGTGGCGTACGGAGGCGCGTGGGGCGTGCAAAGGCACAAGCAGTGCGGTGCGTGGAGGCACGCGCGGGGGAGGCTGCTGCGTCGCTGGAAAATTCTGGAAGCTCCCTTAGGGTTTTCTGATTGCTAAAATTATTAGGCCATTCGGGCCGTGTAATTGGATTGGGCTCATTTATTTGGGCCCTAATGTGGGTTATTGTGTTTGGGTTTGAGATTCTGTAATGGACTGTGTAATAGGCCCAATTTACCCAGGCTCACACAGACCAAAAAAAATAAATATATAAAAAATAAATAAACCAACATCAGTTACAGTCCAAAATACCCAAAACCCAAATTACACCCATGAGGCCCAATTACAACCCAAAACCCATTACCCAACTAAATCTAATCCCATGACCCAAATTGCCCAATGGCCCTAAACTAATTTCAGAAACAGAAAACCTTGCCCTAGGGTTACTGCTTCATACCGCAGCACCCAGCGCCGACCCTCGGTCACTCCGCAATCAGTGCACGGACGGCGCTCCACCGCCGAGATCCACGCCATTTACCTGCAAAACAAGGAAACAAAATGAAAAGTAGCAACAGGTTGCAATTTGTATTTATTTTTTTATTTTATTTTTTTTGGTTATAAATAACCTAAAGCAATATGTAAAAGAGGGGGATTTTCACAAGATATACAGAAAAGATACACAAAAATCAATACAGAGACTTTAAGCTTTTTTTTCTTTTTCTTTTTCTTCGAATCTGTAAACTTATATAAAAAAAAATTTTACTCCTATTTTTTTTTAAAAAAATATATGCATGTTTTAATAAATTTTTAAAAAAATATATACCTTTTTTGGCCAGCGACGGCGGCGACGGTGCTGGAGCCTCGCCGGAGGGCTTGCCAGAAATCGCATGGTGAGAGAGCATTGAGAGGATTTGTTTCAGTTTTTTTTTTTTTTTGAGAGGAGAAAAAATGAAATTTTTTAACAAAATTTTAGCTTTTATAATGAATAGAAACGGCGACGTTTTGAGGGTCATTTGCGAAGTCCAAAACGACGTCGTTTTGAGCCTCCGACCTGACCCGATCCATGTAGGCCTCAGGATCCGCGTGTTTTAAAAAAAAAGTATTATTTATCCTTTTGGCCCTTCTGCATTTTCTCCCTTTTAAATCAAGTTCTTATTATTCCCAATTTTGCCCAATAAGTTTTCATCTATTTCAATTTGATCCGTATTCGAACGGCACCGTTTCAGTTGGTGGGGTTATTTTCTGTTTTGATCCCTCTACGTTGCACCCGCGTTACATAGGGGTCTTTATTTGATTTTTTTAATTTGGCTTTTTAATTTTATTTCCCTCTTAATTCAGTCCCTCCTTCAATTTAGCTGATTTTGTTATTGTTTTTTTTTTTTTACTTTTTGCATGTTTGTTCACTATATTTATTATTACTATTATTATTATTAACATATTACTTATTATTTATTATCACTATTACTATTATTTTTATTATTATTAATTAATATATTATTATTTTAATATCACTACCACTCTTATGTTTTATTTTAATTAACTTTATTATTATTATATTTATTAGTATTTTTTTATTACTGGTATTTTTTTATATCCCTATACTTATATTTATTATTTTAATATTATTACTACTACTATTATTATTATTATTATTTTATTTGTAATTAACTCGCTTATTATTATTATTACTATTGCCTTTATTATTATCAGCATTATTATATTTTTTACCATTATTTGTATATATTACCATTACTATTATCAGACCTTATTATTATTATTATTATTATTATTATTATTATTATTATTATTATTAAACCGTATTTTTTATAATTATTATTATTATTATTATTATTATTATTATTATTAAACCGTATTTTTTTATAATTATTTTGTTATTATTAATTGTTTTTAAATTATTTACCTAATATCCTTTTATTTATTTATTTGATTCACTATTTTAATCATTTATTTACTTACTTATTTTTCTTATAATTTTTTTGTTCATTTTTATTTTTCTTTTATTCTTGTTTTGTTATTTATCTTATATTTATTTTATTTTTATTATTCCCTTTTATTTCGATTCGCGTTATTTGAGCTGTGATGTATATTGTTGTCATGCACTTGTTGGCATTGTAATTGACTCCTTATTTTATTACGATCACGTTATTTTTTTTTACATTAAAATTTTCATTTCGAAATAAGCCAATATTTTGTGTTCTAAGGTTCGAAAGAAATCTTACCCTAACTTGCTGGGTTTCGACTTATCTCACAGAATCTAAAGAACTAATCATTTTTCTTTAAAAGTTAGATAAAAACTTATTCTCAAGAATTCAAAATTGTCATGTCCTAACTCACTGGATATGGCGTTTTGTTATCTCGGGATAAGGATTTCAGAAAACAAGGCAATATTTCATATTTGGAAGTTTAAAAAAATTTGTGCCCTAACTTATTGGGTTTTGATTTTCTCGTTGAACTTAAAATATTAAATATCCCTTTTTTCTTCAAAATCGAAATCGATAAATTTCAAATCAACACTTATTCTCGGGAATCCAAAACATTGTATCCTAACTTATTGGATGTGATATTTTATGTCTCGGGGTAAGAGTTTTCTACAAATAAAGGTTAATCTAATTTCGAAGTTATGAGATGTTACATCCTAACTTATTGGGTATAGCATTTTATTTCTTTGAAATAGGTAGGCCTTGGCTTTCTTTCAAATAAAAGGATCGTATTTTTAAAATTTTTTAAAATTTTGACATTAGGACATGAGATTATCAATTCGGTACCAAATTTTGGGCGTTACAAGGTTGCTAACCCTTCCTCGTACGTAACCGACTCCCGAACCCGTTTTCTTGAATTTCGTAGGCCAAAATCAATGTTTTGAAATAAAATGTTTTATAAGGTGATCCGGTCACACCTAAGCAAAAAGGGATTGGTGGCGACTCCATTTTCATTTTTAAAGTCGATCCCCGTTTTTTCAAAACTTATAAAAATGGTTTCGACAGACTGGACATTTAATTGGGATTTTTATACTTTATTTATTTTGTTTTAATTTTGGTATGGGCTCGGGCATAAATGGGTTCCTACACGTCCTAAGCTAACATGACGCATAAGCTACAACCTTACTGTCCTGCATCAGTACGCAACCTAAACCCACATGCGACGCATCACTGTATACAACGAAATCCTTCCCAGATTCAGGCTGTATCAGAACCGGAGCCTGAGTCCAAAATAGATTTGAGCTTCTCGAAGCTCTCTTGTTGCTTATCAGTCCAGACAAAGGGAACTTTCTTGCGCAGAAGCTTGGCTAACGGTGATGCGATCAAGGAGAACCCTTCTACAAAGCGTAATAATAACCCGTCAGCCCAAGAAAGCTGTGGATTTCGGACACATTCTTTGGTTGTTTCCAGTCCAACACAAACTCAATCTTACGATGATCAACATGAATCCCCTCCGCAGAAACCACATGTCCCAAAAAGGTTACTTCCTGGAGCTAGAACTCACACTTATTGAACTTCGCATACAACTATTTCTCACGAAGAGTCTGTAGTAGCTCTCTGAGATGCTCATCATGCTTGTCCTCAGTCTTAGAATACACTAGGATATCATCGATGAATACCACCAGAAACTGGTCCAAATAAGGCTAGAACACACGGTTCATCAAATCCATAAATGTCGTTGGTGCATTGGTTAACCCAAAAGGCATAACCAGGAACTCGTAATGTCCATAACGAGTCCTAAATGTCATCTTATGCACATCGGCCTCCTTAACTCTCAATTAATGATATCCTAAACTAGATCAATCTTGGAGAACACAAAAGCCGCTCTGAACTGGTCGAATAGATTACCTATCCTCGAAAGTTGGTACTCATTCTTGATTGTCAATTTGTTCAACTGCCGATAATCGATGCACATCCGCATTGTCCCATACTTTTTCTTAACAAACAGCACAGGTGTTCCCCATGGAGACACACTTGGACGGATGAATCCACGATCTAACAGTTCTTGAATTTGAGCCTTAAGCTTTGTAAGCTCCTTCCGTGCCATTCGATAGGGCGCAATAGACACTGGAGCTGTACCTGAAATAAGCTCAATCTCAAATTCTACTTCTCGGCTCGGAGGTAGACCCTGTAGTTCTTCAGGAAAAACATCCGAAAGTCCCTCACGGTTCTGATGTTCTTATTCGAAGAGTCCCTAGAGTCAGAAATACTGATGTAGGCCAAGAATGCCTCACACCCTTTCTTCACTGACTTTTCTGCCACCAATGTAAAAATCACATTAGTTAGATAGTCTCTTCGTTCCCCAATCACAACTACCTCGCTGTCCTTCTTGGCCCTCAAAACAACCCTTTTTATCACACAATCCAAACTTACCTGATGTTTAACCAGACCACATACCAGTCCAAAAATATTTCAAATCACTTAAAAATCGTTTCTTTAAAACCAATCTTTAAAACCCAATCCACAGTTGAATTTTGTAACCTGGCTCTGATACCACTAAATGTAACACCCCAAACTCGACCTAGACGTTATGGCCGAATCTGGCGATGTCACATGGAAAGTGTTTTAAAAAAACGAGTTGTCAAGTAAAAACTTTTATTTAGTCCGAGAAACGCAAATTCATCATTAAGTTAAAAGGGTCCTTCTTATTTAGTGAAAGCTTTGGAAAATATCTTATTTTAGAAAATTGTTTCTGATTCCAAAATCTTTCATTTTTAGTGAAAAATCAAGTTTTGTTAAATTTGCAGTTTAAATATCCATAAATTATAAAATAGTTAAATTCCCAAATTAAAACCAAAAAGTCCACGTCCCAAAAATTACAACCAAAATCATGAACTAAAAATCAAAACAGAAAACCAACGGAAGCATTACAAAAGCTTTACGTGTGGCCACTGTCGAGTCTTCCGCTACACCGATCCGCCTAGTACTGGGGATTACCTGGACAGATTAAACAGAAAAGAATGAGTTTCACAACTCAGTGTGTAATCACCACAGACATCATACATATCAAACACTCATCAGAACTCAAAAATAACAGTCTAGGGCAGAAACCTATTACAGAATCAGTTCGGGCCTCAGCGCATTCAAATGCAAAATCAGATATAGATTAGGGCCTTAGCCCAATCAAATGCAAAATTAAATATATACAAGGGCCTTAGCCCAATCGGATACAAAATCAGATATATACGAGGGCCTTAACCCAATCGGATACAGAATCAAATATATACAAGGGTCTTAGCCCAATCGGATACATAATGCGGATCAGTATATCAAAATCCTACCCATCAGCCTCTACACACCATCTCCTTCTAGCCCTACACACCATATGGGGATAAAATCAACCCACCCATTCCTACACACCATATTGTACTGAAATGCGGCACATAAACAGAAAAATGCAACTGAGCTGCCAGATATCAGGCTTAAAAGCCTTTCAGAACACTTCCTCCAAATAACACCAACCCCACCCTGATGCAATGCAACATACCAATATGACATGCAAACATGCAAATAACCTAACATACTTTCAGTTCAGTACATATATCATATAGTCAGATCACATAAATAGGGGTCTAAATAACGCTTACCGACCCTACAGTAGGTCCACGGTCGATTTAGGCGACCCGTGCAACCTTACAGTACTTTTCAAAAAAATGGGCTCACACGCCCATGTGGCCTGCCCGTGTGGATCACACGGCCCAATTGGTTGAGCCCGTATCTCACACACGGCCACACCCAGCCATCACACGGCTGTGTCCTTCACGCACGTCCTATCCTTATCAATCACACGGCTGTGTACTGCCACACGGCATACCACACGGGCGACCACAAGCCCGTATGGCATCGACAGTTTTATTTTTTGACTTTCGCCAATTCTCATTTTCTATGTTTTCGAGTACATACCTGATACGCTTGTGATGCCAAAACAACTCCAAGTAATCTCAAGCCTAAAATTAATCAATATACACTCGATTAATCACTTTAACAGCCAAACAAAACCCAAATGCAAAATAGAGTATTCATCCAACGAACGATTGAAACTTACCCTCGGTCGAAAAGCTGAAACACCAAACCCTTAAAACATTAATAGCTGCTCTCCAGCCCCTTGATCAACTCCCAACAACCAAAAGAAAGTCCCATTAAATCACTAATCCAAAAAACGTTAAGAGGAAGCATGAACATAACTTACCAACACGCGCCCAACGCTCTATTCATTGCAAAGTAGAAAGGCGAGATAAGGAAACAAAAAGAAAAGGAAAGATTTGCTGATCGAATAAGATGAAAACGGCAGGGGAAAGATGATAGCAAAACTCACGTCAGAAGTTTGGAAGAAGGGGAAAAAATCGAAATTGAGAAAAAGAATAAAAATAAATATAAAAACCCACTGATCACCCCCTCATCCCTAAATTTGCTCCCCAAAATCATCCACTAACCCCCAGCCTCATCAGAATTCTGACTCCATTCAAACACTTCCAGTCAACTAAGGTAAAAATTAAATCCCCTTCCTTACACAGATAATCGAACACAAGACCTCTAGCACAACCAACACTCCACCCAACCACCAGACCAGCATGCCCATTTTGATATAATTTTACCAACATTTAAACTTAAGCCTACTGACTAGAGACTAAGCTTTATTAATAAAAATACCAAAATTTACCCAAGTTGTGGCTTGAACTTGGGACCTCTCACACACACCTAGAACACATAACCACTAAAGCAGACAGATATTTGTCTCAATGAATTACAGAAACATGTTTAAAAACTTGGGGTGTTACAATATATTAGCTTCATCTTTATGTTTGATGTTATTTATGATTGAGCTTGGAAGCTCTACGTAATGTTTGACTACCCTATCCTCTTTTGATCACTAGTGGGTATCCATGCCTACTCTTCTATTGTTATTGATGATTATGAATTGAAGTGTTTTAAGATGGTTCTAAAGTCATTAAGAATTCTTTTGAGGAGTTCATTAAGAAATTTCTATGTTTGAAGTAAGTTGGGAATGGATTTTCAATGTTGCCAAGCACCATTGAGTCTTACTTTGTGCTTACATGTTAATGAGATGTTTTGGGACTCTTTTGGTGTGCTTTCATCTCGTTTTTAAGGTCTTCTACTTTTAGTATTAAGACTTGCATTTTTTTAGACATATTATTTGTTTCAAGAATTTAAGATCTTGAGTCGCATACCTTATGTTTCAAGACATAAAACATCGAACCTAAAAAGTTACAATAAAATAATTAAATCTCGAGACTTACAAATTAAATTTGCATTATGCAAGTTAAGTTGCACCGTGACAACTTAATTAACAAGTTTATTTATTTGTATATATCCTATTAATTTACTTCACATATCTTATTCCAAATTAACTTCTGAGATATTGTAAAGAAAGTAAATCTAGTGTAGAAATAATGTTTGTGACACGCATTTTTGTCATATAATATATTAATTAAGACAACCTATTGACAAGTGCCACTCCAACTTGCCAGGATTATCCAAGTATTAGAGAAGCCAATCCATCATCCATATAAATCAGGCTGATTTGATATAGCCTGTAGGGTTGATTTTTCGTGATATATGTTGGGAAAGATTACTCTCCGTACGTATCCATGTGACAATTGAATGCGAGTTCATGGTTCCATGTGATATTGGTGATTCTATTGGGTGGACTTTGAACTTTGAAGCAAGCATTCATTTTCCTCACTTCGCCCTTTCATAAGATGATGATCAGTCCATGTGTTTACTTGGGCCATTGTCAAATATTCCACAATTAGATAAAATCTTTATGTTATATGCCATAAATGCACATATATCATGTTTTTCTCTTTTTTTTTCATTGATTAAATATAAAGATAACACAATTTTAAATAATAATATAGGTTTTTCAAAAATAAAAATATAGTAATATTATTGATTGAGTTTTAATTCGATTGGCACTGGCATTGTTGCCAGTATGCCAGTGTAGGAGGACATGAGTTCGAGTGCACTAAAGCGCATTATCTTCCAATTTAAGGATTGAGAAAAGCTATGAGTAGTTTTAAGCTTTGTATCAAAAAGAGAAAATATGATAAGATTAATATGGACTAAATTCACCAAAATGCATAGCATAGGAACTTTATATCCTATTATGGTCGATACCATTAATTTTATACGAGGGTGAAAAATGTTTGTTCAACTTTAGCATCAATTTACACAATATTTGGCCATGAATAAACCCTATATGTGATACATACTGACAGCCAATATTGATTATAAAGAGATTTTGAAGAACCTGAATTTGCTACTCTATAATATTATTACATATTCAATGTGAAGAAGAACAAGTTTTTTAATGTCCATTTTTCTTGAATTTTGTTGAATTCTCTATAAAACGAGACAGCAAAAAAACTTGAAATGCTTAGCTAATAAATCCTAGTGGTCGGCCATAAATTCAAAATAATTATTAATATATTCTCAAGTAAAAGGGGGAATGTTTGAAAATTTTGAACAAGCTCGTGCGTTTGTTTGAAAATGTCCCATAGTTGAATTTGTTTAATGTTTTACTTTGGAAAAAAGCTAATGATATAGACAGCCAACCATTTGTGAAACCAATTTATAGAATATCACATAGAGAATTACGATATGAGAAATTATAATTCTTTATAATATTACATTGATAATTAAATTTTTATTTAGTTACTTTATCTTATCCAAATATACTTTTAATGATGTATTAAAAAATGTTATCATGTTGTTAACTATCAAGGTATAAATTTATATACGGACAATGTATTAAACAGGCCAAATTATGATTTTGGTTCTTCTACTATACTTAAATTTAGAATTTGATCCATGTGCTTCAATTTGGCTTAATTTGATTTTATTATTTATATAATATCATTAGTTAGTAATTAAAATGTTTATGTTGATTTTGTTCTTAAAAACGCTCATTCTAGCACAAATAGAAATCATGTTGGCATGGTTAGTTAAAATGGGTAAGGACGACTAACATCATAAAAATAGAAAGATAAAATTATGCTAAATTGAAGTTTAGTGTCTAAATCTCAAATTTTAAAATCAAAATTGGACTTATTAAATACAATCTTTATAAATTGACAAATGATAAAACGGCCGGCGATTTCATTTGAGCTTATACACATAAATTAGCTAAACCCATAATTTCAAAATAAATAAATAAATAAAAAGTAAAGCCCAAACACTTGTAAAGCTCCGACATGTTCGTATCCACCGTCTTGTACACGGAGAAAGACAGTTCAACAAAGTCCAATTTTTCATCAAAAGTCAACAACAAATGCATCAAAAAATTCACTCTAGCATTAATGTTATACAATATACTTTTTTCAATGAAAGGTCTAATTCTTGCACTAGTCCCTCTACTATGTTGAAATTTGAAGTTCAGTTTCTCCTCTTTAATTTGACATAATCTATTCCATCTACTTTTATAGTATTGTTGAGGAGGTCAACTTTTTTTGTAGAAATCTTCGAAGTGTCATCCGCTAAGCAATCAATTAAACCCTCAACAATGTCAAGGTATTGTCTTTGTGGTCTAGGTTTTATCTCCCACCTCAATCGAGAGTAGAGGTGCTCATGGGTCCAGTCGAGTTTGGGTTGGGCCTATGCTAGATATTTAGATCAATTTTCAAGCTTAGGCCCAGCTCGGCCCGAAAAACGGGCTTACTTTTTTGCCTAAGCCTGTCCGAATTTGAGAAAGGTAAACCCGAGCCCGACCCAATCCTCCCATATTTGATTTTTTAAAATTAGTTTTTATTTAAATTTTTTTTAAAAAAACATAATACACTGAATGCACTAAAAAACGCTAAAATAAAATTATTCTAACACATCAAAAATACATTAAAAAGTATTTATATTAAAAAAACACTATCATAAATATAATAAATATTTTATTATATTAAAAAATACAAATAAATATAATAAATATTTTATTGTATCAAATATGATTTTTAAAATTTTATATTTTGGGTTGGGTTATTAGTTGGGTAAGTTTGTTTTTTTTTTTTTTTTACATTTTGGATAATGGATTTAATTGTTATTGGGTTAACAATTTAATATAAGTATAAATATGTATATAACTACTATTTAACATATATAGTTAATATAATATTTTTTTATAACATAATATATTCGAGTCGGCCAGGCTCGGGCCAAAAACATCTTACCCAAGACTCGGCCCTTATAGAAAAATAGGCCTTAAATTTTACCCAAGCCTATTTTTCGAGTTTTGTCCAAACCCATTCATTTTTTAAGCGGGCCTTCAGGCCTAGTTGGGTGGCCCATCACATAAGCAAGTCTAATCGAGAGTCGTGTACAGTTCACGAGAGGTAAGTGCCTCGATTGGTGGATATTCTGCGTAACATAATTATATAGCGAGCAGACTCGAACCACCAACCTAGGGCATATAGACAACATATTTACAAGTATGGTACCACTTGAGCCACCTAGCAAACAACACTTTGAAGACTTCTCCCACAACAAGTATTATTAGTTTATGCAAATTGATGACACTATTAGTTATTTCCATTAAGGTAATAATATGATTTTTTTTTTCAGTTACACAATAAGGGTCAATCACATATCAATCTAATGCTTGAAGGTTTTTTTTTAAAAAAAAAAAAGAAAAGGAATAGTCAATTGAGTCTTAGCTCGATTGGCATGGACATTGTTGCCAATGCAGGAGGACGTGGGTTCAAATACGCTGAAGCGCATTATCCTTCTATTTATGGGTTGGAGAGAGACTTTCGGTAGTTCTAGGTATTGTGTCAAAAAAATTCATAAGATATAATCAAAACCTATAATGAGATTATTATTCAAAAGAAAAAGGAATAAATCACATTATCACTTAAATTGTATCAATTTGAACCTATTAATAACATAATAAAAGTAAAAGAATGAAACTATATCAAATGTTAAAGTAAGAGGATCAAAACCGAAATTAGACCAAAACTGATAAAAATTCAATCAACCCAACCGCGTACCAGATGTGTAAACACACGCGTCGTGTACGAAAAGAGGCGTGTGAAACCAGCCATGCAAACCAAAAAGGCTTATACACTTCGTTTACTAAAATGTTAGCTTAGCCTTTAAATTTTCTTCCCAATTTAGAAATTTTCTTGCATTATTTTCCCTGTGATTTCATGTAATATAATCCAACAGTACCGGAATTGTAAAGTCAAATTCCAACAACACTCAAATTTCAAAGTAAAGCCCCTCTTTTTTTCTTATACCAAAATGTGTTAGAATTCATAGTCTGCTTGTAAAGGTCCCCACTTTCACAAAGCTCTTCACCGTCTTGGCTTGGAGAAGATCCCTTATATATAGCTAGCAATACCATTTGCAATAATTCAGCAATTACACAATTTCAAAACAAATCAATAGAGATACAATCATGTCGATGAAGAAGAACAGCTCAACATCATGTTCATCAATGAACCGTGTTCTTTTAGTGCTGGTTCTTTCGGTGTTGTTGGTTTCATCGGAGTTCGCTGCCGTCAGTGGCCGACCCCTTCGATCGATGTCGGGCAATGCCGGTATTAAACAAGGTGGAGGTGATGATGGAGCGGTTGTGTCAGCAAACAAGTCTAGGACTAGTCGTGTTTCGTTTAGGGGTTTGGCTGTTATATTAGCCTCAGGGCCAAGCGGAAAGGGACGTGGACATTGATTTTCTAAGCATTTATTTCACATGCACAGATTTGTAAGCTGTAGCTTCTTCTTTTTTTGTTCTTTATCCAGGACATCATATACTCTTTTAGAAGAGATGTCATGAAATTATACTTGTAATTTTTATGTTTAAAAATGTAGAAATCATTTACTTCTTTAATCACGATTTCCTTTTTAAGCTTGTATGGTTGAAGTCCCTGAATTCATGTGTGTAGAAATGGGAATGGTGTTGCTGGCAGTTCAAGCTGAAATGGGGGCTCAATATTGATAGTGAAATCTATTTGATAAAATGATGTTTTAAGAGAAAGAAAACTGCAAATGAGGTATCGATGGTTAGTGGTTGCAATGAAGCGGGATGAATTGGCATGCTCTATTTCATCGCTCGACTCACTTCACCACGAAAGCATTATCTTAAAAATTACTTTATCTTTATATATATTGGATACATCTACCTCATTCCGTTCTTATCCAAATCAATTCAATATATATCGAGTAGTTCGTAATTTATTGTTAAATATTATTTCGACTTAGATCATTGATGTAAACTTAAAGAAGAAAAATTCTATCCTGTTCCCTCCGAGAAAGCAAGAAGTCAAGTATTTGTATCTGAAAGGAGAGGCCGCAAGAGATATACAAATTGAATTATTTTATCTACCCCAAACCACCATTGAAGTCAAAAGGAAAATCAGGAAAAGAAAAAAGATGGAAGATTAGCAGATATTATGTCATCACCTCTTACCTTTGACGTCGCCAATGTATATTTGACTGCTTGCATCCTTTGACAATGTATTATTTTAGACTTGTTAGTACTGTTTAGTATTGTTAATCAGAACCAAAAAAAAAATTGTTATTATTTATTAGATTAAAAACGAAATCCGCCCTTTCTATTAAAAGTTTTATCTATTTTTATTGTTAAAAATTAGTATGACTAAAAACATAACTAAACCGTTACACGTAACACTATGTGTACATCATTCTAACGTATAGAACTATTTTTTAACAAAAGAATCAGTTTACTCTTTCTAATGTACAAAGACTAATTTACCTATTTTTTTAATAACAGAAGTAAAATGCAATATGACTTCTAGTACAAAAGCTTCTATAGTACTTTTACCGCAAACAAAAAAAAAACAAAGAATTATTTGTTATCTATATAATAATTGTATATAAAAAGAATCTCCTTTTGCAAAATCCTATTTGTTTTTTCTAACATTATAGGAAAATGGTTAAATTTTTATTTTGATCTCTTTACTATGCTTAAATTCGGGATTTAATTGTTATATTTTAAATTCTATCATAATATGGTTCCTATATTTATATTATACATTAAGTACTTGACTGGGTTGGTATCATGAGTCAATCAGGCACCAGCTCAATTGGGTAATTACAAAAATATACTTACTTTACAAAGTTATATTATAATGGATACAAAATGAAAAAAAAATAAATACATAATAAGATTTAAATCCAAGTCATTATAGTTTTTAAATTTTATACTTTACCATTCAATCGAAACTTTAATTATTATTTATAACAATTTTTATAAATATATTTATTATATAATTTTATTTTTTACTCATAACATGGATATATTATGATATAATTTTATAATATTATTAATTAATTTGGTTAACTATTACAATTAAAATATTGATATATGCTTTTTTTTAAAGGTTGTAGAAGCTACATGGAAGGGCCTATTGAGGCTTTGGCTTTAGGCATTACGCTTTTCTCTAATGCCAAGATTCCATAATATTAATTCCGACAAACCTTGGGGTATGAGATTTGGGTATGGAGACCCTATTTGTTGTTTCTGATAATGTAGTATTTTTAATCCGAATTAATCATTATAAGTATTAAATAATTAAAAAAAACTTATGCATGAATTATATATAGTAAATTTTGAGTTCGAATATTCAAAAGTCTTAAAACGTAAGCTATATACTAACATAAACAAAACCTCATTCACCTCTAAATGTTACACCTATAGGTAATAGGGTAAAAAGTGTTGGCAAAGCCCATGGCAGCAGCACCTTGATAACATTTCCTATCAAATCCCAAATGGAGCATATTTGGATCCTTCTTGCAAGGTCATCTGAGATAGGCTTCAAATCAAGCTCAAGGGGCTTGACCAATGCTTGATCATAGGAGTTATTATTTTGGTATAGGTTTGGTATTAATTAGTCTCTATACTATGTATAACTTCAAAATGATCAATTTTAGTTTTTTTTTATTTTAAAATTTCAGTTGATCAAATGGTAATTATTAAATTTATTAAGTTTTATTGTTTTTAAAATTTAATAAAAAAATATATTATTACATATGTAACGTCGTATCAGATAATAAATTTAATAGTTGTCATTTACATCAAAATTAAAATTCTAAATTTTTAAAAGTAAAGAAATTAAGAATGATTTAATTGAAAAATAAAGACTAAAATCTACAATTTTATACATAATACAAAAACTAATTGTTACTATTTGAGCATAGACTTAAATTTTGAATTTCTAAAAATACAAAAATTAAATCCAGAGCAGAAACACAGTTATTTTAGCCAAAACAAAGGCGCAATTCGGGGTTAAGTAGACATACTGTTGGGAGGCAAATATTGGTTAGAAGTGAAAGCCAAAATTGCTGTAAAACCCAATTAAAGAAGCAAGTTTTGTCTCTCATGTCATCAAGTACGTCTTAAAAGGGTAAACATTCCACTGCTAATGCACGCCTAAGGAAACAAAATGAAAAGAAACCCACTAATGAGTAACAGTAAAAAATTTATACTAAACTACCATTATAATATTATGTATATATAACACGCCTGAGACATTTGTTTTCATGCCAAAGTCCCCCATGTAATGTAATTTTAAAATAAAGAAATGAAGTCCCAAAAAGGGGGTCTGATAAATGTGCATTGCTTTCAGCAGACATTAAGAAGTTCTTGGTTTGAGATTTTAAAATTTCTGGGGAAAATACAAAAAAGGGTGTGTGGGGTAAGGGGTAAAGATGTGAAGAAATGATTAGGCCAATTGGAATCTCTAAAGCTTTGGCCTTCATTCACAGTGTCATCTTATCCATGTCCGTACTGCTTTTGGATGGTCAATAAAGATGGAAAACATATTTGGTTCTCGATGCAACGGCCATATGGGTGGGTTTTTCTCTCTCACTGCAAAAATCTATGCATTCGCCATGCCTTTGCGTACCGTCAGCTCTACCAAATGGATTCCCATTTAAGGCAGAGAGGTTCTCCCTATTAAAGTCTCAGTTTTCTGATCGTAGCTTCAATGCAGATTGATTGATTGATTGCATCACTTCCTCCACTTTAATTCTCGCTTCTCCATAACAAAAAATGATGGCCTTTTTTATATATACACATATAAAACAATTAAATTTAAATCAAAAGAAAAACCCATCTAATATTATTAGTTTGAAGTTATATTCATTCTGTAATCTATAGAGATCACTTTTGGGTTTGTGTCATTCCTTCTAATAACGACGGAGTTAGAAAATTTTTGGAAGAATACGAATTAAGTATATTTTTATAAAAGTTAAAATGTAATTTTAATAATTAAGTTATATATTTTTATCTGAATTAGCATAGCAGTATGAGTAATAGAAGAACCTTTCATTGTTAGCAAACAATACGATCAAGATTCACAATTAAATACGTTAAGTATCTGTTTTGATGTCAAATTTCTGCAATGAAAGTGTTTGATTACAGTAGCTACTGCGATTTGACACAACGAAGATTGTGCAAACAAAATAAAGAACATCAAAAATTTGTTTACGCAAATTAGTTTTCTTATGTCTATGAAGCCTAACTCAGTAAGTAATAATATAACAAGTGATTCACATATATCAATTTCGATCTGCTAACATAAAATCTTAGTAAATACAAAATAACTCCTTAAAAATAGCTATTACATCATTCACAATAAAAGTATAATCAACTGAAGATATGATTTCTAAAACTAACACGTAGTATTGAACAATCTTCCACATCCCACCGGTTGATTTGATTCACTCAAATTTAATCCAATCTTTTAAGTCTAATGATTGATTTCCATAAAAAAACTAAAATATCGTCAATATAACAGCACATAATCAAGTCTAAAGATTTTCTTCATTAAATCGTCAACTCAAATATAATAAGTATTTAAACTACCTTAGTGTCAACCTGCAATGGGCGCACTACCAAGTGTCACTCAGCAACAACCAATTCATCTTGCCTCAACAACTTATATCTATATAATTCTTTTAAAGAACTAAACAAAGTCGAATTTTACCTTATACAAACTAAAAATTTTATAATTTCTTTATCAAATTTAAAGGAGCAAAAGTTAAATTTACCATTTTAGAGAGTGGGCTTATAGAGTTCAAAATTGATTTTTCTTTGTAAGAATATAATATTCCTTACAATTCTACTGAAATTTAATGGTGTAAGTGATTCTTTTGTACACAAGAAAATAACATAATTGCATGCCTTTACCTAGTCATTAATTTTTATACTATCAATCTTCAATTTTTATCTTACCATTGCAATAGCACCACTGGTTGGTAAGAATTTCCGTAACTTAAAATATACATAGACGCATACATGTATATACCAAATAGTAATGGTTGCATCAGTTTGGTTTTGCAAATTAGATGAAATTTTGATTAATATTTATGAAATCGTACAAGTTCAATATGTTCATATATACTAAAATCATTAATTTAATTAGCTTAATTATGTAATTAGAAACATACAGTCGAATAAACCTTGTATTAGTGTCTACAAGTTCCTTCATTGCCTATAAAAGAAATCGAAAGAAACTCCAAAATTCTCTGTAAAAATATCCAACGAGGAAGAAGAACAAATAGTAGATACAATAAAACAAACAGATACCAACAAATTCTTTTAATGGTAGCACAAGAGATTATAAAGATTATTCTCTGGTACTACCAAATCTCTGAACCCTACTAAAAGTGACCTCTCAAGCTTTTGATATTATGAGGTACTGAAAATTTTAAAAGTTGAATAAAAAAGCCAAAAGTTTCTTCATTTACATTACACATATATTGCAGTATAGACAAATACAAAGATGATAGACATGAAAATCCAACAAAATTTTTGAAAAATATGGATGCAAAATGCAATTCATGATAACCCCAGAAAAGTTCAAACAAAACCCAACATTATGAAAGCTTTAAAATTCATGCTCCTCCCATGGCTTTCAACGATTGTGAAGTGGATCAGCAGCATTTGGAACCTTCCTCTTGCTTGAAAAGAACACACCAAATGAACCCCTCAAACGTTGTGGCTGCTGCTGCTTGTCCATAGGTATCTTCTCATTGGAAACTGGTGAATGAGCATTGGTGGTGGTGCCAACAAGTAATGGCTCATCTTTAGGATCAGCTGAGATTAACATAGAAGAAAGCAACATTACCACCATTAGTATCCGCAGCAGCCTCAACATGCTGTTGGCACCTAGAGAAATCCTGAGTTTTTTTTTTTTCTTTTTCTTCTATGGTGGATAAACGAAAGAGAGAAGAACCCTACCTCTTCAAATGTAAGAACAAAATGCAAATAAATGGGTCCAAAAAGCACCAAAAGATAAGTGGACTGGTTTGGAAAATGTAAGAAAAAGGTGATGAAAGTTGATGTAAATGGTATTGAGTATACCCTGCAAACAAGGGACACACTTCACGAAGAACCATTTTTTTTTTTTTTGCTTTTTTCGTCTTTTATAATATAATATATTGTGTTTTCCAAAGACTTGCTTCTTTTTCTCTTCACAATCTGTTTTTTTCTTTATGGCATTCAGTCCCTGAAACAAGGGAAATTTTGCATGTCCAAAATTATACTAATGGCTCATAGATAGTACTATAGTAGGCATAGATATTGGCTCTTGTGCTTTTAACTTTGTCTGGGTTTTATTTGTATGGTTTGGCAAGTAGTCGATTTTCGCTTTTATAGCTGCTGCTGCTGCTGCTGCTTTCGAGCATCTGAATTCTGAACTTATCAGCTATAAGCTACGCCTATTCATCTTTCAAGGAACCCTTTTTCCTTTCGCATATAAAAGCCTTTAAGCTAAGCAAAGTCCAAAGAACACACACATACATACATATACATATATATATATATATACACATAAAGCTTGTGTGGTATAAACAAATATTTGCTTAAAGTACACGTTCTGAATTGTCTTATCATGCGATTAAACAGCTACTGCTTGTTCCCGATATAACCTTGGAATATTTATATATTTGGCATCCCAGTTTTGAATGTTTAAATATTTAATTTTAGCTAAGGGTTATTATGTGTATGAACTTTTTTTTTTATTTAATTGGTAGGTGAATTTATATTCTATCATATACATTGTCTTAATTTGTTAAAAATGTTAATTTTTTAAGGGTTAACATCCCCTAAATTTGTAATATTTTTATAGAAACAAATAACTTTATACACAATAAATAGTACATTAACATAGTATGTACTACAAATTGGATAATATATTTATCATATAAAATTTTGGAAATAATAAAACCTAATGAATTTAACTACTTTCATTTGGTCGAAACCAAAATTTTAAATTTCAAAAAGTATAAAAACTAAAATAACTAAATTAAAGTGTAGGGAGTAAATACATAACTTACGCATAATATAGAGACTAATAACAAATTTAGCCTTTCAAAAATAATTATATTCATAACAACTTCAATATACAACAATTGTTGTACAAAAATAATTATATTCAAAACAACTCTTATTTAAAGCAATGTTCTTCAAAAATAGCCATTGTTTGGGATATGCTCTATAAAAAACTCATCGTCATGTAACAACTCATTTGAAATAAGATTATCTAAAGAAACAAATTTTTCGAGAGATGTTCCAAAAACAAAACGTTATAACACAATACTACTTTATTGAAGAAGAAGTGAATATAACCCTAAAATATAGTAGAATTTTTGGGTTATCTTCACCATTGAGATATGAAAGAAATTTGGTTTGGTAAGTCATATACTAAGGTAGTTAAAAGATTTCTTCTTAATCTTTCTCTATAAATTGAGTACCTCTCCCTTTTTTTTGAAAATATAGTGCACTCTTGTTCACTATTCATTGCTACCAACAACTTAAAGGTACTATTTTTGTTAATTTAAGTATTTTTGCTCCCTAAATTTTACAATTTTATCTTAATCCATCTAAACAAAATTCTTGACTCGTTCTTAGTTTTAACCTTATTCTGTCTTACTAATCACCACCTTTAGTTGCATTCTTTTGCTTTTTTGTATAATATCCGCTTTACAGCCCATGAAAACTAATTCTTTCAAGGTTCTTAATTGTCTCTCTTAATAATGTCGTCTCGAAGGTTGGAGCTAAATTCTCTCAATAGGACTGGAAATGTGTTTTACTACAACAACCGATACTTATTGGTATCTGTCGTTGCATTCACTGTTACAAATTTTTCTCCAATCTTCCTTTCTATTTTTTTCGGTATATTCCGTCTCATTTGTTTGCAACTCTTATTCTCTCTATGAAAAACTTTTAAACTAAGGACGAACCTAATGGGACAGGTAATGACCTAGACTCTCTTAAATGAAAATTTTACTTTTAAATCTTTTTAAAAATGATATAAATTAATATAATGATTCAATTTAAACTCCTAAAACTTTTTTTCTTCCTTTTTCCTCTGTCTACAAATAAAGAAAATCTACTTTATTACAGTATTAAGTTGGTAGTATTATTAATCGACCAAATTAAATATACTAAATTTTCCTTTTCATGGCTGGTGGATTCTCGTAGGAACACATGGATTTGATTAATTTGGCCTAAGTTTTGCCCTAAGACAATGTTCAATTCCAAGAAATATATTTGAAAAGATGAATTGAAATATAAATTATATGTATAATTTATTTTGGGAGAATATTTGATATACATAAATCACATACACAATTAGTAAATAATAACAAGACACATTATCGTTATATAAAATAAAAATAATGAAATATTTATAAATAAATAATAATTAATTATAAATAAATACTAAAATCTTGGAATTTAAACTCGAGACTTTAAACTCTAAATCAAATGCTCTAGACTCTTAAATCTAATATCAATTATTTATAATAATTATGATTAATACTTAATTATGTTTAAATAAAAATATTAGTATTTACTGATAAATTCTCTATATTTTTTGTTTAATTTAATGATAATATGCCATATTATTATTCACTAATGAAATATAACACTTATGCATTCACGGTGTATTTTTTTTATTTAAAAAAAAAACATGATTGAACATTATTGTTACAGTTAAAGGCAACTTTAAACCTGAAAAATCGTTGCAATGATGGTAAAGACAACCTTAGCCATGCTTTAGCTAAACTTTTGAGAAGATAAAAATTAGGAACTATATTAATATAATATAATAATGTTGTCAAAAAAATGAATATAATAATATTTTTTTAATGTGGCATGATACTAGGAGTGGAAATAACAATCAAAGCTGCTAACCCAAAGGGCATAATCATGCAGCCCAAGAAGCCAATCCCTATCAACTTAATCCAATTGCTAGAAAGGAAGTGCAGTAACCACATGGAAAACAACTACATAGGAATGACCGAACTGACGTTTCTTTATGGAAAGACAAAGAACATGGAAACATATGATAAAAATAATAATAATAAAAACCCAGCTTAGTATTACAACTATCAATCACAATCAACCCAAAACAAAGCCACATGATGGAGAACAAAGAATATTGACTTATTTCGTTAATATGTTTACAATGTCATGATTTTACACCAATAATACATGTGTCGTCATAAGTAGGAAACAATGGTGAATATAACTAAACCTTGCATTTGAACAAATCGTACAATGCTTGCATTGATATCGATCTGGATGGATAAGTGTGGTGTGAACTGCAGACAACTTGAAAGACGAACAATCTCTATAATGGCAGGCAATTCGTACAAGTTTTAAGATTGTGATACCATTGTGTTGTAATTGTTATCGTGACACATCGATCATTGAGTTGCTATGAATCTAAGTGTTTATAAGACATAAGCAGTGTCCCAAGCAAGCAATACCGGTAAGTAATAAATGGATCCATTCTCTCATCTATTGCTGCTCTAGTTAGTTGTTTCTAGTTGATCCTATAGTTCATCTAATTCTTAAAAGGTTTTTATTTTTCGGTATCAAAAAGAAGTAGAAATGTCAGTTAATTACCTGATTAACGAAGGGCACGATGATGAATGCTACGAAGGCAACTCAATGGAGTGGCTGAACTTGAGTCTTAGCAGGCACAGGGATATTGTTGCCTCGAAAAGTGGATTACGATCAAATTATGCCTCTAACAAGATCTTCTCGTGCAACTTCTGCAGACGAAAGTTCTATAGTTCGCAAGCACTTGGTGGCCACCAGAATGCACACAAAAGGGAGAGGGGTCGATGCCAGTCAGAAAGGATGATGCCAATGGTTGGTTTGCCAATGACACGATCACTTGGTCTTCAGCCCCATTCACTAGTGTGCCAACTGAACAAAAAACAGAGACATTCAGTTGCGCGATTCAACAATTCAAACAAAGAGATTATGAAGGCATGGATAGGATCAATTGACAGCAAAACAACATCAAAGTGGATAGGAAGTTATCATGTGGATTTCCAACCATATAAACCGCCACCAGAGTCGCTAAAAGTTGACTTGGAACTTCGACTTTAATCTCTCTATTCCTATATAGGATCAAATTAAAAGCACTTCTAATGTACTAATCTGCTTATAATGATTGGCAAATTGGCAGTATCATTTCATACTTCTCTTAGCGCAGCACAGGCCAACTGATACTCAAACCAGAAATCACTACCTGAAAAAGAAAATTCAGCAGTTAATGGAACACGCGCACGAAGCATAATTTGGGTCACAGATCTTTCTACAACAGTTTTCATTCCAGCCACATCGCCAGCAACAGGAGCCATGCCAACTTGCAGATTACCATGTAGCAAAAACAAGATAGCCTCTTTGTTCTTTGTACAAATGAAGAATTGATATTACAGTATAAACATCCATGAAAAATCAGAGAGCTTGAACACCATGAACACATGTTGCATCAAGGTTATGTCCTGATAAAAATTATCAACTAAATTGAAAGGCAAAAACTTCTACAAATAGGTATGAGCTTTGATTATTTAATGCTACCAAGTAGTGAAATCAGCTTGTCAACAATATTTTACATCATTCAACCGAAGGCTTGAAAAACAAATTTAAAGAACATCTATTGACATAGCAAAAAGAACCACTTATAATCAATCAGTCATAATTAAATATGGTTGTTCTGAAAATCACTAATACACTGAAGTTCTATCCATGTTAGTTGGTAGCACACTACCACCAGCAATGACATGTACATCTCCAAGCAACCACGTGCATCATAGGTGCTGCATCAGCAATAGTCCCCATCTTGTTCTCATATACATTTCACCCATGTTCAAGCCTTGAATTACAAATATCACAGACCATAAATCGTGTGTCAAATTTCCACCACTTGAACATCTTCAACATCAATAATCTCAACTTCTTGAACATCTTTGAAATAAGAAGCTGGAATCTCCGGAGAAGCTGGAATTGTTGCCACATAATTGAACTGTTTCAAGAGAAATCAACATTATTTCAATACAACAAGACTATATAAATTATAACCACATCAATGGCTAGTGTTACATGAACACGCACCTTATGTTGCTTGTATTTTTCTCTAACTGCATGAAGTGAATCTCCTCTTCTACTCAAATACAAGTCATGTAAGATAAGGACACACTCTTTTAGATCAGTTGCTTTGTAACCCGAGTTTCGTTGCAAGGCAGAGCTCTATAGAACACAAATGACAAGTTAATATTTGCTAACCATAAACAAAAATCAAAGACAAAAAATTGTAATGAGGACAAAACCATACCCAAGGATGACACTTCGGTCTAATTATAAACCTTGTAAGAAAGATAACAGAAGCAGCAACCATGGAAGGTAAAAATTTTACACATCCATAATCCAACAAACTCAACTCTGCAAGATAACACCCAAGGAACTCTAGCTGCAAGCTTGAAGCCTATAAAGGATCAAAAGAAACCATACATTCAATAACACATAAAGAATAATAGACTTTTAGAATCAATGCAAAAATATATAGGCACTTTTCTTACTTTGTAATCTTCTTGTGCAACTCTAGTGAATCTCCTCAAAAATGTTTTAACTGTAGGATTGCCCAATTCAAACTTCAAGGACTTAAGTATATCTGCTTCCATTTTGACCACCTTCATGTATACCCAAAACAACGTTTAATGAAATGAAGCAAAGTCGTACACAAATGAAAGGAGATAAACAAGTGGAATGAAGGCAAGGGTTACCTCATCTTTAGTGTATGTATTATCAGTTATATAGCAAAAATCTTCCACATTTGGAGGAGTGATTTCCTCATACTTTCTGCTTAAAAAGGACAAAATGTAAGTACAAACAGATTTACAATGATTTCAAACAAAACAACCCATCAAAGAAATTAGAATCTTACGAGGCAATGAGCATTGAAGATACACCCAATAATTGAAGCCTTTGTCTATTGAGAGGATTTAAAGATAAGAATCTATCAATGTATGAAACGGTCATATATAAAGTATCTGAAACAAGCTTGTATTCCTCTGCAACTTCAACTAACCAATCCACTAAAACCCCCCTCATACTCATACTAACATCCTTTTGCACCTTCTCGATATAATCAGGTAAAGGTCTTCTCTTTGGATCAACCTAATGTCAATCACGTAATAAAAAAATTAACCCTTAGTCATTTCAGCAGATTAAATAGATATAATAAGTGAGAAACAGGGGAAATACCTCCATTTGATGAAGATATCCATAAATATCAGAAGCATAATACCCACACATTTGTGGGTCACTAGACATAGCATCAAAACCCTCCTTTTTTTCATCTCCACCTTCCAAAAGAACCCGTCTTACCACTTTAGACTTTGCTTTCACCTTCCCTTTACATTGCAATTTCTGGGTTGTTGTTGTTGCTGGTTTCTTCCCTTGAACCTTGGTTGTTGCTGGTTTCTTCCCTTGAACCTTACTCACCGACCCAGCAACGTTATTAGAAAGCTCACCTAAAACAACCCTTTTCTTATTGGTCACATTCTCATCTGTTATCCCAGCCAATTCAGCTGTTCTCTTCTTAGCAACAGTAGACCTTGTTAGTCTCACACAATTCTCCTGACCCGCCATTGCTTCTTTGCTTCAGGGTTTACCTTTTTGGGTGCAAAGAGAGAAAGGGGTTGGAGAGGAGAGAAGAGAAGAGAGAGATGGAGTGAAAGGAAAGGGGAGAGAAGGGGGTGAATAAAAGGGGGGTGAAATGAAAAGCGCCATTTTGGGATTTTGTTTTCAAAAACATGGGAGATTGGCGGTATACTTGGGAGGTAACTCTGTGCTCATATTTTGGGTTCTTTTAGTTTATTTTTGGGAGGGTTTTTGCGGCCTCAATAAATTTCAATCCTCCTTTTTGGGGTTTCAAATTTTGAAAACCAGAGATAAAAATTATATTTTTTTGGTGAATTGGGGGGGCGGGGGGATTTTGGGAATAGGGAGCGCGGGTTGGCTCCTTCACTCTCTATCATCTATTTCTATTGGTTAAAATCTGTCATAGGTCCCTTTACTCTTTACAATTTTAGAATTTAATCTTTCTACTTTTCAATTTTTAAAATTTAAGTCTAATTGTTAACGCTATTAAAATTATTTCGTTAAAATCATATTTATTACAACATCATTTTTTTTAGTTTTATTACTGCCAAGTGAATTTTTTCTTTTACTTTTAGAATGTTACACCAACAAATTTAACAAAAAAAAAACTTAACAATGTTAACAATCAAATTTGAAAGTTGAAATTTGAAAACTAGAGAAATTATAATTATATCATAATCTAATTATAAAATTATTTTTAATGGTAATCATCTATGATAGATGAAAAATTTTAGTGGGTAATTCTTAACTATGTTATTCACTTAATTAATGGTCTCAAGACTTTCATAACATTAATGAATCACATACTTAGATTTTTCTTAGAAAATAGAAAAATTTGTTATTACCTATTTTGATGATAATTTGGCAAAAAAGAGTTCGCGAATAATGATCGTGAAGATTGTTGAAACCATTTTTTTGGAAAGGGGGGTCAACTTTGATTTTGAAAATGAAAACGAACATGGGAGTCGCCACCAATCCTTTTTTATTTAAGTGTGATCGGATCACCTTAAAGCAATGATTTTTGGTCTACAAAATCTAGAAAACGGGTTCGGGAGTCAGTTACGCACGAGGAAGGATTAGCATCCTCCATACGCCCAAAAATTGGTACCTAGTTGATTACTCGATGTCTTTAGTGCCGAAGATTGAAAATTTGAAGAATTTCTTTTTAAAAAAAATACGATCTTTCGTTAAAATATCGCTTAAAATTTTTTTGAGAGAATGGCGGATTCTACGTTAATCGAGGAAATGAATTATGTCCCGTAAGTTAGGACACAATATCTTAAATTCCCGAAACGAGAACAAACACCGAAAATTATTTATTTTGAAAGATGTTTGATTATCTCGGTTTTAAAAGGAAACCATATTCCGTAAGTTGGAACACGATATTTTCGTAATTCCCGAGACTATTTCAAAATTTTAAAACGTTCGTTTGTTCGGATTTATCGAGAAAGTCGAAACCCCGTAAGTTAGGAAACGGCCTTTCGAATTTAAAAAACAAAATGTTGCTTATTTAAAAAAAATTATGTATTGGATAAAAATTGTGATACGAATTAAAAAATGGTAATGAAATAATGTAAAATGATATTACAGGTAAAGTATTAAAATGATAAATAATAATAATAATAATAATAATAATAATAATAGTAATAGAATGTTATAATAATAATGATGACGATATTGATAATCAAATTGCAATAACAAAATAAATAACGTAACATAAAATAAAATAGAATGCATAATAATAAGAAAAAATAAATATAACACGAAGATATAATAAATAAAAGAAATAATAAAACAACAAAACAAAATAAAATAAAATTACAAACAAAAAGATAAGGCCGATTAAGGGACTAAAATGAAACACGCACAAAGGCACGCGGATTAAAATGGGAATATTCCCATGCCACTTAAACGGCGTCGTTCTTTATGGGATTAAAATGGAAAAACAATAAAATCACAGGGTAAATCTAAAGAAGTAAAAGAACTGAATTACAAACTAGCTAAAAAGCGGAAGGGTTGAAAGTGTAATTAGCCCTTCCTCTAAAAAATACGCGGATCCTACTAGTGGGTCGAGTCGGATTTCAGGTTGATCTTCAAAACAACGCCATTTTAGGTGTCAAAAGCCAAGTCCAAAACGACGTCGTTTTGGAAGTTTATTTAATTCAAAAAAATTTCCAAAAATTTCATTTCAGCATTGTTTTTTTTTTAAAAAAAACTTTCAAAACCCTTTTTTTTCAATCAAAGGCTTCCACTTTCCGGCCACAAGGCCGTCGTCCGCAGCCGTCGTCCGCCACTCAAGGCGGCTAGAGCTCTAAAAAATCCCCCTTTTTCAAGCGAATCAGAGAATAGGTAAAAAACCCCTTCCCCTTTTTTTATATTCTGGATATATATACGTATATAACAATTTCGAAGAAAAAATAAAAAGAGAAAAAAACAAAAAAAAACTTAACACCTTTTGAATCCTTTTTTTTTAACTGTTTGTGTCTTTTTATTGTTTATATGCTCAAATATTTTTTTTTTGTATTCAAATATCTGTAAAAACTTACAATCGTTTTTAAATGGCTTTTATAGCCATTTTTACAAAAAAAAAATTATTATTTACTGTCATTTCTGCTTTTAACCTTTGTAGGTGGCGGTAGCAAGTGGAGGGCGGTGTTGACTGTGGAGCAGAGGCGGTGGCAGAGGCTAGGGGCGGCAGACCTAGGTGCGGCGCACCTAGGGTTTTTTTTTTCTGGGGTATTGGGCTACTAGGGTTTAGTTCAATTTGGGCTTTAAAATTGGGCCAATCATATTTTGTAACTGGACTTTAATTTATTTTTTATTTTGGTTTTGTTTTCTGGTTTGGGCTCGGGCTAAATTGGCCCACTACAGCTGCCCCTCTTTGCTCGTTGTCGTGCAACGAGAACGAAGTAATTTGCCTGGTCTTGCCGAGTTCTTGACTTCTTTTGGTGATTTTCTTCTTCAGGTAGTCTCATTCCAGTCCACTGCATCTTGTTGCTTTGATCCACTCCACCGCAACTTCAGAGATATAAGACTTATAGCTTCAATCTGCTCCGCTGCAACTTCAGGGAAATAAGATTTATAACTCGTAGCTTTGATCTATTCCACTGCATCTTAAGGGAAATAAGATCCGCTATCTTCAGTCTGCTCCACTGCAACTTCAGGGAGATAAGACTTGTGACTTCAACCTGCTCCACTACAACTTCAGGGAGATAAGGTTTATAGCTTTAATCTACTTTACTACAACATCAAAGAGATAAGATTCGCTATCTTCGATCTGCTCACTGCAACTTCTGGGAGATAATATTACTTGTAACGTGTAGCTTTAATTTATTCCACTACAACTAGGGAAATAAGATTCGCTATCTCCAATCTACTCCACTGCAACTTCAGGGAGATAAGATTAGTGGCCTCAATCTACTCCACTACAATTTCAGGGAGATAAGATTCACCATGAAAACTTCGATATGCTCTGCTGCAACTTCAGGGAGATAAGATTTGTAATTTCTTCCATCCATCCCACTACAACTCAGGGGTATAGGATTTGCATCATCTTCAATCCATTCCACTGCAACTCAAGGGTATAGGATTTATATCTTCTTCAATCCATCGATCTATTACACCATTCTCTAGGTAACAAGACCTGCAGAACCTATTTCATGGTCCTATGTTTATGCCAAATGATTAGGGTGTCATGATCAGGATGAATCAAATGCTCCTAACTAGATGTGTATGAATGATATTTGCATGAATGCAGAATGCCATTTTGCGAGAATGACCCCATTTTCAATGCTTAGGCTGTCATTGCTCGTTGCTCATCAAGGTTCTATCGCTAACGTATTACCCTGTCTTCTTGCTCAGCTGGTATCTTTGACAGAAAACCTGAAGAAATAGTCATGATTTACTACTATTTTTCAAATGTTTCCAACCCTTAGGTTTGATTAGTTCTAAATTATAGTCCTGTTTCAGGTTTTCATACTATTTAGAAGCTTTCAGATTAATATGCAAAACTCATTTTATGAGAGTATTATTAGTCCATTAATCATTATTTCAATGCAAAATGCTCGAAAAAGATCATAATGATGGACAAAATTGAAATTCAGGAACAAAATTTAAAAAGAATAGATTAATCAAAGAAAGCAAATATTGCTGAAATACAAAATGAGTAAAAAGAAAATAGGTGCCCCAAATATCGCAGCAGAAGCTTCTTTACACGAACTTATTGAGCATAATTTTGAGCTCAACGCGTGTTTAGGAGATATAGAGTACTTTGTTTATGCCCCAAGACGTGGCATTTCTCCTTCTTGTTTATTTAGGCATAGTAAAACTACCACATGCCCCATCTTTTGATCAAACATTGAATTGCTCTTTACGAGTTTTCAATTCAAAACCCCTTTGGTCTCAAGGCACCCTTTGCGGGTTTTCACCTTGGCCTCTCCATTTTTTTTAAGTGAAATACTTCTTGACTGAATTCGAATTCACAGGATTGGGCAAGCTTTTGTCATCCATTTCAGCCAAAATCAATGCTCCTCCAGAAAAGGCCTTATTTACCACAAAAGGTCATTCCCGATTTAGCACCCATTTCCCTCTGAAATCCTTTTGTATAGGCAATATCTTTTTCAATACTAGGTCTCATTTGTATAATTCTCTAGGACGAACCTTTTTATTGTAAGCTCGCATCATTCGTTTTTGGTACATCTGACCATGACGGATGGCTTTCAATCTTTTCTCTTCAATCAAGTTTAGCTGATCATATCAGGATTAGATCCATTCTGCTTTATCCAACTTCAATTCTGCTAAAACTCAGAGAGAAGGAATCTCTAATTCAATAGGTAAAACCGCCACCATTCCATAAACCAAAGAGAAAGGTGTTGCCCCGGTTGAGGTCCTGACAGATGTTCGATAAGTATAGAGGGCAAATGGTAATTTCTCATGCCAATCTTTATACGTCTCAGTCATTTTCCCCATGATTTTCTTAATATTCTTATTGGCTGCCTCCACTGCACCATTCATTTTTAGGCGATATGGTGATGAGTTGTGTTGCTTGATCTTACACTGACTGCAGACTTCTGATATAGTGCTGATGTTAAAATTTAGTGCATTGTCAGATATGATCCTTTCTAGCATTCCACATCGACATATGATCTCCTTCTTTAAGAACTTGATAACTATTGACTTCGTGACATTGGCATATGAAGCGGCTTCTACCCATTTCGTAAAATAATCGATGACCACGAAGATAAATCGATACCCGTTAGAAGCTTTGAGTAAAATTGGCCCAATAACATCCATGCCCCACATAAAAAAAGGCCACGGAAAAGTCATAACATGAAGAGGTGAGGGAGGTACATGAATTTTATCTCCATAAATTTGACACTTGTGGCATTTTTTGGCATAACTGATGCAATCTCCTTCCATGGTGGACCAATAATATCTTAATCTCATGATTTTCCTAGCCATTGTAAAACCATTGGCATGTGTTTTGCAGACACCCTCGTGAACTTCTTCCAATATTTTCTTAGTGTCGACAGCATCTACACATCTTAGTAACACCTAATATTTTCTCCTTCTGTATAAGATCTCCCCATCCAAGACATAGTCATTGGCCAGTCTTCTCAGCGTCGTTTTATCACTCTCAGTTGCTTAGTCAGGGTATTCACGATTCTTCACATATCACAGTATGTCGTGGTACCAATGATGGTCGTCTTCTTCTTCTTCTTCTTCTTCTTCAATATTGTAACAATGAGCTGGAGTGTAATAGCCCAAAATAGGGCTTAGTCGGAATAGTGGTTTCAAGACCACAAACTCGAAGTAAAAATATTTAATTTATGAATGTTTTAGAGTCTATGACATGTTGGGTGATGGTGTGCAAATTTTGTTAAGTAATTTTTATCGATAAAGTGCCCAATTTTATTATTTGGATTAAATTGCAATAAGTTGCAAAATATGAGGTCCAAGAATCTTTAAGTATGAAATAGCTTGGATTATCAATTTGAGGTCTATAATGTGATTAAATTGTTGTGTGGAAACTTCGTTGAGAAATTTTATCGAAAAAGTGTTTAATTTGGTTAGTAGGATTAAATTGTTATAGGTGCGAAGTGTATGTTCCAGATGATAAAGGGTGTGATTGTGATGGGTTTTAAAGTGAAGGTCCTTATGAAGAAATTAGTCCACTTATAAGTTGATGAAGATATTTGTTTGGTATTTTTGAAGTTAGTTGAAAAGAAAAAGGGCAAATTTGGAAGTTAAGTTAAATGGTAATAAGACAAAAATAGTAAAAAAAAATATCATTCTTTCCTTCTTCTCCAGCCGAATGTGAGAAGAAAAATGGCAGCCATGGGTGAGCTCCATTCGGCCAAGCTTCTATGGCTTATATAGGTACGGTTTTTGTCCCGTTTTTAATGATTTTCATATTTTTGAGACCCTCAAAGCTTAATTTGTCTATTTCTACCATTAATTTGAAGTGTAATCAAAGTTTAAAAAGATATACCCATGCTAGATAAGCATGTATTTTGATATCTAATGGTAGAATATGGATGTTTGAGGTTAGGAGAGCGATGTTTGCTAAATGATTTTCGGCGAAAACGAGTAAAACGAGTTAATCGGTAAAAGTTGTTATTGTTCATAAGTATGTGTTATAGTAAGAATTTGAAGTTGCTATAGAAGGGAAAAATGTCCAGCATGTCATAAAACATAAGAAAAATGAATAAAGTTTAATTTTCAAGCCTAGGGGCAAAATCGTAATTATGCAAAAGTTTAGGGGCAAAATTGTAATTTTGCTAAAATTTGAGTTAGGGACTGTTTTGAGCAGTATATTAATAAAATAAGTGAAATGTGATGTTTTAGATCCCGAAAAATGAGATTTGGACCTAGAACTGGAGGAAAATCGAAAATCGAGAAAGTTGGTAAAATGGTCGTTTCGGCATTCGAGGTAAGTTCGTGTGTTAATAATAATGCAACATCGTACTTGAATTGTAATTTTCTATTGATATGGCATAAATTGTATGATTTAATATGTTTAGGAGAAGTTGATGTATGATATGGAAAATGTGATGTTGGTTGTGTTATGTGAAATTGAATGGCAAAATTAATGTTAAATGAATTGAATTTTAAATTAATATTACATGGGTTGTATGAGTTGCTACACAGCTGTACCTGACGAGATTTCGGCAAGTAAGTTCATATGGTTGGGTTTACATGTTTATTGGTGAATGATTGAATGATATAATGCGTTGTTAAATATGAATTTGTTGTGGGATTGTGAAAATTATGATAAAATGGAAGAATAAATGCGGTAATGCAAATTAGGAAAAACGCAGAATTGAGTACGTTCGTATCGTGACATGTGATGAATTGACGGATAAGACCATGGTTAATCCATGGCAAAGTGTGAAATGTAGGTATGGTATCATCCATACTGAGTTATGAAATGTAGGTATGGTATCATCCATACTGAGATATGAAATGTAGGTATGGTATCATCCATACTAAGTTGTGAAATGTAGGTATGGTATTAACCATACTGAGTTAAGAAATGTAGGTATGGTGTTTCCATACCGAGTTATGAAACGTAGGTATGGTATTTCAATGAGGAAAACCATACTGAGTTGTGAAACGTGGCACTGAGCAACGACGTACTCAAATTCGTAAGACGTTTCCTAATTTGATAATAAGTAATACAAAAAGGAGTGAATCAAATGAAAGAGATTGAGTGATTGTTAATGTTGAGCTCAATTATATGTACAAGAGAGTTATGAAATGGTTTTGGTCACATGTATAGTACTAAGTGCAGGCTACTATATGTACCAGATAGCTTCGGCTACAAGGGTGGTACCATGTGTAGGCCACCATGTATCTGTTATCATTACGATGAGTTCAACGGAAAATTGACTAAGTGTAATTGAAAATGATCATATTATGAATAAGTGCAAGTGTGAATGTGACCAATTGAGAAATGTGGCAAATGTATGTATGAACAATATGTTCAATATGTAATCGGAAATTGGAAAGATTGGTATAAGCAAGTGAAGAACACAACTAAAGTGAAAAAGAGCAAACATTTACAATAGAACTGCTTTGGGCAGTAGCAGTGATGTAAATTTGAAAAATCACAAAAAATAGTAGAAATTGAATTATAAGTTGGATGAGATATTGGTTTAAATCTTATTGAGTCTATTTTCATATAAAAGAAAAATAGAAAACAAATGATTTGTATATTTTGAGATATTTGAATTTCGGTGAGACTGGTTCAGAATGATTACGTGATCCCCTGCTCTGCATTTGAAAAATTATTAAACTTTTTACATAAATAATTATGAGATATAATTTATATGCCTGAAATACTGAATGAGTCTAGTTTCAAATGAATAAAACAAGGAGGCCATATAAATTCTGTACAAAGAGAAAATTGATTTATAGTGAAGAGAGGTCAGAGTAGTTGAATGGTGAAACAGGGGAAACTTTAATGAATAAACTGTACCAATTGGCTAAGCCAAAAATTCTGAAAATTTTATGGTGAGAATATAAATGAGTTAAGTTTCAGGGAAAATTAACGGATCTTAAGTTGGAGTTCTGTAGCTCCAGATATAAATTATTTAATAACTATGACTTAAGGAAACAGCTTAGCTGGAATTTGAATGAATGGAAAGAATATGAAAATAGCATGTTATCGTATTGCTTATTATTTTCATGCGAGCTTACTAAGCGTAAAGCTTACTCCCTCCTTTCCATTCTTTTAGTTTTGTTAGGTCAGCTCAGGGTTGGAGATCGTCGGAGGCAGCATCACACTATCGAGCCATTATCCTAGGAGTATTGGCATGTATAAGGATTTAGTTTTTCTATGACAGATGTTGTTGTGATTAGCCAAATGTATTAGCTTATATTGATTTGTTAATTACAGCCATGAGATGTGGCTTATAATGATTTTGGCTCGTAAGCCTATTTGTCCATAGTATAAGTGATTAAATAGATGACAATGTCAAATGCATGTGTCTGAAAAGTTTTAAATTTTGGGCGAAATTTGGTAACCCGGTTTTGTATGATTGTGAATTTTAAGTCCGATAATGCTTCAAACCCTATTCTGGTGTTGGATACGGGTGAGATGTGTTACATTTAGTGGTATCAGAGCTATGGTTTAGTCGGTTCTCGGACTACCATAGTGAGTGTGAGAGTCTAGCTATACATGCCATAATGAACTGTGATAGTGTGATGACTTCCGACCCTGATGTAAATTATTTTATTAGACAGATGTGCACTTCAACCGAGCTAAATTTGATAGTGCAAACAATATGTTTATGACGAGTTGAGACTCGTAAAAAGTAAGTTTATGATGTTTATGTGATGATGAATAAATTATGGATAAAAATTTCTTTTGAAATATGAAAGATGAGATGAAAGGAAAGTTTATACCATGATAAGTGTTCATGTTGATTGGCATTTGTATGATGCTATGAGTATAACATGAAATTAAGTGAATGTTATGAGTGTTTTTTTTTGTTCAGCTCCATATTCTGAAAATTTGTTATTTTTGTTTCCTTAATAAATAATTGTTCAAAGTATCAGCCATGAGATATCAGTAGGAAATGTTCTATTGATGAAAATAGTTTATTATTATTACTAAAATGCTTAGAATGATTATAAGTTTTGACTTGATGGTGAGAGTTCTTTGATACAGTTACCAGAGATATAAAGATTGTGCTTTTGTATTGGTTGTTATGGGAATTTGTGTTTAAATTTCTCCGAAGATCGAAATGTTTTGTTTTCAGCCGAGACATTATCTACTAAAGTTATTGAGAAGTTAGTCTTATTATGGCAGCATGTGAATATGTTATTATTGGTAGGCTGTGTGTGATTACCAGCTTATTTATTATTATTGGTGGGCTATGTGCGATACCACCGTACTTATTATTATTGATGGGCCATGTATGAAACCACAGTGTATTCGATATTATTCTGAAGTATTCATCGGGAAACCTTGACAAAGTGAAGATTACGTGTGATTATGTGATGACAAGTGTAAGGGATAAGTGCATGTAAATGTGAGCAATGTTTATGATATGTATTTGGAATGTGGTAAGACCTAAAATGAGTAAGTCTATATGTAAATGATACATCCTTTTTATTTATGTTTTTACATATCAGTGTATCATATGATATATGAGTGAATATTATTGATATTTATTAAAATGATGGAAAGTGAGAAAATTCCCGGATGAATCTTCGAAAGAGACAAAGGATACGGATGAATACCGTGAATATGTGTGTTAAATGGCCTAAAATAACTTTGGTGTTGTGATGAAATTTTATGAAAATCATCCTGGTTTCGCAATGTTACAGTTAAGGAAAAAGTTAATATTGACTAATCGACTCGTTCGGGGTTCTTATCATATGAGAATGCTAATCAATTTTAGTGATAGATGAAAGCAATGTTAATTTGTTTGGGCCGTGATCGGTATTACTCTATCTTTTCTGGTATTCTATTAAAATGAGTTGATAGAAAAGTGACAGTAACGTTCATATGATGTTGAAATTCAGTTTTCACTGATTGTTATTTTGTGAAATGTGTATATGAAAACTATGTTGCTTCTGTTATCGTTCAGTGCTTATAAGTATTATTTTCCTTCTAGAAATTTTTTGAGAATTTGTCGAAGTCGATATTATTTCTCTTATGAGCTATATTCTCAAAATTCTAGTACGGTATCAAATCTTGGATTTTCTTATCTCGGATTTCTTATTGACTTTATTTTATGAATTGTGCAAGAGATATTCCTTTACTGGAAGTAATCATACTTTTGTGATTATGAAATCTAGTTGATAGTGAACATACAGTGTTGTTATTGTTAGATGTGTAAAGACTATGCTTTTGCATTAGTTAAATTATTGTTTATCGGTGTGACTGAGAAGTTAGCCTTGAAAGGGCGCTACGATTTTAATTGTAAGAGAGATGCAATTCCAATGGGGTTCAGTATTTGAGAATTAACAGTAAAGTAAATTTTATTAGATGTGATCTATCTTTAGATTTTGGGAAAAGAATAAACATTGATAAAAGAGTAAACAGTAAAGGATTAAGCTGGAATCCGCGCTATGGTTGTTATTTCTGAGTAATTTGATATATCTCAATGCGTTAAAACGATATTGTTATGTATCATTGAAACTTTATAGCTGATTTAAGGATCATTGATTCGTACCCGGAAAGAATTGCAATAGGATACATGTCTGAGTTATCATGGCAACTAGATGAAGATGGTCCTTTAGAAGGGTACTGTAAAATAGCCAAGACCAATTCAACTATTTAGTCTGGATAGTTTATTGGTTTGAAGTATATTTTGATACAAGAACGTGAAAATGGTAGCTTATGCTTGCACTCAGTTAATACTGCATGAAAAGAATCTTATGATGTGAATTAGACAGTGATTATTATTCAGAAACAATGATGCTTATTCCATGATTTTGTGAAACTTAGAATTTTGTTAGTAAATGGTAAGTTAGAAGTGTTCTAAAAGAACTAACTTCTGATTCAGAACTACAGGTCAGAAACTGACTATTTATTTGTTGTTTCGAGACGGAGTTTGTGTACCAAGAAATCAATTATAGATTATCAAAAATTGCATACAGAATCGAAAGGTAAGAGTATTGAACTTAGATGAGTGTCAAGTGCTTCTGAAAGTATTTCATTAACAGAGAATTTTCATCTGGATAAGTAAAGATAGGTGAGTTGTGGTTCATCGAAGAGTATGAGATTATTGATAGAATAAGGCGAATTATTTATTAGTGGGATTTTCACTCAGAATTTAAGAAGATCAGTAATATGATTTTTATGTTCATGATAAGATAGTACAGTTCCGAATCTTAGTTTAAGAAGTAAGATGTTGAAGATACCGAAACTATATGAGAAGCTAAAAGTGACTTGTAAAATTAGACCTAAATCCATTAACTAGTGAGATTTTCAGGGACGAAAATCCCTATGGAGGGAGATGGAGCCTCATAAATGCTCATCTGGATAGGCTTTACATCCTCTTATTTGTTCGTTTTGACCATCGAAGCCAAGGTAGCCAGGGCATTAGCCATCTAATTTTCATCTCGTGGGAGGTAATAGAAGGTGATGTCATCAAACTCCTTAATTAACTCAAGAACCAACTTTCGATACTTGATTAAATTGGGATCTCTCGTCTCCCATTCTCCTTTGAGTTGATAGATTATTAGTGCAGAATCCCTATATACCTCTAGCATTTTGATTTCACATTCTATGGCTGCACAGATACCCATGATGCATGCTTCATATTCTATCATATTGTTCGTGCAATCAAAATCCAATTTGCTAGTGAAGGGATAATGATCTCCATTTGGGGATACCAGGACTGACCCAATTTTGTTACCCACAGAGTTTGAGGCTCCGTCAGATTTACCTTCCAAGGATGACCTTCTTGAGAGTCTTCTTCAGTGATTGCAACATACATCAGATATTCATTCGGGAAATCATAGTTCAAAAGCTCGTAATCCTCTAGAGCTCTACTGGCCGAAAAATATGCTATTGTGCTTCTTTTGACGACCTTCTAGTTCACAAAGACTATGTCAAGTTCAGAAAGCAGGATTTGTCATTGGGTCATTCTTCCATTTAAAGCAGCCGACTCCATCATGTACTTTAGAGGGTCCAACTTTGAGATGAGCCAAGTTGTGTGATACAGCACGTACTGTCTCAATCTTCGGGTTATCCAAATCAGGGCGCAACATAACTTCTTGATTGGTGAATATCTTGTCTCACATTCAGTGAATTTTTTACTGAGATAGTATATAGCTCTTTCTTTTCTTCCCAATTCATCATGTTGACCAAACACGTATCCTGTGGAATTCCCGAATACTGCCAAATACAGTATCGGTGGTCTGTCTAGGTTAGGTGGCATCAATACTGGGGCATTGGACAAGTAATGTTTAACCTTATTGAAAGTTTTCTAGCACACCTCGACCCCATAGGTTGTGTTTCTTAAGGCGACGGAATATGGGGTCACATTTCTTAGTTAATTGTGAAATGAACCGGGCAATATAATTTAGTTTTCCTAAGAAACCTCAAACATCTTTTTTAGTGTGTGGTAGAAGCAATTGCTGTATAGCCTTTACTTTGTCTAGGTCGATCTCAATCCCCTTTTCACTGATTAAAAAATCTTAGCAATTTCCCCGACCTAGACCAGAAAGTACATTTTGCTGGATTGTGTTTTAGTTAGAATTTCCTCAACCTCAAGAATAAATTCCTCAAGACTTGCACATGCTCATCTTCTGTTCGAGATTTGGAGATCATGTCGTCGACATAAACTTCAATTTCTTTGTGTATCATATCATGGAACAGAGTTATCATGGCTCTCTGATATGTCACTCCCGCATTTTTCAGTCAAATGGCATCACCTTATAACAAAATATTCCCCACATGGTTACAAATGTGGTATTATCCATATCTTTAGGATGCATCTTTATCTGGTTGTATCCTGAGAAGTCATCCATGAACGAGGATAATGAGTAACCTGCCATGTTGTCCACTAAGGTATCAATGTGAGGCAACGAGAAATTATCTTTTAGGCTGGCCTTATTCAAATCCCTGTAGTCTACACACATTTGCACTTTTTCATCTTTTTTAGGGACGGAGATGATATTGGCTACTCATTCTGAGTATTTAACCACTTGTAAGAAACCAACATTGAATTACTTATTGACTTCCTCTTTTATATTCAACAGAACATCGGGTCTCATCTTTCGGAGTTTCTATTGAACCGATTTGCACTCTTCCTTTATGGGGAGCCAGAATACTAAGATATCAGTACTTAACCCGGGAATGTCTTGATAAGACCATGCGAACACGTCTTTAAATTATTGGAGTAATTCAATGAGGTTTTACTTTGTCTCTACGGCAATACAAGATCCAATTTTCACTTCTTTTCCTTCTTCCAAACTCACAATCTCTACTGACTTTTTGTGAGGTAGAATTTATTTCTCCTCTTGCTCTACCATCCTTAAAA
Organism: Gossypium australe; assembly: GCA_005393395.2. Classification (NCBI taxonomy): domain Eukaryota; kingdom Viridiplantae; phylum Streptophyta; class Magnoliopsida; order Malvales; family Malvaceae; genus Gossypium; species Gossypium australe. Next base: position 143,239,597 of record CM016619.1, on the reverse strand, counting down.
AATTAGGAGATATGTTACAATCTCTATCATCTTCAAAGTCTTGAGTTTCCTCTAAACACATATCTCGCTCAAAAGGAGATTCTGAGTTAGTAGCAGCATCGCTCATATCATTGATATCTGGAGACCTGTTATAGGAACAAAGGAAGATCAAAATAGCAAAATAATCTAAGAATAATTATATGTATGGTATGGTTATGAATGGAATGAAAGAATATTTGCTCAAAATGATACGCAAAGATGTATTTTATTGAAATAAAGATATTAAACATATGCCTATTTCATAAAAGGATTCTTATTACTCCTAGGCTTAGAGTAACAAGTGTGTTTTGAACATTACTCTGTATTGGCTCTAAAAACTACAGGAATCTCTTTTACAGTCCAGTTATTCAAAACACTTCCGGGTACATAGGGGCAAATGTCTGATAAATTTTCTCCCCAAATCTTTTCTTTAGATATGGCGTTAATATTCAGGCTTCCCAACATTTCTTTAGCGGTCTCTTCTCTTGGCAGCCCTCTTTCAGGTAAATAGTTCCTCTTGATACGAAAGTCTTAGATATATGGGAAAAAGTCATTGATTCCCACTTAACCTCTTCCCCGTTCAGTCGCGCTATTCTCCTTTCTTATTTCCTCTCCATCTCATTCTTTCTTTGCCTCGCATCTGGTTTAAATCCTAAACCAAAGTGATCTCATTTGTCCTTCAGCATAGGTGCCTAATCTTTTCCTTGTAGGTATCTTCCAAGTCCTCTCCTAAGCAAATCTCATTTCCCGATCGTTAGTCCCAGACCCATTCTTGTAGTTTGAGAAATTTTGGGCATCGGGATCTTGTTCCCTTCGACAATGAAGGTTGCATTTACAAATTCCAACGATCGAAATGAACATTCTATCGCTTCATCGTTCGTCCCTACGTATAGCGTGTCACTGATTACAAATGCAATAATGTCTTCTTCTACGTTTATCGTTACCAGTCGACCCTCGGTTACCAACTTTAGCTTTTGATGCAATGATAACGGCACTACCCCAGTTGTGTGACTACTTCATACGTGTTTGGACCAACCAAGAGGGGTATCTCAATTCTTCTCATCACCCTTATTTCGGTTCCATTGAATGCTCTCACTATGTTTTGACATATATTCATATGAGAACTATCCACAGGTAACCTATTCAGGGTGGATAAGGGTAGGACATTTAGTGCAGATCCGTTATCAATTAACACCGCTGGCAATGTATACCCTTTGCAGCGGGTGGTGATGTGCAAAGCCTTTGTAGATCTCATACCCCTAGGCGGTATCTCATCATCATTAAAGAAGATGAAGTTGTTGGCACTTATATTATTAACTAGGCGGTCCAGCTTGTTTACAGAGATATCGTTAGCGACATAAGTTTCGTTTAGCACTTTCATTAACACATCACATGTGTCTCCGAACTTAAGAGTAAAGCTAGCACTGAGATGCAAGCCGGTTGCTTATGTAGTTGTTTTACGACACTATACTCGCTGTGTTTTAGAAATTTTAAGAATTCCTTAGCTTCTTTCTCAATTACCGGCTCATTAACAGGCGGTTCAAGTATGGTCGGCATCTCTTTCTTCTATTCAATTGCCAATGATTTTCCTTTAACAAGATTGACTTTTGTGTTTGGGGTATTGTAGCGCATTCCACAGCATGTATAGAAATCCACGTCTTGTCCCTCTTCCGAGGTGTTAACCGGGTTCTCCTCCCCCGGGATCAATACATTGCAGTCATAATTCCAAGGAACTCTTTTACAGTCTTTATAGGGAAAAGATACGGGTTTCTGGATTATGACCCTTGGTGCAATTTGTGCTCTGGCTTTATTGATTTTTGGTCGTGAGATGATTACCACCGGGTGATTGACCCTATAAACCTTCTCCGTTGATTTTTCTTTTAAGGCGCAAACATCTTATCCTTCTAGGCCTTCGGTATACTCAAAGAATTCTAACTCCTTATTTTCCATCAGACCTTGTACTAGGGCATTGAATTCACTACATCTTTGAATCTCATGACCCTCTTCATCATAGAACTCACAGTAGTTCATTGCTTTTCTGGATTTCTCTTCTAAATCCTGTGTGATTAATCTACTTTCTACCATTTTCTTCCAAACCCATTTCAACGGGGTTTTTACTTCCTTTATATCCATCTTGGTTCTTTTTCCTCCATTCTCGATTATCGCATTTACCCTTTTATCAGAATGACTGGGTAACAGATTCGCTGCTACATTAAGTCTTGATGGGTCGTCGAACTTTACAATTCCCATTTTAATGAACCTTTCGATCAACTTTTTAAATGCGATGTAGTTTTCGATTGAATGTCTTGTGATTCTCGCGTGGTACTCGTATTGAGCGTTTGCGTCATACCATTTGGGAAATGGAGGTTGCATAGGCTTTATATAAAAGGGGGATACCACGTGTGCATCAAACAGGCTCTGATACAGCTCCCTATACGTCATCGGGATAGGCGTGAACTAGAGCCTTTCTGTATTTGGCTCTTGGTTGGATTCTTGCCTTTGGGGGACCCGAAGACTAGTGGTTACTGTCCTTGGCGGGCCGACGGTTTGGGTAACCCTTTTTGTATGTGCTTACATTATTCACCTCATTTTTCTTCTTCTTTGGGGCCGATCTTTTAGATTTTTCCCCTGCATTTATCTTACTGCTTCTCACCGTATTTTCAATCATTTCACTAGGCATTACTATATCTGAAAAACTCTTAGTAGCGCTCCCAATATATGGTTGATGAATGGGGTTTTCAAAGTGTTGATGAAAAGCATCGTGGTTTCTTTCTCCAGAAGAGGTGGCTGGACTTACGTTGCCACCTCTCTCCATCTTTGGGCATACTGCCTGAAGCTCTCATTCTGCTTCTTCTCTATATTCTGCAATGTGATTTTGTCGGGTGTCATGTCCTTCACATGACTATATTGCTTCATAAAAGCTTGTGCTAAGTCATTCCACGAATTGATTTTGGCATGACTCAGTTGGTTGTACCATTTAGCTGCTGGCCTGATCAGACTGTCTTGGAAGCAGTGGATCTATAGTTGATCAGTATTGACATATCCTGTCATCCTTCGATAGAACATGGTGATGTGAGCTTCAGGGCAACTAGTCCCGTTGTATTTTTCAAACATTAGAGTTTTAAACTTGGGAGGGAGTACTGAATTTGGGACCAAACTCAGGTCCATGGCATCGATTCCGTAATGGTAATCAGCATTTTCCATTGCTCTGAATTTTTCTTCTAGCCATCTGCATCGATTCTCAAGTTGCTTTGGCAGCTCCACTCTTGTTTTTTCTATTTCTGCCATATCGTCTAGATCAGGGACAACGGGGTTTGTTGGATTGTCTCCTGGGTTGGAGCCTGAACCCGTTGAAAAGTTTGTTGGTGCCGAGGTACCTGTCTGATATTGGGGTCTGATGTTAACGGACACCCTTTGTGGATGTGCGTTTAGTTGTGATTGGATGTTTGTTGGGGTAAAGCCTGGAAGATAAGTAGGGTCCTTGTTATCGTCACCGGGGTTGACCATAGGGCTCTTTCCTTTCTCTAGCCCTCTAGTTAGCAACTGGGTTAATTGGCTTATCATATTCCTTTGGGATTCTAACATTTGATCCCTCATATCTTGTTGAATTTTGGCCAATTGTTCTTGCATCTATTTTTGCATTTGCTCTAATCTTTCCAATCTTTGGTTCATTACTTTAGTTATTCCTCGTGTACCGTAACGATATTCCAGGGTAACTGCCATAATTTTAGGGTCTCTTTGTGAGATTTAATGCACATGATGTAATGTAATGCTAATGAATGAAATGCATGCAACAAAAAGGCATTGATTCTGATTCAATTTCATTAGAGTAACTTTTCTAGAAAACAAATTGTTTTACATAAAACAGATTACATATAAGGCCTCGCCCGAATACTTAAGGCCTTGACCTTCCTAAGAAGCCAAGCTAACTCTCGGCCTCGGTCTAACTCTGACTCGTATTTCATACTCAGTACATCAGTCTGGACTACTAAGGTTTGTAAATGATCAGCCACCTCTCGTACTTGAGCCACAGCTTCACCCATGATATAGTCTATATCCCTGACTTGACCTTGAGAACGGTGAAGTTGTTCTTTCCACTACTCGTTGCTTGCTTCAAAGAGTTCAACTCGAAGTTCACAATTTTGTAATGTGATCTCGAGCTCTTCTATTTTCCATTTCAGCTCTTCAATCTTTTTTATGCTCGCTTTCAGCTGGATTGTGGAGTTGCGATTACAACACTGATGAAATGACTTTTCTAGTTCTGTTACTCTGGCTTTTAATCTGATCTTTTTATTTTGGCATTCCGATAAGTCTCTTTCTAAGGTATTTCCTCGAACCTGGGCATCTTGGCATTCATTTTCCCATTGATCGGTTCTGTTCTTTTCTTCTTTTATCTCTTGCCGCCATTTTTCTGATGTCTTTCCCAATCCGGCTGTTCTCATTGACCTTCGCAGCTTCTTGTAGTCTGTTTTAAAACTATCCAAATCCTTTTCAACCTTATTCATCCCCTTTCTCAACTTCTCGGCTTCTAGTTTCTGGACATCGACATCCAATCCCAGCTGCATTTTCTCATCCTCTAATTGCTCTATCCTTTTTCCTAGTTCCAAACTTTTTTTCTCAAAATCCTGTTTGATGATATCTAACTCAGATGAAATCACTTGCAAGTGTTCTTTTATTGATCGGGTGTTTTCTTGGTCTAACGTAGGGATGTTGTCGTTGATTTTATGACCCCACCACTGATCATATTCAGGGGTTGTCATCGAATTAGCGACAAACCTCTTTATTCTACGAGTTTGGTTCCAAGTGTTCGATATTTCTCGAACCTTCTTTTTGTAATTATCTTCATTGTACACAAACTCGCAATGAACTAACTCTTGCGTTGTTGGTATAAACTGTCTCGATATGTACGGTCATAACACTAGTAGAGGGGCATACCCGATAGCCCTCCATATTCTAAGCAGGGGAACCCAATCAAAATCACGACACCGATATAAAATCTCGTCAGGGACTATCCAATGGGCTCTCCATTCGACATCTTCGTCTTGCAGATTTTGGAGAATCATCATTTATTTCTCCTCCGTGATATCATCTCGTCTCGGCGTAGCCACTAACTTTTTCAGCGGAGAATAGTTTTCGGAAAAGATTCGATATGAAACATTTTTCATTTTCCAAAATAGCTGTGGAACCACGCTAGAAAGAGTTGTGCGCATTCGATGAATCTCCCTTCGCCCGCTCTTCGGCATGCGTTCAATGATCTGAAAGTTTCAGCCAAAATTGCGGGAACGAGTGTGACCCTTTTATCAAGTCGGTCAAATCAATCGGAGACCGCCTCGTCTATATGCCTTAAAGCCTTAGGGAAGATAACCAATCCATAAATGCTTAATGCGAATACATCAACCCTTTTCTTCACATCAGGATGTGCTAAGATCAAATTTCTCCAATGAATGCACTTGCTATCACCTTTCTGCTTGATTCGGGATGCAACCCACTGCTCACTCATCCTCGTGATGTTCATCAGTTTTTTTAAGAACGTCGGGACATTGGCAGCTCTAAAATAGGCTTTGTAGTTTGAATCTTCGAGCAACGGAGCAAGGCCATGTACTCTTCCACAGTAGGTACTAGATCCACATTTCCAAAAGTAAAACAACAACTATAGGTAGGGTTCCAAAACTGGGCGAGAGCTCGGAATAAGTATTTGTCCATTTTGATATCGAGTAGATAAGGCAAATCACCGTAATTACAGTAGAATAGTTACTTGATCTCATCATCCCATTGATCCAATAATTCTTTTATCTCTTGAAGATTATTTTGGGTTACGCTGATATGAGTAAAATTCCATAACTCTGATATGTACCCCTCTGTAAGACTATCACCCTTTTCTTACTGCGTTGTCTCGGCCTATATCCGGACGGGCGCATTATCTTCCACTTTATCAAGAAACCCCTTTCCATGACAAGTTATCTATTTAGCAATCGAATGTAAATCAACACTTTTTTTTGTGATGGAAATGCCATGCAGTTCCATTCAAAGTAAAACAAAACAAGTTAGTATTTCATACACAGCTTAAAGCAAGCAAGGAATAAAACACCTACTCAGGTAACCACTAGAGTTTGGTATGGCTCTACCTAAGACGAGCTCTTAAGGCTCATTATATGCGGTTCGGTTTTAAAGCAACTGTACATGAACCGGTAGATTCCTCGATCTTCAGTCATTATAGGCTCATATGGACCGAGTTCAGTTCAGGGGAATACATTTCCCTATGGCTATACGAAGATGAAAATCTTACGAAGACTTAGGTACGGATGTATCCCAAAAGTAATCCACTATCTTATACGGAGGTGAAGACCTCACGAAGGAATAGATTCTCACTCTCACTTAAAAGGGTAAAATCGACCGATTTATGCGATGCAATATGCAGAGATATATCAAAAGGCTCAAACCGATAAAGCAAACATATTATGACAAAGACCACAAAAAGACAGATGAAATGCAACAAATGGATCGTAAATTTAAACCAACTTTTCAACTTTCGACAAAAGACAAAAAATAATCAACTCGTGGCTTAACTCTCGTAATGTAACGATTCCCCAGTTGAGTCGTCATGTTGTCGAAACCATTTTTTTGGAAAGGAGGGTCGACTTTGATTTTGAAAACAAAAACGAACATGGGAGTCGCCACCAATCCTTTTTTTTTAGGTGTGATCGGATCACCTCGCAATTCAATCATTTTAATAAAAGTTTAAATTTATTAAAACAATAATTTTTGGTCTACAAAATATAGAAAACGAGTTCGAGAGTCGGTTATGCATGATGAAGGATTAGCACCCTCGATACGCCCAAAAATTGGTACCTAGTTGATTACTCGATGTCTTTAATGTCGAAGATTGAAAATTTGAAGAATTTTTTTTAAATACGATCCTTCGTTAAAATATAGCTTAAAATTTTTTTGAGAGAATGGCGTATTCCACATTAATCGAGGAAATGAATTATGTCCCGTAAGTTAGGACACAATATCTTAAATTCTCGAAATGAGAACAAACACCGAAAATTATTTATTTTGAAAAATGTTTGATTATCTCGATTTTAGAAGGAAACCATATTCCGTAAGTTGGAACGCGATCTTTTCGTAATTCCCAAGATTACTTAAAAATTTTAAAACATTCGTTTGTTCAAATTTATCGAGAAAGTCGAAACCTCGATAGTTAGGGAATGACCTTTCGAATTTTAAAAACGAAATGTTGCTTGTTTAAAAAAAATCTTTTTTATGTATCAAATAAAAATTGTGGTACGAATTAAAAAATGGTAATGAAATAATGTAAAATGATAATACATGTAAAGTATTAAAATGATAAATAATAATAATAGAATGCTATAATAATAATGATGACGAAATTGATAATCAAATTGCAATAACAAAATAAACAAAGTAACATAAAATAAAATAAAATGCATAATAATAAGAAAAAGTAAATATAACATGAATATATAATAATTAAAAGAAATAATAAAACAACAAAATAAAAAAAAATAAAATTACAAACAGAATAAAATACACAATTAAAAAATATGAATAATCTAATTACAAATCTGTTTTTAGTGTAAAAGAAATAATAATAAATAAAAGTAAATAAATAAAATAATAAAAAAATGTGAGAGAGTTGAAATTGACTTGTCCAGGATTAAATTGCAATTTGGACAATATTTTGGGGAAAATTTTAAAATAAAAAAGATAGGGCCAATTAAGGGACTAAAATGAAACGGGCGCAAAGGTACGTGGATTAAAATGGGAATATTCCCATTCCATTTAAACGACGCCATTTTTTATAGGATTAAAATGGAAAAACAATAAAATTACAGGGTAAATTTAAAGAATTAAATGAATTGAATTGCAGACTAGCTAAAAAGCGGAAGAGGGCTGAAAGTGCAATTAGCCCTTCCTCTAAAAAACACGCAGATTCTGTTAGTGGGTCGGGTCAAATTTCGGGTCGGTCTTCAAAACGACGCCGTTTTGGGAGCTTATTTAATTCAAAAAATTTTCAAAAATTTCATTTCAGCCTTTTTTTTAAAAAAAAAAACAACTTAAAAAACCCCTTTTTATTTTCTCTCAAAGGCTTCCCCTTTCCGGCCACAAGGCCGTTATCCGCCCACCGTTGTCCGCAGTCGTTGACCGCCGCACAGGGCGGTCGAAGCTCCAAAAAATCTCATTTTTTTAGGCGAATCGGGGAATAGGTAAAAAACCCCTTCCCCTTTTTTATATTCTAGATATATATATATATATACACACACACATATATAACAGTTTCGAAGAAAAAAAGAAAAAAAAAAGAGAAAAAAAAAAACTTAGCACCTTTTGAATCCTTTTTTTAATTGCTTCTGTCTTTTTATTGTTTATATGCTCGAATATATTTTTCTTGTATTCAAATCTCTGTAAAAACTTACAATCGTTTTTAAATGGCTTTTGTAGCCCTTTTACAAAATTTTTTATTCTTTGCTGTCATTTTTGCTTTTGACCTTTGCAGGTGGCGGTGGCAAGTGGAGGGCAGTGCTGACAGTGGAGCAGAGGCGGTGGCAAAGGCTAGGGGCGGCAGACCTAGGTGCGGTGGACCTAGAGTTTTTTTTTTCCTTGCTGAGGTATTAGGCTGCTAGGGTTTAGTTTAATTTGGGCTTTAAAATTGGGCCAATCATATTTTGTAATTAGACTTTAATTTATTTTTTATTTTAGTTTTGTTTTCGGGTTTTGGCCCGGGTTAAATTGGCCCATTACAAAGATATTTTTTTGTAGTGTTGATATTCTTGTTTTACCAAATTTTGATAAAACTTTTGAGGTTGAGCGTAATATTTTTAGTGTATATATCAATACAATCCTCGTATACGATAATAAATCAGTAGCCTAGTTCAATAAGAAATTTAATGTAATGCATTTCAACTACTTGACCTGTGATAAAGAATTGTATGCCTATTGGAAACTTGGCAACATTATCTACTGTCAATGGAATTTGTGGTTCACATTGACCATTAATCTTTTTGCTTATGTGACAAGGTATAAGAAAGATAAAGAACAATATAGTGGTTGACATGTTATCAAAGAGGTATACATTGCATGTTAAACTTTTTAAGATTTGAGTATATCAAAGATTTTGCATGCTATTGATTCCCATTTTTCAAGTATTTTTTTAAGCATGTGAACATGGTGCATTTGACAAGTTTTACAAGCACAAAAGATACATACATACACATATATATTGAAACAATAACTTTTGTTAGTTTGATAGGCTCATAGTTGTGGGTTTATCAGTCATGTTGGTGCCACAAAGACTTATGACATCTTACATTAGCATTATGTGCAAACTTGTTGAGAAATATCGCTCTAATTGCATATCCTATTGGTGTTTGAAGTTATTAAATCATTGCTAGCAAATTAAACAAAATGCTTGGAATAAGTGACAAGAAAATGGGTACTTTGACATCAAATCTGAAAATAAAAAACAAAAAGTACCACTTATAATCAATCGGTCATAATTAAATATGGTTGTTCCGAAAATCACTAATACACTGAAGTTCTATCCATGTTAGTTGGTAGCACACTACCACCAGCAATGACATATACATCTCCAAGCAACCACGTGCATCATAGGTGCTGCATCAGCAAGAGTCCCATCTTGTTCTCATATACATATACATTTCACCCACGTTCAAGCCTTGAATTACAAAAATCACAGACCATAAATCATGTGTCAAACTTCCACCACTTGAACATCTTCAACATCAATAATCTCAACTTCTTGAACATCTTTGAAATAAGAAGCTGTTATCTCCGGAGAAGCTGGAATTGTTGCCACATATTTGAACTGTTTCAAGAGAAATCAACATTATTTCAATACAACAAGACTATATAAATTATAACCGCATCAATGGCTAGTGGTACATGAACACGCACCTTATGTTGCTTGTATTTTTCTCTAACTGCATGAAGTGAATCTCCTCTTCTACTCAAATACAAGTCATGTAAGATAAGGACACACTCTTTTAGATCAGTTGCTTTGTAACCCGAGTTTCGTTGCAAGGCAGAGCTCTATAGAACACAAATGACAAGTTAATATTTGCTAACCATAAACAAAAATCAAAGACAAAAAATTGTAATGAGGACAAAACCATACCCAAGGATGACACTTCGGTCTAATTATAAACCTTGTAAGAAAGATAACAGAAGCAGCAACCATGGAAGGTAAAAATTTTACACATCCATAATCCAACAAACTCAACTCTGCAAGATAACACCCAAGGAACTCTAGCTGCAAGCTTGAAGCCTATAAAGGATCAAAAGAAACCATACATTCAATAACACATAAAGAATAATAGACTTTTAGAATCAATGCAAAAATATATAGGCACTTTTCTTACTTTGTAATCTTCTTGTGCAACTCTAGTGAATCTCCTCAAAAATGTTTTAACTGTAGGATTGCCCAATTCAAACTTCAAGGACTTAAGTATATCTGCTTCCATTTTGACCACCTTCATGTATACCCAAAACAATGTTTAATGAAATGAAGCAAAGTCGTACACAAATGAAAGGAGATAAACAAGTGGAATGAAGGCAAGGGTTACCTCATCTTTAGTGTATGTATTATCAGTTATATAGCAAAAATCTTCCACATTTGGAGGAGTGATTTCCTCATACTTTCTGCTTAAAAAGGACAAAATGTAAGTACAAACAGATTTACAATGATTTCAAACAAAACAACCCATCAAAGAAATTAGAATCTTACGAGGCAATGAGCATTGAAGATACACCCAATAATTGAAGCCTTTGTCTATTGAGAGGATTTAAAGATAAGAATCTATCAATGTATGAAACGGTCATATATAAAGTATCTGAAACAAGCTTGTATTCCTCTGCAACTTCAACTAACCAATCCACTAAAACCCCCCTCATACTCATACTAACATCCTTTTGCACCTTCTCGATATAATCAGGTAAAGGTCTTCTCTTTGGATCAACCTAATGTCAATCACGTAATAAAAAAATTAACCCTTAGTCATTTCAGCAGATTAAATAGATATAATAAGTGAGAAACAGGGGAAATACCTCCATTTGATGAAGATATCCATAAATATCAGAAGCATAATACCCACACATTTGTGGGTCACTAGACATAGCATCAAAACCCTCCTTTTTTTCATCTCCACCTTCCAAAAGAACCCGTCTTACCACTTTAGACTTTGCTTTCACCTTCCCTTTACATTGCAATTTCTGGGTTGTTGTTGTTGCTGGTTTCTTCCCTTGAACCTTGGTTGTTGCTGGTTTCTTCCCTTGTACCTTACTCACCGACCCAGCAACGTTATTAGAAAGCTCACCTAAAACAACCCTTTTCTTATTGGTCACATTCTCATCCGTTATCCCAGCCAATTCAACTGTTCTCTTCTTAGCAACAGTAGACCTTGTTAGTCTCACACAATTCTCCTGACCCGCCATTGTTTCTTTGCTTCAGGTTTTACCCTTTTGGGTGCAAAGAGAGAAAGGGGTTGGAGAGAAGAGAAGAGAGAGATAGAGTGAAAGGAAAGGGGAGAGAAGGGGGTGAATAAAAGGGGGGTGAAATGAAAAGCGCCATTTTGGGATTTTGTTTTCAAAACATGGGAGATTGGCGGTATACTTGGGAGGTAACTCTGCGCTCATATTTTGGGTTCTTTTAGTTTATTTTTTTCAAGTTTTTGGGAGGGCTTTTGCGGCCTCCATAAATTTCAATCCTCCTTTTTGGGGTTTCAAATTTTGAAAACCAGAGATAAAAATTATATTTTTTTGGTGGATTGGTGGATTTTGGGAATAGGGAGCGCGGGTTGGCTCCTTTACTCTTACCTATTTCTATTGGTTAAAATCTGTCATAGGTCCCTTCACTCTTTACCATTTTAGAATTTAGTCTTTATATTTTTCAATTTTTAAAATTTAAGTTCAATTGTTAACGCTGTTAAAATTATTTTGTTAAAATCATATTTATTACAACATCATTTTTTTAGTTTTATTCCTGCCAAGTGAATTTTTTTCTTTTACTTTTAGAATGTTACACCAATAAATTTAACTAAAAAAAATTAATTGTGTTAACAATCATATTTGAAAGTTAAAATTTAAAAACTAGAGAAATTATGATTATATCATAATCTAATTATAAAATTATTTTTAGTGGTAATCATCTATCACGATAGGTGAAAAATTTTAGTGGATAATTCTTAAGTATGTCATTCACTTAATTAACGTTCTCAAGACTTTCATAACATTAATGAATCACATACTTAGATTTTTCTTAGAAAATAGAAAATTTTGTTATCACCTATTTTGATGATAATTTGGCAAATAAGAGTTCGCGTATAATGATCATAAAGATAATTTTTTGTAATGCTCATATTATTGTTTTACCAAATTTTGATAAAACTTTTGAGGTTGAGCACAATACTTTTAGTGCAGATATCAGTACAATTCTCATATACAATAATAAATCATTTAATGTAATGTATTTGAACTACTTGGCGTATGATAAAAAATTGTATGCCTTTAAGGGCATTGGAAGCTTGGCAACATTATCTATTGTGAATGGAATTTGTGGTTCACATTGACTATTAATCTTTTCCTTATGTGATAAGGTATAAGAAAGGTAAAGAATAATATAGTGGTTGACATGTTATCAAAGAGGTATACATTGCATGTTAAACTTTTTAAGATTTGAGTATATTAAAGATTTTGCATGCTATTGATTCCCATTTTTCAAGTATTTTTTAAGCATGTGAACATGGTGCATTTGACAAGTTTTATAAGCACAAAAGATATATATATGAAACAATAAACTTTTGTTAGTTTGATAGGCTCGTAGTTGTGGGTTTACGGGTCATGTTGGTGCCACAAAGACTTATGACGTCTTATTTTAGCATTATGTGCAAACTTATTCAGAAATATCGCTCTAATTGCATATCCTATTGGTGAATGAAGTTATTAAATCATTGCTAGCAAATTAAACAAAGTGATTGGAGCAAGTGACAAGAAAATGGGTATTTCTTTGACATCAAATTTGAAAATAAAAAACAAAATGAATACACGAGGATTTTTTACGCAGCTCGCTTTTTCTATGTCTAAGGAGCTTAGCTCAGTGATAAATGTTCACTATCTTCAACACTTACAGCAAATGATCCTAATCTATTACACGCCCGTAACAATTTCCTCACATTTGCACCTCGAAGAATGATACTCTCACCACTAAATTCACCACTATGAATTCAACAAGTAAAACCACGACACCAAAAGTTTTACTAACAATATGCACTCATACAATAAGATTCCTCACTTAGAACATGTTTAAATTCTCAATTCTCTCCGTACATGAACCTATACAATAGATTGTGTACATTATAATAATAGAGAATGAAATAAACGTGAACTCTTGGCAACTAATCTTATAGAGTTTTAATGTAATCCAACTTTTCTTGATTTAAAGAAATACATAAGGGTGATCTGATTCGATCAAATCTCTAAATATGTTTCCCCAAATGATATGATCTTCATTAATAGATTAGATATCATCTATATACTCAGCATTACGCATTTACATCGTTATCCATGTTTTGAGAGCTATTATTCAAGCCATAATGGTAAATAAATTAAATCGTGGGAAAATTGGTTTATATTTCTTGAATTCACTTATAAATGTTATGTTCATTATTTCACTGGTTTTGGTCATTTAAAGTTCCTTGTGGTTTTATTTCACTTACTACATTAGATTTTTTTTTTTTTTTTTTTTTTTTACCTTTGAATGAGATTGTTCATCTAGATAGTGAAAGAAAATTATTTTGGCGAAGGAAATTCATAAGAAAATTAGATTTTTTTTTTTGAGAAAATGAATGAATTCATTGCATACATGGTAAATAAAGGGTGAAGAAAATCTTGTTCGAGCCTGGAGATTGGGTATGGGTACAAATGAGAAAGAAAAAGTTTTTATCCAAAAAGAAATTTGATGCGAAAGGTAAAGAAGTGTACAAAATATTTAAGAAAATTAAGGATAGTGTTTATCGTATTATTCCACTTATTGGAATATGTCAAAAACCAATCATAAGATGATTATAATACATACTTTTACCTTATTTTTTTAATAAAGACATTTCTATTATTATGTTCAATCTATATTCTTATATATTAAATAATAACATCGTCCTAAAATAATGTTACTATTCTTAAATTGTTCTTAATCAAATATTATTGTGAACCACGACAACAATAATACATTGATATGCCGAGTCAAACGCATAAAGAAATTAAATATTTATTTTACTTTAAAATAATATAAATTTAATTATTATTTAAATCAAGATAATTTTAACATGTTTTAATAATCAATATAATTGTATCTTTAATTATTTTTTAATACAAATATAATGCTAAAAATTTATCATTATTATTTATCATAAATGTCACTTTTTATTATAATATTTTATTTTGGAATAATATTAATTTTACTAAAATTTAATTTTTACTATAATTATGTACATATTTTATTTTAATCTTCTTGATGATCAATTTTTTAGTCACAAACATATATTTTTAAAATAAGTGACGGAATATTTAAAATTTTGAACTAACAAAAATTTTAACTTATTTAAAAATAATATGATGATTAAATTCTAAAATTTTTTTATCTTTTGAATTATTTTAAACTAATTATTATAATTAAAAATATAATATTTAAAAAAATTAATTAAATGTTAAATACGTAAAATCGTGTAATACATATCACATTATAAACTAACGTATATAAATAACCAACAACGAGAGCATATTCATAAATCATATATCTAAGGACCCAATTTATTCATTTAGGATATTTTACATATTTAACATTAAGGGTCCTCCGACAACATCATTTGTTAAATCTTTATAAGGGTATAAAGGCAAAATAAATACATACAAGTAATTATGGGGAAAAAAACATCTAAGGGCACTTGGATTTGCCCTTAGAGTTCTTCATGTCCCTATAACAAGGGCATTCATCTTTATGCCCAAATGTCCCAGATGGAACACAATGGCATTTCTCACAACAAATCCCACAATATTTCAAACACCTGTCTTGAACCCCTGCCTTTGAGCACCTCACCGCACACTTTGAGTCACAAAAATCTGCAATACCATATAGTCCATGAACCAACAAAGCTACACATATCTAAATCAACACGAATCTCAATATTTGGTTTATTGACCATGGGTGTTCACTGTTCACCCTATAGCTCAAGTTGCAGGTGCGTATTTGACGGTGATGGTATGTGAATTATACTAATATATATACATAAATCAACCTAAAGTTTAACTTTGTTTTTCACTTACCCGAACCGGCAATCGACACCTCGAAGAAACAAGAGCTGAGAGCAAGAGAAACAAGCAAGAAAAGCATCAATACCATCTTCATTTTTCTTGATCTTTGTTTACAAATAAGCACAAAGAGATATAAAGAAAAAATGGTAATATATATTGGCAATGGAAAAGAGCTTGGGGGAGGAGCTTGTTTATATAGCCATGGTGGAGAGGTAGTGGTAGGTAAAAAAAAGAGAGTAATGGAAATCGTTTATGAAAAGTACTTAGTAACAACAAGAAATTAGTGAATTACAGACTGTTTCGTAGGTTTTTTGGTTTGGTGGGGTTGCTTTATGGCTTTAGCTACATTACCTCTTCGGTTACATGACTATAATGTTCAAAGGAACATCATGTACCAAGTTTATTGCATGTATTAATGGCTTTAAGTTATTGCCAACTCAATTTGTCTCATGAATTTTGCATTCATTCGTTTTAAATGTGAGTTTTTTTTAAAAAAAAAAAAATTAAAATATGAGAGGAGTGGATTTGATTGGTATATAAATATATATAATATTATAGATTTTGATTATATATGCTCATTTTATCCCATAGCTCATTTCCAACCCCATAAATAGGAGAATAATACGTTTCAGCACACTCAAACCCACGTCCTCCTGCATTGGCAACAATGCCCACGCTAATCGTATTAAGATTCAATTGGCCGAGTGGCATATTTTTCTTATATTACTAAAATATCTTTTTTATATACAACATAGGTTATATTATTATAAGAATATTTTTATTTTTTCATAATTTTATATAAAATCAATTACGAAGAAATTTCAACCATTGGGACAATATAAAATTTTAAATATTTAACTAATATATTCATTTAATTTTATATTCATTTTTAATACATATATTCGTTACACAAAATTTTCCCTCAATATTTATATACTTATATATTTTAAAATTATATATATTAAGAAACTATATATACCAACCCATTCAGATTTGTTGGGACTTATTTCAATTTGGTGACATTCATTTATAATTGGCCATTTACGTGACACGAGTAAAAGAGTTTTCTAGGTTGATTATATTAAAGCCATTTCGTGAAGCTTAAATTTGCCTTCAGATCAGCATTTTTTACTTGAAGCTTCATGTTCTTTCCTCTCCTTATATTTCCCAAAAGAAACAAACTTTCCTTTAAATTTAATAAAATTAAAACTTGCCATAGGGAAAATTGGTGAAAAAATAATAAATCTTTGTGACTAGTTAAAGTAATAATACATAGAGATATGGGCAATTAAGTTAGTAACTTGCTTGTTTACTCATCTATGCTCATTTATTTTCTTTTTTTTTTTAATCAGTGATTAATCTTTTGTGTTATGTCGATTCATTAAGTGGGTAATGAACCATAAGTTTTAAAGCAACTTCATGCCCAGGATGAGAATCGAACTCTCGACTACTGATTAAGGTAGAAAAGAATTTTGCTATTTGAAATATTATAGAAAGATAAAAGGAAATAAAATTAAAATAAAAGTTACTTATACTATTTATATGGTATATATAATATTGGCTATCCATGAATGCTGCCATGGCATGGAAGGGAAACGGTTGGACGAGTCATGTGCTCTCTTGGGATTCATTAGGAAATGCTGGGACCAATTTCTTTAATTACAAGACTTTACATTTTTTGCAAAATTCCAAAACAAATAATTTATTAGGTAAATTTAATGCGGTTAAACTTTAGTATATGTATGTATTAACATATACGTAGACGATATGTTGTTTGTTGGGAACATGATTTAGTCTACAAATAACTTATTAATTAAAAGGTTTCACATGAATTTCTGGGTGTTGTAAATGTTATGCTAAGAAATATCTTACGAATTTTTATCATTTGAATTTTATAATGTTGAGAAAATATAGAATAAATTTTCTAAAAGTGACAATAGTATTCAAAATACGATGAACTTGAAAATAAAAGGATAAAGAAAGAAATACATCACTAAAGTGAGCATCTGTTTTTATGCTTAGTGGAGCTATAACTAAACATGTATAACAAGATCCACGATAAAATTTGAGTTCTATATTCTTAATAAAGCTATAAAAGAAATTTTGAAAGTTTTATTTAATAGTAACATTTCATGATAATATCTATTACAATAAAACATATTAGTCATAGTACTTGTGTACAATTCTCGAGTTTGGAGATTACATTCAAGTGTTTTGTATTTTCACTTTTGTATGATTTATCTTTCACCTTTAGTAAAATGAGTGAGGAGATTATATATTAAATATATTTGGGGCGAGGTTACAGTTATTTGAGTATTAATATAGATTGAGTTTGAATCATTATTTGTAACATAAAATTTAATATTGGATCTGCGTATTATCTCGCAGACGTAAATTAAAGTTGAATTGTATTAACATTTTTTGTGTTATGTTCTCTTGTGTGTCAAATAGTGTGATAAAATATGTGTCCACTTATCATACTTTATTACTAGACTATTAATTCCAGTTACATAGTTATAAGCAGGGGCGAATTTTAAGGGGCAGGCAGGAGCCTTAGTCCCCCCAAAATAGAAATTTTATTATGTAGGCTCATTAAGGAATGCTTAAATTATAAATTAATGTATGGTTATATTGCATTTTAGCCTCCTAAAATGAAAAAAAAAATCTACTAAGTCCCTTCATAAAATAATAAAATCATAAATTAAAACATGATAAAATTATATTTTTATTTCTCAAATATTTATAATTCAATTCTATCCTTAAAAAAAAAAAATGGATTCGTCCTGCCAATAATCCATAGCTATACACCATGCATGGTTGCAACCAAAGAAAGGAAATAAATGATTTTTTTATGTACAATTCGGCCAGGGAAAATTAATTATGCTATTGTAATTTCCTTTTTTTCTGTAAATTATAATAATAGGGTAGAGTTCGAACAACAAATATAATTAACGTAACTTAAACTCAAGCCACACTTAAGACGATAAACATCCTTAGTTATCATGCCATCACATATGAGATTCCATAATTTCCACATTTAATTTGTAAAATGATAAAAGACGAACATATCATAAATATATATATAATTATTATTATCTTGAATCTTGGAATAGTTATAACACGTAGAAGGGAAGCATACCTAAATACAGGCTCCAACAAAGGAATTGATAACGTGTAAAGCTAAACAAGAGTTCCCTTTTGTGCTTGATCATGTAAGATGGATGATTCATATCACCTCATGCGCATGGAATTGGAAATTGAATTATTGAAATTTGAAACTAATCCTTTAATTGAGTTGAGTGTAACTGTGATTGCAATAAGATTTAGATTCGAAATTTACTATTTAAAATTCGGTTTAAGTTGAATTGAATTTTGTTATAAGAGTATAAGTTGGACTCAATTATTTACGTAGTTTACATATCCGGCTCGAGTGTAAACTCGTTTCATATATAATTTTTTTATATGACAAAAATTAAGATTTAGGGTTTTAAGTGTATAGTTATTAAAGATATAATAATGATATGATATATTATTGTTATACTATACATTGATGATGGCAGTAGTAATGATCATAAAAAAATAAAAAAGGAAAAATAAAAGCACACAGATTTTACATGTAAAACCCTTATCGGGAAAAATCACGGGCAGAGAATGAGAAATTCACTGATATTGAAAAACAAAAATACAATAGTTTTTCGGCTACACAATTTTAAGGATTAAACAACCCTGTTATAATAATGTCTAATAGAAGAAGTATAATCCTATACGGATTCAACTTGTGCGGCATGGTTCGTGGATGGGGATCTGTAGCAGGCTAGGGTCTCAATCCTTTGCCCTCACATATCCCTTATTTTGCCTATCTATTTTATTTCTTTAACAAGTAAGTTACACCTCAAACTTTTTAAATCAGATCAAACAGGATTCGGATCACACAACTTTAACAATTATAAATAAAAAATATATTATAAGTTACTCAAATTATAAGAATTCGCAAGTACAAATTGAGAACTATTTACATAGGACACCAAACCAACACAACCACCTTAAACTCCAAGAGAAGACTCATCCACATAGGAAACCATCATCTATCTCAAGAATCTTTTGGATCTTGTGGCCCATAGTAGGTTTGGGTAAGATATACAATTTGGGCTCACAACTTAAAGTTTGGTTTTATGGGCTCTAAAATATAACCCATTTAACTCAATCAAATCCAACTCCTAAATACTAGTATTTATGGGACTAGGACTCCCTTTGAGTTGTAGCTAAATATTAAATATTAAAATAATACAAAAATCAGGTTTGAATATTAATATTTATTATATTAAATAATTTTATTATAGATATATTATTAAATTATTTTATTTTGTTAAAATTGTTAATATTCAATTTTTTTCTATTGTATTGATTTTACTACTTTAAATAATGAAGGTAAGTTAATTGCCGAATAACGTAACTTGTATGGAAATTTGTGTAATGTTTGATTACCTTTGATTAATTTAAGCTTAATCTTCCTATTTTTTTCTTTTATTTTAATAAATATTGTAATATTTGATTATATTTAGTTAAGGGTGTATTTGATAAACTAAAAATTTAAGTGTTGAAAAATTAAGTACTAAATTTTTATTGCTAAATTTTATAAGTGTTGATTTATATTAGAAATTTGTTTGGTTAATTATGTTGTTTGATAAATGTAAATATTCATTTTAAAAGATTGTCTATTTTTTTTTTCAATTTTAGTCTTATTAAAATATAAAATACATATGCTAATTTGAATATCTCTTTTCTTTTTTAAAAAAAAAGAGTAATTTATTTTAATTTTTAATAAAATAAAATCAACTTACTATTTTCTACCTTAAGTGATAAGCAGCTACATACCTACTTATATTATTCATATTTTTTTATTGAGAATTTTATAGTAAGTAAAAATTAAAATAATTATCAAACACATATAAAATTTCAAAGGTTAGAAAATTTTTATTTTCAACGAAATGAAAATTTTCAATAATTTATCGAATGCACCCTAAATCTTTTTATTTTAATATGAGATTTTGTGTTTAGGTAACTTATAATATTTTTTTTTAATGAAACCTATTAACTAAAGTTGTCGTTATAATCTATTAGCTGACATGAAAATTATTATTTTTCATTTGTAATTCAATTTCAAACAAAATATTTTATTTGTAGAATCATAAACAACGCTTTCAAAAGATTAATTCTGTTAACTATAATTATCATTTTTAAATAGTAAATATTAACTCTGTTAAAATTTAAAATTATTTTATTATTTTAATAATATAAGATAATTTAGTTCAATTCTTATGTATACATATATATTACTATTATAATGGTAATTGCCACCAACATCTACCTAACTAAATAATCCTCTTTTTGTCAGCAATAATATTATTGACCATGACAAATATTCTATTTGTATTTTGATTAGCTCTCACTAGACCAGTAGGTTTTTAATTTTGTCATTATTTTCTTATCACCAACCATGTTTGAACTATATCTAACCAGCTAGAATATATTAAACCGGTTAGATTAAGAATTAATACGAGTTGATTAAATAATTTAAAAAATCGATTAAATAGAAAATTAAATCAGATTTTTTAATTTTTATAATTTTAATAGGTTTTTAATCGAATTGACTGGACCAATGAATCAATGGCCTGATTCAGCGACTTGTTTAGTTCTAAAACACTATTTATGATTTTCTTTTTTTTTTTTAGTTTAGATTATTTTTAATTTTTTCAATTAAACTTTTATACTTTTAAGAAATCGCTTGTTTGTTTGAAGAAAACTAAAAATTAAAATTGAAATATTTCAAAATAATAAGATAAAAAACATGAAGAATGTTGTAAGATATAAGCTATTTTTGGCACTTGATTATAAGATAAGTTTAAATTAAGTTTCATCCTCTAACTTTACAAGTAATTTCAATATAAAAATATACAAAACATTAACCTTCATTGCCAATCATAGTCTCAATATGAAATTAGAGATATGAACATGATTGCAATTAGATCCTTCATTCTTAAAAACAAGAAGAAGAAGAAGTTATGTATTAGTTAAATAGTTGAGATATTTAAGGGTCGGGTTAAAGGCTTATATGATGTTGAAGAAAGTTTTGATAAAAAATTACCTGAAATATGAGATTAAAGAAAAAATATTTGGATTTGTTTAAAATATGACTTATTTTCTAATTTTATAATATGTTTTTTTTTAAATATTTTGTAATACTGTTAGAGTTATGTGACCTAAATCCCGTTTGATCCGGTCTGAAAAGTTTGAAGTGCAACTCACTTGTAAAGAAATAAAATAGAGAGACAAAATTGGGGATCTGTGGGGGCAAAGTTTGAGGCACGAACCTTGTTGCACAAGTTGAATTCGTATAAGACTATATTTTTTTTATTAGAAGTTAATTAAAAAAAGTTTAACTTTTAAAAACTGTGCATAGTCGTAAATCTCTTATATTATTGCTTTTCAACATTAGCAAATCTTTTCTCCTTTGCCCGTGGTTTTTCTCGATAAGAATTTTCCACGTAAAATCTGTCTATTCTTATTTTTCTTTCTTATTACTTTTCTATCATTCCTATTATCATTATTGACGTATATTATAACAAATACGTAATATTATAATGTAAATACTAAAAAATATATTAAGTCATTTATGTTTTAAAATAAAAAAATACTAAAGTACTAAATATTAAATCAAATTTAATACATATATATTTTAAATAATATAGATCGTTCTAAGTAGGTTTTGATTAATTATTTACAAATAAAGACGATTTGAAGTAATATTTCAAGCTAGACTAAAACAAATACGTATGGTATTTTTAGTATAATTAAAGTACCTTATTTTATGGTTTATAAAAATTAATGATTTCGAGATTAATAATCATCCCTCTTAATAATATTATATTTAAAAAATCCTCCTTTTGAATGAAATATACCATATCATTGCATTTAATATTTATTGGTAATATTAATGGTGTTTTTCACCATATCATGAACTCCTATAGTAAATCATAATGCCTGCTTATTCTTTTTCTTGAAAAAAAAAATGATGGCATTTGATGGCTGAAATTATTTTCTATTATCCAACTTGATAATAAAAGATAGAGATTGGGAAATAGATAAAACAGAAAATTAGAAAAGAATATATTGAAAAAACAATATTTTGGATAGCAAGTAGGGTACAGCCAGGGAGGCATAGTTTTTAAGAAGAGTCCATGAACCCCCCCAATGATAAACTAAAGGGCTAAACAAAGGTCCCACACCCCAATGACAGTGGTGGCTGCTGCCCCAAAGCATTGTTTGTCTTGAAGGGTTGTTGTTGTTGCCTTGTTTCAGAAATCAGACCTGAGATAAAATGATGACCCTAAAAACCAATCTCTATGATTGGTAAACTGAGATTTTATTTATTCAGAATATCAAAACAAAGAATCCCACTTTATTGGTACAGAATAAGGGAACTGAGAGGATTTTGTTTTAAGTTTTTAAGATATATAAATAACTATATATATATATATATATATATATATACTGAGATTCTCGAGATGTTTTCTTATGAATTGGAACATTTTGCAGTTAGCTGATGCCAAACATACCACCATCTTTAAACTTACAATTGTTGTTTTGTTTGATATCTGTAATTCACTAAGTGTCACGATTAAAAATTTCAGAGTAAAACTGGATTAGAATAAATTATTATTTTATTTATAAGATTTGAACTTAAAACTTTATTTAAAAAATTATAAATTTCATGTTATTTGACCCCAGCGGGAGGTTTTAGAGCTTGTAACGTCTTATCTTTTGATTAAGGGTTGTTTTGGTTTTGTTTGGAATTTGTAAATCATAAGGGTCATGATTTAATTTAGAGTTAAATCGGGTCAAATTCCATTTTAAGGAATAAGTTGGTCTAATGTTATTTTCTTTATGCATAAGACTCGAACTCGAAACTTTGTTTAAAGAACATTGAATTTCTTGCTATTTGACCCAACATGGGTTTTGATTTTTTTGGTATTTAAAGGTCATAAAGGTCACAATTAAATCTAGAGTCAAGTAGGGTCAAACTCAATCTTAAGGAGCAATTCTTCGTTCATAAAACTCAAACTCAAGACATTCCTTGAAGAACATTGAGTTTCTTGTTAAACGGCCCAACATGGATTTAAAGCCAATTATGCCTTAACTTTTAACTTAGGGTTGTTTTGTTTTTTTGGTATAAGTGTAACAGCCCAATTTTCAATAGTATCGGAACAGTGATTTGAGATCACTAACTCTGACGAAAAAGTTAGAAAACTTTGTTAATCGATAATTATAAGTTAAGTGTGATATTAGAAATATTTTAAAATTAGTGAATTTTGTGAACTAAAAGAATTAATTAGAAAAATTGGGCCAAAAACGAGGTATTGAGACCTCGAATTCATAAAGTGAGCCATAAATATTTCTAAAAATATTTATGGAGTGTCATTAAGTTATTATTAAAGTTTAGTTGAGAAATTTTAACGTTTGTATATGTAATTAAATGAAAAGGACTAAATTGAAAAAGGTGTAAAAGTTGAATTATAGATTAAAAGAAATTATGAAGGATCAAAATGGTAATTATACCATTTTGCATAGTTGAGGCGGTGTAACGTTAGAAAATCTGAGATTTTTTTTTTAAAAGTATATTATTATATTTATATTTATATATATTATATTATTATTTTATTATAATATTATATTATAATATTATATTATATAATAATCCAAAGAAAAAAAAAAAGGGGAGAGAACAGAAACCAAACGAAACAGAGAGGAGGGGAAGGAAAGAAAGAAGAAGAGAAGAGAAAGAAGGAAAAGGGAGAAAATTGGAAAATTTCCAAAATTAGCTAAATAAAAAGGGGATTAAATTGAAATATTTGGAGAATTCTCTTCAATTCTCTTCATTTTCTTTAGCTGAAAAACAGTCATGGAAAAGAGTTCAAGTTGGTTTTCATACTCAAGCTTCATGTAAGTTTAATACTTGCTTTCTCCTTGAAATTTCTATGTTTTTGGACTTTTAACAATTGAGTCCAACTTATTAATTCATTAGTTTATGATTCTATGGTTAATTTTTAAATTTGATGTGGATTAGTGCTGAAATAATATGATGAATAAATATTGATTTGAAGCTTTAATTTTGTTATATGATGATTTTATCAAGTGAAATTGATGGAAATTGGTTTTAGGACCTAATTGTGAAATAGCTGAAATTAAGGCCTAGTGTTAAAATTCTGATTTTCAAAAGTTATGAAGTAGTTTAAAATGATAGAGAAAAGTATTAAATGAGAAAATTAGTTTAATTGAGGGGTTAATTGAGCAAGGATTGAATTGTATGAATTGTGGAATTAGGGACAAAATAGAAATCAACATGTTACACTAAAGCAGTTTTAGACAGCAGCAGTTGTCTAACTTTGAAAAATCACCAAAAATTGTATAAATCGAATTAGAAGTTGAATGAGATATGAAATTAAATCTTATTGAGTCTATTTTCATATAAAAGAAACAGAGAAAGCAAAGGAAGTCTAAATTTTGAGATATTTAAATTTTTGTAAGACTGGTTTAGAATAACTTTGTGATTCCCTGTTCTTACTTTAGAAATTCACTAAAAAATTGTATAAAAATAATTTGGGAACATAATTTATATGGTTAGATTCCTTAATGAGTCTAGTTTTATAAGAAATAAACCATAAAATCATATGAATTCTATATAAAAAGATAATTAATTTTTAGTGAAGAAGGGTCGGAACTGCTAGACAGCAGAACAGGGGTGAATTTAAAGAATAAACTGTACTAATTGGCTCAATCAAAAATTCTGAAAATTTTATGGAAAGAAGATATGTGAGTCTAGTTTTAGGAAAAATTAACGGTTCTTCATTTGGAGTTCTGTAGCTCTGGAAATAAATAATTTAGTGACTATAACTCAAATGGACAGTTTTGAATATACTTATGAGTAATTAATGAAATTTATTGATAATGTTACTTATAGCATGTTATATACATTAAGGATGTGGAATGGAGAGGAGGAGGAGGAAAATATGTATGAATATTCAGCTAGCATGGCTAATTTGTAATGTTTTAGACTCAGGGACTAAATTGAATAAAAGTAAAATTTTATGATTAATTTTGTAAAAACGTGGAAATGACCAATTTGCATGAAATAGATTATTTTATTATTTAAAATTGTAAAATTGAATGAAATTATTAATATAGATTAAGATCGATTGAAAAATCAATGAAAATAGAAAATTTCCAAAGTGCCCCTGAATCTTGATATTTCTGCAAATTTAACCAGGTAAGTTTGTGTAACTTAATTATGTGATATAAGGAAATATAAGTTGATGGTACGTGAAATATTGATATGATGAATTAACTGTTTTATGTTTATGAAGAAACGGCAAGTGAATGATATTTATCATGACATGTAAATATGTGATTACCTTTAATATGTTAATACAAGGTAATTAAGTATGATGAAACGAGTAATAGATTCAAGTAAGACATGTCGATAAAAATAAATATATTTAAGGGACAATATGTTTGATTTTGATTGATTTCAAATATAAATGCTAGATGAAATAAAATGTCTGATAAATAAATTTGTAATTCTGGTAATGCCTCGTACCCTATTCCGGCGTTGAATACGGGTAAGGGGTGTTACATTTAGTGGTATCAGAGCTTAGGTTTAGCCGGTTCTCGGACCAAACGTAGTATATGTGAAGTTTAGAAATATATGCCATGATTAATATATAACTTGAGATAATGTGATATGTTCCGACTTTGATGATATTTGTATCACTATAATTTAAACTTTATCATTATTATGTGTAATTTACTAATTATGTGTGGTAAGTATTTTAAAGTAAGTGCTTAGTAAATTGATAAATTTATGATTGGGTACTAAAATTGAGACTGATACTAA
Source organism: Gossypium australe (assembly GCA_005393395.2). Lineage (NCBI taxonomy): Eukaryota > Viridiplantae > Streptophyta > Magnoliopsida > Malvales > Malvaceae > Gossypium > Gossypium australe. The sequence goes on along the minus strand of CM016619.1, from coordinate 143,213,286 downwards.
ACTGAATTATGGAACATTGAATATTATTTTGAGTACTGAATTGAATTGTGAAGTTACTAAATATTGTTACCTGTATTGCATTAAACTATGAAATTATTGATGTAATGAATTACTGTAATATTGTGAAACTGGTTGAAATAAGAAGTGAAAATAGAATGAACTGGAAATTAGAAAGTTATTTAAATTACGTAACTGAATTATGAACTATGTGAATATTTGAAGGTATATTAATAGGAAACTAAAAGTGATTTGAATTGAATCAAATTAAATTAAATAAAGAAAATATGTGAGTAATTGAAATGTATATTGATTGGAAAGTAATTAGTGATTTTAAATTTGATTGGACAATAAATTAAAAATACGAATTGAATAAAAATGCATTAAATTATGAATATGTGTAAACATATGAATCGTGTATTGATTGAAAGGTGGTTGGAATTGAATCGAAGTCTGATTATATGTGAATATTTGCAATATGTATTGGTACTGAATTGTATACTGATTAGAAAATGGAAAAGTGAATTTGAAATAGAAAAAAAAATGAATGATGATTTAAATACCCTATTAACTTATCGGGCTAGATTGGATACAAATGGCATGCCATAGGATTGGAAGTATTCAGGGATTCTTCGACCTTGAGTCGATGAGACACTGGGTGTCATATTATTTACTTCGGATAGATTCAATAAGGTACTGGGTACCTCTTTACTTCGGCTGGGCCGATGAGACACTGGGTGTCACTATATTGCTTCGAACTATCCGATGAGGCACTGGGTGCCAATCTGGTGTGTTTGGTTGGATCCGCGTATCCGCCAAAGTCCGAGTCTTGTTAATAGGGGTAGATATGAATATTAAGTGAAATTAAAAATGAGAATTGATTTCCCTATTAACTTGTCGGACTAGTCGGATATAATTGGCATGCCATAGGATTTGGAAGAGTACAGGATTTATCGGCTTTGCCGATCAGGCACTTTATGTGTCGTAAATCAGGCACTCTATGTGTCGTATTTCAGGCACCTCGTGTGTCGTTTCAGGCACTTATGTGTCGTATACTGATCAGGTACTATGTACCGTTTTAGGCACAATGTGCCGTACTGGTGTGTTTGGGTTGGAATCCGTGTATCCATCAAAGTCCGGATTGTTAGTAGGGTGAATAACTGAAAAAAAAAAAAGATTGATTGAACTATTGAAAATATGAGAAAGAAATTATGAGTTGAATTGTGAATCGAATTGAATTGTGAGATTTGAAGCATGAACTTAGGGTTCATGAATTTGCTAAAATATCAAATTATTGATATTGAAATCAGTTGAATAAATGAAATGAGAAAATTGAATGAATTTGATCGATTGAACGTATGAAAAAGTGGGATTATGAATTAAAATCGATATATGAGATTGAAAACTTGAACCAAAGGTTTATGAATTGATTAAAGATAATGTAGACGGTATATGAGGCTATTTGATGAAAGACTATTGTTGAGGTATAAAATTAAAGTATAAATTAACACATATGACTTATATTGTTACATGTTTGATGTCTATTATTTAATATTAAATGTTAAATTTAAATTATGCGTATAATAAGTGAAGTATGAGGTAAGTGTTATTGTTGAATTAAATGGAAATTGAATTAAGTGATGGATAAATATTAGTATTGAATTGTATATTAATGAGAAAGTGAAATTAAATTTAGTTGTGAAAATTGAAGTGAAATTGGAATTGAAAAAAAAATGAAAAAAAAATGATATGTGAAGCACATAATAAGAATTATTAGTAAATTAAGAATGACTAGTAAATTTTGAAATATGTTACATTTAGTAACATACACTTCTATATTTGTTTCATATATCTTAAGTGTTCTGTTTAATCTATTGGGTCTCTTATAAAAAGGTAAGTAATTTTCGTTATAAGGTATGCTCGCAATATTGAATTAAAAATGAATTGCAAACTGAAAGGATATGGAATGGATATAAATGGTAAACTAGATAAATATGTGCGTAAAGGAGCTATAGAATTATAGAAATAATGAAGTTCATGATCAAAATAATAAGGAAATTTCGAGGACGAAATTTTTTTTAGGAGGGAAGAGTTGTAACAGCCCAATTTTCAATAGTATCGGAACAGTGATTCGAGATCACTAACTCTGACGAAAAAGTTAGAAAACTTTGTTAATCGATAATTATAAGTTAAGTGTGATATTAGAAATATTTTAAAATTAGTGAATTTTGTGAACTAAAAGAATTAATTAGAAAAATTGGGCCAAAAACGAGGTATTGAGACCTCGAATTCATAAAGTGAGCCATAAATATTTCTAAAAATATTTATGGAGTGTCATTAAGTTATTATTAAAGTTTAGTTGAGAAATTTTAACGTTTGTATATGTAATTAAATGAAAAGGACTAAATTGAAAAAGGTGTAAAAGTTAAATTATAGATTAAAAGAAATTATGAAGGATCAAAATGGTAATTATACCATTTTGCATAGTTGAGGCGGTGTAACGTCAGAAAATCTGAGATTTTTTTTTAAAGTATTATTATATTATATTTATATTATATATTATTATTATTTTATATATTATATTATTATAATATTATATTATAATAATCCAAAGAAAAAAAAAAGGGGGAGAGAACAGAAACCAAACGAAACAGAGAGGAGGGGAAGGAAAGAAAGAAGAAGAGAAGAGAAAGAAGGAAAAGGGAGAAAATTGGAAAATTTCCAAAATTAGCTAAATAAAAAGGGGATTAAATTGAAATATTTGGAGAGTTCTCTTCAATTCTCTTCATTTTCTTTAGCTGAAAAACAGTCATGGAAAAGAGTTCAAGTTGGTTTTCATACTCAAGCTTCATGTAAGTTTAATACTTGCTTTCTCCTTGAAATTTCTATGTTTTTGGACTTTCAACAATTGAGTCCAACTTATTAATTCATTAGTTTATGATTCTATGGTTAATTTTTAAATTTGATGTGGATTAGTGCTGAAATAATATGATGAATAAATATTGATTTGAAGCTTTAATTTTGTTATATGATGATTTTATCAAGTGAAATTGATGGAAATTGGTTTTAGGACCTAATTATGAAATAGCTGAAATTAAGGCCTAGTGTTAAAATTCTGATTTTCAAAAGTTATGAAGTAGTTTAAAATGATAGAGAAAAGTATTAAATGAGAAAATTAGTTTAATTGAGGGGTTAATTGAGCAAGGATTGAATTGTATGAATTGTGGAATTAGGGACAAAATAGAAATCAACATGTTACACTAAAGCAGTTTTGGACAGCAGCAGTTGTCTAACTTTGAAAAATCACCAAAAATTGTATAAATCGAATTAGAAGTTGAATGAGATATGAAATTAAAGCTTATTGAGTCTATTTTCATATAAAAGAAACAGAGAAAGCAAAGGAAGTCTAAATTTTGAGATATTTAAATTTTTGTAAGACTGGTTTAGAATAACTTAGTGATTCCCTGTTCTTACTTTAGAAATTCACTAAAAAATTGTATAAAAATAATTTGGGAACATAATTTATATGGTTAGATTCCTTAATGAGTCTAGTTTTATAAGAAATAAACCATAAAATCATATGAATTCTATATAAAAAGATAATTAATTTTTAGTGAAGAAGGGTCGGAACTGCTAGACAGCAGAACAGGGGTGAATTTAAAGAATAAACTGTACTAATTGGCTAAATCAAAAATTCTGAAAATTTTATGGAAAGAAGATATGTGAGTCTAGTTTCAGAAAAAATTAACGGTTCTTCATTTGGAGTTCTGTAGCTCTGGAAATAAATAATTTAGTGACTATAACTCAAATGGACAGTTTTGAATATACTTATGAGTAATTAATAAAATTTATTGATAATGTTACTTATAGCATGTTATATACATTAAGGATGTGGAATGGAGAGGAGAAGGAGGAAAATATGTATGAATATTCAGCTAGCATGGCTAATTTGTAATGTTTTAGACTCAGGGACTAAATTGAATAAAAGTAAAATTTTATGATTAATTTTGTAAAAACGTGGAAATGACCAATTTGCATGAAATAGATTATTTTATTATTTAAAATTGTAAAATTGAATGAAATTATTAATATAGATTAAGATCGATTGAAAAATCAATGAAAATAGAAAATTTCCAAAGTGCCCCTGAATCTTGATATTTCTGCAAATTTAACCAGGTAAGTTTGTGTAACTTAATTATGTGATATAAGGAAATATAAGTTGATGGTACGTGAAATATTGATATGATGAATTAACTGTTTTATGTTTATGAAGAAACGGCAAGTGAATGATATTTATCATGACATGTAAATATGTGATTACCTTTAATATGTTAATACAAGGTAATTAAGTATGATGAAACGAGTAATAGATTCAAGTAAGACATGTCGATAAAAATAAATATATTTAAGGGACAATATGTTTGATTTTGATTGATTTCAAATATAAATGCTAGATGAAATAAAATGTCTGATAAATAAATTTGTAATTCCGGTAATGCCTCGTACCCTATTCCGGCGTTGAATACGGGTAAGGGGTGTTACAATAAGTCACAATTGTTCAAAGTTAAGTCGAGTCAAACTCTATTTTAAGGAGCAATTTTTCATTCATAATATTCAAACTCAAGACTTTCCTTAAAAAACATCAAATCTATTGCTATTCAGCCCAACAAGGTTTTCAAACCTGATTATGTCTCGTCTTTTTACTTAGGTTTGTTTTGATTTTTTCTTTTATCTGAAAGTTCTAAAGATCACAATTAAATCCAGAATTAAGTCAGATCAAGCTCAATTTCAAGAAACAGTTCTTCATTCATAATACACAAACTTGATATATTCTTTAAAGAATATTGAATTTCTTACATTCAACCCAATATAGTTTCATACCTGACTTTCTTTGACTTAGGACTGTTTTGAATTTTTGGTTCCTATTGAAACCCAATTCCATCCTAGTTTAAGGTGGTTGGATATAGCACTCAACTAACCCAAGCGAAACTCACGCTTTGATTAAATCATTCTAAGCAAACACATAGAATAAAGAGAGAGAAAGTGGGAAAAAGAAAAGAAAAAATGGAAATTTGAGAAAAACAAAAGATAGAGTTGTCTTGTTTGATTCATATTGTCTTTTTCTTTTGCCCAAAAGATCTTTGTCTAGGGTTCGTTTTTCTAGTTTATCAACCAAATCAAAGATTACTTGTTGCATATGCAACATAGATTTGTAGTTGAAACTCCATTTTTTAATCTATTTCTTTATTTGTTTAGTGTAATTAATTATTTTTTAATCTATATTCTATCACAGATTCTTTTAGAGAAAATTACATTCTAAGTCCATTCCAACATGTAACTTTTATAAATTTACAATTTCATCCATATTAATTGAATTACTTAATTTGTTGTGTAATTATTATTAATTAATACAATTTCATCGATACTATTGAAGCTCAACATCTTTTTCCATATTTAAAATGAGCCTATTTTATTTCAATAAAGTCTTTTTGACTTTTTTATTTATTTATATCTTCCCAAATATTTGATGGGACTTTAGGTTTGGATAAATAATTTGACCACTTGTCAAATTTAATCTTTATAATATATTAAAAAAAAAAACTAACAAAAGAAAAACAGATAATAAACTTTTAAACTAAATTGTAAAGTTTCCATATATATATTAATTAACTACTTTAAATGCATTATTAAAAAAAAACTTACTTAGGATAATACTAATAAAAATACCATCTGTGCTCTTAGTAATATGTTTGGGAATGCTTTAGCTGGTGGTTTAATTGACCAACATGACAATTGGATTGGTGGTTTTTCTAAAAATATTGACCGATGTTATGGTGCTCTTGAGGGGCTACAAGTAGCTTGGAATCTAGAGCTAGAAAAGGTGGTGCTTGAGATGGATAGTATTGCAGCTATTCATTTGATTCAAACAATTTCAGTAGAACAGCATCACTCAGTTGTGTTATGAGCTATTAAAGGCCTATTCCAACTAACCTGGCTAGTTCGAGTTACATATGTATTTAGAGAGGGTAATCGGATAACCAATGGTTTGGCATCAATAGCGTCCTCAAGACCTTTGAGTATATATATCTACAAGTAGCTACCGGATGAAGTTCTTCAATTGTTATACAATGATTGCTCTAGAATAGCTTGACCTCACCTAGCCTAATTATGATTTTTATCGTTCTTCCTGTAAAAAAAAAAAAAAAAAAAAAACCTTCCCTCTATACCTCTTGTAGAATAGTCCCTCAACTCAGTTAATTTTCATTTCCCTATTCTATCTCCCCCCAACTCCTAAAGTGCTAAAACTCGTTTATTCATTAAATTAGATTCTCAGGATCTTTGAAGGTATGATTATTGGTAAAGTTTGATTTTAGGGTGTGATAGTGTTGAGAAAATTGTCATTGAGAATTTAACTTTAAACATGATTGCATTTGGCTTTTCTCTATCAAGAATGCTAATTAAGTGCTACTTCAGCTAATCATAACCAACAATTTAATGGGAGTTATTGCATAAGAATTTTAATCTTAAAGAAATTGCATAATTTGTTAAATACTAAAGAGCAACTTAAATATGAGCAGGGGAAGCGTTTATATATAGATGTAGCAGGATTTGATTGGAAAGTAGGATTTCAAATTAATTGGTTTATTCGGAAAAAAAATATATTTTTTTAGAAGATTTATTTCATATCTGATACTATATGGTTTCACTCTGTAAGAACGTGAATCATTCTCTTGAAATTCATTTTTTTTTATCATAAATGATCCATTAGCTTCAATATGACTGGACCAATAAGGAAATCACAATTTTTTGAAAGGTTAATTTTAATCGATTAAAACAAAGCAAATTTTAATTAATTTATCCCTATAACTTTTAATTCGACAAACGATTAATAATATAAAAATCTAATTGATTCAATTAAGAAAAAATCAATTCAATTATTAATCGAATCAATCGATTGAATACCTTAAACCTACAAAATGTGTGTGTTTTTGTCATTACATCAAATCACAATAGTTGCAACTTTAAAATGCTTCTTTTGTTTTGTACTTTATCGATGAAAAAAAAGACAGAAGAATATGTAATAAAATATTTATATAAATTGTTATGTATTTATGATCTAGATAATATTCGGATTGTCTACCTGCGAATCGGTTGGACGCTACCAATTGGGTGTATGCATGTCTTATAATGGGAGTCCATCAAGAGAGCTCACAAGGGAAGTTCGCATATACCAATGAGTTTGCATGTGGGAGCTATGAAGTTTAGCAGGCAGACTAAAGTAGTACATATGTCTAGTATATGTATAAATATTCGATTGTCCCCTTTAATGAAACACGACGAAAAAACACTCAACATAAATAATACTTTATTGATTTTCATCCCCATTTTCGGACAAAAAGAACAATGAAAAATATTTAAATTTAGGTTGCATTTTAGAATATATATAGCAAATTGGATATTTTTCAAATATATTGTGTGGTGTGCATGTATATATTGGCCAAATTGTGTGGTATATTTGAAATAATAAATAAATGTGAAAGAGAAATGCAATGAATTTATATATCAATCAAAATCTATAGAGGCAGAGGACTGGTCCCCCACTAACCAAATACCTACAACAAATTTTATGTACCATATTCTTTATTCAAATGTTCATTTATTACAGTCAAAAACACATTTTTTTTAATAAAAGTGATAAATAAAATTTAAATATTTAAGTGAAATAAGGTGTTAAAATTTTAAAATAAAAATATTGTTTACCTATGTTTGTTAAAAAACTTTTTTTATTAATAAATTTAAAATTTAAATAATTTTTTCATTTAAATAAAACTTAAAATTACTGATACAAATATTTAATAGGTAGATAAACAAGAGGAAAATGTGGTGATAGTAAAGAGGCCGATTCACCTAAATAGGCAGAGAGCTATAATAGGAGTAAAGTAATGGTAGATGGACTCTTGGCTCTCTTTCTGTTTAGGTGAATCAGCCTCTTTATCACCACTACATTCTCTTCCTACATTTTTTCCTTTGTTGAATACTTATATAAACAAAAATCAATCCGATTCAAATTACAAAGATCACATTTTAAAACGACTCTAGCTTCGATGTAACAAATAATTCAACTCATAAATAAGTAAAACCTTAGCATTGACCCATTGGTCAAAGGGTGAACATTCACCCATCCCTAAAATGCGAGATCAATACGTAGACTCAGCCTGTTTGTAGTAATGTAATGTGTTTGTGTGTGGATGTGTGAACTCTACGAATACAAAAACTCATAAATAAGTATGATATCAGTGTTTTTGGGTTGAAAATGAAAACATTTAAATTAATAAAAAGATTAAGAAATAATTCTATACAAAGGTTTTCATAGACAACGGCCATAAAAAAAAAGGTAATACAATAACACAAGGCACATCACAAAAACATAAAAATCATGCTAAAAAAATAATCAAATTTCGAGTAAGTTGGAGATTGAAAATTACTCCCCATCCGGGCAAAGACGGCCCTTCTAAAAAACATGCTTTATCATATATTAAAATTAAATTGATCAAAACTAAAAAATTATCAAAATTCACAAGTAAAAATCATATTCAAAAAGTTTCAACCGTAAACTCAAATGACTCAAACTTAAAAGAATAAAAGAACTTACATTAACCCGAACATAAAATTAATCAAAACTTAAAATAACCGAATTCCAAAATTAATCTTAATTTTTTTAAAACCAATAATAATTTAGATGGATCTAGTTATAAGCCATTGCAAGATGATTAACATTATTAATCCCACTAACCCTTTTTATTTTAATAATTGTTTGACCACAGTTGACCGTTACTAAACACCGGCACTATTCCCCACGCAATTTTTTCCTTCACACATCAACAGATTCTCTCCGTTTCATTTTCCGTCACGAGATTAACCTTTATTATTTATTTATTTATTTTGTCAGTCCCCAAAACAAAAAAAAACGACAAAAATAAATAAAATATAAAATCTGTAAATTAAAAAAAAAATTAAAAAAAAAAAGAGACACCACGAAACCCATATGTAAACCCTAAACACACCTAACTGTGATACTGTTTTGCTTGTCTCGCGGGAATAACCTGCGAATTCAGTTAATCACTTATTTAATTAATTATTGGTCAAATTCTGATTCTAGTCCCTATATTATGCTCAAATTTGAAGTTTTACCTTTTATATTTTAATTTCATAATTTAATCAACTATTTTTATAATGCCCGCCCAAATAAATAATGCTTTTTCTATTACCATTTTGTAATATGATGTGGATTTTTTAAAAGCATTACTTTAAAAATTTACGTCTATATTTTAATGATCAATACCGGCAAGTTTAAACTTGATCAAATATTTATTTTTAAATTCGAACTCGGCTCGAGATATAGTCAAGCTATTTGAGCTCCAACTTCATTATCAATTTTTATACTCAATCTCAAACACGAGCTCCATTAACCTTGTAGGTATTCAAGCTCGAGCTTAGCTTGATAATTAAGTTTAGAATTAATAATACATGTTAAGGGCAATGATATAATTAAAGAATATAAAATTATTTAGAATATATATTAAAAAAAAAGCTCAATAAGGCTCGTGAGCCGTTCGAGCCTAATATTAAGTTCAAATTCGACTCGATTGACAACTCGAGTTGCTCGAGCTCAAATTCGGCTTGATAATTATCGAATCGAGTTAAAATTTTTTGAGTTGAACTCGAGTATCTTACGAACACTAATGTCTTATTTACATCCCAAAGATGAAGTAATGACATTACAAAAGCAAAGGATCCAATTACATCGAATTAAAATAAAAGGACTAAATATTAATTTAATTATAATGGAGGGACTAAAATCAGCATTTAATCTAATTAATTAATTAATTAATTTCCCCATTTTAGTACATTTCCTTCTTATTAACGCCATTCTCTCTTTTCCTTTTTATATATATTTTTTCTTCTTCAGTATCTTAAGCTGCTTTTGTTCTCACAGTGAAAGACCATTGTTTGTTTCTTCTTTTTTACTCTTTTAAGAGCGTTTCATTTCGCGCTTTTAAGGTCTCAAAGAAGAGGGAGGGAAAGCTTAACGATAAGCTCTGTCATCTTTTTTTGGAGCTGTTTCAGTGGCGAAATCGTAAAAAAAAATATGGAGAGAAAACAGGGTTTTTTTTCAGTAGTAAGAGGATTATCTCCGAGCCGTTCCCGGTCCAAAAGTCCGGCGAGAAGTGCTTCACCAATGTCGGGTTTACTAAGACGTCGGAGGAACAACGGTAGTCACCACGTTTCACAGCCGGACCCTTTGATTTTCAGGTCTGGGAGCTTAAGACCAGCTGAAGCTTTGTCTCCGCTGAAAGAAGGTCCCGATCCCGATGGAAATGACGCCGGAGATTCAAGGATGGAAGGTAGATGGGCTCAATGGATGAAGGGTCAACTAGCACGCGCTCCTTCCGTTTCAACTTCGACGTGTAAACGGTCCGATCTGAGATTGTTGCTTGGTGTCTTGGGTGCGCCGTTGGCACCGGTGCACGTTAGCGCTTTAGACCCTTTTCCTCTACTCAGTATTAAAGATACCCCAATTGTTAGTCACCCCTTTTCTTCTCTCTCTTTCTTTTTTTTGGTTCCTTAATGCATTTCATTGATTGGTTTAAAAAAGCTTTAATTTTTAGTATCAACAAGTTCATGATTTTAGTGAAAAGTATAAGCTTTGCATGTTCATAGTTAAAGGTTAAATTTTGATTGGATTTAATCTATGTTTGATGTTGGTTTTTTTTAATTATGTTTAGGGATTTGTTTAGTACTTATTGAGATTGTGTGTAACATGTTTTAAAAAATTGCAGGAATCTTCATCAGCGCAATACATATTACAGCAATATACAGCTGCATCAGGTGGACAAAAGCTTCAAAATTCTATTCACAATGCTTATGCTATGGGAAGGGTGAGAATGATAGCTTCCGAGTTCGAGACGGCTAACAAGGTTACGAAGAATCGGAATTCTTCCAAGGCAGCCGAGTCCGGTGGGTTTGTGTTATGGCAAATGAATCCAGATATGTGGTATGTTGAGCTTGCACTTGGTGGTAGTAAGGTTCATGCAGGTTGTAATGGGAAGCTTGTGTGGAGGCACACTCCTTGGCTCGGTGCACATGCAGCTAAAGGACCGGTTAGACCCCTTCGTCGTGCACTTCAGGTAAAGTAGTCTCGGTCCTCGCCCCATGTTGCGAAATTATTTAGCTTGGAATCTGAAAATCTGTTCTTGTTGGCTATTGCAGGGGCTTGATCCGAGAACAACAGCGAGCATGTTTTCTAATGCGAGATGCATTGGGGAAAAGAAGATAAACGGGGAGGATTGCTTTATCCTCAAGCTTTGTGCTGATCCAGCAACATTGAAGGCCAGGAGTGAAGGACCTGCCGAGATCATAAGACATGTTTTATTCGGTTACTTTAGCCAGAAGACAGGGCTTCTAGTGCATATGGAAGATTCACATTTGACTAGAATTCAGAACAATGGTGGTGATGCCGTGTACTGGGAAACAACAATCAATTCTTTCCTCGAGGATTATAGACCTGTTGAGGGAATAATGATCGCACACTCAGGTCGTTCTGTGGTGACCCTTTTTCGGTTTGGAGATACTGCAATGAGTCACACTAGAACCAGGATGGAAGAAGCATGGGCAATCGAAGAAGTGGCATTCAACGTTCCAGGTCTGTCAATGGATTGTTTCATACCCCCAGCTGAAATCCGATTGGCTTCAATCAGTGAGGCCTGTGAATTCTCTCAAGGTCCAAGGGTGAAAACTATGTAAGCTCACAATCGAGGCAGTAATGTCTCCGGAATATAAAGTAATTACACCAACTGAACTAGATGTAATAGTTTTTTTTTACTTGACTAACTAAATTAGAAGGTAAAATCAGAATTGTAGTTTGTCTGAGAATTTTGTATTTGCATCAATGTCTCTTAGAATTTGTAAATACAGAACAATGTAGCCCTTTTTTTTGTCTTCCAATGGCATAAAATTGTCTCTTATCTTTTGAATGTCTTGTTCTATGCCACACATAAATGGACAACAAAAAATGTTGCAAGTTGTCTTAAAAGTGAAACTTCTTATGCTTGTTTTTATTAGTTTTGAATTATCCAATTCCATCAATTTGGAATCTTTATTGCCAATAAGGTTAAATTTGGGAAAGAAGTTCAAGCATGGCTGGCCTTGGCTTGCATTTTGCTTCTAATGGTTGAGCTTTGGGCATGGTAACCCCTGTTCCAGCCCTCATATCGACCATTTCGTCCCCAATCCTCGACAATTCAAAGCATTGAATCAATGATCCTAATGTCAACCCAACTATTCTCAGTCCCAAGCCTTCTCCGGGACAGCCTCTTCTTCCGGCCCCGAATGGCAACGATTTGAACCCGTCTCTTGCACCTTCTAGCCCATCAAACCTCTCTGGTTCGAATCTTGTAGGGTCTTCCCAAACTTTGGGGTCATTCTGTATAGCCCATATATTGACCAATAACATCGTGCCACTTGGAATTCGGAACCCCTCCACCATGCATTCCTCTGATGATTCATGAGGTACTAGCATTGGAACCGGTGGGTACATTCTCAAAGTCTCGTAGATGATGCTACGGAGGTAAGGAAGGCGAACCAGGTCAGATTCCTCGATTAACCGCTCGTCTCCCACCGTGTTCAAGATTTCGTCTTGAGCCTTTGTAAGCACTTCAGGGTGGTTAAGCAAAAGGGAAAGTCCCCATTCCATAGAACTAATTGAAGTTTCAGTCCCTGCCATCAATAGAATCTATCATAAAAAAACATTAGACCAATTTCATCAGTGTATTACCAATGAATTCAAACAAGAAATAAAAATCTTACAATCATCAAGCCTTTAATGATCTCATCAGTGTAATAATCAGATTCAGATTCTTGTAATGACAACAAAATCTCAATCATGGTCTTCTTGTTCCTCTCACCATTAGGATCACTCTTCATTTTTCTCCTATATTGCTCTATGAGATCTTGCATAAACTTATCCCTCTTTGCACCACACTCCATTAACCTCTTTTCCAATTTCTTGGACTTAAGCCATGGTATAAAGTCACCGAAATTCGTTACCGAACTCAACTCGAGTGCCTCAATTTGTATCTCACGAAACCGTTCAGCTTCCTCCATGTTTTCGACATCTTCACAACCATAGTACCTTTTCCCTGCAATCAACCCCATCATCACATTGTATGTTAACTCAAAAAACGCTCTCTTGAACTCAACCGGTTCATCTTGACGACATAACAACTTCCTCATCAACGATTTCACCTCATCCATCCGTATGCACGACAACAACTGCAGCCGGCTCGCTGACAAAAGCTCGATCGAGGCAATCCGTCTAAGGTTTCGCCAAAGATCACCATAAGGTGCCCAAGAGAGTCCAGTGTAGTTGTAAGCCAAGTGTTTCGCAATGAGCAAGCGAGGCCGGTTGGCGAAAATGACATCGTTCTTAGTGAAACATTCTTCCGCAGCAGACGGGGATGACACAACGAGGACCCTACGTGACCCGAACTCGAAAAAGAGTACAGGACCATACCGGTTCGCGATGTCGAATAGAGTTCTGTGGAGAGGTTTCTTAAGGAGGTGAAGGTGTCCTATGATGGGAAGACATGGAAATGGAGTTGGAGGAAGGTTATGGATTTTGTTATGGAAATGCTTAGTGAAAACATAAAGGATTAGGAATATTGGTAGGTAAAGATACAAGGCAGCCATTGATGTTCATATCAAAGCTTCAAAAGTGTTATATGCTCTACTTTTAACGAGGCAAGGTTTTTTATATTTATTATCTAATCTTATATTTAGTTAAAATTGAATAAAATAAATGAGCATAAATGCAATAAATTGGTATGGTGATTTTTTAGCCAATTTTACGGTATAATAACAAATTTGGCACCAGTCCCTTTCAATATCAAAATTGAGTAAATTAGTCCCTCTCAAAAAACCAAAGCAATTTAATCCTTGTCAATTTCTAAAGTGTGCAACTAAGGACAATTAATCACGGTATTAATGGTTTCCATCAATTGTACATTATTTTGATTGGTATAATAACAAATTTAGTCCTCAAATATACACATTCTGCCAATTTGGTCCTAATTTAACAAATTTATCCTGCAATATTTGTGCAAATGTTGAGGTGAAATTTGTTGGATTTCTTATAATTGAGGCCAAAATGACAAAATATATAAACGTTGAAAACTAAATTTGTTTTTATACCAACCAAAATTATGTACAATTGATGGAAGACATTCACGCCGTAATTAAAGCCCTTAGTTGCTCACTTTTGAAATTGACAGGGATTAAATTGCGGTAATTTTTTTGAGAGAGATTAATTTGCTCAATTTCGAAATTGAAAGGGATTGGAGAGGTCTTTTTACCAACAAGTTTAGTTATCAAAATTTACACATTTTTGTCAATTTGATCTTGATTTAACAAATTTAGCAATCAACACATTCTATCACCATTTACACAAAATACATAAACATCAAGGGCTAAATTTATTATTCTACTAATCAAAATTATGTACAATTAATAGAAAACATCAACACTATAATTAATTGTCTTTAGCTCACTTTCAAAATTGATAGGTATTCAAGTGCTCTAATTTTTTAAGAAAAATCAATTTACTTAATATTAAAATTAAGAGGGACTAGAAATGTAATTTACCCAATAAATCATGGTTTTAACTTTTAAAAAAGATTATTATAATATTAAAAAGAGAATGCATAGTAGCATAAATGATGTTCATGTCACATGGATAAAGCTTGGAACTTGTAAAAATTTTAACTTTAACAAGTTGTAGGCTTTAGCTTTTCAATTGTTTGTGGAATTCCACCATCATTACCTGCCCCACAAATAAAAAAAAAAGCTAAATTGGGCAGGCAAGTGGCTTGTCTTAATAGTGTGGTGTTTATAATTATCAGATTTTTTGTCAGATATATTGTTTTGAAATGGGTATCTTTGATTTTTTTTAATAATAGTAATTTAGTTTAATTACATGATGCTTTTTGGATGCTGCCAAATCAATCATATGTGCTATTAAAATTAAATGTAAGCAAGTTAACAAAGGGCCTTGGCATGGCAAAGGTTGAGCCTTTGGGCATACATCACTTTATTTCATGACCCAAAAGGTATTAATTTGAACACAAACATTGGATGAGTCCAAACCTTCAAATATCTTGTGCTTATAATTAGTGGGTTCCTCCCTATTGTTAGGATCATTAGGTTATGTATGGTCTGTGTAGTAACCAGTAACATGGTTCCACACGGCATATTGTGTGAAATTAGGGATGACATTAGAGCTTGATAGGAATAAATGTTATCAATCCGTCATAATTTGATAGTTGGTATTGTTTGTCTCACCATTTGTTTCGTTCTAGCATAAATGTGTAATTTTGAAAAATATTGAAGGTATCTATTTTTATCTTGTCTTGTCTTATCTTAATTTGAATTTGACGGCTTTTTAATAAAACTTTCAAGTGAAAATCAAATAAAGAAAATTTGGAGTTTTTGTTTTGAGAACCTATTTTTAACTTATATAAATAAAGGTAAAATGGTGTTTTTATGTACCATTGGATTTTCTAATAGTGATTGAGTAGGGTCTTTTGATGATATTAAGAACACCTTTGAGTATTGCTTCACTATTGGCTCAAGGATTTTCTCTTGGTGTTCCAAAAAAAACAGAAGATCTTGGCATAATCGAATATAGAAGCTGAATTAATAGTTGCAATAGCAGCTATTAATGCAAGCCTTATGATTGAGAAAAAATGTGCTTGATTTGCATATAAAGCATGTTAGAAGCATTGAAGTGTTTGTGGACAATGAAGAGATATATATATACCAGTCATTTCAGTTTTTCATGGAAAGCCCAACCATTTCAACATTAAACTATTTTTCTTAAGGGAGGTGTGAAAAAGTGGTGATGTTATTCTGTCAAATTGCTAACATTTTCATCAAGTCACTTCTTGTTAATAGGTTTAAGTTTTTGAAAAGGTGGTGGGTGATGCATCACTTTCTATTTTCAATTTAATTTAATATCTTTCTTGCTTCAATTTTTTTTATACCTTTTGTCTACTTAATTTTTACCTTAGTTATCATATTGTTCTTGTTGATAAACAACCCTATCAAACAACAACAATATGCTACTTGGTATTAGAATTGTGTGATCTAAATTTTGGTATGAAAAGTTTGAGGTGCAACTCACTTGTTAAAGAAATAAAATTCAGAGACAAAATTGGGGGTCTATGAGGGTGAAGGACTGAAGGACACACAAGTTGAATCCGTATAGGGCTATACTTCTTTTATTAGACGTTAATTATAAAATGATTGTTTAACCCTTAAAACGTGTGTAGAAGAAAACCTTTTGAATTTGTTGTTTTTCTCCTCTTCTATCCGTGGTTTTTTTCAATAAGGATTTTTCACGTAAAATTTATGCGTTCTTATTTTTCCTTTTTATTACTTTGCGATCATTCTTGCTGCTATTATCGACGTATAGTGTAACACTTGATATGCTAATTTTTATAACGAAAGAGTTTTATTGGCTAATGGTGATGATTTTGGTGAGAAATTAATGGGTTTATAGTGAGAAAATTGCCCAGTAGAAGTTAACCAAATGGTAGTACTTTTATTAAGCTTTGAGTTTAATCTTTGGATTTATTTCTATTCTACCCATTAGAACTAGAACAATTTTTCTTGAAGTAATTTAAATTCTGATTGATAGGCATAGCTATTGTTGGATTGTAATTTAAACATTTTTAGAATTTTTAATAAATGGTTTATACTTTTTAAAATTTAACCCAAAAATTTATTTCATACTTATCAGGAAAATGGTTGAATTTAACTTGACTAATGTCAGCTTTGTTGTCCATATCGGGCCTATTTGACAAAAATAAAACTCTAACATTGAGATTATGAAAAGAAAACATTAAAAGCAACATTGTAAAAACATGCAACCATTAAAAGGCAAATTTTATCATTATACTTAGTGAGGGGGTTTTAGAGGAGGTGTTGTAAATAAGTGAAGGAGAAGAACCAAAGAGAAGGTGGAGAAAAAAATTAGAGTAGACCCTCTAACACTGAGCATAGTAGTAGATGGTAATTTGTAAGGTGGAGGAAAGTTGTATGTGGTTGACGAAAAGGCTAGACAAGGATATAAGTTGAGCTTAGAGAGAATTTTGAGAATCCAAATGTCAAGAGTATCAAAAGTCATTTCTCCAATTATAAAAGACTCATATTTAGTATCTTGTTATACCCCTACTTGGATTAGACACATGGCACTTCCAAAAAACACTAGGTGGATGCCTGAAGATAGTTACCTATCTCCCATCCTCTAGGTCATTCTTAGTTGCCTCCCAATCTAGCCACCCGTTGTGAGACCACCTGCTAATACTAGAGTCGTCCCATTATATAAGGGTACTAGCTACTATGGTTAAGCCACTCGCTTATCTGTTGGTGTGTGGGGATAAAAATAAATTTATGAGAAATTAACAATACATCAGAATCACTTGATTTAAGGTAGGTACTATTTGCCCCCACTTATATTTTTGTATGCAAAAGAGTTATTAGCAAATGAACTTCGATAATACAATGAAGTCTAATTATTGTCTACGTTTTGCACTAGTGAAAACAATCCATTTATCATTTTACGGAGTATAACAAGAATATTAATTGTTATAAAGAATTTCTATAGTAATTATTTATTAAACAATCTAAGAATAATAGAAGATAATCGATAATCAAAAGAAACAAAAATTTTTAAATTTTGGTGTGCCAAGCAAATGAAATTTGACTCTTCTCATATCTCTTCATAAAGATATAACTATTCACGTGGATAGTCACATTTTTAGTAATAAACACAATTACTCAATAGATATTTACTTGAATAATTATGAATTTTTGTTAATAATGAGGTTACATAACTTTTACTAACAAGATCATATAACTTATTATTATGAATCGTGATAACTTCCATTTGTAGCTGTTGAAAATGTTCCAATATTTTCAATGTGAACACTCTCTTTAGGAACCATTAGGGTTCAACTAAACATAACAACCTTATGCTCTCTCAAAAGGAACAATAGAATGAGTCTCATCATGTAAGAGTCCCACACAGTCCATGATGGTAACTCTTTGGTAACCACATACCACATCATCACTAATAAATTATATCTTCCAGGAAAAAGGATCTTCTTCCATCAGCATCCTTAATCATACTTAGTTTTCCATCCTCCACAGCAGCCTTCCTTCTCCTCCTATCTCTTTCCAGCTTTCCGTTTGTTTATGTAAATTTGCTTCCTTTACACCACCCTCTTCTCCTTGTCTACTTGTTGAAATTTGTATAACAAAATCAAAAGTGAATTGCAATACAGGCTTTTACTATATCATACTTTGCAATAGCATCCACACTCACCCCATGAAAACGACGACATACAGTTCAAAGCTAGAGAGACAAAGATGCAGCCAGGTTGGCTTTTTTTCCTCTCCTATTGCCTCATTTTGTTTTCTTCTTTCATTTCATTAACATTTTTTCAACATTGTGCTCAAGTGGTCCTCCCCACTTCTTCCTTTCTATATACATTCATACATACATACATATATATATATATATAAAAGATCCCCTGGAACCACCACTGGCATCCCACTTAAAATATTTCATCATATGATCTTCTCTTTTAAATTATAAGATTCATGATTTCATGTCATCATCATCATCATATATGCAACTCTAACATAATAGAACAACCAAAAACATTAATTTGTGCATGCATGATACTTGTCTGAATCAAAAGACTAATCCATTTTCAGTCATTACTTTCATGCAACATGAAGTACTGATGATATATATAAGTCTTTGGTTTATTACATTGATCGAGCCATAACATTAAAGGCTGCTTTCTTTCTCCTTCTTGCTCTTTCCATCTCTCTCCAATTTTTTCCCTTTACAATCAAAGGTTCTTCAATTATGGTGGACAGACCTGAAAACAAAAAAAGGGGTCACCAGCAAAAAAAGTCATAAAACATTACATTCACTTTAGCAGCATGCCATGTTGCAGAATATTTTTATATGTACGTACTGTATGTATATATATATAACTTTGTACTATATATCAAGTAAATGCTCACCAGATGCTATACTTTTCTTCTCCATCATCATCATCATCATTTGCCTCATCATTTCATCACATTCTAGCTGATGATCATCTTCATTGCTACTTATCTCATAATGATCGTCTGATCTGGTGAACTTGGACTGCGCATTGACAAACAACCACGTGGCTTCCATCTGTTTGCTGATCATACGAGCTGCATAGTATGGGATCTTCACACGCTTGTTGGTGGTGGTAGTGGTTACTGAGTTGATGAACATTATACAATCCATTAAGCTCTCTTTAGCTAACCCTTTCATATCATAAGCTTGTGATCTTCTCCATAAGCTTTTACCATGAGAATTAGTAGGGTTAGAGAGACAAAGAGCTCGAGTTGAGTCTCTAATGGCAGCATCAGGGTCTCTAAGTAGTAAATAACATTGAGCTCTATTGCTATAAAGTACCATTCTTTCTTTACGAAGCTTCAAAGGACATGTATCCAAGGCTTCATTATACATCTTTATGGCTTCCTCTACATCACCTAACCAAAACACATGGTTAGCTTGTTGTTTTATAAGGTTCACTAACACCTTTTTTTCTTCTATTTTTTCTACTGACATGGTTTTTTCTCTCTTTCTTCTTTCTACTTTCAACTCCCATGTTTGTTGCAGAGCTTTTAAGACATGGCTATTCTTGATTCTAAATTTGCTTTGTTTATAATCCAAAAGAAGGGTTTTTGTAATGGTTTCACCCAAGTTTGATCTATCACCAAGGCTTTTGAGTTCAACTAAATCGATGAGAAACATGGTGACAATCTCAATAACCTTGTACCTTGTATCTATGTCTTTGAGAAGCAATAACAGACAATCAATCCCCATGTATTGCCAATCATCTGATGATCTAGAAAGATGACAAAGATTCTCCAACACTTGTTTTGATTCAGAGATGTTTTGTCTTCCATATTTGCTGTAACACAAGATTCTAATCAATCCCACACCAGCTGGTGATGAATGGTTCACTAATCCACCCCACATCCCACATAAATCAACCAAGAACCCTTGGTTACAAATAAGGTTCAATGATCTTTCTTTACAAGCAAAACAGTTGAGTAGGTACAAAGACCAACACTGTAACTGGCTAGCCCATTCTTCAGCTTTTCGGTTCTCCATTTCCAAACCACCAACACCTCTTGTAAGTAAATCACAATGATATTTTGATCTTTTGTTCTCATCTTTAACACCAACGAACTTAGTATACACTTGATCAAGACAAGTTGAAGCTAAGTTCATTGTGAGTCTCACCAGTTCTTCTTCATAAGCAGCTACAGCTTCAAATGTTCTTTCATAGCTTGCAAGGTGACCAAGAGCTCGAACAGCTACTCTTTGTTCAACCCAACTTATCTTCCCTCTTAAAAGCTCCATTAATGGAGGTATAACACCAGCAAGTACAGCTTTCTCTGCAAACTCAACCTTGTTCATAGTATAAGAACCAATAACATGAGCTGCATAATAAGGGATGTAAATGTTTTGATCTCTAAATAACCAGCTTCTATCATTGGTTCCTTTCTCGAGTAAACTCACCATGCAATCAAAGATACCAAGGGATATAAACTCAGGATCATCTGGTTGTGCCATTGCTATGTTCCACAAACCACTTAACACCAAAACATGTTGTTGGTCATCTCTATTGATAACTGACATTTCCTTGAAACAAGTTGCTAAACAAGACCTTCTTAAAGATGTGTCTGGTTCTTTCATGATACAAAAGAAACAACATGGATTGTTACACATTTGGTCCGTAACCATTTCGTTTATGGTTTTAGGAGGAGTGGTGTTAAAAATTGGGGTCATCTTCCCTTTTTTGTTGAGGGAATCCATTGGTTTTAAGAACAAAGGTTTGAAACAGGGTTAGGGTTTTGTTTTCTGGTACTATATAAATATACAAGGTGGATAAGTGGTGTAATGACATCTAGCGGCAATTGGATGATGGAATCATCTTTGCTATATTTGAAACAAAGCAAAATGTGTGCTGTTTGCCTCTTTTTCTCGAGAAAAAAAAAGGGGTAGTAAAAAAAATTTCACAGGTTTACTGAGAGGTGATTCCAGTGAATGAACTACAAAATCTGACACATGTTGTACTTGTTGTGTTTATTTAATAGGTGGATGAGAAATGATTAATTTAGCATCTACCATTTTCAAGGTCTAGAATCCTGTTGTGTTTGTGAAGTTTCGGGTTTGAGTTTTATATTGAAACAGCTTTGTCTCTTCGTTCATGTTCTGACTTTGAATTTAATTAAGGGTTAATTTATATATGAGGTACTTAAATGGTTATATCTATTTGATATTTAATTTGATTAATATTGTTAAAATTTGTTGAAGTCACACTAATGTGTCATTGATGATAAATATTATGATGATACATGGCAACCTCATATTTTGACACGTGACAAAAATTAATTTTTTTTTAAAAATTATAATTTATTTTTATCATATGTTAAAATTTGAGGTTGTCATTTGTCACAATACTATTGGTCGTTAGTATCATGTCACATATTTTAATGGTATTAGTCAGATACCTAAAAGAAGTACCATGTTGACTTACCATTTTCAAGTTTAGGTACTAGTTAGTTCGAAAAAAAAAGTTTAGACTCCAATTAGGTATACGTTGTCAAGTTCCAAGTAAGTATATATTAACCCATTAATTAAAACTCAATCTAATTATCATAGAGGGTTCAAAAAAAAAAAAGGTAAACATACATTTTGGTACCTTAATTTAGTTTTAAGGTTTAAATTGGTGCCTCCAATTAGGTATCTAAACTTGACTTCAAGATTCAATTTTGTATCTAAACTTTTTTTGGTCATTTAGGCACTTGAACTTAGTTTTTTATTTCAATTTAGTACCTAAACTTGACTAGTTCAGATTGGTTCAAATAAGTCATTTACCCTACATATGAATTTGTGTTAGAATTAAGTGACCCAAATTCTTATTTAAATAAAATACAATGGTAAAATAAAATAAAAGAAGAATCCTTATAGAATTACACTTCTTTTATTTTATTTTGAATAAGGTTTTTTAAACCTTATTAAACTCAATCTATTTGATATTGATTAGAATAAGGAGTTTCAATCTTACTACACTCCTATTAGAATATGGCTTTATAAGCTTATAAATAGACATGGTCTATTCCTCTTGTAATTGATTCGAATTCGACATAGTAAATTTTCTTCTCCTTTGCCCGTGGTTTTTCCCGAAAGGGTTTCCACGTAAAATCTGTGTGTTCTTTATTTCTATTTTTTTTTCTTTTGCAATATATTGTCATTACCGACGTTATATTTTTTACAATTTGGAGAAAAAAATCAAGTTCAGGTGCCAATGTGAACCAAGAAGACAAGTTTAGTGACCTAGTTGGATAAAAAAAACTTTTAAGTACCAATTTGAATCTTAAAACCAAATTCAAATACCAAAATATATATTTACCCAAAAAACAAGAGAGTTAATATACCATCCATTAATACTTTCTGGTAAATTGATCAAACGATGACATGGGAAGGCTGCAAGTCTGAAATTGAAAATGAAATGCTTTGCAGGTTTGCTTCATTTTGTAAATTCATTTTCATCTTTCTCTTTATTTGATAGTTAAATTAAATATTGCTTATGTTAAACATAAAAAGGCAAGTCAATTGAGGAATTTATGTCCCTCCATTTATGATCAAAACTCAAAAGCATCCAAATTCGTATGCAACCTTGAAGAACACCCTCCATGGTCATCACTGTTGGAAACCTTTTTGCAACATCATCCAGTCGTCGTTGATTTAATGATACCAGGAGGTGGTAACTCTCATCTCACAAGTGGTTTAAAGATTTTCACCTTAAAGCCAAAGAATTATGATTCAGTGTCCCACCTTCCTTCCTTGAAGATAACAATACTTCTCTTCAAGAACTGCAGCACTTTCAAGCTAGCTAAACCCACATAAATCTGAGGCAAAGCAAGCCAATCACCAATAAGACACCTCAACAAAACAAACCCATCAATCCTATTATTATTGCTAACCATAAAAATTCACCAGTGCTCACTAACATTTTGAAACTTATAACTCCTATAGATATTCCTTTACATTCCAATAAAAAAATTTTCATATTTCAAAATCTACAATTTTACGCATAATACATGACTAATAAAAAAATTTAATTAAACAGATATAATCATATCTTCGTATTCATATATCCGCGACCACAAATATTTTTAGTGGTTAGGTGCCTAATTGAATTCTTAATTTCTCCTATTACTTTTTTCCCACTTCTCTCTCTTTTTTATTTTCCTTTTACACAACACATTACATTTTCTAAAACCTGTTTTGTCTTATGTGACCAAACAAACATCAGTTAAACTGGAACAACATATGATTAGTCAAATATCTTCGAAAATCTCCAAAAATACTATTCCAATAAAACTCAGATTAATACAAGTTTCTAGATTCCCTGTGCATACTTGTCATCATACTGTCTGGAA
This sequence comes from Gossypium australe, assembly GCA_005393395.2. Lineage (NCBI taxonomy): Eukaryota > Viridiplantae > Streptophyta > Magnoliopsida > Malvales > Malvaceae > Gossypium > Gossypium australe. The sequence continues at coordinate 143,189,661 of CM016619.1, read as the reverse complement.
ACTTAGGTTTTATATTTTTGTTAAGTTCATCAAATCTGATGTAACTTCGATTTCTAAAAGCGATATATGCGGTAGGCTTCGACATGTCTACAACAAAATACCTTTTTTATACCAAAGTTTTAACCTTTTGCTGAATGTGTCATGTTTAACTTTTGATTCAGCAAAATATATAAAAGAGTTCACCAATCAATTCAATTCGCTTGTTTTGTGTTAATTTTAGAATTAGGTTATTTTATGATTGGATGATTTTGGTTTTAGCTTATTTACGTATGAAGTTTGATTATTTTAGATTGGATTATTACAGGTTTAATAGTCATTTCTGTTTACTTGTTAGAGCTATTTTTAGTTTGAATTATTTCGAGTTTAAATTATTTCAAGTTTAAATCATTTTAGATTTATATTTTAGATTGTTTAGGGTTTGAGTTGTTGAAATCTCCCACTATAAAATAAAATGTGTAGTTATCAATTTGTGTGTCGAATTAATATAATTTGTGTTAATTTCAAAAATTTTGTATCATTTCAATTCAGATTAATTCTGGGTTTCAGATCCATTTTGGTTTCGGGAAATTTTCCATTCGAATCATATGAATTTAGCTTGAGTTTTTAGGGTCAGGTCATTATAAGTTCAGATAATTTCAAATTATGTTCATTTCAGGTTCAAGTAATGATTAGTTTGGATTGTTTATGATTTAAGTCAATTCAAGTTCAAATTATTAAATTTTCATGATCAAATTAATGTAGTTAGAATTTGATTTTGTATTAATCTAATCGAATTTTCAAGATTGAATTGGTATCTAAAGATACACAATGGACCAATCTCTTTCAATCCAACCATTTCTCTTGTCATGATAATTGCAAATGCAATGTTTGAGGGACCACAATTTCAATATCTGAATCCAGGGTATTGTCGCCAAAAAAAGTGGTCCCTTAAACCACTTAACCAAGCAAAGCTCTGTATATAAATATAGCACAAACAATTCAGCAATAGATTAAACCAAAATTAGTACAAATGTTTGAAGGTCTCAAGATGATGCGGCTACTATATAAAACATGCTGTATATAGAAGAAAACTTCATGAAAAGTTGGTCCAAAGAGTTTTAGATTATTAATAATTTAGTACTAAGTGATACTATTTTTGTTCCTAATGTAGTGAAGTTTCTAAATGTACATTTAGGTGGGGGCATTGGGATGTGCATAAATTTTGTATTTTTCTTTGATACTTTCACAGTGTAATCCGCGTGGAAAGTAAGTGCGTTGGTTCCTAAGTTCATGATGATTAAAGACTGGATTCGAAATCTAAGTTCACTGGAGAAAGTGAAAATAGGGGGCATTGATTTTACTTACGAACTGTTTAACTTTAATCACGTAATTATCATACGTGGAGTTTGATAAAAGGATCTTCAATGAAATCCTTACCACACAATTGTGTTAGGTTATAGATTTATTAATATTTATCCCTTCCCGAAATAAATAAAATTATATTTTAAGAAATTATGCTTTCAAGAATAATAATAATAATAATGTTAATCATAAATAAGTAACAATGTTGTTCACTCGATTTTCTCTTATGAAAGAACTGCTCTGAATTAGAATTGTTGTTATTCGATTTGAGAATAATTATGTTAAGAACATGATTTCAATTTAGAACGGCTATCATTTAGGCTAGCTGTCATTTGAGAACAACTATATAACATCCTTAATTTGTATTTGTTTTCGGATTAGGATCACGAAGTATTACGACACATATCAAAACAATTAACATCATTAAGCCATTCAAATCCGCATTCCATTGATAGCATAATTACATTTGTGAACCTTTAATCGAACTTACGGGGCCTTAAAAATAGTTTAGATTACGACACGTATCAAAACAATTAACATAAATGTAAGCTCAATTTCTAAACTATTTAGAAAATGGAAAATTGTCTTCTTATCTCCTTCAAAAATTGCAAAAAGTTTAATCTAATCTAATGGTAAATTGCATTTTGCCGCCCTAAAATTTAAATTTCATTTTTTACCCCTCCAAAATGAAAGATTTATAATTTAATCCCTTACGAAATTGTAAGATTTTGTGTTTTTTTTTGCTACATTCAAACTGCACTGTCAAAAGAGAAACAGAGCAGCAGCCAAAACAAAAAACTTACAGCAAAACGCAGAAAAAAAAACAGTCCAAAAACAAACATAAAAACCTGCTAATTCTTTAAAACTAAACATCATCACCATGCTTTAAGCATTTGTATTCGATTTACACCAGCCATCGCCAAAGAAAACGCCATACCATTACCATTTCTATCTGCCAATGAAAAGACATTTCCCACTATCAACATAGCAGTCTTAATTTCTCCAAAAACTGAATGAAGCGACCAAGGCCTCAGCACATTGTTAACACACCACAAAAAAGCAACCAAAGAACCAACTTCAATAAATAGAGACTCTTTTGGCTTCCAATTCATAGCTATAAAGACATCTAAAGCAATCTTCACTGCACCTATCTCAGCCTCCTCAGCATTATTTGCAATGACAACACTAGAGAATATTGCTTTAGTGATAAACCATAAAAGTAACACATTTTAACCTCATGCTTAGCATGTTTTTGGATGATTTATTATATAAATTAGTGAGTTTCATGCTCCTAATCCTTTAATTTCATGTTTCTATACTTAAGTGAGCATAGGGGAACAAAAGGAGCGGAAAACGGGCCAAAAACGGACAAAATGGGCTGATTTAAGGATCCACATGGCCAAGACCATTCCCACACGGGCTGAGCACACGCTCGTGTGAGCCACATGGGCTGGCCACACACCAATGTAGCAGCCCGTGTCGATATCGCTCCCTGTTTCCTAAACATACAGAAAAAGCCAATTTTTAGGGTTTCTGAGCATTTTAAAATCTATAAATACACACTAGAAGAGGACCTAAGAGGATGCAGAGCAGAACGAAAAAATTACTCGAAGGAAGCCATCGGAATCAATTCAGAAGCAGGATCTCTTTCAAGATTGAAGATCTCCATCCAATTTCCTTAGAAGTTTTTGGGTTCTTTATGTCTTGTTGTTTTCCTAATTTTGATATGTTTTCCTTTTACATTATGAACTAAACTCCCTAAAATACCTGGGGAGGATGAAACCTATGATGGATCTTATTATTTAATTATCTAAATTACATGATAAATACTGGTTCTTATTCTTAATTATGTGTTCTTAATCCTTGCCTTAATATTTTCAAGATATTAATCCAAGTTTGATGTACTTAATCAGTGGAGCAAAAGTCACTGCTTAAGAGTAGATCTAGCATAATTGAGCGGAGTTGATTGCAATCCTAGAAGTAGAACAACATAAATCTGCCGAATTAGAGTCAAATCTAATAAGGGAATCCATAGATCGAGTTAATGCGACAATAGGGGTTTTAATTAGAAAGAAATTTCAATTAATCAACCTAGATTCAGTTATTATTAGTCTCGAAAGAGATATTAACATAATTTAGGGATTTCTACGGATCAAGACAAGTGAATAAATCGTTTAATTCAGAATCGAAATAATAAGTGAAATCTAGTTGGATCCTTTCCTGGATATTGCCTCTCTCATTGGTTTTCTTAAAGTATTTTCCCAATTCACTCTCTGTCACGTTCATAGTTAATTATTTAGTTTAATTTTAGATTAAAACAAAATCCTTTAATTATTAGGCTAAATAATAAAAATATAGTTATTACTAGTACTTTTAGTCCTCGTGGATATGATATACCTGACTCACCAAAGCTATACTACTGTTCAATAGGTGCACTTGCCTTTGTCGTATTTTAGTTAGTTCGTGACGTCATCATCTAGCCACCCCCTCTATATCTCTCAAGACACCTCCACACCTTGTTTTATCTTCTAGCTCAATCCCACAGATGTTGAATTTTAACCATCCCGCAGTAGGGGACCTCCAACAGTACGCGATAGAATTGGATTTAACAGATTCCATCCGACACCTGAGTGAAGAAATCCACCAAAGATCCTCCTGCAACAAAATTTCATCATGGATAGATCTAATCCACAACAAAGCTCTTATTTTTTATAGGAACACGAAGTTTTCCATGGAAACTCTCTTTTTATCAAAGATCAATCCATTTCTTGCTATCCAAATTGTCTAGCAAGCTGCTGTAATAACAATCAGCCATAATCGTTTCCTAAAAATAACTATTCGCATATTGTTACATAAGGCAAAGAAATCCGAAAAGCCTTCCACCTACTTCCATACCACTTCCCACTACTTGAAGATTCTCCCCCAAAAACCATCAATAAATTTACACTGAAAGAACAAATGAGAAGTGCACTTCGGAACACCCTCGCACCACGGACAGTTTATCGATAAATCTTGAAAGCACACCCCTCTTTTAACCAGAAACATCTTAGTCGGTAATTTATCAATCGCGAGCATCCAGAGAAAACAACGCACTCTAGGAGGCACATTAATATTCCATAATTTACCACAATCAAACATATTATTCTCCCCATCTTCCAGCATCAATAATTCGGTGCTTTTTTTAACCTAAAAATCCCATTCTTTATCTTTTACCCAGCACAACCTATCCTCAATGTTCAAACTCAGTTCCGTGCAAATTACCCTTTCAGCCAGCTCTTTGCACAACCCCTCCTCTCTACCCAATAGCGGTCTTGTAAAATATTCATTCCAACTAGTACTACCATTCCTATCTAACATACCACTTCCGCTACAGTATAATCCTTACTTTTGGCAAGACAGGAGAGTCTTGGATAGATCAATTTTAGTGGCCGACCTCCATACCAATTATCCCACCAGAATAATGTCGTCTTTCTGTTCCCAATTTTCCAATAGAATGAATCCAGCCCTACACATCTAGAGACAGCAGCATCCATAGAATTTTCAATTATTCCTTTCCAAATAGAAGACATATTTTTTAGAAAGTTTGTCTTGAAACACCATTTTTGGATATTCGAACCATATTTTGCTAAAATGACCTTTCACCACAATGCTTCTTTTTCAACTGCAAATCTCCAGCTCCATTTAGCCAATAAGGCTTTGTTTTTAACACCTAAACTAACCATTCCTGCTCCCCCCTTATCCTTAGGATTACAAATAATGTTCCATCTAATTTTCGCAATTTTTTTCTTCCCATCTAAACTCCCCAATAAGAAATTCCTTCTAATCTTATTGATCCTTTTTATTAATGTTACTGGAGTGCTAAATAGAGACATAAAGTAAATCGACAACAACGATAACACGGAGTTAATGAGAACCACTTTTCCTGCCCAAGATAACATACGACATTTCCATCCAGCTAGTTTTTTCCTTACCCTATCAATGATCGGATCCCATGTAGCTATTCTCTTCGGATTTGCACCCAATGGATCCCATGTAAGATTTTATGTTAATGCAATGATACAACTGCATTTTAGTTATAATCAGATCCGACTCCCAAAACAAAATTGGCGTTGTCCCTAACCAATGGTGCATGAGACATATGAATTGATTAGACTGGGAATCAATTGGAGTACCAATCCTGAGAAAAATAACGAATCAATTGAAATGCGAACCGACGAGTAAATGATTTAACCAATTCGATTATCAATCTAATTCTAAAAATATTAATGATATATCAAATATTATTATTTTTTTAAATATCATGGTGTTCAAAACTTTCCTCCTGGAATGAACATACATATATAATTATTGAGTGACAAAAAGTGTAAAATGCATGCATTTGAAAGTTGATTGCTTTTAAGTTAGGCAGATTTGCACCCTAAATTAATTTCTTGACTGCGCCTCCAATCCCACTATGGAACTCAACATTTTATATTCTTCCCTCTTGTCCTCTACCCTTAGGGTTTTGTGGTTTTTACTATTATTTAATTGAACTTTAGTATAATTTGATTTTTTTTTCAAATATAGTGTCTGATTTTGACAAACGTTAAAATCATTAACATTAAATCATAAAAAAATTCAAACCTAATAATATTAACAATTAATTTTCATTAAATTAATCTTAAAATCCGAATTAACATTAAAAATTTATTATCATTATCTTTTAATACCAAAATATATAATTTTTGTCAAACATAAGTACAATATTAGACCAAAAAACAACACAAATACAACATTAAAAAAAGTGTTAAACTTAAGCACCAAATGATATATTAAACTATAACAAGAATTTGAAAACTTGATTTGATCAATCGAAACTTAAATTATTTTCGATTTAATTTAACCATAAAAATCAATAGTTTGAACCCAAAATTGAAATGATTCGAACTCAAAGTAACTTGAACCTAAAATGACGTGAACTTAAAGTGATCAAAACTTAAAACAATTCAAACTCATGACCGAGCATTGAGCCAAATGATCCAAATATGAGATTTATTCAAACCCAAATATCCAAGTCTAAAATTGAGCCAAACACTAGTAAAAGTACCATAGAGGCCTTGGTACTAGGAGTCAGATTGCATTTTGCACTCTCTACATAAAAATGAGCAAATTAGTTCCTATACGTTAGATCAAAGAGCAAGCTGGTCCTTCTATTAAAAATTCATCTATTTCTATTGTTAAAAACTGTTCCATGTATATCAGTATGGGGTATATGTGACACACCATGTGTAACTATCTTGTTATTCTATCAACCACAACAATTTTTAACAATAAAAATAGATGAAATTTTTAACGAAAATGACAAATTTATTCTTTAATTTAATTTACAGAGATTAATTTATCTATTTTTAAATAAAATGAATAAAATACGATTTAACTCTTGAATTACATAAAATTTAAGCACATTTCTTCAACTATTGAACAATTTCGATGAAAAGGTCCAATCTTGAACAGAATTATTTGTATCATATGATTTGGGCTTGGGTATTAGAAAAAAACCAAAGAAAGTCCTGTACTTTTGTAATTCAAAGGTCCAAACTTTTTTTCTCTCAAAGACGAAATAGAGAAGCAAAAACCCAAGCTTCTACCGTACCCAAAAGAATACCCTCACTTCCCAATCCGAATCCCTTCTCCAATTCTCTTTCTTTTCGTGGAAAATCAATTCCATAGTCTTTGACAACGAATTGGGTTTCTTACAGTTAAGGTTAAATCAGTCTCATTTCCCAGTTTTGATTAACATCTCTGCTTTTATTCACAGCTAAGAAGACAAAAATGATTACAAACTTCAACGGGTTTGGTGTTGGCATTGGTATACCCATGTTTATTTTACACTTCTTTTCAATATTCTATTAAATTAAATTTCTTGTCTTTGAGTTTTTTTTTTCTGTTTTTTTTTGTCAATTTTGTTCACAGGTTTTGGGGTTGGGTGTGGTTTTGGAGTTGGATGGGGTTTTGGAGGTCTGTTTTCTTTAGTCCACCTTCAAGTTCTGTTTTTTAGCTTAATCAATGCATAAAGTTTTTCAATTTGGTTGAAAATTTTGTACCTTTATTATTTATGTTATTTCATTCAAGTAAAAGTTTCATAATTTGTGAGAGTTTGTGAGACATGGACTTTGGACAAAGGAATTTCATAGACTCTTGTTTTTTTGCTTTCATTGTGGTAAAGTAGCAAGTAGACCCTTGTACTAGTAGGAGTTTGATGGTTATTCTTTCAGCTATGTCTGTTTTACAGGGACTAATTTGTTCACTTTTTTGAGTAGAGAGGGCAAAATACAATATGACAATTAGGGGCCTCCATGATACTTTTACCCCTTGGGTGTTGATGTTAGTTGAACGTTATAATTTTTAACTGCATGATGATATTAAGCATTTGCATACTCTAGATTGAATTGTTGATGTCAAATGAGAATGAAGTACCAATGATGATCTCTTCATCATCACTCAGGGTTTAGGGTTTTGTTTTCGTTGTTTCATCTATAGAGTCTTTATCTTTGCTCGAATCATGATAGTTAGAAGGTTACGAGGAAAGGATGCATCAATGCATATCGAATCAGTTCGTGTCTTTGTAGTATCTTTTCTTTAATGAAGTGGATGGGATTTCCAGCCCTTCGTTTTTGTTATCCTTTTGTCTTTATCGGCTAGTAAGAATATCATTAAGGATGTTGACACTAATATGTTGAATTTCGATGATAAATGGTTTATTGTTGTCGATCCATTACGGTTTTGCCTTCGATGTTCTATAATCTTACGTTTACTAGGACACTTTTGGGTCATTTTTTTCTAAACATCTTTATTAATGTTATTTGTGATTCGTTTCTCACCTGCAGGTATGCCTTTGAATATCTTAGGATTCGGTGCAGGTATTGCTTTAATACTTACTCAACTAAAACAAACCCTTCGTTACTCAGCTTTGCTAATCCTAATGAATTATTCTCTATGCGAAGGTGGTGGCTGTGGGATTGGTTTTGGCCTCGGATGGGGCTTTGGGTCTGCCTATGGTAGCCAATACAGATCCTCTAGGGTGACATTCCAAGGCCTAGAGTTTCGCAAAGATGACCGAAGGCAGAACGGTAAGTTAAACGAAAAACCAAAAAACACCAAGGAAAATCGTCTGTCGCAGTAATTTTGTTTTTCCCTCGGTTTGGAGTTAAATGAAAAACCGAAAAACACCAATGAGATATGAAATTTATATAAATGTTGTATTTGTTTTTACACTTCAATAACAATGGAGTTTTTGCTTAGAATTGTGATCCCTTGATTAATTCCCTTCATTTTATCTTCAAGTTGCAGTCCTTTTGATTGTTGGTGTTAAAAATGATCATAGGAAAGAGAATTACCATGTTCAAATTAAATAAAAATGGAAAATGGAATTTTATCATTACCATGTTGAATGATTTTGGGGAATGCAGGTGTTCATGGACTGAACTTATATATGGTATCAGCTTTATATATTGATTTCTCGAACTTGGTCCAACTATTTGAGTTTCAAATTTTGTTTAAACTTGTAAATGCTTAACCTTTCATATGTTTTAATTTTTATAAATATCTGTTTTTATTTCATATTTAATAAATTTATATATGTTTATTAATATTTTAAACTAAACAATTTAAATATTTTTAATATTTACATTATAGTAGCATAAATTTTTATATAAAAACTTATTATTAAATTGGTGTCTCAAGTTTCTTATTAAATTGGTGTTACGAGTTAATTAAATATTAACTTAGTTAATTAAATATAATTATAAGCGTAATCATGATATTTAATTTTTGTATATAATTTTTTATTTAAAAATAAAGTATATAGTTTCAAATAAATATATCGACTTTAAAAAAAAAAACTACATTGTTAATTATTAAGTTATGGTTAAGTTTTTATTTTGGTCGTTTAATTAAAAGAAGTTATAATTTGATCACTAAGCTATTCAAAAGTTTTTCATTTAATATCCATTAAATTGATGCTATATAACTTTTTCTGTTCATATTATATGCACTAATCAAAAACTTTTTTTCCTCTCTTCTTTTATAATTTAGCTTTTTTCATAAAACGGCTTTGGATGTCACGAATTTACAAACCAAAATTCAAATAGATTTTTTTTATCTCCAAAACTATTCGTTAAATTAACTTGGATGGAAGGCATATTGTTGTATTCGTCAATGGATACTAATGCACTATACCAATTGTCAAATCGTCACTTGGAGCTCGCCGGCAAAATTTAAAAACAAACAATTTAATAACCCAAATAACTTAAATAATTTTTTTTGAAATAGTTCAATAAATTGAATAGAACTTTCGAATAGCTTAGTGATTAAATTGTAATTTCATTTTTCGAATATAATATTTTTATTTAAATCTTTTTAAATATCGGACAAACTTTTAAATTTTGAGTGATAATATAAAACTGCAGTTAATTCATAAGAGGACTTTGATTATGTCAAACCAAAAATCATAACTTGTACCTTAAGCAACCTTATAGCCTACTTTATGACATTAGGATCATGCTTTTCACATTCAACCATGAGAAACTTCAAGCAAACTAATTCACTTACCTAAATACTAAAAACATCCGCCCAACCCCAATCAACATCAAAACATACAAAAACTAAAACAAAATACATAGAAACCAACAAGGCCAATGCCTCCACAGTTTAAAACTTGAGGGGCACTTTATTACAAGACAACAAGATGATGTTCCAAATGTTTAGCCAACAAATATTCATAATGTTTAGACATTCCTTCACGTTATTTCAAGTTTAAGCTAAATTCACACATTAGTAGCATACAAATCATTTCAGTTACTAGAAACATGGGTGCTTCACCCTTTTTATTTACATGCATAATATACAACAACAATCAATAGTTTCAATTTTTAACCACACGGCGACGTAAACAGGGATATATAGATAAACAAGGGATAGATTATTCAGTCTAAGGATGATATTTATAATTGGTGGTAAAATATAGTCTTGTTTCTGACCAAGGAGAATGGCCCCTGCGGTCTGGGGGGGAGATGAAATCAGGGCGATGCTCTAATCAGTCTTTGGCCTGAAATTTCATACATGAAGTTATATATATATACCAGAAGCAGCCTTATGACAAAATAAGTATTCAGACAGACATTAGTTCCAATTCGACATTTTCAAATACGACTATGGATTGTGTGAGAGCTATTGCCGTTTAGGCAATTCAACTACTGGACCCTCAAAAAACTGAAGAGCACATAAAGATGAAAAGCAACCGTTAAAGGTATTACCAAAGGTAAAATAAATGGCCTAAAAGTGTGTCCACAACTTAAATTAGTAGGCCATCCAGTTTTTATAGTTTCCTTCTTAAGAGCTCGGTGTTTTACATATTTTTTATATATGACAATAAATCTCGAGACATTTAGGTCCTCTAGTGTCCTTTTCATTCTATATATGTTCCAAAGGGAGGAGGTGAAATGAAATATATACCTGCTTCTCAAGGCTTGCGCTCTCAGTTATGTCACCACCTGCTGGAGCAGTATTCGAGTCTGCATTCCTGCAGGACATGAAACAAGTGGCTCAACATTTTCAGTATAATAAATAATGACATTAGTGAAAAGATAATAGAGGATTGCCAGTATCAAACCACCTTTCATGCATAAAAATGGCCTGCTTATCTGGAAATGAATCTATATCAGGAGCCACAGAACCAGAAACGCCTTGGTCTGCAGATTCGAATTTCCGCTCTCCCTATACAAATATTCGTGTCAATCCAAAATATTCCCGGTAAAAGAAGTCACCAAAGAAATCAAACAAAGCCTACAGGAGACTCACATTGGAATCTTTCGTCCACCCCGGAACTTTATCTGAAACAAGGGCAACATACTGCTCCATAGCCGCCTCTGGACTCATGTTCCCCAGCTTTTGCCAAGCATTCCTTGCACAATGCAAGCAGTGCTGTCCATCACTCATACATAGCAGCTGTCAACCCTGTTATTATAACTACCAATCAAGCTATACCGTCTAATTTGGTATAGGCTTAGACCCTAATGTGTCCTAAGTTTGACGCAATTTCTGAGTTATAGAGGCCAATCCGAATTCGGCCACTACAGGAACTCTAATGATTTAGTGCCGTTCTACATTAAGTGTGTTTCAGCTAGCTATAGTCATATGAGGCTTATCTATAGGAAGAACACAAAAAGTGGACAATGCTCAACTACCCTTCTCCTAGTTGATTATGACAATGAGGAACAAATGACCAACCTTTTAACCTACACTATGTAATTGCTGTCTAAATTGTTTAAGCTTCAAAATCTTACTTTCTTTGACATAGTAACAAACATTAACAGTGCTATAGACTACAGGGCCATTGATCTTTCTTCTAAAATGACACGAGAGACATTTAACCCTTAGAAAGTGAAGTCTAACCATCCACATTCCAAACAATGCAAAAGAAAGAAGATAAATCAAATCAACAAATATATAGATAACAAGGAAAGTTAGCTACCATTTGGAACGAGAAGCAACCATGAAAGCCAATGGCTGTGGTTCATGACAAGGCCCTTCTGTTGCAACCTTGTGGAGTCCATATAGTTCCATTTGAACATCATTCCCTATACCCAAATCTCCTTCTTGTTCAATGAATTTAGAAGCTGATCCAAAAACTTTCTCCAATTCACTCTTCTCTATCCCTTCCCAATCATCATCTTCATCCTCATAATTCTCCAGTTTCACTTCCTTTTCTTCTTCCCCAAGCACCTTCATTTGACTCTCTTCAATTCTAATTTCTTGTGGTTGGAATTTGGTTTTATTTTCAGCTTCTATTTCTTCACCAATTCTCTCAACTTCTGCCTCAAAACCATCGATTTTCTTGTCGGTTTCTTGCACAACGCTTTCAAGTTTCGATCTTTCAACGACCTCCTCACTTTCCTCACCTTCCAATTCATCAACTTTTGTTTCACTTTTAAAATCCTGATCATCATCATCATCATCAACTGATTCAAGAACAACAACCTTGTTATCATCACCACTTTCTTTAACTAAATCAACTTTCTTTTCACTTTCAAAGCTTGAAACTTTCAATTTCTCGGCGAATTCCAACTGTTCCATGATGATCTTGTCATCGTCACCACCACCACAACCGCCACCAGCATCACCACCGGTAGCCAGAGAGACAATCTTGGCTATCAAGAAAGAAAAAACAAGAGCAATAAAAGCTGTCAGAAAAAGTTCCAAGATAATCTCCATGATTAACAAAGGAAATAACTTGAAAACCCAAAGATGGAAACAGAAAGAAAAAGACGGGATCAATGAGAAATAAAGTGGATTAAGGATGAAAATATAGACGGACTTTTGTGTTATAATAATAAAAATATAGAAAGAGAAGAAGGGTGAGAGAGGGAAAGGATATTTGTAGAAGAGAGCAAAGCATATTCGGCTTTTGGGAGCTTTGAGGCGAGGATTGGGATCACTTTTTGCCAAGTTTATGGGGGGCGGTCGTAGGGCCCTTTGTTTTTTTCGTTTCATAAATTTCGGACTTTTTCCGATTGAATCATAAGCGAAGTAGTAAAAGATTGACCTTCAAATCTTCGGATTAAGTATGGGATTAACGTAAGAATGGCAATGGAGTGAGATGGAAGTAAATGTCGTTAAATTCATTTCATAGTTGATATGTTTTGTTTTTATCATTATTCCGTTCCACTTCTTAAAAATTACTATAAATTTTATGGATATTAAATGCATCTATTTTCGCTCTATACTGTTCAACTTTAATTTAATTTTTGTTAATTATTTTTGATATTTTCAATCTTTTTAAGTAAATATTTAAACATAAAACATGAATTTTTTTAAAAAATATTTTTACATTTTCATCATTTTAATAATTATAAATATACGATAGTAAAATAGTATTTCCAAATAGTAGAGCGGGGCAAGGGTGTAAATGAGACACTAATGCTCACAAGTTAGTTTAGTTTAACTAAAAAAATTCGAACTCGATTAAGTAATTATCTAGCTAAGTTCGAGCTATCCATTAAGCCCAATTTGGGCTTTGTAATACTTGACTTAAACAACTGTAAGCTTTATTGAACTTTTCATATTTTTTATATTAAGCTTAATTATCAAACTAAGCTTAAGCTTGACTTTGAGCTTGAGTACAAAAATTGGTAAACGAACATAATTGCGCTCGAGATCAAGTAACTCAATTATATCTCGAGCCGAACTTGATATTAACAAAAGATGTTCGATCAAACTCAAGCTGAATATTGAGCTTGAACTTGAGCTTGGTAGTATTCGAGCTCGGCTTAACTTAATTACACCCTCAGAGCAAAGTAAGATAAAGCAAATAATTATCATAATCGTTTTATACCCACTGTCCAAAACAATCCTACCATTTCATTTTGTTTTCACTTAAAAATAATTCGATTCAAAATCTATTAGATGATTTAAACTTTACGATTCTTAGATAAACACTCTTAATGAATAAGTCAAATATTGAGTTCTTCCGATAAATTTTTTAATTCAATTCGAATAATTTTCAAACATTTAGAGTTGATGGGACCAGTAAATAGCTGGCAACATTGGTTAAGTCACGGAGTTTCTCTTTTATATTATTGTTTCCATAGAAAAAGGTGTAATAAGGCGCCAAAGATAAGCTGATGTGGAGACAGTTTGCGTTATCTTACAAGTAGATAACTGTCGCCTCTTCCCCCATTTTACTTCTGTTTCTATTTTTCCTCATTTGCGTAAACAGCGCGTGTCTGCTACACTCAACTACGACAATAAATTCTTGACTCATGGCTTTTTTCTCACGATTTTCTCATTTTCATTTTTAATTAAATTAGATTATGACTTGGAGACAACATGGAAAACCCGAAATATTAGATTTCGATTAAATTTAAAATTATAATTGAATCTCGATTTAATTTAAAATTAAATATTTTATTTGCCTTTATCAAAGTTGAAAATTATAATTGAACCCAAATTAATATGAGGCAGAGAACCTTCCCTTTTTTGTTCTTACAAAGTTAGGGTTTCTTTTATCAATCAATCAATTTCTTTCTTTTTTTTAGTTTTTTGCATTTTTAGATAAGAGAAAAAATGAATGTTTTTTGGAATTAAATCGGTGATGGAACTAATTAGACAATCAATTTTCGACCAGGCAGTTTAAGGAAAATAAATTTTTAAAAATATTTAAAAGTTTTAAAATTGATACAATCGGTTTAACTATTTTTTTTAGCTCAATTCAATCCATTCATATTGGTTTAAGAGTCAACTTATTTTATACTTTTTACCAAATTAATACCCTCAATTGATTCTTAATTTAATCGGCCTATTTAGCCCAGCGCATACAACGAATTCAATGGAGCTTTGAGACTTGGAACTCTCTCTCTCAATTTTGATGCAAGTCTAAGAGAAAAAGTGGTTTTGTAATTTCACAATTTCTTTTTAGATATTTGAAAGAAAAAGACAAAAAAAAATGGATTAAATTATATTTTAAAGAGAATCAATTTACTCATTTTTAAAATTGACAAAGACTTGAAAGACATTTACACCAATAAAAATTCTTTGCCTCATGGATTTTTGTTCCTATTCTTTTTTTTTTCTTCTTAAATTATTAAATTTAGACTTAATATCATTAAACATCTTCAAAGTTGAGATTATAAATTGATCTCAAAATTTCAAAGCGTTATGATAGAGGTTCAATGTATTATGCATTAGTAGTGTATCAATTAAATCATTGCATTAGTTTAGCTATTAGTTCAAGCGTAAAATGTTGGTTCAAACATGAAAAAGAAACATATTTGAAATTCGTTGATCTAATTATAAACACTTGTGTACTTACTGCATGCTAGCTTTGATTTGACGCTTTTATAGAAAAATAAATAATTTTCCTAAAATTTTATTAAAATTGTCTCCTTAATATGCTAGATCCAAGCAATTTATATAATAGGTATGCATGTATTTGTAGTTTGATTTATGTGTTCTAAATATAATATACGTAAGATTCGATGTGGCATTTAACGCCAAAATTGATGGGTAGGTTAATGAAAAGACTTGATTGATATAAAAATGAAACTTTGAGCATTCCAATATAACATTTTAAAATTGAGAGACCAATTTAAATTTTGAATGATAGTTTAGGGACTAGGGTTTTAGAATTATTTGATATTTTCCATTTTTATCAAATGAGTTGTAACTTCTTATTTTTAATTTCTAAATTAGTTACTGAATAATTCATTTATTTAAATAAATAAATAATGTATTGTTATAATGATATTTGTAATTCTTGGTAAAACTTACAAACTGTTGTATAAGCAAAGTATACTCCATGCTTCTCATCCATTCAAGTACTTTTAACATTGGATAAACAACTAAAATTACCTTTAAAAAAATCCAAATTTTATATATTTAAGAGTTGATCGGGACTTAATCAAAAACTTCAAAAAATTTTCGCGAAATTTAAAAATTTTCTCTAGGTGCAGGGCACACATGCCCGTGTGGCCAAGGGACACACCCGTGTGCCTCACAAGGCTGAGACACACACTCGTGTCTCTACCTGTGTGGAAATATCTAGGCATTCTGTTCTAAAAATTTTAAGTTGTAAGGGACACACGGCCGAACCACATGCCAATGTGATAGCCGTGTGGACTCAAAATGAACCTTTTATAACAAGTTTACCAACCCTGCAGACTTAAACAACAAGCATCCCAAAATTCAATTAAACACCTTTAAAACTTGCTAAAATAGACATCCTAAGTGCCTAAACAATGAACTTTCATAAATACATTGCTCATATTATCAAAACAATCCAATAAATCATCATTCAAACCAATTTCTAAATCATACCAATTTAATCCAAATTTTACCTATTCATTCTTACTTTGCATAAACTTTAATTTACCATTTTAGAACCTTAACAAAACACACATACTTTCATGTATATAAGTAGCTAATATCATTTATAATATTATTTACAATAATTTTCCCAAAATGACATACATAACATCCTAGGTACATACCATTACAAAAAAGAAATATACTTCACCACGTTGAGTTTGGGATCGGCTTTGGATGCTGATTCAACGATCTGACTTTAACCAAACCTGCGCACGAAAAACAAACCGTACGCTGAGTATAAACTCAGTGATATTTCTATAATCCGAATACTTTAAAAAAAATGATAAACATGCACATTTAATTCTTTCAATATCTAAAACCATTCAATTAATCAATTCATATATAAATCATTTATCACACATACAATTCTCATCAATAGCTATCTCAATGGCTTTTCTCTACTTTGATTTTCACATTCATCTTTCAATGTAAATTTCCATTCCATGAATCTCATGATTCATGCTTCTCATTTGTACAATTCAACTCATTATCCACTCCAATTCTCATACAATGTCATTTAATAACAAACTTATAGCCAATTTATTTGTTTACCCCTATTAACACGACTCCGACTTGGACTCAGACAGATACACGGATCCAACCAAAACACACCAGTTTGGCACCCACTGCCTCATCGAATAATTCGAAGAAATAGATTGACACCCAGTGTCTCATCGACCATGCCAAAGTAAATTGATACCCAGTACCTCATCGAATTTATCTGAAGTAATAATGTGACACCCATTGTCTCATTGGCTCGAAGTCAAAGTATCCCGTAACTCTTCCAATCCTATGGCATGCCATCTATATCCGACTTAGCTCGATACAGTTAATAGGGTTTAATTCCACAATTCAAAAATAATCAATATCCAATATCCACATTTCTCTTTAATTACAAATTCATATAAATTCAATTCAATATCAAAATGCTAGTTACTCACCTCAATCACTTACCATAATTATTAAATCAAAATACAACAATTAATTATTAGATTTGAATTATAGAAATACAAACCATAATTTTCGAGCTAATCCTCGTTGACTTTGTCTTTTCCTTTCTTAGCCGAGGTCTCCGGCACAACGTTAGTTACGGAAATTAAAACAATTTAAAATTATCAAGTAGTATTTTGTTCTAGGATTCTAAAAACATAAAAATTATAAGAAAGTGGACTAAATTAACTTACCAATTAAGCTTTAAACTTCAAAACCCTAATTTTTCTTTTTCTTTCTCTTTTCCTTCTCCCTTTTTCGTTTCAACTTTCTGTTATTATTCTTCTTATTCTTTTGTTTCTTTATTTATTTTGTTTATTCTTTTATTTACTTTATTATTATTATATAATATAATATAATATAATATAATATATATACTAAATTATTAAGTAAGTTTATTTTATTATTTTATACATATGTTTATTATTTTTACACATCTAATCATTTATTGCCATACACTTGTTAAATATGATTTAATTACTTATTTAATCCCTTTACTTTTTCTTGAATCTATAATTAAACTTTCTACCTATATGCAATCTAGTCCTTACACCTAATTACTCTTAAATTAAGCAAATTCACCTAATCAAAATTTAATTAACCACACAACTAACTTCGTAAATATTTTTATTAAATATTTAGGAATCCATTTTCCGAAAACAGAGACCCGAAAATACACTTTCTGAAATCTGTGACTATCGGGTCATTACAGGTATGGACATTGTTACCTGTAAAAAAAAATATAACGTCGGTAATGACAATATATCGCAAAAGAAAAAAATTAGAAATAAAGATAAAGAACACACAGATTTTACGTGGAAACCCTTTCGGGAAAAACCACGGGCAGAGGAGAAGAAAATTCACTATGTCGAATTCGAATCAATTACAAGAGGAATAGACCATGTCTATTTATAGGCTTATAAAGCCATATTCTAATAGGAATGTAGTAAGATTGAAACTCCTTATTCTAATCAATATCAAATAGATGGAGTTTAATAAGGTTTAAAAAACCTTATTCAAAATAAAATAAAAGAAGTGTAATTCTATAAGGATTCTTCTTTTATTTTATTTTACCATTGTATTTTATTTAAATAAGAATTTGGGTCACTTAATTCTAACAATCTCCACCTTGACACGAATTCTCAATAAACAAGTTCTTCATCGCGAACTCTCAACGAACAAGTTCTCCACCTCTTCCATAAAACCCCTTAAGGGTTTAACTTCAACAATGAACACCAACCAAGTCTAAGCAATGCTTAAACTTGGTTATAGGAAGTGACTTAGTCATCATATCTGCAGGATTTTCATGAGTACTAATTTTGCTCACAACAATATCACCACGAGCAATAATATCACGAACAAAATGATACCGAACATCAATGTGTTTTGTTCTCTCATGAAACATTTGATCTTTTGTAAGGAAGATGGCACTCTGACTGTCACAAAATACTGTGTTGATTTGAATGTTTTCATTGAGCTCACTAAAGAGTCCCTTCAACCAAATAGCTTCTTTACAAGCCTCAGTAATCGCCA
Source organism: Gossypium australe (assembly GCA_005393395.2). NCBI lineage: Eukaryota > Viridiplantae > Streptophyta > Magnoliopsida > Malvales > Malvaceae > Gossypium > Gossypium australe. The sequence goes on along the minus strand of CM016619.1, from coordinate 143,170,896 downwards.
TGTACTCAGCTTCAGTGGTAGACAAAGCGACTGTAGTTTGCAAAGTAGCTTTCCAACTGATTGCACAACCTCCGATTGTAAAGACATAACCAGTGAGAGATCTTCTTCTATCAAAGTCTCCAGCAAAATCAGCATCAACATACCCAATGACTCCATCTCTAATTCTTCCAAACTGTAAGTAAACATCAGTAGTACCTCGTAAGTATCTTAAAATCCACTGAACTGCTTTCCAATGTTCTTTACCGGGATTCGCCATGTATCTGCTAACTGCACTGACTGCATATGATAAATCTGGACGTGAACAAACCATAGCATACATGAGAGATCCCACTGCACTAGAGTATGGAACATGTGACATGTACTCAATCTCATCATCTGATTGTGGAGACAAAGCCGATGAAAGTCTAAAATGGGCTGCTAAAGGAGTACTAACAGGCTTAGCACTCTGCATATTGAACCTGCAAAGAACTTTCTCAATGTACCCCTTCTGACTTAGGTACAATTTACTTGCTTTTCTATCTCTGAAAATCTCCATACCAAGTATCTTCCTTGCTGGTCCTAAATCTTTCGTCTCAAATTCTTCACTTAGTTGGGCTTTGACCTTTCTTATCTCTCCTTTATCTTTTGCTGCTATCAACATGTCATCAACATAAAGAAGTAGATACACAAAAGAACCATCACTGTTTTTCTTAAAGTAAACACAGCTGTCTAAACTACTTCTTTTAAAATCATGAGAAGTCATAAAGGAATCAAACCTCTTGTACCACTGTCTTGGTGACTGTTTCAAACCGTAAAGAGACTTTTTCAGCAAGCAAACATAGTCCTCTTTTTCTGAGACTGTAAAACCCTCTGGTTGTTGCATGTAAATATCTTCCTCAAGCTCTCCATGCAAAAATGCAGTTTTTACATCTAACTGCTCAAGCTCCAAATCTTGCATGGCCACAATACCAAGCAAAGCTCGAATCGAACTATGCTTCACAACTGGGGAGAGCACATCTGTAAAGTCCACTCCTGGAATTTGACTGTAACCCTTTGCAACAAGCCTTGCTTTATATCTGGGTTCTTCAACTCCTGGAGTCCCTTCTTTCTTTTTAAACACCCATTTACAGCGAACAACCTTTTTACCTTTAGGAAGTTTCACAAGATCCCATGTTTTGTTTTTGTGGAGTGATTCTATTTCCTCTTGCATAGCAAACATCCACTTTTCTTAGTCTTCACAGCTAACCGCCTCAGAATAATTTGACGGCTCTTGGTTTGCATCTATATCTTCAGCCACATTTAAAGCATAAGCAACTAGGTCAGCCTCAGCATACTTCTTTGGAGGTTTAATTTCTCTTCTAGTTCTGTTTTTGGCGATAGAGTATTGTGGTGAAGAAGCAACTCTATTCTCAATTTTTGTACTGGCTTGAGGAGTTGACTTTGTATTAATCTGATGCTCCACCTGCTTTTGATTTTCTTTATTGGAAGAGTCTTTAAGAGATAAGTTAGGTAGCATAGCAGTTTCATCAAAAACAACATCTCTGCTAATCACAACTTTTCTATTTTCAGGACACCATAACTTATACCCTTTTACACCAGCTTTATAACTAAGAAAAACACATTTAATGGATCTCGGTTCCAATTTTCCATTATTAACATGAGCATACGCAGGACACCCAAAGATCTTTAAATCAGAATAATTAGCAGGATTACCAGACCATACCTCTTGTGGAGTCTTTTTCTCAATGGCAACGGATGGAGATCGGTTGATCAAAAAACATGCAGTAGAGGCTGCTTCGGCCCAAAATGACTTCGGTAAGTTGGCATTTGACAACATGCATCGAACCTTCTCCATAATCGTTCTGTTCATTCGTTCTGCAACGCCGTTTTGTTGTGGAGTATGGCGAACTGTCAAGTGTTTCACGATTCCTTCTGACTTACACAGTTTATTAAACTCATCAGAACAAAACTCTAAGCCATTGTCTGTGCAGAGGTATTTTATTTGTTTTCCCGTATGTTTTTCAATCATAGTTTTCCAAGACTTAAATGCAGAAAACACATCGCTTTTCTGTTTCAGGAAGAATGCCCAAACTTTTCTGGAAAAATCATCAATAAAAGTTAGCATATAATTAGCTCCACCTCTCGAAGGCACTCTTGATGGCCCCCACAGATCAGAATGAATATACTCCAATGTTCCCTTCGTGTTATGGATTCCTCTGGTGAATCGAACTTTCTTTTGTTTCCCAAAAACACAGTGCTCACAGAACTTCAGTTTGCAAATTCCTTGCCCATCAAGAAGTCCTCTTTTGCTCAATTCTGCCATGCCATTCTCACTCATATGCCCTAGGCGCATATGCCAAAGTTTAGTAATATCATCATCTGACAAAGAAGAGGAAGCGACAGCTGCATCACCAATAACAGTAGAACCCTGCAAAACATATAACTTGGCATTCTTTCTCTGCCCTTTCATCACCATTAGGGAACCTTTGGAAATCTTCAACATCCCACTTTCAGCTGTGTATTTGTACCCTTTTGAATCAAGAGTACTCAACGAAATTAAATTTCTCTTCAATTCTGGAACATGCCGTACGTCACTAAGTGTTCTGACAACTCCATCAAACATCTTAACTTTAATTGTTCCAACACCTGCGATTTTACACGAAGCATTATTTCCCATCAAAACAACACCTTCAGACACCGTTTCGTAATTTGTAAACCAATCCCGATTGGGACTCATGTGAAAGGTGCAGTCTGAATCAAGTATCCACTTATCGCTCTCTTTAGAATTGTTGACAGAAGCGACTAGAAGTTCACCATCACTGTAGTCTTCTACAATATCAGCTTCACCAGAATTTTCTGGTTGTTTTCCCTTTTGATTCGCAGCCTCCCTTTTAATCTTGTTCTGTAGCTTATAGCACTCAGATTTAATGTGCCCTTTCTTCTTGCAGAAGTTACAAGTTTTACCTCTGTTTGAAGACTTTGATCTACCCTTAGATTTACCGCGAGGATTCCTTTCCTGTGTCCTTCCACGATCATCATCAGCATTCCGATCTTGTCTCCCACGAACAATAAGACCCTCTCCCTGGGAGTCGGGTTTAACCACAAGATGCTTCATCTTATCATACGAGGTCAAAGAATCATAAACCTCATCAACTGTGAGAGACTCGCGGCTATATAAAATCGTGTCTCTAAAGGTTGAATAAGACGAGGGCAACGAACAAAGTAGAATCAACCCTAGATCTTCCTTATCATACTGAACCTCCATGGCCTCCAAGTTTGAGAGAATTTCTTTAAACACTGTTAAGTGTTCGTGCACAGACGCACCTTCCTCCAAACGATGAGCATAAAGTCGTTGCTTCATATGCAACTTGCTGGTTAGAGTTTTCGACATACATATTTGTTCTAGCCTCTTCCATTATGTTGCGGCAGTCTTCTCCTTTATCACATCCTGCAAAATTTCGTTAGATAAATGCAGATGTAACTGTGTTAACGCCTTTCGATCCTTGCACTTCTTATCTTCCTCCGTCAATGTCGAAGGCATCTTATCTACCCCTAGCAGGGCTTCCTCTAAATCCATCTGTGCAAGAGCTGCCTTCATCTTTATCTGCCACAACGCAAATCTGGTGTTGCGATCCAACAGCGGAATTTCATACTTTAAAGACGCCATTACCGTGATCGAGATGAAAAAAAAAACCCGGAAGCTCGGATACCAATTTGTAAAAAAAAAATATAACGTCGGTAATGACAATATATCGCAAAAGAAAAAAATAGAAATAAAGATAAAGAACACACAGATTTTACGTGGAAACCCTTTCGGGAAAAACCACGGGCAGAGGAGAAGAAAATTTACTATGTCGAATTCGAATCAATTACAAGAGGAATAGACCATGTCTATTTATAGGCTTATAAAGCCATATTCTAATAGGAATGTAGTAAGATTGAAACTCCTTATTTTAATCAATATCAAATAGATGGAGTTTAATAAGGTTTAAAAAACCTTATTCAAAATAAAATAAAAGAAGTGTAATTCTATAAGGATTCTTCTTTTATTTTATTTTACCATTGTATTTTATTTAAATAAGAATTTGGGTCACTTAATTCTAACATTACCAATGTAGGAGGACGTGAGTTCAAGTGCGCTTAAGTGCATTATCCTTCTATTTATGTTTGGGGAAGGGCTATGAGTAGTTCTAGGCATTGTATAATAAAAACAACAGATATACAATCAATACATATTTGAGTAATTATAAAATAAAATCAAATTACTATAAAGCACAAACAAATGAAGAACTAGAATATAACTGAACAAAACATAACCATGAGAAACTAGAAACCTGCAAATCGTAATTATGCATGGTGAAACTCGAATTTAAATACATAACAATTCAAAGATTTAATCTTTGCCAACAATGTCAAAGCCGCAAAAACAATGATAAGGTCATTTTGGCTAATAACTTTCTGGTTTAATATATCATTTGATATCTAAGTTTGACGATTTTTTAATGTGATATATGCTTTTTTTGTCCAATGTGATACAAGTATTTGGTAAAAGTTATATATTTTGTTGTTTAAAGGTAATAGTGTAAATTTGTTTTTGTGTTTAATTCAGGTTTGAGGATTGATAAAATAAAAGTTAATTGCCAAAATTATTAAGTCTGAATTTTCATGATTTTATTAATAGAATAAATTTAGTGTTATTTATGAATCTGTTTAATTTGTTAAAGATAATATGATGATTATGATTTTTTATGAAAATTAATTGCTAATGTTATTAGTTAATTATGATTTTTTATCAAATTAACCTTAAAATCTAAATTAATTAAGCACTAAAAAATTAATATTGTTATCTTCAAGTACCAAAATGTATAATATTTGTCAACTATAGATACCATATTGAAAAATAAACACGAGTATACATTAAAAAAATGTTAAATTCAACTTTCTTTTTTTTCTTTTTGGAGAACTATAATATGTTGGGATACATTATGAGAGGTTCCTCTATTAGGGATCTCATCAAGTTAGCCCCTCTACTATCAATTGAATCAAATTAATCATTTTTCTATTAAAAAGAATCAAATAATGTAAAATTTGAATAAAATTAACATTTAGCATTTAAAAAATATCATTTACTAGCTAACTGGATAAATATTTTTTAAAGTTTTTATGGTTCTGTAAATGAAATCTTTTGTTTGGAATTGAACTCCAAATGGCAAAAATAATTTTCAAGACATTTTTATACATTAAATGCTAACTTCGTAATAAATTGGACTTATTTGATTCTTTTTAATAGTATAAAGACTAAATAGAGCGATTAATTTAATCCAATCGTTATTATCAAAACTATTTTTTTGAAAGGTCGACTTTTATTTTAAAAAAAAAGAAAATGGGAGTCGCCACTAATCCTTTTTTATGAAGTGTGATCAGGTCACCTCGTAATTTGATCGTTTTAATAAACGGTTGGATTTACTAAAACAAAGGTTTTTCGTCTACGAAGTTCAGGAAACAGGTTCGGGAGTCGGTTACGCACGAGGAAGGATTAGTACCCTGTGACGCCCAAAATTGGTACCTAGTTGATTAATTAAAGTTTTGGTGTCGAAAATTGAAAACCCAAAAAGAATTTAAAAATACGATCCCTCTTTGTATTATTATTTTTTTGCTAAAAAATGCTTGAATGAATCGAAACGCATGTTAAAGACTCTCCGATCTCGCGATAACAAAATGTCACATCCCGTAAGTTAGGACACGACACCTCTAATCCTTGAGAATAAGCTTGCCTTTTCTTTTTTATTTTAAATCTTATGTATTTTAATTTTTGAAAGGATATTAGGTTATTCGAGTTCAACGAGAAAAATTGAAATCCCGTAAGTTAGGGCACGATTTTCTCGAATCTTCCAAATACGTAACATTGCCTATTTTTTAAAAATTTGTTGGCGTATTTGGGTAAAAATTAATGATATACGAATAAAATGTTACATTAAGGAATGACAACAACATAAATATACTAATAAGCGATTCCTAGTATACATAATGACAATAATTATATAATGCATATCAATTTAATATCAATATTAACAACCAAAAAAATAAAATGAATGATAAAATAAATAATAACAATGATAACAATAGTAATAATAATGACAAAATATGCGCATGAAATGACAATACCAATTTTTAAAATATAATAAAGACAAAGAAAGAAATAAATAAATATGTAAATAAATATAGAGGAAAATGTTATATATAATATTGAAAATAAGGACTTAATTAAAAAATAGATGAAATTATGGGTGCAATTTGTAATAAAATACATAAATAAATAGTAATAATAATGGATATAATAATAATAAACATAGTAAAAGAAAACAAAAATAAAAAAAATAAGTAAAGAAAAAACAAATAAATGTATAAATATAAATAAATAAATAAATACAAAGAAAATAAAAGATTGAAAGACAATATATAAATAGGAAAGTAAATGAATAAGCAAATAAATAAATAAAAAAGAATAATGAATAACTAAACAAGTAAATAAATAAATGGATAAATAAATTAATTAAAATAAAAAGGACTCAAATATAATTTAAATAAAATCAAAAGGACAAATTGAAATAAATAAATAATAGAAGGGGATAAAATATAAATAATAAAATAATTAAAACAGGGTCAATGACTAAAATGGAATGCGCAAAAAAGGAGTAGGGATTAAATGGGAAAATATCCCGAACCCAGTTAAACGCGTCGTTTCTTCGATAGATCAAAGGACTAGATTGCTCAAAAAAATAAAATAAAGGGGGAAATTTAAAAAATAAAAAAGATTGACAGGGCGAAATTGAATAATAATGAAAATGATGAAGGGTTAAAACATATATTAGCCCATTTTCCAAAAAAACACGCTGATCCTGCTGGTATCCGGGTCGGATCTCGGGTCAGATCTCAGGTCGATTGAAACGACACCGTTCAAGTGTGAACCATTTTGAAAACAAAACAAAATTAAACGGCCAAATAGAAAGGTAGAGTAGGACCGAATTGAAGCCAGGTGCAAAAGCGGAGGGACCTGCGGAATAAATATCCCCTCTAGTCTAAAACGCGCGGATCTTGGGGGTCCTGGGTCGGATCTCGGGTCGGCCCCAAAACGGCGTCGTTTTGAATATAAATTAATTTTTATTTCATTTGCGATTTAATTGACACTTATTTAATGTAACGAAAATTGTTATTGCTCGAATAGGTTAAATTAATTTATTTTAAAAAATAAATAAATGTGATTTAATTAGGAAAAAAGAATATTTAATGACTTATCCTTATTTTTTAAATAAAAAATTAATTTATATAAAAAATATAAATGATAAGATTAAAATTTTTCAAATATATCTACTATTAATTCCAAAAAATTAGATAAATTAAATATGGATCTTGAAACAGCCTCTGGCTTATGGGCTATGGTAGGCTTATAGTATTGACTTAAAATTACTTTCCTTTGGTACTAGGACGAAAATTCGTATCGTATTTATATAGTGTAATTTTATTATTTTAAAATTATTAAATTTAGCTACGATAATCCGCACTTATTTTCAAAATCCAAAAAACATTTGAAATTAAACAAAAATAAATAAAAATGTACCTCCAATTTTGTGGAACATTCCCCACTTGAAATTAAATGTAAAGATGCATTTAGGCAATAGCATGTGAAAATTGATTGCCCCAAATCTCTTTCATCTAGAGACAAACCTAAAGCCTCTATGAAAAAATTTAGTCAAATTGCTTTAGGGTCCACCACTTTTGTGTGTTGATCTATGAAAGGAGTGAATGAAATGAAAATGCTCCATAACTTATATACCTATGGTGGCCTCAATGCCACCCACTCCATAATATTCCACTTTTCTTATCTTTTTTCATCTATAATTTGGTCTCTTCATACCTAATCTTACCATCACAATTAATTTTTGTTAATAGTAGTTATATATTTTGGTACCTAAACTTTGCTTTAAGGTTTAATTTGGTACCTAAGCTTCTTTCTTTTGTCTAATTAGGTACCTAAATTTGGCTTTAAGGTTCAATTTGACATCAAAACATTTTTGGTCCGATTAGGTACTCGAATTTCATAGTTCAGATTGGTTTAAATAAGTCATTTATCATAAGTATTAATTTTGTCCAAAAAGCCAAGCTTAACTATCAATTTGAACCAAGAAACCAAGTTTAGGTATCTAATTGAACAAAAAGAAAACTTCTAGTACTTAAACATTTTTTATCCAATTAGCTATTTGAACTTGGCATTTTGGTTCAATTTGGTACGTGAGCTTGCCTTCATAGTTCAAATTGGTTCAAATAAGTTATTTACCGTAAATATTAATTTGGATAAGAAAGTCAAGTTCAAGTACTTAATTGGGCCAAGAAAAAAAACTTTATGTACTTATTTGAACCTTAAAGTCAAGTTCAAATACCTAATTAGACCAAAAAATAACTTAGATATCAAATTGAACCTTCAAGCCAAGTTCATGTACCAAAATGTATATTGACCCTAACGAAAATTGGAACCTATTTCAACATTAATTGCATATGGAGTGGCAACAGTTCATAATTTGCCTCATCGATAGAAGTTTCTGGTGTTTCCCACTTTACAAAGTGGAATTGGCTATAAAAAGCCATGTTGAGGGGACTGAGAGAGATCAGCCAAGAAGCAGCAGCCAGCCATGGGTGGAGGCAATGGCCAGAAATCAAGAATGGCTCGTGAGAAACACATGGAGAAAAACAAACCCACAAAGGGTAAACACGTCCTTTTTTTTTCACATTTTAGTCCTTGAAAGTTTTACATAAAGTTTTAAAGTTGTGTGATTAGAGCATTTTTTTGGTTTTTGTTTTCCTTTTTAAATGAGATGTTGTAGATAGGTAGTCAGCTGGAATCAAACAAGAAAGCCATGACCATCCAGGTAATTAAGGTTTTAAAATTTGAATGAAAAAAAGAGTTAAAAGTATCATGGAGGTCCCTGTATTAGGAGTAAGATTGCTTTTTGTTTTCTCTACTAAAAAATGGGTAAACTAATCACTATATTTTAGATCAAAAAGTAAATTAATTATTTGTGTTAAAATTTTCATCAATTTGTATTGCTAAAAACCAATATGGCTAACGAAATAACCAGAAAGTGACACATGTACAGGAACCATTTTTTAACAATGGAAATGGATGAAACTTTTAAGAGAATAACCATTCTACTCTTTGATCTAAGGGACTAATTTGCCCATCTTTTGAGTAGAATGAGAAAAATACAATTAACTCTTAGTATAAAGACTTCCATATTACTTTTACTGGGAAAAAAGATTCCTAGTAACCAATAACCACGTTTCAATGTGATTTGATGGTGGGGTTGCTTGCATGTAGTGCAAGGTTTGCATGCAGACATTCATAAGCACCACATCAGAGGTGAAGTGCAAGGAACATGCTGAAGCAAAGCACCCAAAGTCTGATATCTTTGCTTGCTTCCCTCACCTTGAGAAATGAAATCAAATTTGTGTATTTGTTTGATTAAATTTGAAGTTTGTGTTAGAAGTTGTTGCCAAGGTATTGGATTCCCACACAATTCATACTTGTTTTGTGCTATTATATATGTTATACTTGTTATATAACTTGTTGATCGGGATTCTATTATTTTTCAATACATTAATCACTTTAATGCATAGAATTCATCTATGAATTATCAAAATTGTGGTTAAAACTATACTGAATAAAAATGGACACAAAAGCTATGATCCCAATATTAAACATATAGCAACCACTCTATTAAAAATTTGTTGAAGAATAAATTTGGAGATAATATTGTTGGGATTGGTAATCATGAATCCCAAAATAATTAGTTTATAAAGATTGTGAAACCGATATGAAGAACCCAAAAAGAATTGTTGAAGAATGTCAATTTAAAAAGGGGTTAAAATATGAAGGCATGAATGATTGGAAATATATAGGTGATGATAAAGTATTGGAGACCTCATAGGTGAAAGGTCATGCCAACAACTCCACAACTAATTCCTAGTTTGATGGCACGATGATAGAGGACGTGGAAATCAAGAAGTTTGAAGTAAGGGTTATTGGTGCCAATAGTTGTGAGCGAAGGAGGTGCCAAGTGTTCGGCAAATTTGACGAGGACTAAAAAGTAAGGCTAGATGTATAACAAAATTTATTATTTACAAAATAAACTAAAAAAAAAAAAAAGGAAAAGTTTGAATATGGTATAACCTTTGTTTGTGTGCTTTTTAAAAAATATTTTATTTATAAAAGCATTGTTTTAATAAATAAATTTTATGTAAAATTTTTTTTGAATATTCATTTATTTATAAATTTGTATGTTTTTTATTGAAAAATAAACTTTTAAATCATTTTTATTTTTAAATTTTTTTAATTTTGAATTTTTAAGAAGTAAAATTAAATTAACAGAATGCGTAAAGTTGAGGACTAAATTTTTTAGAATTAGGACTAAATTGATAGAATCTATAAGTATTGGAGTGCTAAATTTGTTATAATACCAATAAAAAATATTAAATTTTGATAAACATTAATAATTGAAATAAAAAAATTTAAAACTAAGTAACCAAAACAGAAACATGCTAATAGTTGGGTTATTGTTTTTATAATTTACACTAAAATTATTCATTCTTTTTCCCAATTTGATTAAAAAGAAATAGTAAAAGGACCAATCTAACAAAAGGTGCGATTATAAACATTCATAATTATTTTAAATCTAGATTCAATTCCTAGATAACTTCTACCCTTTACCCCTTATGGACGAAAAACTAAAATGAAAAATTGTACTACTAAACTCCCAATTCAAGCACCAATAAATCAACAATCTTACCCCTAACTCACGTTTACTATTTCAACATGCATTCTAATTTACGATTTTTATTAAGGTAAGATTTTGAATTGGTTATTTATGTGCTAATAACAGTGACTACTTCGGTCATCACTATGAAAGACAACTTACTTGTCATATTTGAAGTTGGCAATTTTTAAAATAAAATTTGTCGGTTATGATCGATGCTGATATTGTGGAAGTATTCAAGCCTATCAATGAAGAAAAATCCATTTGGAGAAACACATCTTGAAGATTGGATTGGATCAGATCAACTATCAAGCAATCGGATCCATTGGATTGTGGAGATTGGATCGAGATAATATTAAAGACATATCTCCCAACAATTCACTTTACATTAGTCTTTATTAGTATTGTATCTTGCTATTTTAGTTGTTGTTTAATAGGGATTGGATTGTAATTATCTCTAGTATATTAGCAAGTCTCGAAAACTCTTATATATTGAAAGATTTGTATAAGTTTTGTAAGCGAGTAATAAGAGCACATATTAGTTCATTGTGGAACTATTTTTCAAAGTTGATTTGAGAGAGTAAACACATTTTGAGTTCTCAAGGGGAGTTAGAAGTAAATGATTTAGGTCTTTGCTTAAAAAAGTAAGGTTGTTATACTGGGGTGTGATAGAACTTGAATCACTTTTTGTATTAAGTTGAAAGATAGTGAATTTACTCATTAAATTAAATTCCATATACATAAAAAAAAAACCGAACTACATAAACAATTCATTCATTTTACGTAATTTCCATTCAATAATCTTTTTTCTAAGAAATTATAAACTGTTCATTTCAACCATTTCCACAATGGCTAACAAAGTATATCGTGATGATTAAAGTCATAAACAATATTAAAACGAGATTAGTATACTGCCCAAACTAAAAGTAAAAAATAATTATGGGTTTAAAAAAGCCAATCTTTTTTTTGCCAATTGGGTGGGATTTATTATCCTTGGGCCTTGTTCCACAAGATTTAAAAGAGATGTAACCTCGTAATAGTGCAAAGCAAGCACTCTACCATATGAGCCACACCCCCTTTTATTGCCAGTACAACTCTAGATACAAGTAAGATCGAGTATTTCCAATCAGTGTTAAAAGGCAAGCTAATGGTGGCATGAAACAATGAAAGCAAAGTGCATGGGCAATTGAAACAAAACAAAGAACTGAAAAATGGTTCCACAGTTTTAATGGTGTACTTGATCAGGTGGAAAATAGAAGGATGAAACGAGTAAGTGAAAAAGCGGATAGAAAATAAATTTCAAATATGCTTGATAGGGAAGAAAAGTGGAGGGAATTGAACCTGTGCCTCTCGCAAAGCAAGAGCTCTATCATATGAGCTACACCCCGTTACTGTTAAACCATGTCTCTTCTAGTGTCAACCGTTTCAAATTAGAACTTAAAATTACAGTTTTTTAGTTTCGGTAAACTACACTTGTAGTCATCTAATTATTGGTAAGTTTTTGTTTTGGTTACCCAATTGTAAAAAGTTACAAATAGTCACCTAACTATTTGATTTTTTTTTCTTTTTTGGTCACCAGCAGTTAAATGGGTGATAGAAAGATGACGTGATAATAACTTTAACCCTCAAAATTTATATATTGTGTCAATTTAGTCTTGATTCTAAAAAATTTAACCATCAATGTTTACCTTTCACCTAAAATGCTAAAAAAAAACAATTCTATCAACTAAATTTGATTGAAAATATACCAAAAATTAAAACACCCGAAAACTCCAAGATTAATTTTCACATTTTCTCATTCTTAACTAACTCTGTTAAAATACATTGATATGACATTAATGACCAATACTATTATAATACGTGGCAAATTCACATTTAAATCCATCCAAATACTCAGAGAAAAATAGTTTCTTAAAAATAAAAGAAAAAAGCAAAGTAAGTGCATGGCAATTGTCACAAAACAAAGAGCTTAAAGAGACGTTCCATTACCATACTCTCAAAACGTGCCCCAACGGCTCGCATTCCACCACTCACACACTCATCTTTTTGCTACATTAAATTCCCCCTTCTTTCATCCATCCGTTCATCTCTGCAACAACAACCACCATTGTTAATATCAATGGCAATTACTCTCCTCTCTACCCCCTACAATGAAAATTCACATGCTTTCTTTTATTACTTTAGTTACCCCTCAATTAAAACCCTTCCACAATATTTAATACGTTCTATCTACATGTCTTAAAAGCCATAGCATCGGCTATTCGTAAGCACTAAACACTATTCACCCACCCCCTAAGCCCCCTACTCCTTATCTCCACTCATTTCCTTTTTTAGTTTTTAAATGGGCTGAATTTTGATAGATTTTTCTCAGAGGGGGGTGTAATTGCAAAAAACACAAATTGCACACACTTTTTTTTTTTTTTTTTATCATTATGAAGGTTTCTGAGATTTGGGTTTGCTCCTTTCTGGTTGCCACTGCTTTGCTTGTCTTTATCTTCTTCAACGGCTCTTATTTTCCTAGTAAATGTCTTTAAAACTTTTGTTATTAGCTTTAGTTTGAAAATGTCAGTGTTTATGTCTTTTTATCTCTTATGATTTGGTTGATAATATTATCAAAATTAGTCCCTAACTTTGATTTTGATTTGGTTTTATTGAACCTAGAGTGTTCTATGAACTTTCTGATATAGCTGAACATGGGGTGCTTCCGAATTTGCTGAAAGTGACCTTAAAACAGACATCCTGTTTCTTGTTGTCTTGTTGTATATGCCAATAATTTTAGTCAACTGTCTCAAATTCATGATTATGAAATCTGTTTTGACCTCCCACATTTGTCCATTTTTCATGACAAAAATATGTAGTTTTGTTTCAATTAATCTGCCGACAGTGTTCCTTCCTTCATAATGTTCTTACTATGGCTCATCTTACATGTATGTATATATCATTGTAGGAATCTATATATGTGTTGAGGGGATTGGCTCTAAGTTTTTGAAGTGTCATTCTTTGAACAGCTGATCAGGACTCTCAGACAGTAGGTTATTGTGATTGGGGTGTTTATGTTTAGTTTTAGTTTTGGGTTTTGTCTCTCAACTCCAAAGAGAGCCGAAAAGGGTTCACGGAGTTTGACGGAAGTACTTAATCCACCAAGGGAATGTTTTAGCATTTTGACCTTAGGGAGTTTGAACCCATGCCCCCTACCAATGCCATTTAAGGGCATGGATTCGAACCCATCAAGGCCGAAATGTTAAACATTTCCTTGGTAGATCAGGCATTGCCACTAAATACTGTGAACCTGTCGAGGGCTCTTCATGGAATTAAGAGATAAAAACCAAGCATAGACACCTTAAGATCAATACATTTATTAAGAGTTCGAGATCGGCCCAGAGAGCGACCCCTCAACAATATGCATGTATATGTCATTGTAGGAACCAATGATTCTATATATGTTAATAGCTACCAGCTTGTTAAATCTCATTTTTTCAGATATGGAGTTTCCCCAAAATGGTGATGTTATGAGTGTAACAAGAGCAAGTAGGAAGCTGAAGGTACACATTCTTACTACATGACCAAAATATCAAGTGTACAACTTTTGTTCTTTTTGAGACATGTTTTTCCTTCTGGAATTGCAGGGGAATGGCTATGATCCGACCGGCGTAGACCTAGAAGATTACAGGCATCGTATTGATCCGGTTCCGAGCTCAAAGGCATCAATAAAGCCTGGTCCTATTGAACATGGTACTCCCCTTAATCCATACATACCAAAACCACCCTCGCCACCAAATCATCCCAAAAGTGATAATGGTTCCACTTAGCCATCATCTAAATCCAGACTATAACTTCAAGTTGCTTATGTATGAATGTGTTTTGTAATGAAATAACAACCTTATTTATATGTTTTTCTAAGTGCGTTTGTGTTCTCATTGCTCATAATTATCATATCCAACTAACAATAACAAGACAATAGAAAAACAGTGTTTTAACAGCTACTAACTGATACCACTCCCCCAATTTGGTGCTTGGTCAAAGACAACTTGAGAGATAAAATGTTTATCTTTCATTTCTTACAGAATAACAAACAATTGACATCTGTGCTACTTGTCTGCTTGGTTTCATCTCTCACTAGCTATCAATGTGCCATTATCAGCATAGCTTTGAAAATGAAATATTGTCTCTTTGTTGTAACAATAAGACCCCATCATGATAAATGCACCAATATGTCCTTCACTAAAGATATTTCAGTAAAATTACTATGAATGTCCCCGTATTAAGAGTCAGATTGTATTTTGCATAGATTTTTCAATTCAAAATTTCATCCTTTTCTACAATAAAAAATAGTCGAGGCTTATAAAATACTCAGACAATCATACATGGCATATATCATGAATACCTCATGTTGAGGTACATGGATCAATTTTTAACAATTCTTTTTTGTCTGTTTTTATTATTATTAAGCTTTACTAAATAGTGTTCATATGTACTTTGAACTATATTCTTAAACTATCATAATGTTTTACTTTGAATGTTCTGTTTTTTTAAAGGACAAAACCTACTCTTTTGCTTCATAAACTTATGTAAATGCATCTAAGCAATAAAAAATATTGAATGCAATCATTACATAAAATCATGAACCCATGTTAGTATTTTGTATTACTTGATGTCACTTTCTTTACCATGCAAACTTTTCTTGTTTCTATTTCTCGGGCAAGGTAAAAAGTAAAAAGGATGGTAACTGGTTTTCAACTGGTAAAATCTTGGGGTAATTTTACAGGGACCATAGAAATTTTCATCTCTGGACAGGCTCTAAAAAATACAATGAATGATGAAATTTTATCAAAATTTCAACTAGTGGCAGAGGCATCCAATACAATCATTGAGAAAGAACTTTAAATATTGGATTTTTATTTAATAAACTGTCAGTTTGTAGCTTTATTTTCGAGTTAATGAGAAATTCTGGCATAAGATTTCATTTCCAACATTATTTCGAGTCAATAATTTTATGTTTTCAACAATATTAAATTTCGAAATATAATTCAATACCATTTTTTTAGTTAATTTTACATTCTATTGGTTATGTGATATTTTTTTTTACAATTTTATACCTATTTCTAATGACTTTCATTCATCTAACTTAAATAAAAATAAAATAAAATAATAATTAATGAGTCAAATTCTCTCCTTATTTAATATATTCTTTAACTTCGTGAATCAAACAATAAATTCTTTAATTCCAATCTAAAAAGTGATAGGATTTGAGTAAAAATATAACCTCGAAAAATGAGTTTAAACAAAAAAAAAATAAAGTCTATTTTTTAAACAGGTTTAACCTCAGGTAAGTTTTTTTGTTCAATCCGGCCCAAATTTGCAAAAAGACAAAATATTGCTTTGCCATTGATTTCATGCTATTTTGCTACCATTTTACTATTATATTGCTACTATTTTATTATTATTATTTGGATAGTGTATAACTCTTGTTTTATTATTAATTCTACTATTATTTTAGAAACATTTACTTGCTAAGTTACACCTATATTAATGTTATTTAATTATAAAGACATTTAGTCTAATGTTTTTTAATTTATTTTTATATAAAAATAATAATATAAAAAAATTAATACAGTCGGGCTAAGTCGAGATAAATTTTATTTGAGCCAGATTTAAGCAAAATTTTAAGCTCATTTTTCGGACTAGGACCTAAAAATCGACCTAAAATTTTACCTCAACCTAACCCATCAACCCATGATCAGTTCTAATAATGTCAAAAAACTAAGTTCCAATAACCCAATTATCATAACAAACTATACTTTCCACAAACCAAACTTTTAACACGAATGATTATGAATTAACCATTTATATACCGAGTATGTATTAAATACAAATCTTTAAAAAATAAACCATTATCTTCTGATAGTTTTGCCTGGTGTATGCTTTTGAGTATCACAATGAGTTGAGCCCTTTGAGCCAGTAGCAGGCAAAACTATCAGAAAACAAGCACAAAAATATGGATGGAGACAAGAATAATGGTTCCCACCCCCATTGACCCTAAAGCTAACCAGCACAAATAGGAAAGTGGTTTTCAGTTGGAAGACATATAAAAAAGAAAAAGGTGACCAAATTTCACAACCTAAATGTATTTTAATATATATATATATATATATCACCCAACTTCATTGACAATAACACACAAAAAAGTCACTTATTTCCTTCTTCCTCAAGTTAATTTCATTATCCTTAACCCTTTTTTTTTTTTCATATTATCCAAATTCTAGTTTAAATTAGTTGAATATCTCCAGAAAAAAAGTTAATTTGCCAAATAGATCGTTTTTAAAAGGAGTGTACGAAAGCACGTCCAGTTAAACTAATTTTCACACACTCTTTTAAAAAACGACCTATTACCTTAAATTTTCAAAAACCCAAACTATTTAATCTATTAATATTTTTTTACATATATGATTAATTTAGCTCAAATCCTAACCTAAGTGTCAAGTGGGGGAAAAATAAACTAAAGTGACTGTTGTTTTTACTTTCAGTGTGGAAAGTATAGATATTATAATCACTAAAGCAAATGGGACCAAACAAAAATCATGTTCAGCTACCACATGTGTGGGGGGTGTTTTTAAGAAAACACTGATTAAATAAAAGGTAATTTGATAAATTTAGTCCTTAATATTTATATTTTTTTATTAATTTGATTTTCATTTTTTAACTAAATTTTGTTATTAATTTTCAAAAGAGTAAAATTATTTTTATATGGAACTAAAATATTAGTTTTTTAATGATGTTGGTGTGGCAACCTATATAGCAGTTCACATGTATTTCATACTGACATGTCATTATTTGTCTTATATTTTACGTAAACAAATAATTTAAAAATTATAAAATATTCAAAAAAATTTAAATGCCACTTCATGTTGAAATGATTTGTAATGCAAGTTGGCATGTTTAAAAATTTAATATTTTAGTTAGTATTTTCGTTTAAAAAAATAACAATTCAATTTTTTTAAGAAGGTTGAAGGTTAAATTCAACTAAAATAATAATGACCAAATTGATAGAAATTATAAATACTAAGGATTAAATTTATTATTATATCTAAATAAAAGAAATAAGGTTAATTACTTTAAATCCAATTATAAAATGAAGTGATACTCAAGGCAAGGATGTTTTCATCATTTATTAATAAAACCCATAAGCTGTCTCAGTCAATCGTTGTCTAAATTTGCTTTACTCAATTCATGTTTGATAATTTTCCCATTAAAATGCAAGAAAGAGTGGTTTTTTTTTTTCCTAGCTTTCTTTGAAACCAAACAAAACTCTAGGAAAACTACCATCAAAGCCCTTATATTATAATTCTGATTACACTTTACTTCTCTTTTAAAAAATGGGTAAATTAGTTTCTGGATATTAAATCAAACAGTAGGCTGATCATTTTGTTAAAAATTTCATCTATTTATACTGTTAAAAACTGATCATTGCACGTCAGCATGAAGTACATGTGGCACGCCATTTGTAACTGTATGGTTATTCTATTGGCTATATTAATTTTTAACAATAGAAATAAATGAAATATTTAAAAGAAATGACCAATTTGCTCTTTAAACTGACATACAAAGATTAATCAACCCATTTTTTAAGTAGAGGGAAGTAAAATACAATTTAACTCCTAGTATAATACCTCAATGGTACTTTTACAACCTTTGATTTGGTTTTTTTTTCCGAACAATTTCATTATAAATTCTGATAATATCTGTTTTTTTTTTTACACAATATTTAGAACTACCCATAGCCCCTCTCAATTCATAAATAGGAGGATAATATGCTTCAACGCACTCAAACCATATCTTTCTGCATTGAAAATAATATCCATATCAATCAAATTAACACTTAATCGAAAAAAACCTTTTGATTTGTTAAAAAACTATAATCATGTTTTAACTGATGTTTTAGTTAAATGGTCGTGTTAGATTGTCCATAAATATTTCTAAATCACTGAACCACCATTGGAGTTAACTTCAATTATGGGCTTCAATCTAATAGGATTTCAATAAATTATAGCTGAGTTTTTTAAAAAGAAAAAGGGAAATTCAAACATTTTGTGCTTCTATTTCAAGCAAAAAGACAGACAGAGAGACAAACTAGTCTGGTTTTTGTATGAAATTTGGGATTTTATTTTGATACTCCCTGATTAAAACTGACACAAAAGTTGAAGTACTCTCTGCCATGTTTATCCATTTGGTTCAATTACCTTTTCTTTTTTCTCCTTGTGGTTTAATTTTGATTTTAGTCCTCTGTTATGTTTCCCAAAATCAGAGTATTCATCGTGCTCTCTAAAGAGATAAACAACTGGCATAAAATATGTTTCGTTTCCATGATCAAAGATCTAACCTCTAACCACATATTTAATCCTTATACTTCAATTTGACATAATTTGATACTATGCTTTTATAATAATATTAGTATGTCCAAATCGATAGTTTCGAGTTATTATCGTTAGAGTGATAGTGTGATTTTTTTTACTGTTATTTAATTACTCAGGACCATATGGAAATCAAATCAACCATATTTAACTAAAGAAAAAATTACACGTCAAATCAATACGGTTTTAAAATGAAATTCCACATCATCACTTTAACAACAATTAACAATGTTGCCAAATTAAACTAGAAATAACAAATCCCAAATTTTAGCATAATTAGAGGACTAAAACCAAAATTAGAACTTAATTTATCTTTTTCTCCATCTCATGCTTATTCATTTATTAGCCAATTCAACTCTTATATCTAGATCGACATATTAATCAGTTCGCAATTCAACCGTTTAATTCAATCTGATTCAAATAACACTGCTTCAAACCCTATAATCCTACAAACTTGAGAAATAGAAACAGTTGGTCGATGTGGGACAAATGAGGGGCAATGGCAAGAACCCATTTATCATAAAGCAAAGAAGAAAGACATGGACAGTATGGGACGAAGCATCATAGAAAATGACCAATGCTTTTGGCTTAAACCATAATAACCTATGAGGTGTTGTGCTTCTCTTTATGTTGTGAAGTGGGGGCAATTTTTTAGCCCTTCTCTTCTTTCCATTTTGCATTACCAATACAACAGTTCTTATATATCAACTTATGATTTACGACTACATCATTACAATCAATTATTACAAACATTTATTTAAATAATTAATTTAATTAAATTTCATCGATTTATTTATATATAATTTACGCAAATAAAACTCGAATTTCATATCATTCAAACCAAATTAAGCATCAATATCTTATTGGAAGAATGATTGCTTAGTCATGAGTAATGTTTGCTAAAGAAATTTCTTTTGTCATCATATTGCATAATTATTAGTTACTCCTCATTACTTAATGAATAATTTCTTTGAAGTGACTAATTAGTAGTTAAAAGAATAATCAATCCCTTTATTATAACTTTTCGTTTTTATAAAAAACATTAATTTGTTTATATAATTTTTTTAACAATTTCATTATACGTTCTGCTCATATTTGTTCTTTTTAATATAATACTTAAAACTACTCATAGCCCCTCCTCAACCCGTAAATAAGAGGATAATGCGTTTTAGCGCACTTAAACCCAAATCCTCCTGCATAGACAATAATACTCACTTCAATCGAACTAAGATCAATCAGATAAAAAAACACTATTTTTCAACTCTTTAAATCAATGTATTTTTTTAAAAAAGAAAAACCCACCTCACTATTTTTTTTGGGTGACAATAACCTTGCAAAAGTGATAAATGTTTAGGAACTTGAGTGCTAGAGAAGGAAAGTGTGTTTTGGGGGGGGGGGGGGGGGGGGGGGGGGGGTGGGTGGTCATATAATGGAATTTGTAACATTGAGGGCATAGAAGCATGTGTAGGTGTCTCAAAATTATGGTTCTGATTTTTTTGGGGCGGGGGGGGGGGGGGGGGGTTTGCTCTCTTTAATTTTCTTTTTTGTGTGTAGTTCATCGAATCAAATTTGTTTTTCATGGTAGATTCTTTGAGTGATGCATAAACATAAAAACTTTAGGACCACGGGAGAAAAAAACAACTGGGTTTATTGGTTAAGGGTGGGTTTAGATTATTTTTGTCTCACGTTACAGTATTGCTACAGTATCTAATTTTACCGTCACAGCTATTTTTACACTAATCACAAGTAAACGCACTACCCATCTAAACCCATCTTAAATGTGTTAGAGACTTGATATAATGTAAACAATATTAGTTGGATTGAATCTAGTAAAGAGTTTTATGTCATTTAAACAAAGATTAAGATTCGAGTTATGTATTAACAAGTATTGAGTGCAGGGGTGATTAGGAGAGGGCAAGTAGGAATTCTGGCCCTCTTAAAATTGAAAATTTGCATTTTTTTTTTCTTTAAAGTGTATAAAATCATAAATTAATAATTATAAAATTATATTTTGACCTCTAAAAAATATAAGATTTTAATTTAATTATTTAAAAAATTATAAAAATATTAATTAATACAATGGTGAAATTTCATGTTAACGCTTATCAAAATTTATAACTTAATTCAACCCCTAAATTTTTATTTTTTTGGCTTCGCTCGTAGTTGGATGTAATAGTAAAACACATTGCACTCTCAAAGGAGACCATAAGTTCAAATATTAGAGACAACACTGTTAGAATGGGACAATCTACAAAAAATAGATTCAAGTTTTACAAATGAAGTAAACAACACTATGAAAACTTTACTCTCAATTTAAAATTTTGACTTAATTGTTAATTTAGTTAAAACCTAATGTAATTATCTGTTATACTTAACGTCGATAATGGCAAAGGAATTATTGCAAAGCAATAGAAAAAAAAAAGAACAGACAGATTTTATGTAAAAGCCCTTATCGAGAAAAAAATCACTAATGTTGGGAAACCAATAATACAAAAAGAGTTCGACTGCACCTATTTTAAGTGTTAAACAACCCTGTTATAATAAATGTCTAATAGGAGAAGTATAGTTCTATACGGATTCAACTTGTGCGGCATGGTCTTTTGCCCCCATAGATTCCCCTATTTTAACTCTCTATTTTATTTTATTTTAACAAATGATGGGATAGGTAACACAACTCTAACATTATCGAATATGAAAAAAAAAATTATGCTAATAAGCTAATCTACGGCTCCGTTTGTTTCACTGAAAATGATTTCCGAAAAATAATTTCTGGAAAATAATTTACTTTTCTGGAAAAAACTAATATTTTCTGATGTTTAGATGAATCTATGTAAAATATTTTCTGTTCAGTTAAAGAAACATTGTTTTTGCATATATAAAAAATATTATATTAAATTTAGATTTATTACAACATTATTTTTTAATTACATGACTACTAAGTGAGATTTTTTATTTAAAAATGTGACATCAACAAAATTGACAAAAAAATTAACGGTGTTAATAATTGGACTTGATTTTCAAATTTAAAAAGTAAAGGGACTCTTAAAAATAAAAGTACAAAAACTAAATTACAAATCTGTGAAGTGTACATAGACTTATGATATATTTTAACATTTATACTACAAAACATTTATTATTAAAATATTTATAATTGTATATATTTATTATTAAAATATTAATATTGAATATTTTCAATAACATGTGAATAATATTATTTAAAATTATTATTTTTAAATTTATTATTAAAATAAAATTGAAATATTAAATAATTTATTAAATTATATTTATTATATTAATAATTTATTATATGACTAAATATAAATAATTAAAAATGTATGTTTAATAATATTAAAAAAATATAATATTTTCAATATTTTTAAAATAAAAATAAAATTTATTATCAATACAATAATATTAAGCTTGATTTAATTTAATTTTATAAAAATTAAATTATCTATAGATGAGCTCTTTTCCGGAAAATGACTTACGCTTTTCAAAAGGGTAAGTCATTTTACAGAAAAAAAATGGTTTATTTTACCTTGACCTGTAAATCATTTTCGGTTGACCAAACTATTTTCTGTGAAACAAACACAGGAAAATGCAGAAAACATTTTTCATAAAACCTTTTACATGTAAACAAACGGACCCTACTTTTTTATCACATTTCAACTAATTTTAATTTGCATCAAAATAAAATTAAAATAAAAATAAGAAAAAAATTGTTTTTTTTAAGTACAACCCAAAGGTTTAAAAGACACTTCACAAAGATTAATACTTTAAGAATGTTATTTGGTCATTAATGATTTATTAGGATTGATATAATCAAAAGAAGATACACTCAAAAAGGCATAGATAAAGTTGAATGGTTTTTTTTTTTAAATAATTAATGGTTTTTTTAAATCATTAAACTATCTCTAATTTATTTTCTATATGTATCTATATATATTATACGAATATTTAGAACTATTTATAATCATTCCTCAATCTTTAAACAATATGATAAACGTGTTTCAGCATGTTCGAAGTAACGTCCTCCTACATTGACAATAATATCTATGTCAACCGAACTAAAACTTAATCAATTATTTTCTATATATTAATTAGACCAACCAAATTAAATGATTCACCAAACACAATCATACTCTATATAATATAAATACGCAAAATATAACTTGTTAACACTGATAGTTAACAACAAGGAAGAACTAACAAAGGCGAAGGATGGTGTAGGCGAAGGTGAAAGACGATTCACCTTTGAAGGGCAAAGGGCTAAGATCCATCACTAAGAGGAGAATAAATATATTTATTAAAAGTTTATATAAAAAACTAAATGAATGTTTGATTGAAATGATAAAAATTAAATGTTTAAAATTTATTAAGTAACTTGTTAAAATCTCGTAATGATTGAATTTGTGTTGAGTTTATATAAAAATATAAGGAGTTAATTGCACAAAACATCCTAAAACTATGATCTTTATTGTAAATTGGTTCGCAAACTTCAAAATATTCTAATTAAATTCTTAAATTATTGATGTTATATCAATCACGTCTTTTCGTTATTAAAATCGTTAAATGACATATCAAATCTTATGTAGCTAACTTTAAAAAAAAAACATAAAGAAAAGATTTTTAAATCATCCATTTTTACAGTATTCATTTTTCTTAAAAATTTTATTTTAAACTAAGTCATATAACATCTGACGTGTCATTTATTAGTTAAATTAACAATTTTAGTAACGAAAAAACTTAATTGACATAACATCAATAATTTAGAGATATTATTAAAATGATTTAAAGTTGAAAGAATAATTTAAAACAAAACTCATAATTTAAACATGTTCGGTACAATTAAATCGAATACAAAACCATCAAAACACGTTTATAATAATATAACTAATTATATATATAAAATAATAATTTAATACTTTTTCAACTAAATTAGTGTTGTATTAATTATTAATTTAGATGGTTTATTGCGTAAGCCTGGCGTCACCGCCAACATTTCACTGTCATTTCCTCCAAGAAATAAAATATGCAAACGTGACGTAATAGTCGGTCTAATTTTAAATTTTTATTATATTAAAAATTTGGAATTTAATTTTTTATTCTAATTTTTGCGCTCTTGCGCAGAAGATGAGCGGGGCTAAGCGGTCTGCCGAAGTTGTGGAATGTAAAAATGCATCGGTAGGGGAGCGTTTCGCCTTAAGGGGAAGCACTTGCGTGAGCGGGAGTAGACGAAGCAGAAGCGAGAATGTCGGCTTGAGTAACGCAAACATTGGTGAGAATCCATTGCCCCGAAAACCCACGGGTTCCTCCGCAAGGTTCGTCCAAGGAGGATGAGTCAGGGCCTAAGATCAAGCCGAAAATAGTTTTTATCGTAAAAATTAAGATGTTATTTGATAATATAATTAGCTCGATTGTTGATTGAGTCTTAGTTCGATTGACATGAACATTATTGTTAATATAAGAAAACGTGGGTTTGAGTGCGCTGAAATGTATTATTCTCCTATTTATGGGTTCGGGATGATCTTTAGGTTCCATATAAGTGATGAAATATTATTATCAAGTTTCTTAAATTAGTCCCTCCATGTAAAATATTTCATCAGTTTCATTTGTTAATAATTTACCCTGAATTAATTCCTCTAGGTTTCTTGATCTAACGTATAAAAACTAATTTACCTATTTTCTAGATAAAATACAATCCGACCCTTAATATGCAATAACTTCCATGATACTTTTACCATAATAAAAGGACTAAAACCATAATTATACCCCGACCATCCTTAATCCGATTTCATTATCTTTTTACTCCTATTTTAATCCCCCAAACCCCACTTCCACGTGTAAAACCTTATTCCAAAATTACCCTCACCTACACACGTTGCTACTTCCTCACGCGAGTACAGTACTCTCTCTCTCTCTCTCCCCGTCAATTTTTATTAAAGAAAAGGGAAATTAAAAATGGTGAGTTAATAAAGTTAATAAAAAATATATAAATTATATATTTATTCATATAGTCTCCAATGGCAACGTCCTGAGCACAAAAATGCCTAGTACGACCGTTATACTCTCAAATCTCGCCTACACAACAGTCCCCCGCTTTCACTTTCTCTCTCGCCGCCGGCAGCGGTCGTTTTTTCCGGCTCTTTTATTTGTTTTCCTTTCGGAAAATTCATACTTTAAAGGTTTTAAAAAGGGAAAAAATCTATTAATCTCTGGAAAGTTGTTTTAATTAACTCTAATCTAATCTCTGATTTTTCCTTTTTAAATTTTTTTTTGGAAGTGATTTTTTTGGGAGGTCTTTTAATAGATACGGTTAGGGTTTGGGTAGAATTAAAGAATCTGGGGGAGAATTGAATTTTGGTGAGTGCACGCAAATATGGTAACTGCAGTATCCGCTACGGTAATCTCTAAACGGAACGGAGGAGGACCAAGGCCACGGTCACAGCCACAGCCACAGCCACAACCACGGCCACGGCAACGGCCTCCGTTATTACCTTCCGACCCCGACAATGCCATCGTTCCACGAAGTCTAAAATTCCGAGAAGTTACTTCCCGTTATTTGTCCACGTCATCATCGTCTAATTCGTCCACGTCATCGTCTTCGTCGTCCGGAGCTTACACTAAACGGTGTCCGTCGCCGTCTGTTTCGAGGACTCCTACTGTTACAACGCCGTCGGTTGTCAAGAGGTCACAATCAGTGGAACGGAGGCGGGCGGTGACGCCGCGGTCTTATAATTCTACGGATTTGAGCGGTGATAACAACAAGAAAAGCAACGGCGAAGTATCAGCTGCTCAGAAATTGCTTTTCACTTCGACGAGAAGCTTGTCCGTTTCGTTTCAGGGAGAGTCGTTTTCGTATCAGTTTTGCAAAGCTAAACCATCTCCATCTCCATCTCCATCTCCAACCGCTACGAGAAAAGGAACGCCGGAGAGGCGGAAGCCGGCGGAGACAACGACTTCGGTAAAAGGAACGGTTCAAACGGAGAATTCAAAGACGGAGCGGTGGCCAGCGAGGATAAGGCAACCGGACTCCATGACTAGAAGCGTGGATTGCACCGACGAGAGGAAGAGATTAAACGGATCTGTTAACGGCAATGTAGTTAGGGCACTACAGAATTCCATGGTCGGTAATAGAGATTTAATGGCTGTTGGATCTGAGGCTCAATCTGATCACGCGGCTTCTGATACTGAAAGTGTTTCCTCTGCTAGTACTTCAGGTGCTCTAGAAAGTCCTTGTAACGGTAACGGAGACGTTAACCGTGGGCGACGGGGGATAATTGTCCCGGCTCGGTTCTGGCATGAGACAGCTACTCGTTCACGCCGCTCCGATTCGGACTCGCCGGTTTCTAGGAAAAATACGGCACCGTCTAAGCTAATTGCACCGGATAAGTTTAGAATTGATAGTCCTTCGTCATCCCCGAAAGGTGTAATGAACAGCCGAGGACAGCTATCGCCAATTCGTGGTCCTGTTCGGCCTGCATCACCGAGTAAGCTTGCGGCGTCCTTGACTTCGTCTCCTATGAGGGGAACGAGTCCCTCTAGAGTGAGGAATGGGTTGGGTGGTAGTTTGATAAATACGCCGTCGATTTTGAGCTTTTCTGGTGATGTTATTAAGATGGGTAAGATTGGGGAGAACAAGGTTTCGAATGCTCATTTGCTGAGGCTACTTTATAATCGGTTGTTGCAGTGGCGATTTGTTAATGCTAGAGCAGATGCTGTTTTGTCTACCCAGAGGTCTAACGCAGAGGTATGGCTCTCTCTTCTTGCGTTGGGCCATTATAGTTGCTTGATTTATGCTACCATGCTTCAATTTTGCATGCTTTACTATACCACTCTTTGGAAATGGTTGCATGCCTTTACTGGTAAAGGATTATAACTAGGATTTGTGTTATGGGAGGTTCAGCAAAACGCCATAGATCTTTTTGAACAAACGCATTTGAACGTCTGTTGCTAGAAGACATGCCTTTTTGTTAGGTGACAGGTGAAAAAATTGTCAAATTTGTATGTGAATTTTGTTATGGGAGTCTCAACAAAGTGCCTTAGATCTTTCCTCGGGCAATGTAGGGTTTTAGTGCCTAGAGTGCCTTTCTCTTTGACAATATTGCAAGTTCTTTATCATGGATTTTGTTATGTTAAATTTTATGAACATGGCCTGGCTAATAAAATTTTCACCGACATGTTAGAATTTCAGAATTCAGAACTTTTCATCAAAAACTCAAGAAAGGTAACAAACAAATTGTGGCTAAATTATATTGTATGGTGCAAACACAGGCTGTTATATTCTTGGTAGAACTGGAATTCTCTAGGTCACTTCTTCTTGAGAGAGCTTGACATTCTGGTTTTTAGGTTATTCGGTTTTGGATCTTGATTGATTATAATTGCTTTAAATGGCACAGAAGCTGTTCTGTTATTGTATGCAGGAAGCTTTTAATAGCTGTTTTGTGGCTTAAAATGTGACTGATCATATTGAGGGGAGAGAAGCTGAAGCAGTGATGAAGTGCTGGATGATTGCATGTTTGGGTTTCACCATTTTGAATTCTCTTGTAAACAAAATTTTCATCCCCTTCATCAAACAGCTTTTCCATCCGAAATGCTTATTTTGGCTATGTATAAGGTATCATAATGCCGCCTTTGATAAGTGGATGAAGATCTAGAATTAAAGGGGGAACTTGATGATTGGATGGGATGAAAAGAGACTACCCGCCTGCTTTGCATACGATTTTCCTTTTGCTTTGAATGCACAAGCCATGTGAGAGACATTGGTTTCATTAGATTTTGATTTCTAATTAAGATTGAAAGCCAAAAAAGCTAAATTTCTAAGAGGAAGACATAGGCTTAGGAATGAGTCAAAGAGGGTAGTCACCAGTTGGTAACAATTTGATCAATTGGAGGCAACCAGAGTTTCTGATTATATGTGCCTTAGAAACAGCTGTAGTTGATGACATATTGCTGCCCAAGAAAGGAGAAACAGAGGAAATAAGAGTTGCATTGTGATTTTTCATATTTTAATGGTTGATGTGATTGAAATTCATTTTTATCTTTTTGCATTGTCTGTTAGCGTACAGCACTGTATTTTAACCGTCCTTTTGATTCTCAAGTTTCATATGGTTTGTCTGTAATTATCTTCATATTTGTTATCATATGACAAAAATCGTTATCATGCTTTTGTAACAGAAAAGCCTCTATAATGCATTGACAACTACCTCAAAACTGCGAGAATCTGTTAGAGCCAAAAGAACTGAGTTACAGTTGCTGAGGCAAAACTTGAAGCTGATTTCCATCCTCAAGGGGCAAGTAAGAACCATCACTCTATTGTGCATTTATTTCTTGTTGACTTGATGTTTTCTTGGATTGTTTTATGATTTCTCATTGCTTTGCTGATCTTAACTCGATTATCAATGGTTTTTCATTGTCTACCCCTTCCATTACATTTCAACATGTAGATTTCTCTCTTTTGCTCCCCCCCCCCCTCTCTTTCAATTGTGCTTCAAATTGGAACGTGAATGTCTAACCTCATATACATTGCTAACTTATTGCTTATCTCATGAAATCCGAAATTTATGTTCTTTTGAGTTTCCAAACTCTGATTTGAATTGCAAGTTTCAGTTTCATGAGATCAAATGCTTTTTCATCTATTGACTAATATGGTATTATATTATTTCCTTCGATGAGTGCAGATGATATTTTTGGACGAATGGGCTCTCCTGGACCATGATTATTTCAGTTCACTATCTGGGGCTACTGAAGCTCTGAAGGCTAGCACGTTCCGCCTTCCAGTTGTTTCTGGGGCGAGGGTAAGTTCTGTCTTCTGACTTTCTTCAATTTCATTGGCTCATTTGAGCTGTAGCATCTCAGTTTCCACTGCATTGGCTTGTGTGGCTCCTAAAAGAAATACCTTTCTTGTCTCTTCATTTGTTTAGGCTGATGTCCAGAAATTGAAGGATGCTATTTGTTCAGCAGTTGATGTAATGCAGGCTATGGCATCCTCAATATGCTCTTTGTTATCAAGGGTATTCCTTTCTTTTCTTTTTCATCATCCCCTACCCTCCACCCTCCCTTCATTTTCTATTTTATTCGCAAGCTTTGAATTTTCCTTTGCCCCTATTCTGTGTGCAAACCTTTTATTTTCCTAAGTACTAGATTTAGTTAAGCTGCAACCTGAAAAAATTAATGCACATCTGTCTGACCCTTTTTTTTTCTTGGAAAAAGATACGAAGGTTGAGTACTCTTTTACTAACTAATTATTTTTCTTCATTGGGTGTTATGCTAAGTATAGAGATTTCTTACGGTTAAGGATAAACATCTTTTAAAACTATCTATGATAGAAAGAAGAATGAATGAATGATGGTCTTCTGACTCTCCTTTTGTACAAATCTGTTTATGTCTTGTGGCTGTAGTTTGGCTCCTAATCTTGTTGAATTATGGGTTTATACTATGGTTGCTCGGCATATTTGGCTGATTAGTGACCCAGTGAAATGAAAATGATCATCCATACTACAGGAAGTCATCTGGTTATCATTCTATCCTGCTAGTTGTTTCCTCGTTTTCATAATTTTGATATATTCTTCAACATATTATAACACTTGTTTCTACCCTATATAGAATATTTTGGTACTTCCCTTGACTATACCACTTGTCAAAGTTTGGCCTTTGGTATAAGCTTAAATCTTAGAGCTTGTTCTCTTACACGTGAACTTTTGAGTCAAGTGGATTGGTGGTGGCTGTTGTAAAATTCTTTATGATCCTCGAAGAGTGAAGTTTTGCAATTGTTTCAATTCTATGTTAGTTTTATTGGTTTTCTGTGTATTTATTCAAACCTGTATTGGAAGTGACAATATCGATTTTAGTAGCAATATCGATTTGGCTCTATTCTTTTATACTCCTCCTAACTCGTCTCTTTATTTTTGGTTGTTAGGTTGCAAAACTCAACTCTTTGCTGGCTGAACTTGGAAATTTAAGTGCAAACGAGTTTGCTTTACTTAACCAGTGCAAAGATCTTCTGTTGGCAATTGCTGCTATGCAGGTAAGTATCGTCTTTGTCCGGT
Source organism: Gossypium australe (assembly GCA_005393395.2). Lineage (NCBI taxonomy): Eukaryota > Viridiplantae > Streptophyta > Magnoliopsida > Malvales > Malvaceae > Gossypium > Gossypium australe. The sequence continues at coordinate 143,140,653 of CM016619.1, read as the reverse complement.
TTTATTACAAAAATCACAGCATATAAATCGTTTTTATGCTAATTTTGCTAATAACCAGGTGAAAGAATGTAGCCTGAAAACACATGTCTTACAACTAAATCACGTGACTTGACGACAAAATTGTAAAGCTCATGCGATTTCACTCCTCCCTAATACTAACCTGACATCAACCTCTCCCCCATTTCCATTTCATCAGCAGGAAAAAAAAGGTAACAATAATAACTTTCCAATTCAACGGATTGAGTTTTATATGCATGAGAGTGATGATTTGGTCTTTGTTTGATACATGAAAAATTCATGGTTATGTGTAATTTAGTGGCGTAGGTTAAGGAAAAATGTGTTCTGATTGTGAAGTTAGATAGTTTTACAGGTATTTCTTTTCTTTTCTTTTCTTTTTTTATATATAGGGCAAAGGAAAAGCATATAAATATGTATAAAATGATGGCTTTCCAACTTTAGTCAATGGGGGGTTCCTTAGGTTTTAAGCTTTTGGTTTTTGTTTGTTTGTTTGTGTTCATATAATGAGTGATTGTGTAATCTTGTGTATTTTGATTAGAATGAAAATTACATGTAACTGTGTAACGGACCCCAACTTCCCTTCTAATGCTTTGCTTTGGTACAAATATGATATATATGTGTATATATACATTTAAGCATGTGTATATAAAGTTGGGTTTAGGGTTAGTATAAAAAAGTAATGGCTAGTATTTTACATAACCAGTACAAGCAGGTTTTAAATCACTTTTTAAGTTTTGAATTTAGCAACTACTCAGAACCTTTTTTTTTCAAGTTAGTCCCTGAACTTGGCCATTGTTTTTATATTGGCCCTAAATTTTTTTGTCTAAGTTAGTCCCTAAGCTTGGTAATTATTTCAACTTGGGGCTTGAATTTTTTTTTTGGTCTAATTTAATTCTTGATATTTCTTTGAAAACCTTAAAGTTTATGCCCTAACTTGGAAATAATTGCTAAGTTTAGGTCCCAATATGGGGACAATTGTCAAGTTCAGAGACTAGCTTGAAAAAAAAAAACAGTTCAAGCTTTAACATAGGAACAATTACTTAATTCAGGCTTCAATACGGAAACAATTACCAAATTTATGGATTAATTAAAAGAAAGTTCCAAATAATGTCAAAATATTTTATATTTTGTCTCTGATAATTTTAAATTCTACAATCAAGTTTGAAATGGTGACATAATACTCTTAAAATGTAGCAATAAAAAAACATTATTAGTTTGTACATTGAGGGAGGAATTTTGTGACTCCATAATCAAAATAAAATAATAGATGAACTTTTCGGATAAATATTTGGTAATCTGATGGTGTATTTTTTTTATTCTACCAGTAGTCTTTAAAAAAAATATTATAAAATGAAATTGTAAAATCTAAATAAAAAATAGAGAATAAAATAAGGAGAAGTTGATGATATTTGATTAGTTAAGCAATGAAAAAAGAAAACCTTGATTTGACTTCTATATTCCAAACATTGAGAAGACAGCATAAAGATCCCCTTTATTTTTCTTCCTTCAATTTTCAAGCGCAATACTAAATGATAAGATTAGAGTCCCATTTTGATGTTCACAAATTTAATTTATTTCAGATGCTTTGAAACTATACCATCAAATTTACATCAACGTTTTAACTATGAATAATGTTGCTTCTCACAACCACCAAGCTCTTCTTACAATAAAAAAATTATTCTTCGTACAAAGATGAGGTTACAAAATATGTTAAAAAAATTACATTGCATTTTGTCGGGTAAATTAATTTTTGCACATTAAATTAAAGAGCTAACAGGGACTAATTTGTTTACTTTTTGAGTAGAATGGGTGAAATGCAACTCGATTCCTAGTATAAAAGCTTTCATAATATTTTTTACCTACAAAATGTCAATGATAGCAATTTAAGTTTCACCTCTAATCAAAGAGCCCATAGTCACAACCTTAGAGGAAAAAATCCAAAGGTTGACAAATTAGAACTACAAGACAAATCGCAATTCAAGTAGATCTTATGAAATACTTTACCATGATGAAGCAAACCGATGTAAGATCAGAGCCAAAAGTTGGTATCCTATCAATAAATATGAAGATGGGAGAATGCATGACAAGTGAGATGAAGAAGAGGCTGACGGGAGTGGGGGAAGGATGAGCGATATCGATTAAGTATTCGAATAGTCATTCATGTGGCAAAAGTTTTTCTTTTTTTTCCTCTCTAGCAACAAAAGGGAGGGACGAAAGAAAGATGAAAACCTTATTTTAGTTACAATTAGCCAAATTCACAAGAACCAAGCTCTAGTAAATGAAAAAAGTGAACTTTTTTCACCTTTGTTTTTGCTTCACTCTTATTCTTCTCACACCTTTTGTGCATTTTTCCATCCCTAGTGTTTCTCCTTTTGTCTTTTTTTTTTTTTAATTTTAAAAAAAGAAGTCTTAAGTTTTCACGGAACAAGTTGAAGGTTTTAAGGCATTGATCGTGAGCTTGTTAGGCATGGACTCCAAATCAAATGTCCCCATTGATGGTGATCTATTAGGCAAGTCTCATTGTATAATAAATCCTATGCACGATATATTTTTATTAAAAAAATAATTCATGTCACCGTCAACATACTAGACAAAATCTAATGATTAAAACCGGTTCAAGTCATGGCTTTTAAGTATAACCTCTAACTTTCATGATCATTAATACATATGTATTGAAATCTACCGATCGAAGCTTGTATAAGTCCTCTAATATTTGATGCTTAAAAAAAAAACCCAAACTTTTTTTTTTTTACCATCCGAATCAATTCTCATGAGTACATCTTTCTTTATTTCACTTTTCTTTTTCCCTTAATTTATGTCTGAATTGTGGACAACGAGAGACATGCTTTACAGACTTTGGTGATGTAATTTGAATAATGCCAAAATAACGAATAAAGTACTCTAATATTCAATTCTATTCAATCCAATCCAAATTCCGAAATGTGAGTGAATGAAGTTCAACAAAAATGGTGAGTGGGATCCACAGCATATGCAAATAGACGCGGCGAAGCGATGGAATCGAACAAATAAGCTTTTATGCTTTTTCCTCTCAGTCACCCCTTTTCTCTTCTAACAATCTAAATAATAATGAAAGGTCAAATTTTAATTTTGATCCTTCTTTTTTACTTATATTTATAATTTAATCTCTATACTTTAGAATGATTTGATCTTTCCGTTTCTATACTATTATTAGTTAATCCAATTTGTTAACACCATTAATTACTCTCGTCAAAATATTGACGTGGTTTTTCTTCTATTGAACTTCCGGTTCTTTTTGTTTTAGATGAGATATCAGTTTAACAATTTTAAGTCAATATTTTAATGAGAATAGTTAACAATTTTATTTTTAATAAAATATCGTAAAATTAGATTATGGCACATCTACAATATGAGTGAAAATTTTATGTAACAAATTTATAAAAAAAAAATACAAAGGGGGCATGTAGGGCTGAAAGGGCCCTGGCCCCCAAAATTAAAAAATTGTAATTCTGATCCCTCTATAAACTATCAAATTATAAATTAATATAGGAGAAAATTATGCTTAGCCCTCTCTCAAAATGAAAAATATCCTATTTAGTGCCTTAAAAATGATAAAATAATAAAATAATACATGATAAAATTTATAATTCAATTTTGGCCCCCTAAAAAGGTTTTTTTAGATTCGCCCCTGACAATTAGTATAGTTGATATAATAAAAACTATGATACTTTGAGTTTAAATCTCATCATGTGTATATATTTTTCTCAGATTTTATATGAAAACATAAAAAGATAAAAATGCCCTCAAAATAATATTTGTTGCTTTGTAAAGGCAATAAGTTTTTAATAATTTCACAACTGAGTTAAGACCCGGTTGATGAGTGACACCAACTCAGTCAAACTCTTAAGGAATAGTACAAATAAAAAGATTAAATTATGTCAAATTAAAATATATAAATTAAACTCTAAATGTGGGAATAGTAAAAGGAGCAAAACTATAATTTGACCTAATAACAAATGAGCAAAAAAGAAAGAATTTATGGGTGATGCCGTGGAACCCACCATTTTTTTTTGAGTGAAGCTGACGTGTACAGCACAATTTCTTTTTCTTTATTTTTTTCCTTTTTATTTAATAATCACATTTTTTAAAAAAATAATTAATTGTCTTTCTTAATTTGATTACACTTTCTAAAGTTGCATGCAATATCACATATGAGAACACTCATTGCATATAGACAGTTTCAATAATCAAATCAGCTGACTTCATCTTCATGTGCTCCATTTTCTATGTTTTAGTTAAATGATTAAATATTTCATTATATTAAAAAAAACCCCTAAGTTCTATTGCTTTGTTAGATAAGTCCTTATACATGCATTCGTTTATAACAATTAATTTAACTCTTATTATTACGCTATTTAAGTAAGCTCTTATTTTAATGATTTGTGTTGAGGGTTTAAGTATAAATTAAAAGTTAAAAGAGTTTTTTTTTTTTTAGTGTTAATACAAGGTGGTGGTTGGTGACGGAATTCACTTAGTAGAGAATCATAAAATGATCGGAATACGAGTATCGGGAGAAGATAAGAGAGAAGAGGAGAAAGTTGAGAGTATTAGAGAAAAGAGAGTTTCCTTCTCCCATTTTTCGGTGCCACGGAGCCTTACAAGGATTATGTCTGGGGAATGAATATGTGTAGCATGTCAAGTGTGGGATCCTTTTTATTCAAGCTCGCGAAATGTTGATTAATAGGGTCATGAATTTTATAAAGTGGGTTCGTGAAATATAAGTACAAACACGAAATTAGATAATCAACTTAATAAATTAACTGATGACTCAATATTACCAAAAACTTTTTAAGAAAAATAATTGAAATTTGAAACTTATCATTTTATGGGGCAATCATTCCAAGGATTATGTATAGAAGATGGGTGTAATTAAGAAGTTATAGTAATTAGAGAGTGCAGCAAACCAAAGATAAAAAGGCTAATGAATGCTTATATTAGATAAATTGCTGATTAATCCATTTTGCTATATTTGAAATATTACTATTAATTACAATTAATGATGAAACTTATCATTCATTACTTAATTAACATTAATCATTCTCATCAAAATCAAACCCTTTCTCTTTTTCCATTTTCCTTCATCTATTTAATGTCTTTGCATATATTCTTTCATTGTTGTTGTTTTCATTCTCTTCTTCCTCCAAACAAATCATTTTTGTTTTATTTATTCTCATCTTAATCACTCTCAATTCGAGTTCAAGCTTGAATTGCTCAAGCTATCGAATGAGTTGAGTTAGAATATCTTAATACTCGACCCGAGTAATTTGTATAACTTGAACTCAGAATATATAATTTGTATAAACAAGTTTAATCAAGTTAAACGTTGATAATTTAATTTTATTTTGAGTTAAACTCGAGTCGAGATAATATAACATTTGATTAAGCTCCAAGCCAAGTTTCAAACAACGACTTTTGAATTAAATTCGAACTTGGCTCGATTATGAAACAAAAATTTCATAATTAAAAATAGAAAAAAAAAGGTTTATGCTAGTAATATTATTTTCTTCATTATTAAGTATTGACTACATGGGCAGTTTATATATATATATATATATATTAAAAAAAGAGATAATTTTTTTATAATAAAAAAAAAGTAATTATTTTTCTTAAACAAAGAGATTCAAAATTTTTGTGTCTTGGGTTTCTTCATTTCCATTGCTTCCAAGAGTGGTAATCTCCGATTCTTCTGAATAAAACGACACCGTTTTAGTTGTCATTTCTCCGCCCAACTTAGCCGTCACAGACAAGCTAAGATCCGAAGGCGCCGTCAAAACCGATTGATTCCCCGTCATCATCATCGTCGTCGTTAACGGCTTCGATTCAAAGTTGCACGAGTTAACACAGAAACGATCTGATGACTCGTCACAACTCGGTGTCCAGGATCCAGCCGAAATTGGTCGTAGAGCTCCGCCCTGAAGAACCGTTTCCACCGCCGCTTGACAGATATGCCAGTTACCACTCGATAACAACCCCACCGCTCCGTTCACCGGATTCACAGTTCGACCACATGCCTCAAACAATAAAGACTGAAACAAAGCTATAACCCAAAAAAAAACCTAAAATAAATACACGTAAAATTATATAAAAAGGTCAAACTTTGTTATGGTGATTCTAGTATACTCAAATTTATAATTTGATCACTATACTTTAATTTTAATATAATTTCATCCTCTACCTTTATAATCATCAGTTTGTTCAAAAAAAATTATTAATTATTTCAATTAAAATACCAACCTGAATTTTTATTTTAAAAAAGTATTCTTTTAATAAAAAATTTATGTAAATAATTTATATGAAATCAGGGGCAAATCTAATCCACCACTTGGATAAAGTGGATTTATTGTAATTTTAAACTTTCATATTGTTTTGTAATACATTTTAATTCTTTTTAGCATGAAATTTTTAAGTTTAACCCTCAAAAATTTATATTCTTACCAAAATTTCCTCACTTCGCCCTTGTATGGACTAAATCAAATTTAAATACAATAAGGTGACCAAAAATACAATTTAACCAAATGGGTAATCAACGTAAACATGGACATAACATACATACCGGGACGTTGAGATTCAGGGACGGAGGAGATAAGCGAAAGGAGATCACTCCGGCCAAAAAACTTAGCGAGAAACAAGGTAGCGTTGCCTTGAGCTTCAGCCGATTCAATCCACCGTAAACTCGACCGTAACACACATGTCTCGCTGCATCCTTTTCGTAAAACTCGGCAGCCATTGCAGCTCATTTTTTTGTTCTTCTTCAACTCACCACCACCGTTCCGATTCAAACAAAAAAAAAAAAAAAAAGACCCAGATTTTGTTTTGTTGATCGGAGAAGAAGAGAATACTTGAAAATGAAGCAAAGGGAGTGAAGTGAAAGGGAGTAAGCAGAGGCTAAGAGGGTTAATACTAATATAGCAATGAGAAAGGGGGACGTAAGGGAAGGTTGTAAGGGTGGCGGTGGTGGTATTAAATTAAATTAAGGTGATGAAGGTGGATTTGAGTTAAAAATTAACCATGGTTAGGTTAAAGAGTTTGTGTTGTGATGGTGATGGTGGTGGTGCGGTAATCGAGAGAGGAAAGGAATATTTTCCACAACTCTGGGCACGACCGGCTACGTGTTTCCGCTTCCTTTTTATTCTTTCTTTGTTTTCCTATATGTTGCGACCGTTGGATTTCATGTTTTCTTTATTCTTTATTTTTTTCTTCTCAAAATCATATTATTCTTTACATCATTTGGATTAAGAATAGATTGAATTATTAATATAGAGGAAAATATTAAATTGGTTGATTTGTGAATTAATACTAATTGACTGAATGAAAATAAAAACCGGCTGAATTGACGGATGGGTAAATTCACATTTTGATACTTAAATTTGGTTTCAAGGTTCAAATTAGTACTTAAGGGTTTTTTTTGTCCAATTAGGTAACTAAACTTAGTTTCAAGGTTCAATTTAGTACCATAATTTTTTTTACCCAATTAGGTATTTGAACTTGGCTTCATAATTCAAATTAGTTCAAATAACTAAGTACTAATTTGGACAAAAAAGCCAAGTTCAAGTAATAATTTGAATCAAGAAGCTAAGTTCAGGTACTTAATTTGATCACAATAAACTTTAAGTATCAATTCGGACCTGAAGCCACGTTTAGGTACCGGAATATATACTTACCATTTCCTTATTATTTATCTCCACCCTTCGGTTCTTTTTCCATCTCTATGGGTAAATTTTTAGTGGGCTTCTTCTAAAGTTTAAAAGTGTTTTCTACCGGTGTTGTAAAATTGAAACATATTGATTGAATTGAAAATCAACAGTTTGAGTGGTTTAATCGATGGTATATAACAAGAAATAGAATGGTCTGATCAATTCAACCATCAATCCAATTCTTACAACATTGTTTTTAATTGAATCTCGAAGTATCCACATTGTATTAATAGGGTTTTTTGTCGGCATAGTCATTAATTTAGGTGTTAATTACCAATTCAAATTTGATGGGAAACATATTAGAAACATGTAGATCAAATTGTAAATAAGTGTGTGCCTATCCCATGGATAACTTGGATTTGATATGAAAGTTAGGAGGGTTATTTCTTTTTTTCTTGAATATCATATCCAAGCCATACATATAATAAGCACACACACATTTACAATTTGATCCTTGTGTTCTAATTATGCTTTGCTCCTGATTTGAGTTAGCATTTAATACTTAAAGACAATTGTTAGGTTGACTGAAGAACCATTTTGATATGGTATTTACGCTTTAAAGATTCAATTAAAATATTTTGAAGTTTGGGTCTAATTTGGAACATAAGAAATAGTTTGAAGATGTATGCATGTATAATTCACCGAGTGTATAATTTTATATACTATAGTGAATGAAAATATGACACATTGTTGTTAAAAACTTTTGATTATGTTTCATCATCTAGTTCAATGATGATGTGTATAGACTATAGACTTATGAATGATACATGCATTAAATATAAATTCTTAAAATTTTATATATTAATACATTAATTAGAGATAATGGGACAAGTACTGACGTTGATCTCCAAAAATGGTAAATATGTTTTTTTTTTAAATTTATAAAATTATAAATTAATATAATGATAAAATTACATTTTGACCCTCTAAAAATTTACGATTTATCTTCGATTCCACTTAAAACAACTTTTTGATTTCGCCCATGACATTAATAATTATATTATATAAAGTTTCGATACATATTTGATATTTTAATTATTCTTACTATATTATATTGGTATATTTGTGTTAAAATTATCAAATATATATAATTTATCAGATCTGATGTTTCTTTGATTCCTCTGCTTTATTTTCTTTTCCTAATTGGTATAAGCCAAAATCCTTTTAATGTGTACGTTGTCTCTAATTATAATACACCACCTTGCTTGAATTTTAAGATTCAATAATTATTATTAAAAAAAAATCTCCGAATGATCCACACACTCATAATATCAATGTGATTGCGATTTAAGTCAAAATAAATTTGGATAGAATCCACACACTCATCTTGACGGATAAATTAATAATAAGATGGAAAATTACATTGTTAGCCACTTAATTATTAGTAAATTTTTATTTTGGTTATTGAAATTTCTTTAATTTTGTCTATTAACTATTTGTCCAGTTGCAACTATTGGTCGAAGTAACTAGGGTAAGAAAATATAGATGAACACCAAAAAAGTTTTCATGTTGTTCACGAACTTCCCATGTTTGCAAGGCCTTATCCAGAGAGTAATACACTATAAATAACAAGTTGTGATTAAGTCCAACTCACTCACCAAGTTGTAATCTTTCACTCTTATACTTCGAGCTAAATCACTCTTTCCTCCTGAAAACTTAAATGTAAATTGATAAACGCAACACAATTTACTTACAATTTTTACACTTAAAAACAAATTGTATTTGAACAATTAATGTGCTTTCAGTTTATACTTCCAACCTAAAAATGCAATATATAAGCAATAGATGGTTTGTTGAGATCTAATAATTGTTAAAGAGGTCTTCAAGCAATCAACGTACTTGTAGAGATCTTTTCAAACTTAATCTCCTTTAGAGATCAAATTTTTATTTAAGGGAAATTTGATTAGATGCAAATAAACACATTAAATTAGACTTTTTCCTTCATGTAACACCCCTAACCCTTATTCGTCGCTGAAACAGGGTTACGGAGTATTATTGGACATTTCAAAACAAATACAAACATTTTACAATTCAATAAACATACATTATATAAATTAATCATATAGTCCCTTTTTGGCGTCCTCAAGGCCCAAAATACGTGTTAAAATCAAATCGGGACTCAATAGGAAACTTAGAGAATTTTTCACGAAATTTCAAATTTTTTCCTAGGTGCAGGGCTCACACGCCCGTGTGGACTCAAAATGAGTCTTATTCATTAAATTTTACCAATCCTGCAATCTTAAACCATAAGCAATTCAACAACCAATTGTTCAACCAATCCAAAACATAATCAAATACATCCAAAACATGACAATAATCAATTTAATAAACTAACCAATTTATATTCATAAATACTTCATATGTTTTATACAAATCAATCTAAATTTGCATATAACAAATTCATTCATACTTTAACCAAAATATGTCATTTTGTCACCTTAACAAACACATAACTTATATTTATGTATATAAAACCAACCATTATCACATTATAACATCATTTATAATCATTTTCCAAAAATAACAAACATAACATCCTAGGTACATGCCATTTACCAAAAAGAAATGTACTTCACCATAATGAGTTCGGGATCGGCCTTGGATGTTGATTCAACGTTCGAACTTTAACCTAACCTGCGCACGGAAAACAAATCGTACACTGAGTATAAACTCAGTGGTATTTCTATAATCTGAATATTTTAAATAAATAACATTGTATAAAATATACACTTTAACCATACATAAACATTAACTAATCAATAAATCAATTCATCTATTATTGCTTTCTTTTCTCATCAATAGTTTTCTCACTTTGATTCACATATCAATTGGCAATAACAATACTATTTTCATGAACTCTTAGTCCATGTATCACTATTTACAATCCAAATCAATATCCAATTTCAAATTCACATTCATTGTCATTCAATATCAATCTTATTCCCAATTTATTTATTTACTCCTATTAACAAGACTCGGACTTTGGCGGATACACAGATCCAACCAAAACACACCGGTATAAGTATGACACCCAGTGCCTCATCGGATAATTCGAAGTAAAAGTTGACACCCAGTGTCTCATCGGCCTTGCCGAAGTAAGTTGGTACCCAATACCCCATCGAATTTATCCGAAGTAATAATATGACACCCAGTGTCTCATCGACTCGAAGTCAAAGTATCCTTGAACACTTCCAATCCTATGGCATGCCAACTATATCCAACTCAACCCGATACAGTTAATAGGGTTTCCAAATCACTTTTCAATTTTCCAATCAATACACATTTCAATTCAAATAATCACATATACTCATAATTCAACTCAACTAAATTTTCATATTTCAATATAATCAATATCCCATATCCACATTCACATTAATCACAAATCCACTTATATACAATTCAATATTAACAATACTAATACTCACCTTAGTTTCACTTACCATGCATATTAAATAATAAATTCAACAAATAATTATTAGATTTGGATTATAGAAATACAAACCGAAATTTTCGAGCTAATCCTTTTTGACTCTGTCTTTTCCTTTCCTATCCGAGGTCTCCAACTTAACGTTTGCTACGGAATTAAAATAATTAAAAATCATCAATACAACACAATTTAACATTGAATATTTCAATTTATACACAACTTTTGTCTAAATTCCAATTTAATCCTTAAATTAAACTATTTTTTTTCTTACAAAACTAATTTCATATCTCAATCCAATTTCCATTTTAATCTAATTTCAACTCCCTAATTTCATCATAAAACCCTAAATTCAAAATTCTCTCAATTTAGTCCCTATTACTTAAAACTTATAATTTAATTTACAATTCAATCCATATTTCTATTCTAACTTGAAATTCTATCAATTTAATTCCTAATTCTTCAATTTATTCAACATGAACAACTTTTAAACATTTAATAACTTTCAAATTTTCAACATAAATCAAGTAATATTTTGTTCTAGGATTCCAAAAACTCAAAAATTACAAGAAAATGGGCTAAATTGACTTACCACTTAAGCTTTAAACCTTGAAACCCTAATTTTTTCCCTTTTCTTTTCTTTCTTTTTCTTTCTCCCCTGTTCTTCTCTGTTTCGTTTCAATATTCTCTCTTTTTCTCTCTTTATTTCTTTTATTTGTTTTTAATATATAATATAATAATATATAATATAATATAATTTAATAACATTTACTTATATTATAAGTAAATATATAATAATTACTAATATATGTTTATTATTATTCCACATGTATTTCACTATTACCACACACTTGGCACTTATGATTTAATTGATAATTTAGTCCATTCATTTTTCTCTATTCTATAATTCAACTTTTACCCTATATTCAATCTAGTCCTTATACCTAATTACTCTTAATTCAAGCTAATTTACCTAGCCAAAACCTAATTAACCACACAACTAACCTCGTAAATATTTTTAATAAATATTTACGAGTCCGTTTTACGAAAACACTGACTCAAAAATGCACTTTTCGATATTCGTAAATTTTGGGTCTTTACATTTCTCTCCTCCTTAATAAATTTCGTCCTCGAAATTTACCTGAAAAGAGGTGGGGGTACTGAGATCTCATAGTTTCTTCTGGTTCCCAAGTCGCTTCCTCAATACTATGACTTCACCACAACACTTTTACTAATGGAACTCATTTATTACGCAATTCTTTTACCTCTTGTGCTAATATTTCAACCGGCTCTTCTTCATATGTCAAATCAGGTCGAATTTCAATATCCTCTATGGAAATAACATAAGAAGGATCTGATCGATATCTTCTGAGCATCGAAACATGAAAAACATCATGAATCTTTTGCAATTCTGGAGGCAAAGCCAAACGATAGGCAACTGGCCCAACTCTTTCCACAATTTCATACGGCCTAATAAAACGAGGACTCAATTTTCCCTTTCGACCAAATCTCAAAATTTTCTTCCAAGGCGATACTTTAAGAAATACCTTATCACCGACAGAGTACTCAATATCCCGATGTTTCAAATCTGCATATGATTTTTGTCTGTCGAAAGCTGCTTTCAGTCTATCTCGAATCTTCTTAACAGTATCCTCTATTTCTTGAATTAACTCTGACCAAATTATTTTTCTTTTATTCAATTCCATCCAACACATAGGGGATCGACATCTTCGTCCATATAAAGCTTCATACGAAGCCATTTGAATACTTGATTGGAAACTATTATTGTATACAAATTCAACCAATGGTAAATAACGTTCCCAACCTGATTCAAAATCAATAATACAAGCTCGAAGCATATCTTCTAAAATCTGAATAACTCACTCAGGTTGCCCATCAGTCTGTGGATGAAAAGCTATACTAAAATTGAGTCGTGTACCCAAAGATTCATATAACTGTCTCCAAAATCTCGATGTGAACCGCGGATCTCGATAAGAGATTATTGACACAGGAATACCATGCAATCTCACAATTTCCCGTATATAAACCTCAGCAAGTTTCTAAAGTGACCAATCACTTCTGACAGCTATAAAGTGAGCCGATTTTGTAAGCCGATCAACAATCACCCAAATAGCATTTTTCTTGCTTGCTGACAATGGTAACCCTATTACAAAATCCATCGTAATACAGTCTCATTTCCATTCAGGAATATTAATATGCTGAAGTAATCTAGTAGAAAACTGATGCTCTACCTTAACTCGTTGACAAGTCAAACATTTAGCTACATACTCAACTATATCTCTTTTCATACCTGGCCACCAATAAGATTCCCGTAGATTACGGTACATTTTCATTCCTCCCGGATGCATCGCAAAAGGACTGTCATGTGCTTCACGAATTATCAACTCTTTCAGTTCAGAAACATCTAGAACACAACTCCAATTACGAAATCTTAAACAATCATGTTCATTAATGCTGAAACTTTCTGACGTACCATTCTGAACCATTTCTCTTTTCTTCATCAACTTAGTCCCTATTACTCAAAACTTATAATTTAATTTACAATTCAATCCATATTTCTATTCTAATTTGAAATTCTATCAATTTAATCCCTAATTCTTTAATTTATTCAACATGAACAGGTTCTAAACATTACTAACTTTCAAATTTTCAACATAAATAAGTAATATTTTGTTCTATGATTCCAAAAACTCAAAAATTGCAAGAAAATGGACTAAATTAACTTACCACTTAAGATTTAAACCTTGAACCCTAATTTTTCCTTTTCTTTTTCTTTCTCCCCTGTTCTTCTCTGTTTCGTTTCAATATTCTCTCTTTTTCTCTCTTTATTTCTTTTATTTGTTTTTAATTATATAACATATATATATAATATAATATAATATAATATAATATAATAACATTTACTTATATTATAAGTAAATATATAATAATTACTAATATATGTTTATTATTATTCCACATGTATTTCACTATTACCACACACTTGGCACTTATGGTTAAATTGCTAATTTAGTCCATTTATTTTTTTCTATTTTATAATTCAACTTTTACCCTATATTCAATCTAGTCCTTATACCTAATTACTATTAATTCAAGCTAATTCACCTAGCCAAAACCTAATTAACCACACAACTAACCTCGTAAATATTTTTAATAAATATTTAGGAGTCCGTTTTACGAAAACGATGACCCAAAAATCCACTTTTCGATATCCGTAAATTTCGGGTCGTTACACTTCATTTTCAACTTTATGATTTAATTTTACTTGAAATAGTCTGAAACTCTATTGACGTAAACTTGAAGCCCTAAAAGAGAAGTTGTTTAATCTCTATCCATTATCGTGGGATTGAAGCCTAACTTCGATAAGTTCCTCTTCTTGATGAGTCTTTCTCATTGAATTTTTGGATTGAGCATCCGTCACTTAGAACTCTCCAACTGGCTTCTAGAAGAATCTGGTAGACTAGTACGTTTAAGTCTCCTATTTTTTATATTTTATTATCTTTTCTCTGATTTTTTTCTGTCCGTTTGCTTATGTATGTCTTGTTTAGGACTCCTAAAATAGGAAACTTTCTTCCCTTTTTTTTTTTTGCCTTTTATTTTGTATTTTTGTTTACTTTGGTTGTGCTAGTGCTTATATATGGTCGCTAATTTGAGGTAAAGGTGTGTGAATAGCTTGATTGTGGATTTTCTTAAGTTATAGTTTTGGTCGAAGGGTAAATGGTGAGTGGGTTAAAAGTGAAGGGTTGTTGAGTTAGTTGAGTTAAAGGTGAGACATCTGGTTGACAATGGCTTTGCTACTTGTTGATACTATTTGGATTATTGAATTAAGGAGTAATGGTGCAAAGATTGAGTGACCAAAGTGTAAACTTGTAAACTTACTAATAGTTCAATAACCAACTTGTAATTTTTTTAGAGTGATCAAATTCTAGATCTACTCGTCCACACATTTGACGTCCGTTACCAAAATAGTAAGCTAATGACCAACTTGAAACTTTCGAACAATTTAATACCCAACATGTAACTTTTCAAAATTTAGTGAACAATAACAAATAACAAATCAAGCAATACAAGTTTTTTTTTTCTTTTCAATACTATGAATTCAAAAATAAAAGTCACTGGTATAATTTAAACTTTTACACATCACATTTTCTTATAATTGAAAGTAAAAAATGAAGTTGTTTAGAATTGAACCCAAACTCTCATGTGTACAACATAATATATTATGATTTAATTTCGCATCAATTAATGGTTATGTTATAATAAATTTTAATATTGGCAATAGAATGATGGCAAAATAAGAAAAATAAGAACACACATATCTTACGTGGAAATTCTTTCGGGGAAAAATCATGTACAGAGGAGAAAAAAATCACTAATGTTGAAAAACGAATTGTACAAGAGGTGTTTCAACTACATCTATTTAAAGGTTGAAAAACTCTATTCTAATCAAAATCAAATAATAGAAGTATAGTTCTATAGCCTCTTGCCTCCATAGATCCCCTTATTTTATCACTGTATTTATTTTTTCAATAAATAATGAGATTTAGGTCACATAAACACAAAGATTGAATTAATTATTAAATTTAATACTTATAATAATAAGTATCTATATAGTTTTAAGTTATTAACTTAAAAATTTTCAAAATAAGAAAAAAAATAAAAGTTTTGGTTTGAGATCGATATGATATGATTGATGGTAAGTAAATTAGTGGGAATCTTACGTGACGTGAGAATAGACATATGTAAAGTTTTAAAACAGAACCTGATAACCATCCTCATTATCTCATCGCCAAAGGTTTCTACACTTTACCATGGAATATATTATTATTTTGACATTTATGACATTAACCCTACCTTCTATGTTTCTTGTTTTTTTCTGTTGGCCGTCTAAATACTATTTGCTGCATACTTAGATCCACGTCAAATTAAGCTTTAAATCTGTCTCCCACCTTTGAAAAAACCAAAAAAGTTAGCAGATTTAAGTTATAATATATACATATTTGGAACATGACAGGTTTTTATGGTTCCTTTTATCAGTTCCCAACCAACAGCACAAAATTCTTCTATCTACTTGAAGAACATCAACATGAAACCATTTTTGTCTTTGTACTTGTAATAACCAATGGCTGAGCATCGAGTTAAAAGCATCTATGTTTTTGTTCTGAGGATTGGGGTATTGTGTTTGTATTCTTCTAGCACTGCCTTTTTCCCCTAGTGCTATCAAAACTTTTGTCTCATTAGCATGCACCAATTTTGAGACTCACAGTTAATGTTGTTTGAATTACCGATTGAGTCTTAATTTTATTGATATTAATATTATTGTCAATAATAGTATAAGAAAATATAAATTCGAACACACTGAACCGTTTGGAGTATCAATTGGATAGCTATAGAGTTGTTTCCAAATAAGATTTTGTTTTCTTTTATACAACTATGACTCAAATCCAAATTATCCTTGAGAACTTAGTTCTTTTACTGTATTATTTAGTGTTGCTTCTGATTGTCTTAAAAACTTTGTAGTGGTTAAAGTAATTTTAAATAATTTGATGTTTTGATTAAAATTTGCTTTAAATTTCTATTTCGAGTGCATAATTATTTTTATATTTATTAAATAATTAAATATTTATTTATTTATATAAGACTTAGTATTCGATACATCATCAAATAAAAATTTCAATTCTACAGGGTATGTGTCACCCATTTACGATTACTTGTCTAGTTTTTAAACTCTACTTATAGACTACTTAAATAATCTTCAAAAATAGTAAAACTACGATGAAAGCTTTTATACTATATTGTATTTTGTCTTCTCTACTCAAAACATGAGAATATTATTATACGTTAAATCAAAAAGCAAACTAGTCCTTTCAATTAAAAATTTTATCAATTTCCACTATTAAGGACATGTATGGTTATACGTGACGTGCCACGTGTACTTCATGACAACGTATAAAGACTAGCTTTTAATAATAAAAATTGATAAAACTTTTAATAGAAGGACAAATTTACTCTTTGACCTAAGTACAGAAACTAATTTACTTATTTTTTAAATAAACAAGACGAAATGCAATCTGACTCTTAATATAAAGGCCTCCATATCCTTTATACCAAAAAAAAAAAAATATTAGAAGGCATATATTAGCACTACCAAAATAGCAATTAAAAACCAATTTTAAAGTAATTATTCAAAGAGTACATTAATTAATAATTAATGTTGTAGTAAATGCTGGCATTTAAAAACAAAAGAACAAATCTATGAATGAAATTTTATAGTATTTCTTTGGGTTAAATTTATATTTTGAAAGAGTGGTTGGGCTACCATTGCCATCATCTTAGCCTCCACAAATGAAAGGCAGCTAATTGGTCCAGTCAAGGCCTACCTCACACCTGGGCTTATTTTGGGCTTCCGGTGATCAACTATAAGGTATTTATGTTAAAAATAAGGATTTATTTCCAAAAGACAACCAAGCCCGTCTAGCTCAGTCGGTAGAGCGCAAGGCTCTTAACCTTGTGGTCGTGGGTTCGAGTCCCACGGTGGGCGATTTCTTTTATTTTTTTATTTGATTGGAGCATTTTGACGAACATCATATAGACACAGACTATATCTCTGTCTTAGTGTTCACCTTCTTCCATTTCCAATACCTTTTTGCCCATTTAAAAAGCTGCTCCAGTTCAACCCTATTGTCCGCACATTGTCTCTTAATGATTATCCCACCTTTTTCATTTAAAAAGAGAAACAAAAACTTACCCATTTCAAAGTTGTGAGCTTTAATGGTTTATGTGGAAAGCCACACATGTTCCCACTTCATCTCATTCCACTATTTCCATTGCTGCTTTCTTGCTTCCATCATCAATGGCCCATTTCATATCATTCAACTCAATACCCATATATATATATAATGTTTATGAAATCGCAGCTGCACGTTACCCCCTTTGTTTTCTTTTCAATTATCCCCCATTCAATCTAGTATTGCAAATACAGTCAACAATAATTAGAGGGAAAGAACTTGTAAAGTTGACATTTATATAAAATGGATAATGCATTTACATTGAATCTGGTACCTGATTCAAACCAGCTACCTGATTCAAAGATGAATTATCTAACCTTTTTTCCAGGAATTTTCTATCACTTACTAAAATGAATACTCACCAATTTTTGTAAAAAACAAAAACAAAAAGAGATAAAAGAGTTGCAGTTGTGTTAAACCCACTTGCCTAAACCTTTTCTTTTCAGTCTATGCTTATCGGTTTCAGTCCTAACTTTAATATATATATATTATATATGGATTACTATTTAATATTGAAGATTTAGTTATCGATAAAGTTCTAGTAACGAAAAATTATTTTATAAATCTTTCTCATCATATTATGATTATTTATGGTCCTCTTTTAATTATTTAACGATATTTTAATTATTTTTTATGTAATTAATACATAATTTTGATAATTTTTTTATCTTAAAATTCAAACCCCGAACTTTAAATTTGGGTTTGAGATTCGAAATTTAGGGTTTAAATTCGAGTTTAAGGTTCAAGATAAAAAAATTATCAAAATTATGTATCAATTACATGGAAAAAAATAATTGAAATATCATTAAACAAATAGAAATAAACCATGAATAACGTGGTGAGAAAGGTCCAAATTTTTTTTCCTTAATGTAAAAAAATGTAGGTTTAAATTCCACTGTATATTGATATTTTCTGTGAATATTTTTAATTTATTGTGATTTAAGTTGAGATATATTTTAATTTTTAATCGAAATTAATTACTTTATTTACGATGATGTCATATTTAGTTGTAAATAATTTGGCCACCAACTTAGAATGCCGAGGTGGCGTGGAAGTCCAAGTCACACCGTACGGTCAAATATGCAAATACAAAGAAGTTAGATATAAGATATCACAGCTTCTTGGCTTTGCGATTGACATTTGACTGTTGAAGCTTGGATTTTCTTCTCCTCTTATAGTTTTTGGCCCTTTTAACTTAGTAACTAGTTCACTTTAGTACTTGAATTTGAAAATTAGATTTATTTTAGTCTCTAAATTTGGATTCTATAAAAAATTTGATGATATGATCAGTGTTTTTGAAACAAGACCGGATTGGTTGGTTGAACTAGTTGAACTGAGAATCGATCAATACACCAATAAAAATAAAAAATTGAGACAAAAATCAATAGTTGAATCGATTTAATAAAATTTCCATTTTTCTTATTCTGCATGATTTTTTTAATTATTTATTTAGTTATTGTTGGTCTAATAGATAAATCAATCAAACCGGTTGAATCGAGAATCAATAGTCCAATTGGTACAACCACTAGTCTAATTATTAGAATATTATATATGACACTCTAAAATTGTACCACGTCATCACCCGAAATTTTACATGAATTTTTTCAATTTTCAAATGATGATGTTACACAATTTCAGAAATTTATATTTTTCAACTTTAAAAATCTAAAATACAAATATTATAATAAAATTAACTATCAAATTAGGACAAAAAAATTATCCTTATTTTCTATTTGGAAAACTAACAATTAATTTGGTGGAATTTTAAAGCAGTTTGTATTGTACTACTAATAGTAGTAATCATAATTAAAAATCTAATTATTATGTGTTTATATGTAATCACTAATAGTAATAACTATCAAATTTAAGTTGTTTATCAAATCACTTTAAAATAGATAGAAAAGTTAATGTTCGTTGACTTTGTTGTCATGGCATCCACGTGGACTGCCATCTCAGCAAAGTTAACAGACATTAACTTTTCAATTCATTTTAAGGTGATTTGACAAACAAATGTAAGTTCAAAAGCTAAAGAGGCAAAAAATTAAATGGGAAGCTAAAATGATTTTATTTTTTGTAAAGTTAGAGTTCTAAATAAGTCATTATGCCTAGATTTAACTAGTGGTAAAATGACACTTTCAACGTGTTATACATGTTGAGGAGAGGTTAATTTCTTTGGGAGTGAAGCTTCATTTGTCGAGAGCAACAAACCCCTTAACAAGTCAGTATTGTCTCAAGCTAGGGTTTTGTCGCCTTACTTTGTAGATAACCCTGAATGCTGGCAGTAGTATTCAACAGAACGAGACTACCTCGTTAGGATGGCCAATACCTAGCGCACAACCACCCCCAAGAGGACGTAAACATCGAGCTTGGTAAAATTTAAATTCGTGCCTTTAAATGGTACCAACAAACAATTATGCCAACACCCTTATATTATAGAAGTGAGATTCCCAAAATCAAGAGACGAAACTCTAATTGGAAATAATAATCAACTCCAACACATAATTTTATCCATAGTAGGCATGATTTTGAACAGTATCCCATGACTGTTCCACGCGGTTTTCCATGTTTTTATAGTTCCCTTACCTTTCAGTTCAGACTATCGACAATGTCTAGTTGACTTCATCATTATTTTTATTTATTTATGTTTCATGTTGTCAACCACAAGTGCATGTCTTAACATTTAATTCATAATTCATAATTTAAAATTTTGAATTTTATTTTCTACATATTTTTAGTTAAATCCCACCCATCTAAAGTTAGACAAAGTCCAAGATCTAGAAGTAAACTTTTTTTGCACTTAAATTAAGGCTAAAAGTAAGCATCTATTGTACTATGTTCACTTTTTTTTTTTAATTTCAATCTCTCTAAGAGGAACATTCACTTGTGGGCAACAACAACAAAAAAAGCATTAAAAGAGAATATGGGCTCACGAAACTCAATGAAAAGAAATTGGAATGAGTGCAAATGACAAAGGCAGCGTCATATTACTTAGCTAAAACAATACTTAGAGCTTAATTATCTCCCTATAGACATAGGATTAAGCACTACTTTTTGAGTTTTGGAAGGTATCTTCAAAGACAAAATCAAATTTCCAAGGTAAATTATTCTTGTAGTTTGTGGAAGAAGGTTCCTTGAAAGTTACATTAAATTTATCAACATTTACATGTAAGCTAGCTACAAAAATGGAGATAATTTTTTTTTATTCAAGCCCATGCATACACTTTGAAGGAAATGAAAACGAAATTTGTTGAAAGAGATAGCTATAGATTAATAGGGTTTCCAACTCTCTTAAATTAATAAATTTAACTTTTTGTTTTTTAAATTTTATAAAATTTTAAGTTAGCATATGGTAAAATTGTATTTTGATTCTCGAAATAATATAATTTAAATTTAATCTCTTAAATTAATTTCGATTTCTAAAAATAATTACAACCTCGCTATTACTACGAACCTAAATATGAGTTATGAAACAGATAAAAAAGATAGGAAGAAAATAAAAACCATACACATGCATTGTATTTAAAGATTGATGAATGTGTCATACATTAATTTGCTATATTTGTCAAGTGTATGTGATTGAGGGAAAACTACAAGAATAAAAGTAAACTTAATTGCGTAGTATATGGGTTTTCATGGGCGGTTGCTTCATATTATTCCATTTTCCTATTACATGTCCGTATGAACATATGATTAATTAAAAAGAGAAGAAAAAAAAAAAAAGAAGAAGAAAAATTACATTCAACTTTATCTACCCAATCAAGTTATCCAGGGTAAAATTAGAAAAATTGTTTTAAGGAGGGAAAAAATGAATGAATAAATTTTAAGAAATTAAAGTGTAATTTTATCATTAAATTAACTTGTGATTTCATAAAACTTAATGAGACTATAAGCTAATTTATTATTTTTGAGAGGCCAAAATCATTGCCTGCCCTTGTTTTCGCCTTTGAAGTTATCGATGTCAACATGTCAAGGTTTATTTAAAACAAAGGTTAAAGTTCTTTAACGCTTGATATTTAGATGACACAAATTCAAATCGGTAAAAATATCATGAAAGTTCTTATATTAGAAATTATATTGCATTTTTCCCCTCAACAAAAAAAGGGTAAATTAGCCCCTCTAAGTTAAATCAAATATCAAATTGGTCATTTTGTTAAAAAATTATACATTTCTATTAAAAATCGATCCCTGTATATTAGAATAACTATTCAGTTATTCTGTCAATCACATCAGTTTTTAAACGGTATCAATTAATGAAATTTTTAACAGAAAAAAATCAAATTGCCCTTTGATTTAATGTATAGAGACAAACTTTCTCAATTTTTTGAATAAAAATTATAAAATACAATCTAATTAATAATACAAAATCCTCCATAATACTCTTACCTATTTAAGTTATGTTATTATATTGCAATGAAAGGGTAAAAAAAGAAAAGAAAAGGATGACAACATCGAAGAAATCATAGGCATAGCTAGCTTTATGTTGCTATACGCGTAAAATGAAATGCACACACCCAATAGCGACACATGGAAGACAGCAAAACAAGGGAAAGCACCACCGGACTTTTCCCATATGGCTATTAGCTTAGATACAGCACACAGCCCCTTCATAGTTCACACATCCTGTACACTAATAGTGGCATATGACAAACAAGAAAAAGGATCTCAAACAAAGATATCAATGGGGAATCGAATCAACTCTTTAATCTTCATCAAATACAAGTAATATTATATGAATAAAATATAGGGCTTGGCAATCGCATGGTAATTATAAAAAAATTAGCAAAAGAAAAAGTTTCTGTATCGAATTAATCAAATTAAAAATTAATTAATATATCGATTCGAATAACGAATTAAATTGAAATAAATAAAAAAACAATTGAATCGAATTCTTAAACTGAATTAATTAAATAAAAAAATTAAAAATTAATAAATTGACTAATTCAATTACCGATCTGTTCCACTCCACCTATCATTCTAATTAATTTGTGCCTAAACAAAGCCCCTTAAAGAAAATCCCCCCACTTCCCCATCTCATTCATGCCTATCTTCTTATCCACACCAAACATCACACTCCACTTCTTACTATAATTAAGATCCGATTTTATTAATTTATCAGGTTACCATTAGACGTCTCACGTATACTTCAACAGAAAATTACTTTAAGAGGGTAGAGATTTACATAAATTATTAAATATCAAAATATAATTTTATCATTATATTAACACGTAAGTTTATAAAATTTAAAAAGTTAAATAATAAATTTATCATTTTTAAGAAGTCGAGAGTCACTCCCTACTTCCTGCACCTCTATTTGATTTTTAATCGTGTCAAATTAAATTAGATTAATTTTAGACATTTAATTTGGGTTTAGATTATTCATGTTTAAACTTCGAATTCTTCGACTTACAAGTTACATCACTATAAATTAAGGAGATGAAATTTGATTGGAGTTAATCGGATTGAATGCTTCTCTCTCGGGCATAACAATAAAAAAGCCATAAAAGAGGACATGAACGTGATCCTTATGGTGTCATAACACCACCGCCTGTTAAGAAGCCACCATCCCTTTCATGCACCAAAACTGAAGCTTCAACCGCCGTCTTTGCCACCCACCACTAACTTGAGACTAAAGCTATCGAACTTATACAACAGTGAATATGATGTAAATAATAATTAATGGAATTAAATAAATTGAATTGAATTGAGCCGACTAATTAATTAATTAAAAAAAACAGTAGACTGAAGAATTGTTCAAAGCTCTATGTACAGGAAAAAATCGTCTCACCAAAAAAAAAAAAAGAAAAAACAGAAGAAATTCATGGAATTGTTATCTAAAACTAAAAAAAGGGTTTTAAATTGTTTAGTTGACTTCGATTTTGGGTGGTATCGATAAACATGGCTTCTTAGCAGGGTGTGGGCTTTGCACTTCATCATCACCGGCGGCAGAAACAAAGAAATTAGCCGGCGAGAATTCCGGTAAAGCCGGCATGTTGAGGTCGAAATCCCGGTTACTGATATGGGTATTGGTGTTTGTGTTGGTTGACCCCACTCCTTCAGATACCGTCACGCTGCTAGCGGTGGCGGTGGCGCCGGCGTTATTATTCCCCGCCCCACCTTCGTAGTGGCATCTTTTATGGCCTCCCAAGGCCTGACCCGTAGGGAAGCTTTTATGGCAGATGGAACACTCGTGTGACTTCCCGCCGGATGACGTAACAACCACACCGGCTGTCCCGGTCACCGGTATCGTCTGATCGTCGTTCCCACCGGAAAGCTTACGGTGGCTGGCTTTATGTCCACCCAAAGCCTGGTAAGAGTTAAACGCCTTGTTACAAACACTGCACTTGTAACTCGGTTTCTGCTCCTCCGTCGAGGTGGGTTTCGGCATGGTGGTTGGAGAAGGAGATCGTTGGCCACCGCCGCGTGCTAGCATGATAAGACACAGAGCTAAATATTCTTCCTCGGCGGTAACATGGTCGAGACGTGGTCGTTTTGAACGCTTACGCTTAGTAAAGGATTCAAGGCAGTGTAAATTAGTATCATCGAAGCGGAAAGGAGCGGTGGCTGAGGTTGGAGAGTTAATAGCTTCTAAAGCCATAATCAAACAATAGAGAAAAGTAGAAGTTTTTGAAGCTTTGGGGACTAAATTGTGAGCTAAAAAAGAGTGAGTGAGGGTTTATAAAGGGGGAATTGTGTAGGGGAAAGGAAATTGCGTGACAAGTGGTGAGAAAGTTAAGCTAAAGTCGAAGATATTGTTGAGAGTTTATTTGGGCATTGTGATGAGAGTGAAAGAAGCAATATAATAGGGGAGATGGAGGAGCACGTTTAATTGAGTTTTTCTTTTGCTATACATTTTGGTACCTGAATTTAGTTTTAAGGCTCAATTTTGGTACCTAAATATAACTTTTGACAAATTAGTACTTATAGTTAGAGGTATTCATGTGTCGGATTGGGTTCGCGTTGAGCTTAAGCATTATATTAATATACTTTACGTTTGCCCAAACTAGACTCAAACTGAAATATGAGCCTAAAGTTTTGTCTAAGTCCGTTCATATTTGTAAATGACTAACACAAGCCCATTTTAGGTTCACCCATAATTTCTTTTAAATTTAATATTTAATAATATTATATATTACTATAGATTGAATTTTTATGTGTTTTAAATTATAATATATGTAAATAACATAGTATAATATACTATTAACATAGAAAACAGGTCTAGTCGGGCTGAGCTTGGGCCTTGAATGGTTAAACCTGAGCTCGACTCATGTTTTAAAGGGGCCTAATTTTTTTACCCAAGCCCGTTTTGGGGCCCAATATTTTGCCCAAACCCTCTCAAATTTCGAGCGGGCTTTAGGCTTCGGTGGATAATCCAGCCCATGAACAAGTCTACTTACAGTAAATAACTTATTTGAACCAATTTGAATTATGAAGTCAAGTTCAAGTACTAATTTGAACCAAAAAGTCATACTCGTGTATCTAATTGGACAAAAATAAGTTTAGGTACCTAATTAAACCAAAAAACCTCAAGTACCAAATTGAATCGTGAAACCAAGTTTAGATACCAAAATATATATTTACCCTTTTTTTTTTTCTTTCTGGCTAAGAGAAGATTCCTTTAAAGAGGGGGTCAAAGAAAAAACCCAAAATTGAATCTAGGAAAATAGTAAGCAAGGGATACAAGGAATTAGTAGACTACGTGGGTCCTTACATTTCAAGCGAGTATGAGTTGTTTTCTTTTTTCTTTTCTTCTCTTGAAAATACTTGGAAATGAAGACACCTTACAAGTCAAATGCTAACACCCCTCACCCCTCCCAAATACATTTCAAAATAGTAAAATGGTGTGGTTTTAAGTTATCCACATAATCCGAACATAAAAATTAATCTAAATTTAAAATAATTTGAATTCAGATAAGTAATATGAAATAATTTGAATCTAATTCTAAAAAACTTAAGATAATATAAATCCGAACTTAAAATAATCGAAAACTTTTAAAATTTAAATTAATTTTGGTTGAAAACTAACGTCACATGCATAATGCCATAGTGAAGACCCACCCAAAGGCTATACCCCATAATGCATTCATTTCACCGAGTAGAATCGACGCAAAATCTGGGGGGGAGGGGGGGATAGTACTTTGGAACCAAGCGCTGATCATTAGTTGCCAGATCATACGGGGGGTAATGGGGGGCGGTGAAACCTCATACAATGTACGTTCACAAGAAACTCACTAACAAATTTTTTTTTGTTAAATTCTGCTATTAGTCCCTCTATTTTACGAAATGTTTAAGTTTTATTATTTTCAAAATCTGATGAGACAAACATATTATCATATAGGTGAATGTACTAAAAGGTCCTTTTAGTATAGGGACCTGATTCAATTAGTTCCTCTACTATTAAATGAATCAATTTAGCCCTTATACTATTAAAAAGAATCGAATAATGTCAAATTAGAATAGAGTTAACTTTATTGCTTAAAAAATATAATTTACTGTTTAACAAAATTAATATTTTTAAAGTTTTTATAGTTCTGTAAATGAAATCTTCTGTTTGGAAATTGAACTACAATTGAAAAAAATTCAAGACGTTTTTTATATAGTCAATGTTAATTCTGTTACAATTTGAACTTATTTGATTCTTTTGAATAGTATAGGGACTAAATTGGTCCATTTAATAATAGAGGGATCTCCCAAGTACTTTAACCTTTTCATATGTCTAATGGCATATCAACTTGCTATTTCCATATATGGATTAATGACTATTATTTTGCATCAAGATTGAAATCTCAAAATTCGAAAAGTATAGAGATCAAAACGATACAATTAGAGAATATGGACTGAATCTATACTTGTATACATAGTACAATATTAGTAATTGAATTTAATTAAACGGATTTAACTACTATTGATTAAATTACATTTTGACCAAACGAATTACAAGATTAAAATTGACCAATTCAAAAAACATTAGAACTAAATTCATAAATTTCACAAAGTATAGAGACTAATAACAGAATTTAACCCTTTTTTGTTGCTGTATTAAAAGGGATTTGATTTGATTTCCTCACTTTCCGCACCTTCCGACAAGAAAATCGGCATTGGCCGATCAATATGATACCAATGAATCAAGTCTTAATTTATTACTGTCTTAATTATTACCTTTACAGCAAATCTTAGCTTAACACTTCATGTGAACAAAAATCAAGTCTTTATAATTAATTTAATCATAAAAAAATTACATTTAAAAAATTGGGTTTGTTACAAATAAGGGTAAATTATAAGAATAGCCACTTTTGTTTGACTCAAATTATATTTTAATCACTTATGTTTGAAATGTTACGTTTTAGTCACTTGTGTTATTGTTCTGTTACAAAGTGGTCACTTTACCGTTAAACTCCGTTACCTCCCTAACTGCAATCTTACGTGGCAGATCAAATGGGTTTTAAATGCCAACTTAGATGTCTAGTTGCTGGGATGAAAATAGATTGTTAATTAAATAAATTTAATTTGGACTACCACGTAAGATATCCAAATTGATATTTAAAACCCATTTAGACCGCCACGTAGGACCACCGTTAGGGAGGTAATAGAGCTTAATGGTAGGATGACTATTTCGTAATAAAACGATAACGTAAGTGACTAAAACGTAACATTTCAAATATAAGTAACTAAAATGTAATTTGAAACAAATAAAAGTGACTTTCTTTATAGTTTACCCTTACAAATAATTAGTTATAAATAGTATAGACTTATGGTTCACATGAGGCTGAAAACTTGACAACTTTGGTTGTGTTCACATGGTAGTTAAGGGTTTGGTTTGGCAGTTTAGTTCTGTCTGTATTGATTTAACACGTGGGAATTTATGACAGTTTTAGATATTTTTTTTCCTGTGTTGGGAATTGAAAATCGTGGAATATGATATTCTTAAAAACAACGTTAAAAAAATGTAAAAAAGAAAAAAATTAAATAGATGAACCAACTGACCAAACTGGTTCTTTGTATTAAGACAAGTTTAAATTCGTTGCAACTGATTATGTTGGTTCTCTAGAAAGCTGTAGGAAGTTACGCGAAACATCGGGATAAACACTGCAACACCCACGCCCCGATTAATAGAATTAAGATACCCTCATCAATTTTTAATTAGACAGGTTGAATAAATTTCTTTTCAAAAACTATGATAATTATAAATATGTTGATTTTAATTTGAATTGCAAATACGTTTTAATTAAAGTACGTGAATTTCCGAATCTTATTATTAATTAATTAGTTTTATGATTTGTATTTTTTAATTCGTAATTTATATTATAATAATTTGATTATGCACCAAATGATTCCTCAAATATGTTTTTATATTTATAATTGTAAAAAAAAAATTCTAATTAGTTTAAGTCAAACTAAATCAATATAATTTAAACCTCAAAATAAATTAAATTAGAAAATGACAGACAAAAAAAAAACCTGATTTACTAGCCTAAATAACCTAAAGTAATGAAATAACCTAAATACAAAATGACTCTTACAAAAATTAAAATTCGAATTAACTCGATTCAAAATCAAACTTTATCAATTTAATTGCTAGATTTAAGTAGGGTTCTATGGGGTGTCGAACAAACAACAACGTCACGATGAGAAGCTTTCTGACGTTGCGACGACAAATGACATCGTGACGACGTGAATGGGGACGTTACGACGTGGTAGCGTATTCCCCACATAAATCGAGTTTCTTATCTTAGTTAAAACCTCTAATTTGGGCTTATTTAAAGGGGTCTCATATCCCTGTTTTGAGTGGGCAATTAAGAAGCCAATTAAAAATGTAGTATTATAAGGTTTTTCTTTTGGGGGCGACAAGATATAGTTGCAGATGAGTTTTGGTGAGAGTTTTTGTGGTAGCTACGGAGAGAATTTTGTTCCCAAGTTAGGGTTTTATTTTTCGGGGTTTTAGTTTGTACGTTTAGTATATATAGGTTTTCTCCATATTGTACTTATTTTGTGAAAAGTCGAAACCTCCTTCGTCCGTAATTTTTATCCTCTTCAGAAGAGTTCCATGTAAAATTTGTGTTCGATCTCTTCCATCTTTTTTATTTCGTTATTCGTATGAGTCAATCCCCAAAACTACTAATTAAAAAAAAAGTTAGAATCACTAGAATCCATGAGTCAGAGACCAATCTAAGTGCAAGTAGGAACTTTTAGCTCATTAATTAAATGAAAATTTCTCCTAATGGAAAATCGGCTTTGCTATAAATTTTAAATTAAAAAACTAAAGAAAAAAAAATGTTTAAGAGGGTTGAACAAAAATGACCCATGCATAAAAAAACATTTAATTTAATCCAAATTAAAAAAATAAGATAAACATGAAATAATACATAAGAATGGCAACATCATAGTTCAAACAGGGGCAGGCAAAACCGCCTTTTAAGTCATCACTTACCTAATCAAACACTGTTCTGTTTTGGTTCTTTTTTATAGTTCAGTTTCAGCTCACCTATCGAAAATCTGGGTACAAAAACAAAGGCAAACATGGGTTTCTCGTTTTCTAAAATTTTATCCAATCAATGAAGAATCATTGAACTTATCACATATATATATATTCAGACACGGTTGGTTAAGAAAACGAAAGACATGTGGGTTATTTTTATTTTTCCTTTTTATAGTGCAAAACTTGTTTATGTCGGAAAACAAAACACTACACGAAAGCAAATAACTATGGCAATGTTGGTCTCTTCTGGAAATTTTGGCTTATTGTCAAAGGAGCCCTTTGACATTTTCTAGAATTATGGAATTATGCAAATTATGGTTTTTTTGTGTGTGTGTTTTAGTTCAATGGAAGTGGTTCAATCATAAATGCATTTGGTCGTGTCATGGATGACATACGTGGAAAATTGATCCAATTTGAGTTATCTTAGTTAATTGTATATGTCATAAGTCACGTTATTCTTTCCTCAAAAGGCATGTTAGTGTCATTGGGTTTGGTGTGAAGTAACAAATAGTCTATCTTGCTTGCCCCAAATGCAGATGTGCTTCGTGTGAAATCGAGCAATTAAGATGGGTTCTAAATGTCCTTTTGGATGGACAATGCATTTTTATACGATAAGCGTAAAAACAGCGGTGACGATGAAATTAGATATTGCAGCAATATTGCAGCGTGAGACAAAAAAAAAATTAAATGCACCGCACTGAAATTAAACGCCCATCCAAAAAGGCCCTCATACTATTTATCACAGAGTTAATATTTCTTTTTCAAAAGATATATATTGATACAACGTGCAATTTGATATTCTTATTCTTTTATTTTTTTTTGGTAAAAGTATCATATATGTTCTTATACTATGAGTCAAATTTTATTTTGTCATCTTTACTAGAAAATGGGCAAATTAGTATTTGTACGTTAGATTAGATAGTAAGCTGGTCATTTCTATTAAAAAAAACTCATCCAATTCTACAGTTAAAAACTAACGTGGTTGACAAAATAACTAGACAATTATGCCACATGTACTTCATGCTAATGCATAAGAACAAGTATTTAAGAATAGAAATTGATGAAACTTTTAATAGAATGATCAATTTACTATTTGAGCTAAAGTACAATGACTAATTTACCTATATTTTTGAGTCGAGGGGGCAAAATATACCGTCCAATGTAAGGGCCTCCATGGTATTTTTACTTCTTTTTTCTTTTTAAAAACTGAAGAGTTTACAAACTAATCATTTTCAAGTTTATGGCCACCCCTCCTAATAATGTTATCTCCAAAATCAAATCTAATTTCTCCTCGTACTATATGTCTAAACACAATACCCTAAACGCCATAACAATTTACTATTTTAATAGTATAATTTAAAAACAAATGAGCATAATTAATACATATATACATTATACTAACTCTGACAAGTGCATTTGGACAAAGCCCAACCCAAGTATTGAGTTGGTCCAGCTTTATTTTGTTATTTGTACTCACTTGTGAAAAAAAGCCCACCTAATAACTTGCCAGATTGTTATAAGATAATATTTATTTTATTTTATGACAATGACTATTCATGATTTTAATATATTTTCTAACTTGTTGTATTCGTTTTACCTTAAACTAGATCTGTTTATGGGTTGGGTTACCCATTCAAGTTTAAAGGTATGTTTACAGTATAAGAAAATTTGGCCGAAAGCACAAAGTTTAAAAAATGGGCTTAAGCAAAAAATATGTTTGTTTAAAATATAAATCGGGTTTGGACTTCAACATTTAAGGCTTGAGCTTGATCTAACTCGGTTTACATTTTTGTAATATATTTCTATTTTATTTTTATATGTTATGTGATTCATATCACATAAAATTATTATATGCAATAATATAATAGTATGTAGACGTTAAAAAATATGTCAAATTATTTGAATTTAAAAAAAAAATGAGAGAATTTTAACTTAAAATTTTTAATAAAAGGAAAAACATCTAAATGTTAAATATTAAATTGAAAATAATATGAGCAGACTCGAAATAAATTTGGGTTAATTATTTACAAATAAGAGTAGCATTGGAAAAATCTTTAAACTTATATTTTGGATCAAGTTGAGCTTGAATAAACATAAAATATACTAATATCATATGTAAATTTAACTCCAACCCATCCGGATTTTACCATTTAGCACCTCTACCCTAAATCAAAATTTGAAACAAAGTTGATTTTTTTAAAAAATAGACAAGTTTAGTTCTAAGTTCCAATTTTTTTTATCCTTAATAGTTGAAACTAGGATTATAACTTTAGATTAATTTTGAGTCGTGCTGAGTTGGATTGATTTTTTATCAGGTCAATTTAGATAGGGTCAAATAAACTTCTAATATTTTTGATCAATTTGGTTCGGGTAATTTTAAATTTGAATTGTGATAAGTTCGGATTATTTAAGTTTGAGGTTGATTTCTTGGGTAAGATCATTACCCATTTTTATCAATTATAGTTTTGGCTATTTTAAGTTATTTATTTGGACCATTTAGATTCAAATTTTCTTGTTTGGATGATTTTCAAGTTCAAATAAACTAAATTTAATATATTAATTTTTATAATCAAATCGAATTAAATCAAATT
Source organism: Gossypium australe (assembly GCA_005393395.2). Lineage (NCBI taxonomy): Eukaryota > Viridiplantae > Streptophyta > Magnoliopsida > Malvales > Malvaceae > Gossypium > Gossypium australe. Next base: position 143,108,605 of record CM016619.1, on the reverse strand, counting down.
TGAATTTTTGTCTGAAAGCGAGACACAACAAGAAGATATTTAAGCCAAGGTCAAATACGTCAAATAAAAAATAAATAAATTACATTTGGTTGCTTATTTATTTATTTTTAATATTTGTTAGGGTAAACTACACTCAAGGTCACTGAATTATTAATAAGTTTGTATTTTAGTAACTCAATTTCAAAAAGTTATAAATAGCCACTGGATTATTCGAAAGTTCGCATTTAAGTCATTAGGTTGTTAAGTTTTTTTTGTTTTTTTTTTTCAAATTTAGTCGATGAGTTTCAAGCAACGATTCAACGATCGATACGGTAGAACAATACTCATCTATAAGTAGAAAAACATACATTAGATCCAAGCTGATCTGATGGTCAGTGTCAAAGATTGGAGAAGAAAGTTGTTTGAATTTTGGTTCATAGATTCATGAGGTTCAAAACCGTTTCATGAAAAAAAAAAAACTAAACTGTAGAGCTTTCAATTGGTAACGGCAGTGTGAGTGAAGAAGGCCATACAATAGTGATATTGGTAACGGCAGTGTGAGTGAAGAAGGCCATACAATAGTGATATTAACAACTCAGTGACTTGAATGAAAATATTCAAATAGTTCAATGATCATCTTGTAACATTTTTAAGTTTAGTGACCAAAACGTAAGCTTACTAATAGTTCAATGACCTTGAGTGTAGTTTACCCAATTGGTTATTAGGGTTGGTCACTCTGTCAACTACGCAGTCTTCCTCTTTCACAGCTACTTTGCTCTCTCCCGCAAAACCCAAAATCAATACCATCAGAGTCGACCCGTCCCCGTGTTGAGTTTCATCAGCGAGTCACTAACTCAGTTACAAAATCAACAAAACAAAAAATGGCGTCTCAAGATGAACAACAACAACAAGACCCTCGTATCCCCAAAATTTCTTCTGCAATTCGTGTCATCCCAAACTTCCCCAAACCAGGTTTCAAACAAAACATACTTTCGATCCCTTTGTTTGGTTTTTCTTTTTACCCTTTAATTGTTCTTTTCATTTTTTGGTTCAGGGATCATGTTTCAAGACATAACAACTTTGCTTCTTGATACCAAAGCATTTAGTGATACTATTGATTTGTTTGTTGAAAGGTACAAAGGGCAAAATATATCTGTTGTTGCAGGTAATTTCCAGTAATGGGTTTTTTTTTTTAACTTTAATAGTGTATATTGTATATATTTCTTTGTAATTGTATGGTAAAATGCAGGTATAGAAGCAAGGGGATTCATATTTGGTCCACCTATTGCATTGGCTATTGGTGCCAAGTTTGTTCCTATGAGGAAACCCAATAAGTTGCCTGGTATAAATATAAAGATGATTTTTGTTGGGTATTGTTGATTGTTGCATTTTGTTTAGTGATCTTTGTGGTAATTGTTAAATTTTTTGATGTTTATTAGGGGAGGTTATCTCGGAGGAGTATTCTTTAGAGTATGGAAAAGACAAAATGGAGATGCATGTCGGTGCCGTGCAAGCTGGAGAACGTGCTTTGATAATAGATGATCTCGTTGCCACCGGTGGAACCTTGTCTGCTGCGATTAGGCTACTTGGTAGTTCAATTTTATATAAAAACGTCAAAAGCTCACTCGTTTTTCACCTTTATGCAACATAACATGCTAGTGTGTTGCTATGAGTGAGCCTTTGAATTAAGGGGAAAGTACAAGAGATTGCCTTAGGATTTCCTTTTTGTCGTATTAGACCATTGCTTTGCTATTTACATGAATGATTGTTTCGTTTGCAGAGCGAGTCGGCGTGCATGTTGTGGAGTGTGCTTGTGTTATCGAATTATCAGGTTTAAAGGTATGTGGTGCTAATCTCATACCTCTTGCTGCCTTATCAATCACAGTTCGTGTGATAAACCTGAGCTTTAAACACATATTTTGAAACCATAATGACTGATAAAACTAAGGTTGAGCTTATAAACTCTAATAAAAGTATGCCATGGAGCAGTTTGTAGTTAGGCATCTTTAGGGACTAATAATAAATATTTAGAATCACAAATCAGCTTTAGAACAGCAAGAAAACAAACAAATGTCATAGTATTGTAGAGGAAAAAGTATTCTAGATGTTGCTTACGGTGATTAGAAAGCTAATTGCAAGTTTTTTTGAGAAACAATGAATCTCATTCCTGCTCGAGTTTCATAGTTGCAAAGTGTTAATCTTCTTTTTCAGCCTATGCTAATGTCACGGGACCATTATCCTCTTTCCAAAAGACATGTCTGATAGGATGTGCAGTGCACCTGCTTCTACCCTGCCTACTTATTTAGACTGCTTGGCCTAACACTAGCACATGTTAGGCTGAGCAGTAAGTTCTCAAACATATAATAGTTTCAATATCAGCTTCAACACTATATATTTGTTCTTTTATGAACATTATGTTGGGTGTCAAAGGAGGTTGACTTCTAATGAACTAGTTGTTATCCTTTTTGTTCATTTGAGGTTTGTACAATAGCATCTCTATCATTTCTTTTAAAATAAAACTAAAATTTATTATAGTTAATTTCATGTTAAGTTACCATTGTTTATCAAATTCAACCAAAGCATAAAGGCATGGATGTAATACCAAATGCAAATTTGTGACCATGTATGAACTAGCACTCTAGTAGAGCTTTGAAATTACTGACCATTAGTCTTTTTCTACGGTAAAAGTACCATGAAGGCCCATGTACTAGGAGTCGGATTGCATTTTGTCCCCTTTACTCAAAAAATAAGCCAAATTAGTCCCTGTACGTTATATCAAAGAACAAATTGACCCTTCTGTTATAAATTCCATCCATTTATAATGTTAAAAACTGGTCCCCATACGTTATCATGAGGTAGATGTGGCATGCCATGTGGAACTGTTTGGTTATTCTATTAGCTACGTCAGTTTTTAATAGAAGAAATGGATGAAATTTTTAACAAAAAGGATCAGTTTACTCGTTGATCTAATGTATAAGAATTAATTTGCCCAATTTTTGAGGTAAGGGGGCAAAATGTAATCTGACTCCTGGTACTGGGGCCTCCATGGTACTTTTACCATTTTTCTACTGATTTCTGACTTCTGGTGTGCTATGAATCATGCATAAACTAAACCATATTCTCCTGATATCAGTTAGCCATTAACGTTTGCATTCCTTTCTTATTCTTTCTCGGTTTCTGTTTCAGGGTCGGGAACGGTTAGGAGATACACCGCTGTTTGTTCTTGTAAACTCGGCTTGATCGCACAAGTGTTGTGGTGGTGGTAGATGGGCATTGTTTGTTGCACTTTTTAGAGTTTTCAATATATAGCTAAACTTTGCCTAAAGGCCTAACAAGTCTATTTGGTTGAATAAACAAGGCTGCATTTGGTAAAAGTTTTAGTGGATTGAACCATATGATAATATAAGGTTTAGGTGTTGTTGATGATGATATTCTTCCAGGCGAGTGTTCATTGCATTTGTAATAATATTTTGAGCAAAAGTGGCTTTGAGTGAAAGGTCTTGTTTGTCGATACAAGAGATTCTGTTGTTAATGCCATTCTTGTGTTTTTAAGTTGCTGAATTCACCATTTATTGACCTTTGTTTTTCGTTTCTAGTATTCTATTTTTAATCCTATGTTCCCGCATGAAATAAGTGAATAACCTAGGGTTGTAAATGAGACTAACACACTGCTGCTCGCAAGTCATTTGAGTTTAACAAAAAAAAATTAATTTGGTAATTATTGAGTCAAGCTCCGTAGTATTTGATTCAAATTACTCGTCAGTCTAATCGAGTAATTTATTTTTTAAATATATTTTTATATTGTGAAATTACATTTTTACTCTTATTATATAATAAGAGTTAGAGCGAGCTTAATTGAGCTTGAAGCCTTGAACTTAGCCCAAACTTAAAAATTGTTGTTTGATCGAGTTTGAGTCAAATATCGAGCTTCAAATTTTAGGTTTGCTATTATTTGGGTTTGACTCAATTTAATGCATATATTTAATTTTGACTTAATTTAGTCCTCTACCTTTATAATTCCTTTGGTTAGTTTAAAGTAAGTAAATGAGATATTGGTGCTTACAAGTTATTCAAGTTTTATTCGAAAAAAACTCGAACTTGATCCAGTAATTATCAAGTTGAGCTTGAGCAACTTGAGCTATCAATTGAGTCGAATTCATGAATTGTAATACTCGATTCGAATGGTTCGTGAGCATAATCAAGTTTTTCATTTAAATATATTTTATAATATGAAATTATATTTTTAACTCTTATTATATAAAAAGAGCTTAAATACAAATGAGTTTGAGCTTGAATACTAATGAGTTTAATTGAGCCTGGGTTTGAACTTGAGTTCGAAAATTGATAAATGAGCTTATTCGAAATCTAATTCGAGCTTAAAATTTGATGTTCGGTCGAGCTTGAGCCTAGTATCGAGTCTCGAATGTTGAGTCAAGTTCGAGCTTGCTAGTATTCAAGTTGACTCTACTCAATTACATCCCTAGTCTCTGTTTTTTTTTTTGGCCACAATTACATCCCTAGTCTAAAGAGTGTTTTTAAGAAGAAAAAAAAATTACATCATCATTTTAATTGAAATAATTTTGACATAATTTAGTCCTTTACTTTTATAATTTCATTGGTTAGTCTAAAGTAAGTAAATAAGACATTCACAAGCTATTTGAGTTTTTCTAAAAAAAACTTCGAATTCAGTCAAGTAATTATCGAGTTGAGCTCGAGCAACTCAAGCTATCAGCTGAGTCGAATTCATGCACTGTAATGCTTGATTTGAATAGGTAGCAGGCGTAATCGAATTTTTCATTTAAATAGATTTTTATAATATGAAATTACTTTTTTACCCTTATTGTATAAAAAGAGCTTAAATACGAATGAGCTCGAGCTTGAATATGAATGAACTTAATTGTGCTTGAGTTCGAAAATTGATAAATGAGACTAATCAAGCTCTAGCTTGAGTTTAAAATTTGATGTTCGATTGAGCTTTAGCTGATTATTGAGTCCCGAATGTTGAGTCAAGCTCGAGCTTGCTAGTATTCAGGTTGACTCTGCTCAATTATATCCCTAGTCTAAAGAGTGTTATTAAGAAAAAAAATTACATCAACATTTTAATCGAAATAATTTGACATAATTTGGTCCTCTACTTCTATAATTTTGTTGGTTAGTCTAAAATAAGTAAATGAGATAGTGGTGCTTGAAAGCTATTTGAGTTCTACTTGAAAAAACTCAAATTTGATTTGGTAATTATTGAGCTGAGCTCGAGCTATCAGTCGAGTCGAATTCATGCACTGTAATACTTGATTCGAATAGGCTGCGGGCATAATCAAAATTTTCATTTAAATTGATTTTTATAATATAAAATTACATTTTTATCCTTATTGTATAAAAAGAGCTTAAATACAAACGAGCTCGAGCTTATTCAAGCTCTAGCTCGAGCTTAAAATTTTATGCCTGTTCAAGCTTGAGCTGAGTATCGAGTCCCGAATATTGAGTCAAGCTCAAGCTTTCCAATATTCAGATTAACTCTGCTCAATTACACCCCTAGTCTGAAGAGTTCTCTAAGAAAGAAAACTACATCCACGTTTTAAGCGGAATAATTGACGATGTTAATGACTTAAACTATCTAATTACATTATAAAAATAAAGGATAAAATTACGTGAAATTAAAGTATAAAAATTAAAGAAGGATGAAAACTATAATTTTACCTCATATATATTTGAAAGTAGAAATAGTTATGGTCTCCATATAATTTATCACCATTTACAAATACAGACATACACATATATTGTAGAGTAAGAATACAGATATTTTAACTAAATAAAAGTGTTAAAATTTGTCATCTTTTATTATTATTATTTTAGCAAGCAATGGTTACTTTCAAAGTACAATTATATGCTTTTTTTTTAATAAAAAAAAATCTGCATGCTCTTCCCAACTATATTTTATTTTCAAAATTATCTCTTTCCTTTTTTTCTTATTTTAAAAATCAAAAGATATATTAAAAAAAAGAAAAAAAATTCATTTTTTTTATGTTTACATAAACAACAAGCAAAACTAATTTAAATTTATTTCTATGATTCATTTTAGTCAGCCAACTCTCCCCACCAAATAATAAAAAATAAAGTTGAAGTCTGCTAATTATTTATGCACATAAGTGACCCCTTCATTTAATTATTATTTAGGTATAATTTTCCATATTTCCCATGATGTAATACTACATTAATACTAAAAAGTTGACATTTTATTACTTTATATTTTCTTTAACCATTATTATATGTACCTATAAAAGACAAGTTCAGTGAGCATTGACTTTTTTTTTATAGTTTAATAATTACAAGCAAAAGATAAGACAATTATATAAAATAATGGTTGAATTCAGTTATTAGTATCTGTACTTTTTAAATTTTAAAATTTTGGTCCTCATTAAAAACTAATGCAACAAACATACTATCATATGCGTAATATGTTTAGGGACTTATAATGATCCAATAGGAGAATATAGACTTAATCTACAACTGTATTTGTAGTACAAGACTAGTAATTGAGTTTAAACAAACGGATTTAACTGTTACTGTTTAGGTCAGGACAAAAATTGAACAAATTAAAGTATAGGGACTAAATCCACAACTTTCATAAAGTACATCTACTAATAACAAAATTTAACCAAAAAATAATTAATTGATATTTTATTAATTGAAGAGTAATAATTTCAAGAATTAATATAACTAAAAAATTCTTAGGGGGGGCAATTGAAGAAGATATTTTTCTTTGTCCCCACTCATGAAATAATATAAATGAACTATATATAGACACTAATACTTAAAAAAGTTGAGAAGCTTTGTAGAAATTAATTATGCACATAAATAAATAAATAATATATATATATATATATATATACACTTGTATATGTATATATAACTAAATAAGATGAAGGAGGAAAAAAAATTAAAACTTCTAGTAGCTTGACTTTACTTTTTAGTACAAATTTTAGTAATATATTGACTTTACCTTTGTTTTTTTTTTCATTTAATTTCAATGTGTTCTTTTTAGTATTAATCTGGTTTGTGATTTATTTTTTAATTTTTTTGGTCAAAAGTTGAAAGTTAATAATTGCATTTTAGTTTTATTTTTATTAGTTTATATTAAAATTCGGATTAGTTGAAAACTTTATAATGTTTATGTTTCTAAAAATAATTTAATATAAGAGAAATACAAATTGACAATAATGCTACTTGAAAATTTCAGAAATTAAGAAGAGATGCATTACTTTATGAGAAGACTGAAAACTATATTTGTAAGTATGTTTGATTAGTGCTAGAAGCAGTGCAAATTGTTTTAGGAATTGCTGAAAAACAAATACGAGCACAACAATATGATTATGTAGTTCGGTTTCCCTACGTTTGAGGGACCTTGTTTAGAGAGATAATCCACTATCATAACACCTGGTACAACAAGTGATTCAAGTGTTAACACTCACCAGCTTAGCAACCTCACTTTTGCACTTAAGATCTAGATCTTTATTCTCTAAATTTCCCCATTAGAAACCAAGTAATTCACTTGTTTTCACACTCAATGTCTTGATAATTACAAGTTCATTATTGAATGTAGAAGTGTTAAAACTCTTAGTACGTAACCTATACAAATCTCAAGTATTTAAATTGCTTTCGATTTGCTACATACTTACAATCAATCTTGTAAAACCCCCTACCCATATCCGTTGCCGGAATAAAGTACGAGACATTATTGAGGAGTACGGAACACTTACAGACAATTTAAACCATTTATCACTCAAATACCGAAATTGATTATAAAAGTGTCTTTAACGGACCCTCGAGGTCCAAATCATGCATTAGGATTGGGTCGGGACTATATCAGAATCATATGAAATTTTTTCGCAAAATCACAAAATTTATCTCATTTACAAAGGTCCCACGCCTGTGTGACTGAGGACACACCCATGTGGCATGGCCGTGTCTCCGAGGCGTGTAACTCTTTGACTTGCATCTATGAAAGAACTCGGGTCACACGACCTTAGTACACGCCAGTCTTGGTAGGCCGTATGGTAAGTTAATTTTCACAAATTAGGCTATTTTCCAAGCCATATTTCTCATTCATTTGATCTTTATTCTTCACTCACATTTAATACATACAAAAACCAATTTAAGATATTCAACCGAGCCTTATACTTAATACCATTTGTTAGTCGTACACTTCATATAAATAACAAGCAACGTATATGAGCTCAATTCTCATTAAATTTCCCATATATATAGACAATTTCACATTATGTAATCATATAACGTATAACAACCATATCTTAGTATTTTAAATACATTTTCATAACAACTTGTCTTGATTTCATACTATTTTATATGTGAGCTTTACTCATCAAAGTATTTGAAATATCATCTTTATGCAAACAGTAACATGAGGTACATAATTCCATAATTATGAATGAACATATTTATCAAATATATTCCATGTTCATATATCATAGTCTCGTGTCTCCATATATCAATAACCATAATTTTCTTGTATTTCAGATAAATAATTGTAACCATACATAAGTATGCAATTCGCTATTTCTTCTTGTCAATCACAATTTCAAATGACAAATTCTTGTGAATACGCTCACCAATTTTATAATTCCATGTATTTACCGTTTTCCATATTTATCCCATTGAATTCATCGGAATTTCGATGGATTTCCTGTAGTACACTCATGGTGTACAATCTCATTAACCGTCAATTTGTACTCATATATACATAAGTTATTTTCAGAGAGCACACTCCCGCGAACCTCTTTTCTTACAGCAGGATTACCAGTCCAGGCTAAATCCCCTGAAAGAGAGCACACTCCCACGAACCTCATTTCTTACAGCGGGATTACTAGTCTAGGCTAAATCTCCTGTAATATAAACTCATAGAGTATTGTCGGGATTACCAGTCCAGGCTAAATCCCCTGCAACGACAATTACTCTAATGAGCTTGGATCTAAATTACCAGTCCAGGCTAAATTCAGACCCTAATTCGGATTACTCGTTCGGGCTAAATCCCTTTTCCACATATTATTCGGGAGGGCTTATATTAGGATCACCCATCCGGGCTAGATCCTTTTCACACATATTCTTCAGGAGGGCTTATATCAGAATCACCCATCCGGGCTAGATCCTTTTCACACATATTCTTCAGGAGGGCTTATATCAGGATCACCTGTCCGGGCTAGATCCTTTTCAAACATCCAAATCATATTCACATCAATAAAAATATGTTTCAAGCATTTAAGAATATAATTCAAGTTACACGAACTTACAATTCGATTTTTATACCATAACGATAATCTTAGTTTCATAATAAATATTTGAAATAAAACATTATATCATTTCTAATTCAACATTTATCGACTATAATCGGGCATGTGATCAATTTATGCATAAGTCATTCATATATTTTCCTCCTCCTCCTCTCCATTCCACATCCTTAGTATATATAACACATTTGTAAGTAACATTATCTATAATTTTTCACCATTTATTTATGTGAATATTCAAGCTGTTCATCCGTGTCACAGTCACTAAATTATTTTTATCTTGAGCTACAGAACTCCAAATTAAGATCCGCTAATTTTCCCTGAAACTAGACTCACATATATTTTTATCATAAAATGTTCAGAATTTTTGGTTTATCCAATAAGTACATTTTATTCTTTAAAGTAACCCCTGTTCTGCTGTCTGACGATTCCGACACTTCTTCACTAAAAATTAATTATCTCCTCATACGGGATTTGGATGATGTTCCCGTTTCTTTCTCTTGAAACTAGACTCATTAAGGATTTTAAAAATATAAATTTAAGCCCCTAATTATTCTTATCCAATTTTTTATGATTTTCCAAATTCAGAATAGGGGAACCCGAAATCATTCTGACCTTGTCTCACAAAACCTATTATATCTCATGATTTACAATTCCATTACTTACACTGTTTCTTCTATAAGAAACTAGACTCAATAAGATTTAATTAAATATTTTATTCATCCTATAATTATATTTATAAAATTTTTGGTGATTTTTTAAAGTTAGACTACTGCTGCTATCCAAAACTGTTTTAGTGCAAAGTGTTGATTTCCATTTTGCCCCAAATTTCACAGTTCATACAATTCAGTAATTTTTCTCAATTAATACTTTATTCTATCGTTTTAAACTACTTCATAACCCTTTAAAATCATAAATTTAGCATTAGACCTTAATTTCAAACTCTTTTACAATTAGGTCCTAAAACCAATTTCCATCAAATTTACTTGATAAAATCATCATATATCAAAATTAAAGCTTCAATTTTATATTTATTCATCATATGATTCCATCACTCATCCATAGAAACTTTAAAAATTAGACATAGAATTAAAAACTAATGACATAGTAAGTTGAACTCAATTGTAAAAGTCCAAAAACATAGAAATTTCAAGGAGAAAGCAAGAATTAAACTTACATGAAGCTAGAGTATGAAAACCAGCTTGAACCCTCTTCCATGGATGTTTTTAAGCTGATGAAAATGAAGAGAAATGAAGAGAACTCCAGATATTCCAATTTGGTCCCATTTTAATTTAGCTAATTTTGGCAATTTTCCAATTTTGCCCTAATTTCACCCATTTCCTGATTTTTCTCCGCTATTGCTGCCCAAAATATCTCTTTTGGGCTTATTTTCACTTTAGGTCCTTCCTCATTTGACAATTAAGCTATTTAATCCTTCTAGCAACTTTTACACCTTTTTCAATTTAGTCCTTTTTATTTAATTAACCACCCAAACGTCAAAATTTTCTAACGAAATTTTAATACTACCTTATTGACATTCCGTAAATATTTATAAAAATATTTATGACTCGGTTTATAACACCGAGATCTCGATACCTCTTTTTCTCAATTTCTTGACCAAATAAATCTTTATAAAACACAATTTACTATTTCAAAAAATCTTTTAAAAGCTACATTTGGCTTGTAAATATTAAACAATATAATCTACGAGTTCATTTGTCGAATTTGGTGGTCTCGAACCACTATTTCCGACATCGCTGAAATTTGGGTTATTACAAGTCTTCCCATCAGAGTAGCAAGGTAATCATCACGGAGAATATTTTCAATAAGTCCAGCTTAAGTCTTCAACTCTTCAGCATATGTAACCAAGTTACCCGACTGATTCGGTCTCCTTAAAATAGGGAAACTAATTTGCTTAATCCAATCCAAATTAACCTTCAAGATATGTTTCTATAAATGGTTTGGTCTTCAGAGATGGACTTGCAAACGTCCAAAATATTAGCGAAGATTACAGCTGAAAGATTTTATTTAGAAAAATTGCAAACTTTAAAAATGGCAAGTTATGAGGCTGAGCAGTGCCATATACAGCGGGCACTGCTTGTAGCACTATTCTTTTCACTCTTCTCATAATTGCCTCAACAGGTAAAGTAATTGGGCATTGTTATAAGCCCTTGAGAAACCCCTGTATCAGTGATACATGAAAATTAGGTCCCAAATGGCCTATCCTCCTCAATTGTAGTAACTTTACTTTCCATGTAATATCTACTTTGATGGTTTTATTAGATATTATTTTGTAATTAAAAAATCTTAAGTTTCTTTAGTTCCAATCTCAAATTTTACTAGACAAGTCTAGTGTAAGAGGATCTAGTTTGGGCTTTCAAAAATTTGGATATCTACACTTAATTTGCATTTCTAGACCTCGATCCTTTTATATTTTGCATTATAATGTTGATTTCCATTGTTAAATGTTTTGTTAATGTTAAATCCACGGGTAGCTAATTTGTTATGTGATTAGTGGTGAATATTGGTGATAAGATGATTAAGTAAGTTGTTGTAAAGACTTATAGTGTTGCTTGCTTAGATTGGTGATTTTAACGCATGCTTATAATTGACGACCATAGGCATGATTAGAATTACGAAAAATAAGAGATCTAACCCTAGTTGACCAAACCAATCTAGCTTGTTAAGCATAATGAGTTGAAAGATCTGGTGTATGTTAGGCTAACAAGTGGGAGCTGGGGTTTAATGGTGAATTCTAGTTCTCAAGACGAGTCAAGAGACTGGAAGGGGTTGGGATTAGTGGAAATATATTTAGGATCAACAAGTTTATGTTTAACCATTAATTCACCAATTGAATCCACTAATCACTAATTCTATACTTGTTAGGAAAGTTAAATTTGAGATTGTTAAGTTCTTAATTAGTTGAGTGATTACCTTCAAATCAGTTATATTGATAGCGCTATGAGTTCTATTAGAATGGTAATCCATAAGATTAGTTGAACAATTTTGTTTGCATTAGCTCAATTTAGACTAATATTATCTCTCTGGGGATTTAATCCTTGATGTACTTCCATTTTGAAAGTATTTCATTGTAATATATTATTGCAATAGCATTCGCGCGCTTTTAGTATTGACTAGATTTTTAAATTGAATATATTTTGTAAGTCTAATAGCTAGCCATCAATGGATGGTCTCAAGGTCACATTAGGATATACTTATAGACTCCTCTTATCACATCTTAGCACACATAAAATAAAGTCTTCTATAACTCTACCACAAACTTTCCATAGTATGATTAAGTCACATCTTAGTAATAAAATGTAGGTGTGAAAACATGTTCTTTTTTTGCTCTATTGTTAATGATTTTAGTTTTAACATACATTGTCACAAAAGAATGGGCTATTGTGACGAAATTAACTATCACAAAAAAAAAAGAGAGTTATTGTGATAAAGTTAATAGTTACAAAAGATTGAAGTTATTGTGGCAAAGACGAAATGCATGATTGATAAAATAAAAAGAGACTTATATGTGTCTATTGGGAAAGTTGCTACTGCTCATTCCATGTCCTGTTATAACAAAATCGTTTATCTACTAGGCCCATCGACTCGGGCCTTGAATAAGTTTCATTTGTACTGAGTTTGGTTCATTTGAAAGTGGCATATTTAACAAAACTAGAAGCATGGGTCGACTAGGGTGCTAAGACTCCCAACCGAATTGCTTGATGTGATTGAATTAACATGAAATTCTTATTATTAAAATGCTATTTTTTGGAGATAAATATCATATTTGTTCAAGAGAGTTTTGGAATAGTTGGAAGACTAACTTATAAAAACTTTTATGTGATAAATACTTAGGATAATTAATAGGATATTTTCAATTTTTAAATAGGAGTTTAAAACCTATCAAAACACTATTGATTGACCACTTGTAAAGGCCTATAAATAGGTTGTTTTGTGCCGCACATCAAAGAGCAATTTTTTGAATGTCTTTGTCAATAGCCTTGCTGTGTTCTTGTGATTATTTTTTTGACACTCTTTTGGGTATTCTTTGGAGAGTTTATTGATTGTATTATGAGATATTTGAGTGAGTGATTTATGGCAATTGAGGTTGGTATTGGTGCTACAATTATTTCTTTGTGTAAGTATAGATTAGGCTTAAGCCAATAGATGATTCAAATGATTATTGAAATAAAATCATTCACTAGACGAGGTTCCGTAGAGATAAGACCATGTGTCTGAATTACGCGTTAACAAAAATTGGTTGCATCAATTCTTTTTTGCTCTTATATTTTTCTCGCTATTTTTTTTTCTAAGCTACCATTACAACCAACTTTAAATAAACCGACAACAAATGACAACCTGAAAATTAACCACTAACAATTGCAGCTTTTAGTGCGTTTTTTATTACACTAAAAATGCAGATTCTTGTAGTAATTTAAGTTCTCTTCATCACTAGAAGACACCAAAACACCACTTCTACACTAACAATTGTATCTCTTTCAAAACCTTTCAAAAAAAATTTTAAAAATTCTTTCAGACCACCACTAACCTCGACACAGTGTCACATCCACTCTCGAACCCCACATTTTGTACCAGCAATTTTAATAGTAAACAGACACTAGCTCATGCATACAAGTTCTATCATGTTGATGTTGTTGAAGAAAGAAAGCTTAGTTTTACCAACCACGACTCCCCCCACGTTAACATGGCTTCTCAACACATCAACAATAATTATATTAATTTTCACACTACTCCATTTCATTCCCTTGGAGACTTATCTCTCTAATTATTATATACATATATACGAATATACCTAATTAAGTCTTTACTTAAATTATTTAGCACTTAAACAAAAAAAATCCCTTTCATCTTTGTCAATTAAAGTCGACCCACAGTTTATTCTTCTTAAAGACTATTTTCTTTCATTTAATTTTTGGATAATTTTTTATGAAATACTTTTTTTTTATTATCAATAGGATTAACCATGTTCTTTTCATGTTTCTAAATGTGAAAAAAGATGTAGCAATTCATTCAGGCAATGAGAATGCTCTAAATCCTTGTATTCTTTATTCATTTGGAATTCAATCCCTCTAATTTTAAAAGAATTTAAAATTGTAATCGTTATAGGGATAAATATAAAAACTATGCATGAACTTTAATCCAATGTGTAATGTCATACATAAACTTTAAAGTTGTGCGATTTTATGCATGAAATCTTAATTTGATTCAGTTTTAATAAATTACTAACAATATTATCGAATTATCATAATTTTATGTTGATATATTGCATACACGAATGATTATTATAATCTAATGTAAGAATAAATCTATGTATTCATTTATTTAAATATGTACAATTAAATCAAAATCAAAGTTTTATATATATATATATATGAATTACAATTTAAGTTTTATGTGTATAATTACATCATATTAAAGTTCATATATATATAATTGATATTTATGCCCACATTATATTATTATTTTGTCATTTTTTTATTTCCTAAAATCAAGGAGAAAAGAAAAAGTAAACCAATACCAAGAAATTAGTGAAAATTAGTGAGGATGGAACAGCTAATATTAGATTCCAAATGAAGAATAAAATCAGATTTTGACAAGTTAAAAAAAACCCAGTGCAACTAATTTTTTTTTATTACATGATTTTGTTCCTACAAATTTTCCGACATGCTAGAGTTTTTGTTGTTTGAAAGGTCGTGCAATGGCCGGTGCAAAGTTCCTAACAACACCAAGTGTCCTTATCGGAAATTTTCCCTTCAAAACAAAGAATTTTCATAAATAAAAAAATTATAAAAAAAACTTAAAAATGGTCTCCGGCTGACACGTAAGTTTCTCAACGAGGGTTTCGGCGGAATCATAGGGTTCTTAAAGTACAATAATTTTAAAGTATGTTTTTGGCTTTGTTCAGGTAATCTAATGGATTAATTATCACATCGTGGATTAGTATATAAATATATATGGATTTATATTTAACATATTAACGAGGTTTAATTTTATATGTTATTAATGAATTAGATTTTAATACATCATTATAAATGTAATTATTTGATTTTTTTTAATAATTTTATTATAAGTTTTAATCGTATCTATTCTTTTTGACACAACGTCTAGAACTACTTATACCCCCTTCCCAACCCATAAATAAGAGGATAATACACTTCAGCGTACTCGAACTCAATCAGCTTATTTATATTTATTTTTAAATCTTTTTTATTATATATTATTATTATCTGTTTTTTTATGGTGTTTAATTCAATCTTTGATTATTTTACTATCAAGGTAAAAACTTGATCCAATCAACTCAAATTTAAATTTGACTTAAACTTGATTTAATCATAAAAAGTAACAATTAAAGTCTGAAACTATATGTTGATTGAGCCATAGTTTAGTTGAGATTGTTACTATTGCAACAATTAGGAAGATGTGAGTTTGAGCATGTATAAACAGACTCGAAACAACTAGAACCCAAAATTCTTGAAAGGACTTAAGTAACTTATAATAATCCGACTTGAAAACCCTAAATCTCAAATCCAATAAATCCAACTTAATAACTTAAAATCTAAATTAATTAACCCCACTCAAAATTGATAATGTATTAAATACGAACCTATTATATATATAAGCTAAAATCCCACAAGTGGGATCATAATGAGTTTGTCATAGATATAGTGCTTCAGCTTTGAAGGAATCTTGGGTTAATTCATTTATTTATTTCTCACGAAGTTACTTATCTTCATATCTATAGTTTGTGTGTTCACAAAATCTGATCAGAGATTTTAGTTCATTTTATTTAGGTATAATTATAAACATGGAGCATCTTTTAGTTCATTTGCCACGTACATGGCTAATCCATGTCCTTAATTAATTTGCCACGTAAATTATAAACATGAAAAAAGAAAGATGCTCGAAATTCGAAAATAAACATGCCTGTCTGGTTATTACATTTCATCATCTGTTGGGGAATAAATTATACTTTTTGCATTTTTATTTATAAATTTCACATGGTTTAGGGTTATAAATAAAACTCTTCATCGGCTGCATGCTTTTTGTGCAGCTATTGGCTATGAGAGTCAACCTTACCCACCATATAAGGATAAAATGTGTGTATATATATATATATATTTCAAGGGTAGTATATTTTCATTCATATTCGAATATTTATCAAACATAATTATCGAATATTAGTGTAAAACTAAAATAAATCTATCACGAAACACTTATCACATTCTGTTCACAAAAATTATTTATGCTAAAGGAGAAGGGATTGTCCAAGATCTAAACTTTATACCAAAGACTTGAAATTTTGAGTAAATTAAAAATGTGTAACATTTTTTCGATTAATACAAAATTTTACGTGTATGATGAATACTATAATAATATTTGAAGATATATATATCATTTGAAGCGTCAAAACTGAGTTGTATACTACCAATTATCTAACCAATGGATAATATTAATTTGATAGCTTTCCATAGCAAGAAGATAAGAAAAGGGATTAAATTGTAAAAACAACAAGTGTTAGGGTTGGTGCCAGTTAGCCCGTTTAGGACAAGGAGCGAGTTTGGCGGTTACCTTGTCGGAATTTTAAGTTCATATAAAAAAAAAAAAAAAACAAATGTCATACTCATTTTCCACGATCTGGCCGTCCCTTTTGTTCCAATTTCTTTGTTTAATCTTCTAACATTCCTCATGCTTATTATATTCAAGGGAAAGACTCCCACGTTCTTGCATTAAAAAATTGGGGCCAAATTAAGACTACTCTTATTGATTTAGTTTACCTTAGTTTTAACTTTAAATTTCAGACAGTTTATTTATGTTGTAATAATTTTATATTTATAGTTAATCATATATGTATTTGATTTTATACTTTGATTGTATCGTACGCTTAAATTAACTGTCAAATTTTAAATTCAAATTTTATATATATTAAAATTAAAATTTATATTTTATATGTCATAATATTAACAACAAATTAGTATAAATTTTTTGTATTTTTATTATAATTTAAGTTGAATATTTATTAATATTAAAATAATACAAATAGTAAAGAAATAAGGAAATAAATCACATTGATGGAATTTTTATTAATGGATAAGAATTAAAGTTTGTATGTAATTTTAATATATTTTACATTTAAATTAAAATTTACAAATAATTTATATTAATTACTTAAAATTATTTAAAATTAATATTTTTAAACATCATTTAAATTATTATCTTTTGTTTTATAACATTATATGTAAATCAAACATTCTAATTTTTCGTTGCGGTGCTTTTTGAAAGCATTTTTTTCACAATAATTTTTTAAAAACACTTTTAAAAAATAATTCTAAACTAGTGTATATAACTTCACTAATCATAATTAATCACATTGAGTGACCTCTCAATGATTGTTGTTAGACCCCTTAAGTCATTTTAATTGCACTTTTTAATAGGTCCAAGGTGTTTAAGGGTCATTGCAACCCTTTTTGCATTATTTTAATCTATCAATTCATGAACTTAGCCACCTTATGAGTTGTACTTTGCCTGGTTTTGGCCCCACACAGTGGACTCCTGGATTAGTAACACAATAATTATCTGGAATTTAAAAAAAAAAAAAAAAACTCTATAAACTAATATAAGTCAAATCCCTTACATTCTTTTTGGTAAAATATGCTGTATAAGTCTTTATACTTTCCAAAAATTTAAAATTTAATCCTTATATTCTTATTGTCGGGAATTTAATACTTTACTTTCCAAATTTCAAAATACATGTCCAATTATTAATATGTTAAATATTTTTTATTAAATTTAGGTTTATTAAGTTATTTTTTTTATTTACATGGCTATTAATTGATTTTTTTTTTAATTTCAAAATGTCACATTAACAAATTTAACAAAAAAAAACTTAAAAATATTAAGAGCTGGACTTAATTTTTGACATTTGAAAAATAAAGAGACTAAATTCTAAAACTTTGAAAAGCATAGACACTTATAATATATTTCAACTTTCTTTTTTAGGGTTTAGGGATATATAAATATCTCTTTCTCTTTGCTCACCTCAAACCACCATTTGAGGCCCTTCAAGTACCAAACAAACCCCAAAAATCCTCCTCCTATTTGTCTCAATGGAGTCACTTGCAAATTTCCCGAATGGAGAATGGGAGTACTCATTTAACAAATTATTCTCCATTGATGACCACCTTGATTTCTCGTTTCCATTAGAACATGATGAGGGTTTGAACTTTATAAACCCTGAAATCAATGAGATTTTATTGCCTTCTACTAATGCTTTCGATTACAATTCTCTTGCAACCTACGACCTTACTGGTTCAAATCATGTTGCTGTAACAAATGACATCACCATGTCATTCGACTCGTTTCCCCCATTATTCCCCAACACTCCAATGGAAGGCACTGTCAATAATGTCATTGAAGATTTGAACACAAAGAAACGACCTCGGGTACATACACACACTCATGTATATATGTATGTGTCTTGTTATAGGGTTTTCTAATTCATGGTTTGGAATGTGCAGGCAATATCAAAAGGTTGTAAGAATGTGCAGAGGTCAAAGAAGAACCGCAATGAAGGGGAATGTAATAATTACATTGGTGTAGAACATGGACATAGTTCAAGCACAACATGTAGTTCAGAGGACGATAGTGTTTGTCAAGACATTAATAATAATGTTGGGGGGGCAACCTCGGATACCAAAGCTTCTCAAGCTCTTAACTTGAATGGAAAGGCAAGAGCTAGTAGAGGATCAGCGACTGATCCCCAAAGTCTTTATGCAAGGAAAAGAAGAGAGAGGATTAATGAGAGGTTGAGGATTTTGCAGAACCTTGTCCCCAATGGAACTAAGGTAATTAACCAATTGGTTGATTTTTGTTCCATTTAGGCATCCTGTTTATCATTTTAATAATTGAAATATTTATTTTTAATAGTGTTACCTATTTGAATTAGTTAATGACAAAAGGGCCACATTGGGACCGGTAAAATTGTATTTTAACTCATAAAAATACATAACTTAATATCGTTCCTAGAAGAACTTTTTTTTACTTCGCTTCCGCTAATGACATTATAAAAGGAAAGAGATGAGATATATCAAATTAAAGTAAAAAAAATTAAATCTCAAATTTGAATACAGTAGAGAGATCAAACCATTATACTTGTATAATTCATATATTGGATTTATATATTATTTTGATAGAATTAATTTATAATTAATACATTCAATTTGATGAAATTACAGGTTGATATCAGCACAATGCTTGAAGAGGCTGTCCACTATGTCAAGTTTTTGCAGCTACAAATCAAGGTAAACTGAGAAAAAGAAAATTTACTAATACCTTAATTGAAAGAAAATTAGGGTTTTAAACCATTAAATTACTAATATGAAATTGCCTTTTTTTTTGTTTTTTGCATGATGGGTTGCAGCTTTTAAGCTCTGATGATCTATGGATGTATGCTCCCATTGCTTACAATGGTGTTGATGTGGCACTCAACAAGAAGATCTCTACACTTTTATGACACTGAAAACGGGGAGTTGCCCTTGCACTGAATTAATTTATAAGTACCTAATTTAATTGACAATGGTTCAACAACTGAAGAGAATAATAATACTGTACTATATCATATTTTATCATATATATATATATATATATATAGTTGCTGACTTGTAGTATGAATGAAATTAAATGAAAATCTTCAATCATGAGCAGTAATGAATGAATTACTATCCTATCTGTTTCATTCTATTTGTATATTATATATTTCCTACTGAATGTCACAGAGCACATGCTTATAGATGCATGATATTATTCTATATGTTAGAGAAAATTCAGTGAATGCTTCTATTTGAAGTGAACTTGGCAACAAACTTGATGGAGTATCATTTAAGTATATACATAGCAATCATGTATAGCCATGGATATATATACATATATATAAAGGTATTCAAGCATATATGAAAACTATCCTGTGCACAGAACTTCATAGTGTGAAAAATGGCAGGCTTAATTGATCAGCGAATTGTAACTATCAAATATGTGTCTATTTTTTAATATGCTTTGTTTTGGTGAAAAGATATTTGTGGTTTTTTTTTTTAAATTTTGATATTGAGTAAATTGGTTTTTTTTTTTAAATTAGAGTAGTTTAATCTATGTCAATTTCAAAATCGAGCAACTAAGAGCAATTAATCATGGCTTAATGTTTTTCGTCAATTGTACATAATTTTGATTAGTATAATAACAATTTTAGCTCTTGATGTTTATATATTTTATGTAAATGATGATAGAATGTGTAAATATTATGGGCTAGATTTATTAAATCAATACCAAATTGATAAAATATGTAAATTTTTTGAGGGCTAAAAATATGTACAACTAATGAAAAATACTAACATTGTGATTAATTGTTCTTAGTTGCTCACTTTCAAAATTCACAGGAGTTAAATTGCTTTGATTTTTTTTAGAGGGATCAATTTGTTCATTATCAAAATTTCAAAAAATTTGTTCCAAAATATTATACATGAAGGTCATTTTCATTTATAAACATTAATTTTGAAATTTTTATTCTAAAATATGATTTAAGATGATTTAAGGTTTAGCCTTGTGGCCTCGTTGATTCAATCAAAAACAAAGAAAGACCACAAGAGAAAGGGAAGCCATAACTAATGTCCAAAGCTTTTGTTATCTACTGCAATTTATATCTTTTTATCAACAAAATCGAACCACTCAGATCTCGTAACTTATAATTTTTTCTCAACTTAAACTTTGAATTTTTTTGGTTCACATTAACTCGGAATTTGACAATTTTGCTAAGTTTTGGTCCATGTGATAACATGACACTCTATATTAAGCCACATAATCATCTAAAAATTATATTTTTTTATTAAAAAAAGTGATGATGTGGCATAATCTTAGAATGTTGTGTCGTTATATGGACCAAAATTGAAAAAAATTATCAAATTCTGAGACTAAATATTACCTTATTCTATAGTTTTCTTAAATAAATAAAAACCACTATATTTTTCCGTCTGGTTTGATGCAATTGTAATTTGTGTGCAACCAAGCAAGCCTGACCCATGAAAATCCTTTCAGAATAGTTGACAATCAAACCACTTAGTGATGAAGTTTCCCTTCGTATCAAGCGGGAATCTCTTCATCAAGTCATCGTTAAGAGGTTTGATAGCTAATGCAAGTGCCCCTAACATATCCATGATCATGTTGGCCCCAGTTTGCATCCCTCAGGTCCTTATTCTCTGCCAATGCTTGCTCCAACCCTGACGACGAGTTAGAAGGAGCTACCTCGAAACCATCTGCCACTGTCTCAACAAGGCACATGATGTTCGCTAGTGTTAGTACCAACTGCAAACACCACTAGAACTAGATCACGAGATCTATTAAAGGAACCTACACTCTTTGGAGGCATGAAGAAAATGATTAATACGATAAATGACAAACCCATAATCAAAAGTGAACAACAATTGTAGGGCCCTCATCTCGGCCATCGACAGCACCTTCCTCAGGATTCATGGCAAAGGGAGTCTCAATGTGTAAATGTTCACGCACATAATGGAATACAAAAGCTCCCTCTCGTTTCCAAATAATCCTCATTGTCATGAGGCCACATTGAATGTGACATCGAAGGAATAATCACTCCAAACATATTAACAATGTTCGTCTTTTCATTCAACCTTTGTCTGTTTGGCAGTGCTTGTCGAGACAGAACCTCCAAAAATTATGTAGAGTCCAAGCCTCGACAAATACAATTCCCCTAGTCCTAAGGTGATGATATTGATCCTAGGCGGAGGACCCAGCAAAGGGGAGAATAATAAGCCTGGTAGGAGCAAGAATTGTCCATAGTAGCAAAAGTGGAAAATCCCTCAACTTATTCCTTATTAAAATATATTTGTGATGGTAGAAGGTGACATTCCTTGGGAAATTATATACAACAGACATTTCATCAATTTGTGGTCTGAATTCCCCTACAACAAGAGGGTCGTCAAAGGTAAATGTGAACAAATTTCTAAAGCTACTCATAGAATAATTTTCCCAATTCTTCGTACAATCCAAAAAATACTACACTATAGTAAACACTAGGATGTCCTTGATGGTTGTCCAGAAGCAATACGATAAACTCGAATAATCCTCACAAACCAAAGGTGAAAAGGCAGGTGAAAGTCTACCTCAAACAAATGAAAGGGCAAGAAGAAGCTCCTTCCACATGTTGTATCATCACTCATTCGATGAAAGTCCGACGAAACTAAAAATTCATACCTATAATGTCTCGACTGCAAACACTATAAACGTAGCATGGTTGCCATCAGTTCCATTTTAGTGGTCGTTAGCAACTCCTCACCCTCCACTGCAATATCCTTTATCAAGGAATTGCTAGCCACACCAAAGAAACTCAGCTTTATGACCTCACCTAAATAGCATCACCTAAACTGTGATTCCACGTCATCTTTATATCTCTTTCCAATACGAGAATGATAAATCAGATTTTTTTCTCCTGATTTTCAGCTTTTTCCTCTTAAAAAAAATTCAAATCAAACTAAAAATGCTAAAAATCAATATGAAAATCTGATTTGTCATTTTCCTATTGAAAAGAGATAAAGACGACGTGGAATCACAGTTTCATACAATCACTCCACCTAAAATACTGATATGACATAAAATTATTAAAAAATAGATACAAATAATGTAACGTCCCTGTTTTATACAATCATTTCTCCCCATCAATCAGTCATATTTAGTAGACCCCTCGTCTAGTCCATTAAAATCAACACCAATAGTGCCTAGGTTGACACATGCCACTATCGTTGCACCCATGGGAAGAAACTCAAGTGGTTTAGGCCAACGTGCAGCCTCTATTCCCTTATAAATATCCCCTCATCACGAAGGTAAAGGAGGCAGAGGACATAAAACCCTCACACTATCAAGAGTCCACCCCACTTATTTCCTCTAACTTCATAGTCTAGCAATTGTTCACACTCCTCACAATGTAAACCGTCTATGTATTAACGGCTCTCCACACCCTTTTATGGCATGACCACCATAATAGAACACTTCTCATTTTATGTTGTGATAATACTTCATTGATATAAAATGCTAAACTTAAAAATAAAATATTATTGAGGAACAGTAATAAGATAGTTGAAATTATAGTAACAATATCATATTACCTCTATTAAAAAGTTATCACTTACTCAAATGATATCAAACTTAATATAAAAATCAAGTGAGATCAACTCACTTGATAAATAAAATAAAATTACATGAATATTTTATTTTTTAAATAAATAAAAATTAATATTTTTTTCATTTAAACAATATCCTTCAATTACCCTTTTAAGTCTGATTTGATGCAATTGTAAGTTATGAATAAGTCTCAGCAATAAAACAGTTATATAATTAGGTTCGGCACAAAAAGATCATATCAAAATAGTTGATAATCAAATCATTTAATTCGTCGGATCGTATTAGTATTGTGTAAGGTAAATTTAGATTCAACCAATTTAAATTATAAAATTTAAATCGATGGAATCCAATTCAATTTTGTTTGATATACCGATACCCACAATTCTGAGCTCTTTTAGAGGAAATTTATGCTAAAGAGCCTTTAACTATTAGCATGAAGAGTTTATTTAAACGAATCAACTATATACATCCTCTTTTAAATTTTAAATATGCAATATACAAATTATTATATCTACCCACTTCGTTGAACTAAAGAAATGACGAGGAGAACTTGCCCAACATATAGTCAAAGAGCTACTTCACCAATACCTTGTCACACAACATTCAACCACCACACCTATAGGATCTAGGCAGGTCTCCCAACAACATTTATCTCCTTCACATTCAACCTATGTTCCAAATGCCAAGTTATATTGATGTCAATAGGACAACACTTAACACGATAATAAATCTCTCAATCATATATAGTGGCGAAGGTAGAAAATCTTTTGAGGCTGAAATTAAATTGCATATTTTTATGATAATAAAAATATAATTTTATCATTTTAATATCTTTATAAATTTTAAAAGATTAAATCAATTTTTTATTATTTTTGGGAGACCAAAGTACAATTTTACCATTATTAATTTAAAATTTTATAAATCATAACAAAACCTAAATAGAAAATATTTCCATTTTAGGGGTATTAGGATCCTGCTAGCACCCTGAATTCGCCATTGATCATATCTAGAGGTGTCCATGTGCCGGGTCGGGTTTAATAAAAAATTTAGGCCTATTTGCTAGGCCCAACCTGGCCCGAAAAATGGGCAAAAAATTTTGTTTAAGCCCGGCCTGAATAAAAAATGTTAAAATCCCAGCCCGTCCGTATTAATTTTTTATATAATTTAAAAAAAGAAGCTATAATACATAAAAAATACTAAAAACATTAAAATAAATGTTTCCTAACAAATTGAAAATAAATTAAAAAAAGTATATACACTTATATAACACTAAGATATGTGCAACTTAATAATCAAATGTCTCTAAAATAGTAATAGAATTAACAATAAAACAAAAGTTAGATAATATCCAAACAATAACAACAAAATAGTAACAATATAGTAGTGAAATGATAGTAAAAAAAAAAAGGAAATAGCAAAAAAGAAGTAAAAAGAAAAAAGAACCAGCAAGAAGCAAGAACAGTAAAAAAAAAAAGCAGCAGTTTTTTTTGTATATTTGGGTCGGGCTGAGTTCGGGTCCAAAGAAACTTTATCCAAGACCGGCTCATTTTCTAAACGGACATTATTTTTTGTCTTAATCCATTTTTCAAGCCTTTATTTTTATCTAAATCCTCTTAAATTTCGGGCAGGTCTTCAGGCCGAGTCTATACACAGTTGTAATATATCCAAATACGCATACTACCTCAGCAAAACACATAAAAAGGAAACACATTAAATCATATTGTAGATATTGAATTTCATCCAACAAATCGTTCTTTTCAAATTAATGTTGTTTCAAGTTGGATTATTTCAACTTTGTGATAAATTTGTAATTTGTTGAATTTCTAAACCTTAATTTAATCTTAAATCAACTTGTAATTTAACCTGGGTTAAATTTTGTTATTACTTTCTGTACTTGGTAAAATTGTGGATTTGATCTTTATACTTTAGTTTGATCAATTTTAATCCTTATATTTTTTGAATGATCAATTTTAGTCTTTATACTTTTTGAATTTTGAAACATTAGTCCTGATCCAAATAGTAATAGTTTGGTTAAATTCAATTATTAGTCATATACTATGCATACAATTGTAGATTTAACACATATTCTCCAATTTGACTATTCTAAAGTCCTTATACTTTTCAGATTTTGAAATTGTAATCTTGACACAATCAGAAGTCGTTAATCCATTAACTAAAATTTGAGTAAGTAATATGTAGAAAGAACAAAATGACATGACATTCCACGTGATAATATGTTTACCGCATCAAATTTTTTAAGTCGCAAAACTTAATTGAATGAATTTAACAAATATTGTTTGTCAATGACTGAAATTTTAAAATTTGAAAAATGCAATAACTAAAAATGACCAATTAAAGTACAATGACTAAATCCACAACTTTCGCGAAGTAGAGGGACTAGTAGCAGAATTTAACCTTTAACCCTATTGTCAACTTTAGGCTAATCCTATTGTGATCAACGAAGTAAGAATAGGAACATCGATACTTAAACTGCAAGAAAGATGCATTAACATAAGCACAAAATTGAAAGGTAAAAACCCTTTTTTAATTTCAAAACAATTCCAATTCATATAAATCCAAATTATAATGTCTGTACAAAATCTTTTCAATTCGATGTAAAGCTTTGGTGAAAGAATCTAATCGGCATTTTTCCGAAAGATCGATAGTCTTGCAGCAGTCTAAGCGACCTCCCCCGAAATATTTGGCTTTTCAGCTTGACACTGTAACAAGTCTTCCATCAGATCCATTGATGCTATCTACTGCTGTATGATGAAGTGATTAAACGAAAGAACGGATAAAAAAGAGGGGTAGCAACTAATCAAAAGACGAAAACTCGAACAAACGAGTCGGAAAATCACCTATCTAGATTGCCTTGGTCTCAGTTTGATCCTACGGGAATCAATTTCAAAGCAGCAGCTATCGGCATCCCAAGGAATCCAAGGCAGACGCTGACAAACCACTGCTGTACTGTGAGAGGAGAAGTGCTTGCAAAGGTACCGAGGAACTCGACGATCACAATTTGGAATATGATAGTGCAACTTAGCACGGCCACAAACACGTGGTTTTTCAGTATGCCTTTGAGAACATTAATCTTTTCCATCTCTCTAGAGCTAATTTCGTTGAAAACCTGAAGAAAATGACAGCCATTGATGTAATTCAAGCAATCCAAGAAGATATAGAATCAAACAGAGTACACGAAATGACTGCACAGAATTTCAGTTCAAAACAATGCGGACTGGCATTAAGTTATGCAGCTCGATTCCATAAACATCCGAAGTTTGAATATTTTGAATCAAATCAAAGTCACTCATGTAACTACCTAGAAAATATTGAAACAATTCTAACATACCTGGCAAAAGACAAAAGAGTTGAAAATAAGAGTGTTCAGTATCAGATCGGAATCCGGGCCATCGAGATGAAAAGCAGCCTTTCCTCTTGTCTGAAGAAACCATATAATCACAAACTGATATAAAGACTGCCCTAAAATATTCCTCCACATTACATTACTGATGAAGTTTCCCTTCCTACCAACTGGCAATCTCTTCATCAAGTCATCATTAGGAGGCTCGGTAGCTAATGCAAGTGCCCCTAACGTATCCATGATCATGTTGACCCATAAAAGTTGAACAGCAGTGAGTGGAGCATTTCCTGAGAAGCGAGAAATCATATCAACTCTCGAATTAGTAGGGGAATTACAACATTGTCAAATTCAAGCAAAAGAAGTGATAAGCCCGTATCAAAGTGACAAAATCAGGGTTTCTTACCGGTCAAACAGGCTGAAGTAAAGTTTACAATTAGGGCGACCACGTTGACAGTTAGTTGAAACTGAACAAATTTTTGTATATTTATATAAACTGAACGTCCCCATTTAGCAACAGTTACAATTGTAGAGAAGTTATCATCCAGGATTATGACATCTGCACTTTCTTTGGCCACCTGTAAATTATGAATCGGTTTTAAGTACATAACATGCCCGTTTAAGGAGCTAGGAAGAATTCAGAACAGTGACAAAAGACACAAAAACTTGGTCACATTTTCTACAAATTCGCCACCAGTGAGATCGATGTTGGAAGTTAATATATTTCCTGATAAGAAAGTGAAGGAACTGCATTTAGGATATACCTCAGTCCCAGCGATGCCCATTGCAAGCCCAATATCAGCTTCATGAAGTGCAGGAGCATCATTTGTACCATCTCCGGTCACAGCAACTACTTCTCCAAGTGAGGTTCGTAGGTGTTTAACAAGAGTATGTTTATCCATAGGTGAAGATCGAGCCATTACCTGCACGACTTTCATATTGTTGGTGAACAGTTCCCTTTAATTATGAGCATCTGAAAGACAAATCCATATATTGGCCCACCGCAATATATGGTAAGAGACTAATCTAACTGCCACAAAATGCTACTAGTGTTGGTTCTTTAATTAAGTACTAGTACCATATTCAACTCAGAATTCAACTTAAATAGAAACTGAGTTGAAGAAAGAAAAGCAAAGGAATGCACCTGTATTTTTGGAATAAGTTCATACAATTCCTCTTCAGATTTTTCCCGGAAAACTGGACCTTCAATTGCTATACCATCATCAGTTAAAATTCCAATTTCCCTTGCAATAGCCTTAGCAGTGTTAATATTGTCTCCAGTGACCATTCGGACAGTAATACCAGCAGACTTACATATTGCAACAGACTCCTTAACACCAGGGCGTACCGGATCTTTGATGCCGACAATGCCTATAAAAGTGTACCCTTGAAGAGGAAGGGAGCTATCAACAGAAAAATTAGTTCCTACATCCATGTAAGCGAGGCATAAAGTTCGAAGAGCGTCACTAGCAAATTGCTCAATTGTATTCTTTAGATGGTTGGTGGTTGGTTCATCCAGGGGAACAACATCACCATTTGAGCTTATTACTTTGTCACATGCAGCTAAGATTATTTCAGAAGCACCCTTAAAATGCACTCGGAGACCTCCTTCCGGAAACTCTATAACTACACCCATTCTCTTTTTTGCAGAGTTGAAAGGCTCAACTTTCACAATTTTAGATGCTTTCCGTTCTGCTTGGAAATTCCCACCAAGCAATAACCCGAATTCTAAAAGGGCAGTTTCTGTTGGTGTTCCCAGTATCTCAATTTTGTTTTCTTTGTTATTAACAACTTCTCCTCCGGTGTTATTAAATATGGACTCAATTAAAATTTTCACAGCAGATTCAGGAGCTGCAGATCTAAAATGATTACTCTTGTTGGAGGAGCTCACTTCCTTGATTTCCCCGCAAAAGCATGTTTTCACAACAGTCATGTGGTTAGTAGTCAGTGTACCTGTTTTATCACTGCAAATACTTGTAGAGGATCCCATTGTCTCACAAGCAGCCAGATGGCGAACAAGCGCCTTGTCATTCATCATCTTCTTCATGGCAAAAGCAAGGCTTAATGTCACAGCCAAAGGCAGCCCCTCAGGAACAGCAACAACAACAATTGTAACGGCAATAGCGAAAAATTCCAACATTTCCATCGCGTCATCTCCAGACCAAATCCATTGTGTGCCATCTTGTAGCTTGCGGCTAAACAATCCTTGTACTAGAACAGCAAATGTCACAACAGCAAAAAAAAGACCTATTTTACCAATAATTGTGGCTACTCCATTCAGTTTAACCTGCAATGGGGTTTCATCATCTCCACCTTCACTAAGGGTGGCCATAAGTTTCCCCCATTGAGTTCTCATCCCAACAGTAGTCACAAGCATCTTGCATGACCCATCCTGCACTTTGGTTCCAGAGAGGAGAAAAGGGTTTCTTGAATTTACACTAACTGGTTCACTCTCTCCCGTTAAACTGGATTCATTTATCAAAACAGAAAACCCCGAAATGAAGAGTCCATCAGCTGGGACCTGATCTCCAATGGCAAGATGAACAATATCACCAGGAAGTAGATCAAATATTGATATTTTCTGCCTCAGTCCATCTCTGGTAACCTGAACCGTTATTTTTTTCTTCTCCTTGTCTAAATCTCTGAACTGCAAAGATTGTCTGTAATCACTTGTGGCAGTGACAAACACAACAAGAAGAATGCTCAAAACAATTCCAAGACCATCATAGGCACCCTTTGGCCATCCTTCCACTGTAATACCAACAGCAAGAGAGACAAGGGCACAAACAGCTAATATCATGAGGGTTGTATCTTGAAGGGCTTCCCATACGAAAACCCAGAAACCTCGTGGAGGGGTTTCCGTGAACTTATTAATTCCATAAATATGTTTCCTTTCATTTACCAAATGCTCAGAAGTAGGAATACCATTAACAATTGAAGTAGAGAGCTTGGCTGCTATATCCTCAACCCCACCATGAATTTTCAACTTCTTCACATCATGACCTTCAACAATAGATCCCAACTCATCAGCACAAATCTGAAAACCAGCTGCTTTAACTTCTTCAGGTGCATCATATTCGCTAGACAAGTTTAAGCCTGTTGACAAATTAAAGGAATCAAACATACTAGAAACGTCAGAAAACTCGTTAAATCCTGACATGTATCAGACTAAAGAGATTCTTACCATGGATAAATTGAAGAGCAGCTTGTGAAACCAAAACTGCAACCCTAAATTTTTCCTATAACACACAAAAAACAATAAAAAGACTTAACATCAAAGTCAAGAATAAAAAAGGAAATTGTTCCGTATGTCCAATGAAATTCTATCATCTTTAAGGTGCAAGGGCTGACTCTTCACCAAAACTATGCACAAATAAGTACCATCAGAAAAAAGCCAACCAAGTATACATTAAAGTTTAAAATAACAAACATAGCAACAAATTTAGACCATAAAATAAATTAACTAGCTCTTTGTGTAGAGTGAACTAATTAGACAGTTCTGATTTGCTTCATAACACTACAGAACTCAGAGAAATAAACATCATATTCTTGCTGAAAATCACAATGCCATTGATTTACAAACCTAAAGCTTCAAACAAATGCACAAGGTTAGCAAGCTCTCAACGAGAAATTTAAAGCATTGAAACAACAAAAGTTGATTAGGCAGTTATAGATCAGCTGATCTAAACCTAATTACATTCAACTTGTAACTTCTTAATCTCAAGCAAGTTGAAACTTGAAAGTTACTAATTTAATCTTACAGAAAAATAATTTAAAAAATTAAAAGAACAAATCCTTCTTTATTAGATAAGAAAAAAGTAAAGAAATCTAAACAGATCCAAAATAGTCAAGAAAAGAGCTCAGTTTCATTTAATTCTCTACTAAAAGCTTCTTCAAGAAGCAAACATTACAAAGAATATATAAATAAATAAATAACTTCGAAAAATCCAACAAAGAAATTAAAAAAAAAAAAAAACCTGATTAGAGCGACGAATAGCTTCAGCTTCAAAACGCTTGGAAAGATTAGCAGTAAATCGAAACCTTCGCTTACGATTCTTAACGATCCAACAAAGCTTCCTCCATCTTTCTAAAGCTTCTTCAGATGAGTTCTTTGGCTTCACATCTCCAAAGTTCTCGTTCAAATAACTCTCCATTTTTTTCTTTTCTTCTGCACTTCCGAGAAACAAAAACAAATCTAATTAAATAGATCCTTAGCTTTTTTGGTACTACTAGTTCATTTATTAAAGTTGCTAATATTGAAAGAGAAGCTCAAGCAACACCAGAAAAAGAAGATTATATTCTTCCAAGAAATTGGAATTTTGAATTTTTGTTTAAGTATTTGGTTCTTCTAAGCTTTAATGGCTTCTTCCAAAGAAAAAAAAAAAAAAAAGCAAATGAGAATAAAAAGACCGGAGTTGACAAATAATACTGTTTCCAATGTTTTTCTGTTTGTTTTCAACTAAAAAAAGTCCATTTTCATTTTCTCTTCACTGCCTTAATTGTCCCAACTGTTTCTTTTTTATTAGAATATTTGATAATCACAATAACTTTTAATTCAATTTATAATCCAGTGGAATCAAAATTTAAATAAATTACAAAAAAAAATAAAATTAGTGGTCGAACTGATTAAATCATCTATTCTCGATTCGTTTAGTTTGATTGAATATATAATTAAAAAAAGTCATAAAAAAATTTTAAAAAATTATTCAATCAGCTTTAAATCAAGTTCAACCGATCCATATTGATTCAAGGATCAATCGGTTTAACCTTTCTAATTGGACCGAAACCCAAATTGGTTTCCGATCAAATGTATTCGACCTACCAGTCTGATGCAATTCGAACTGTGGTGGAGGTAGAATTAAATTGTATATTTTTACGACAGTAAAAATGTAATTTTATTATTTTAATAGTCTATATCTTTATAATTTTTAAAAGATTAAATCAATTTTTTTTATCATTTTAGGGACTAAAGTATAATTTTACCATTACTAATTTGAAATGTTATAAATTATAAATGACCTAAATAAAAAAATTTCCATTCTAAAAAGATTGGGGCCGCTACCAACCCCTAGCCACTGGATTCATTAGAGATAGTATTAATGACAACTTCTTTATAATTAGAAACAAAATTTTCAAAATTGAATCAATAATCGAATCAGTTAAACTATTGATTTATTAATTTAATTAGTTGATTTAATTTAATTAAATAAATCATAAAAAATTTACTCAAAATATATTTTATTCAATTCAATCAATGAATATCTATTTTCGAAGTGTATGCAGGGGCGAAATCAGGGGGCTGGCATGGACCCCGACCTCCCTAAAATGTAAAATTATTATTTTGGCCCTTATAATTTTTTAAAAATTCTAAATTAGTAAATGTAAAATTACACTTTAGCCCCCCTAAAATTATAAAAAATCGATTTAATCTTTTACAAATTATAAAAATATAAACTATAAAAAATTAAAATTTTATTCAATCCCCTAAAAAAATTATTCTGACTTCGCCTTTAGGTGTATCGTTACCGTCCAAAAAAGGGTAAATGAAGAGGGTGGAAAATGGGTGGAAAATGGGTGAAAATAGCTTTAATATATTTTATATTATCTATTTAAACTGAGTTAACCTCGTGGAGTGGTAAATACGGCGGGGGGATCTGACCGTGTGTAATAAAGATGGGGGGCATTGATTCGAGGGAAAACGTGGATTACGCGGTTCAACATGTGGGTTTGGTAACCAATCCAAGGTCAACAGAGTGTCTTTGGGCCCCACTATATAGTTTTCCTCCTCTGGGTTTATTTCATCAAAGTCCTCAACTTATAAATCATATTCTAAATTAATCCTTAAACTTTAAAACTTTATAATTAAATTTACATTCTATAGGTTTCATTCAAATCATGTCTTTTCATTAAATTTTTGGCAGCCAGTTGTGAAACCTTTAACCATTACAACACTTGTATATTTTTCTTATTAAGGGCTTTAGAATTAGATAAGTAATTCAATCATTAATTTTTTGTTTAATTAATCTGGATTAAATAAATTATTAAAAATTTTAGAAAATTAATTCAATCAATTCAACTATTAGTTCAATTGATTTTTACCTTTATTCATATCAATTCACAGATCAAATATCTCTTAAAACTAATATTCTAATTAATTCTCAATTTAACCGGTTGATTCAATTCAATTTCAAAAATCATAATATTATTTGATTTTAGTTTTTATTTTTTTATTTTGTGTAAATAAATTATTGTTTTCTCATGGGTAAATTCAGAATTTTTTTAAGGGGCAATATTGAATTATTAGTTTTCGAGACGTCAAAATATGATTTCATCATATATTAATTTATGATTACATTATTTTTTAAGGACTTAACAGAAATAATTTTCATTTTTGGGAAGTTAAACTGTAATTTGATCGTATTTTATTTTATAATTTAAACATTTTTAAATAGTTGCATGGCAACTTTTTCATACTTGGGTGCCAAGACCCTTACATGCCATTTCATATAAAAGAAAAAAAATATAAAAAAATACAAATAAATAAATTTAATTAATTATAAACCCAAAAAAAATTATAATATAATATAATTTATCTATTTCTATTTATAAAAAATAAAAAATTATAATTTAAACATTTTTAAGCAGCTGCATAGCAAATTTTTCATATTTGGGAGCCAAAATCCTTACTTGTCTTTTGATTCACCGATAATTTTTCTTTATTTATTTATATAAAAGAAAAAACATAAAAATACAAATAAATAAATTTAATTAATCGTAAACCCAAAAAAAAACAAATTTATAATATAATATAATATAATTGATATATTTCTATTTATAAAAAATAAAAAAAGTTATTTTCAAATAATGTCATAGTGAGAATAGAGAATTAAGCTTAAGTACTTGAAGTCAACCAAACCTAATTACTAGTTGAATTTTGTTGCTATAAAAATGCCTAATTGATCCTTTCTCAATCTCCTTTAGCTAATATTGTATTTGGTAATTTATGGACTAACCTAACCCTCTTACTTACCATAAATTGACTTGTGGAATTTAAATTTCAAATTTTCAATCTCAATTTCCCTTTTTCTTAATTATTTCATATAATGAGATAATAAAATAATTCACCAAAATTTATGGACTAAATGGTAAAAAAGCTCAATAACCCGTAAGTAAGATTTTGAATTTAAATCTTGTAAACCGAGAAATTAGTATTGCAAAAGCTTTATTCTTTGTCTAAGATTTCGACTTAACTCTATTTCAAATTTAATCAAAATCCAATGTATAACTGATTTTTTTATGTTTTATTTTTACTTTTCTATGACAGCAACAACCATAAAGTATATAACAAATTTTGTGTAAAAATTTAGTAAAATTAGTTCTATTCCTAAATGAAATTAAAAATAATACATTTGAATTAAGAAATTAAAAATTAATTTTCAATAAATGGAATTAAATTAGTATATTTTATTAAAGATGCAATCTAAATTTCACTATTTAATATTATTAATATATTATAATTTTTTAATAAAAATTTTAATTTATGATTTAAATCTCAAATATATAAATGTACTACAATCACCTCTTTATAATATTTAAAATGTTAATAGATAAGTCGATTGAGTCTTAACTTGATTGGTATGAGCATTGTTGTCAATGAAGTAAGATGCGGGTTCGAATGTGCTGAAGCGCGTTATCCTCCTATTTATAGATTAAGTAATTCTAAAATAGTTCTAGACATCATATAAAATAAAACCCCAAAACTTAAAATTAAACTTAGGATCCCAAAATTAAGATTTGAGATGTAGTAGTTTTATTATATTAATTAATTAACACAGGGTAGGGTAGGTTGAAAATTAAAATAAATAAATAGGTATGAGTGACTATCAATGATTTAGGCATTGGGACAACAACATGTAGAAAGATCACATGGAACTAGCAATTAAAAAAAGTGTTGTGTTAGCACAAGCCAAGTCCCAAAAGGGAAAAGATTTCAACATTTGTCAGTCAGATTCAATAATTGTTATTTATAATAGTTACAATTGGTGGTTACATTCATGCATTTAATTAGTAAAAAATAACCCATAATTTTCTTTTGTTCTTATTTTGTTCATCCTCCAGTTTTTTTTAATTTATTAATTTAATCACTCTAAATACAAATTAATAAATTAATCATTTCATCGTTAAATTATCCGTCATCTATTTTAAATAGGCATCATTTCTATTTTGATCATGAAATTAACCCTAAAGTCTAAGTTTAATGGATAACATGTTTCCTTTATTTGAAAAAAAAAAAAAGTGGGTAACATGTTTTCCAAAAATATTAAAATTGAATAACATGTTTTAATCCCAAAAAAGTGGATAACATGCTATGCACATTTTTTAACATGATAAAAAAAATTCAATAATATTTGAAAATGGATGTGTAAATATTAGTAAATGGAAAAATTATGTAGGTAACATGAACTTAAAATGTCGTATAAAATGTTGATGTGAATTTAAAATTTACGTGTTAAAATATATCGATTGATGGTGTTAAACCTAAATATTATAATTATATACGAATTAATATTTTTAAGTACTAAAATAAATATTTTAAAAATAAAAATATCATATTAATTATTCAACCAAAGTATAAACATCATTTATAATATTATTCATAATCTTATTCATAGGCTTTTGCTACAAAGGGTGCCATAAGTGGTGTCGTGGCGACCTCCATGATGTAGCTTTGAAGTTAAATGTTGATGTTTCGGAGGATGCCTTGAGAGGACGAGCGGGTATTTGCACGGTGCTTACAGATGTGAATGATTTAGTGTCAACGACGTTAAAATTTTAGATTCACAAATTCGTGGTATTAAATAATTTTTTAATAAAAAACGAGTATTCTCAAGAGAAATATTTTATAAGATAAAAAATAAAGTGAACGTAACTTAAAGGCAAAAAAGCAACAAAAAAAATCATAAGTAATAACACAGCAAGTGTTTAAGTCAAAAGTATTCTATTACTCAAGAATGAGATAATTACAAATGAAGAGGGAGGGCTTTATTTATAGCTGAGCTTCCTTAAATCTAACGGTGCATATCAAATTATGTCAATGATTCTAGAAGATAAAAGTCTTAAGAAATTTAAACTCTATAGATGAACATTGAGTCTCTTCTAAATAATGAGCTTATCTTATCGCACCAAATAACTTGAAATAAATATGAAAAATCTAAAATGTACACATCAATTTTGGGCTCCTTTACGCGACTCAGGAAAGTTTGTGCATCAATTGGGATATCGCCATGTAATTTTGGGAGGGATTATTAGCTGCTAGTCTCTAAACTTAAATTCTTCTCGTATGGATTTGACGAACTTTTGTTTTTTTGATGTTGTTTCTTGTCAGTTTGTAACCTGTTTGGGTAACTGTGTAGCAACCAGACTTAGCCTAATAGGATTAACTATAGAGCATGAATTTTTTGCTATGGTTTGGATTATCCTACCAAACTAAATCATCTTATAATTCACGAAGCCATATTTCAGCCCAATTTTCTTTCTCACAAAGCCAATTTCCAGCAGTCTTTTAATTGGGTTAAGAAAATGGAGAAAATGGGTCCATACTCCATATAGAGTGACCACTATTGGACATTATGTTAATTGTTAGTATCTAATTCCATCGCAATTAATTAGTCAAAAAGTTGATGTATGTGGACGTTAACATCGCATGTCAAAGAAAAAAAGTGTTTTTGTTGATATGAGAATATCAAATTTGTTCATATAAAAAATTGTAGATAAATTTGATTTTCAATTGGCAAATCAACAAGAAAGATCAAAATAGTAATTTTCAAAGAGGTCTCAACCGTAAAAATAGCACAAAAGAGTAAAACTACAAATCAACGAATGGAAAGATAAGTAATTTTGGTCCAACCTTAATTATAAGAAAATCCTTTGTCATTAAACTACAGGCAAAAGCCATTACAAAGGCCCAATAATGGCAAGAGAAACATGAAATATTGTCCTTTTTCTATATATATATATATATATATTTGAAATTTTTTGATGGAAACAATAAATATTGTCGTGATCGAAAGACTTCCAAGCTTGTAGGAAAACTATGGTATTTTTCTTTCTCAAGTTGATTCCAACTCGGGGAATGTATCATTTACCGGAAAAAAAAAATCAGACTTGAGATTCTAAATTCTAATAATGGTTGACGAAACTTGGAGTGGTGGAAATCACCAAAGTTATTGAAGAAAGTAGGTCTAAATTCTAAACTCGGATGGAGCTGTTAAGGTCGGTTCCGGGGATGTTGTTGTGGGGGTATTCTTAGGGATCAACACGGAAACTGGATTCTTAGATTTAATAGACGGTTGGTCCAATGTTCTGTTTTTAACGCTGAGCTTTGGGGTATTTTAGATGGCTTGACTCTTGGTAGGTCGTGTGGGTCACACGACCGTGTGGAATGGGTCAACTTGTGTGGCTTCTGTAGGTTGCTCCAATTTTCTGATTTTCGCTCTTTTTTGCTCATTTTGCTCACAAATGCTTTATTAAGCATCAAAACATGAATTTAAAGGATTAGGAGCATAAAATTCACAATTAACAACGAATAATCACCCAAAAACGCATTAAGAATGAGGTTACAACATGTTACTTTTCATCACTTATCAACTCTTCTTCAGAGCAGACTATCACACCCCAAAATTGGGATTAGAAGAATCAAGGTTTGCAAGTTGAGTTAGAGGTCAAGGTTAGATTTTTAAGTTTAACCTTGCGTTTTAAAGTCAGAATGAGTTTACTGGTTCAGTGGTAAGGAGTTAGCTTACCACTTGGTCTTGTGTTTAAACCTTTACGTGTGTACTCGGCGATTATTCTTTTTGTTGTTGTTCTGTTGTGTAGCTAAGTGGTTAAGTTTAACTGAAACTGAATTTAGATGTGTCTGATAGGGGGTTAGTGGAGTTGAGAGGAAAATTCTAATTTTAGAAAAAAAATCCCTAAGTTCTCTCATCGTTTATTTTCTTCTTCTTCTCTCTCTCTCTCTTATCCCATTATTTTCTTTGTTCATTTATTTTTTTCTTCTTTTTGATTCACTATTACTATACTCCAAAATTCTATTATTTTGTGGTGTCACATTGGTGTCAACATAATTGTTAGTTGCTGCTCC
Source organism: Gossypium australe (assembly GCA_005393395.2). Lineage (NCBI taxonomy): Eukaryota > Viridiplantae > Streptophyta > Magnoliopsida > Malvales > Malvaceae > Gossypium > Gossypium australe. The sequence goes on along the minus strand of CM016619.1, from coordinate 143,070,621 downwards.
TCAAGGGTTTCATTTGTCCTCTTGATTTTCATTTGGTCAAGTGTCGAATCGGGTAAGTGTAAGTGTTGTTTTGTTGAATTTTACAATGGTTCTTTGATTCTTTTATATTCGGTTTTGACTAAAGTTCTTATAGGTTTAGTATGTTGTGAAATTGAGTTTTCAGATCAGTAGAATAGAGGCGTATCAATCGATATTTGGTGCTTGGAAGCGCGTTTTCAGGTGTGTTTCTTGAACACTTCTAGTCGAGGGTGTAATTGTTGTTAATTTTTTTGTGTTTTGCAGCAAATTTGGGGGTGGTTTTTTGACCACATGGGCGTGCGCCGCATACAGACCGTTCACACCACAGTGTGCCGCTTTAAAAGTTAGAGTAATTTTCTTGTCACACTGTTGCGTGACCTCTGTTAGGAATTTTGTCGATCGCACACGACCTAGGGAGGTTACAGCCTGGGACACGACCATGTCTCCCCTGTTTCTTATGGTGAAATTATGTCACACAAGCACAAAGAGTTACACGGTTGTGTACCTAAGTCACACGGCTGTATCTCTCAACCACATGATTATGTACCTCAGCTACACAGGCGTGCGTCGCACACGGACGGTCCACATGACCGTGTGCCGCTTTAAAAGTTAAGGTAATTTTCTTCTCACACAGCTGTGTGACCTCTGTTAGGGATTTTGTCAATTGCACACGGCCTGGGGAGGTTTCACACAGCTTGAAACACGACCATGTCTCTCCTGCTTCTTATGGTGAAATTATGTCACACAAGCACAAAGGGTTAAACGATCTGCCCACACAGTCACATGGCTGTGTCTCTCAACCACATGATCGTGTACCTCAGCTATACAGCCGTGTACCCCTGTCACACGCTCTAAACCTTCTCACATAGTCATGTGGTTCTGTTTTTTTTTTTTTGGAAATTTTTACTCCTTTTTCGCAAATTAATTTGTTTTAGTCACTGAGTGATCCCTTGCATGTTTAAGCCTTTGTAGGAGTGATTGAGACACAATTATTGGTTGTGGAAGGTCTATGAAAGGCATATTACTGTTAGAATATTATATATATGTATTCTTAAGATTTAATTTTGTTATTCGCACAAGTTGTTTACATGATGTGGTAAACTAAATTTGGTATATGAAAATGTCTGGATGTGAAAATTGGAAATTTTGTATAATGTTGAATCCGCTATTTTGGTAATTGGTTGAGTATGATATGGAACACTGTAAATTGAATATGAGTATGTTTGATATGATATATTTGTATGCATTCAGAGTTTTGCATGGTTTGGATTTGGTTATGAGGATAAGAAAGTTCGATTTTGCAGTTAAACTGCTTTGATATAATTTGGCAGTAATTTTGCAACAATGTTGATAACTTGGCTGCATAACAATCATGTGATACATGACCACTTTAAGGTGTGCTTTGGTTGGATGGGTCCACCATAACCCAAATTTGGTGTGTAAATGATGGAAGGGTCTAGAGTACTCTATTTGATGTACAGGTTAGACGGAGTTGGTGTGTTTGGATGGTTGGGTGAGTTTTATTTGCATTTGTCATGCATTTGGATATTTTCTACGTATATGAATGTGTAATATTTTTGAATGGAATTGCTTATTCAATGTGTTTAACTAATATGAATTATTTGAAATTTCAGTATGTTTGAATGTTTGTTTGACACTACTTAATTACATTTGTTTTAGACTCACACTGAGCTCCGTAGCTCACTCCTTAGTTTATTCTTTTCAGGTAATCCGTAAAGTTAATTTTGGACTCAGCGAATCGGATGTCTCGGAGTTTCACATCTTAGTTTGGTTTAATAATTTTTTTCTTAAGATTTAATAAATTAGTTTCAGTTGGATTGTAAATAGTTTATATGAACTATGGTATGGTTTCGGTTTCGAGTTACATTAGTATTTTCATGCATGACTTTAGTCAATTGACTGTTTTCCCTTTTTAAATAATCAGCCAAATCTTTAAGTCTTAAATTTTTTGAACTTCAGTTAATAGAAAAATGTCAGATTTTTCCGCTGCAATACTAATCTTAAAATTTCGATTAACAATTTGTTAAATCTAAAATGTTTGCAAATCGAACAAGGGAATATCAATTTGACTTTAATTTAATCTTAGTGACAACTAAACCACCATTTGCAAAACGTAAGATAAGTATATTACCAAGGTTTGTTAAACATGAACCAAAGTGGTTTTAGAAAATATTTTGATAAAGTTTGAACGATTTGTATGTTCTAAGTCATTTCGGTGGCCAATGTGACCTTCAAGATTTGGTCAAAACTTTTGGAGGTTTGGGCCAGATTTTGGGGTGTTACACAAACGGTGTGATAGAGTATTGATTCGGACAAACAATTTGGAGGTTTTTCAGGAAATTCAGGAAGCATTTTCAAAGACATCACATTCAGCACTAGTCAGGCATATTCAACAACTCTTGTTGGGAATAGGCCTTTGGGAATTTGAACATATTCCTAGAGAAGAGAACGTAGAAGTAGATGGTATCGCTGAACTGGCTTTCGACAGGAATGAAAAGTTACAATTGTTTGCAGAGAATCCACTGAATATTACTAATTAATAGTGTTTGAGTTATCTATTTATTTTACATAAAAAAAACGTAAGCCATTGAAATCAACTTACCTTAATTACCCCCATTGGATTGAGCAATAAAAAGTTCGAAAAAAAAATAAAAGTCAAAGTTGAAATATAAATTTTAAAGGGATCAATGAAATTTTATCATTGTAATTTTTCAAAATTTAAAGAAATTAAATCTAGAAGTTTACCTTTTTGGGAGGGGGAACGATCATGCATGCTGCCTTCTTGCACGAGTTCAAGTTTTATGATTACCAATACTAAAAAATAAAAAGAAAAGAAATCCACCTACCTTATCCAACCACCTTATCCAACTAAGAAGACATATCAAATCTAATATCCATAAGAGAGCCACAAAGTCGTGACATATCTTATTCCCATGCCACAAAAGTTAAAATCTTAGACTATATCTACACACATTAGTACCTTTTTTTCCCCCTTTAATTTAGTCATTATTTTTTTATAAAGTTATAATAATTTTTATAAAATTAATCAGTATTAAAACCTAAATAATTAATCCAAGATAAATTTAAAAGAAAATTAATACAAATCAAGCATCTTTGGTTTTATGCATATTTATCATATATTTTTGTTAATGGAAATGGACCAGAAAGATTGAAAAGATCGTGGGCATCACAAGAAGAAAGGGATGATTAAAGAGGAAGTGGATGATTATGTCCAACACGTGCTCTTTTAACAGTAAAATCCACTAAGCAATGATAAAAGAAATTGAAATCTTTAACTTTCCAACACATTACCTCGGTAAAAATATCATCGATTAAGTCTTAATTTAATTAGTATTAATATAATTTTTAATATAAAATAATGTCGATTTGAGTGCATTGAAATATATTATATTCCTATATAAAAGTTGAAAAGAGATTATGAATAATTTTAAACATTATATAAAAAAATAAATATTATAATATTTATGATATTACCGTAATTTTTTTAAAATCTTTAAATTTACATTCTCCTAATTGTGGTAATAACAACGATAAAACTGAACTAAAATTTATTCCAAAAATTCATTGAAATTTTACATAATATATTGCATAAATTAATCATTTCAAGAACAAAGAAAGTTCCATTATCCATATACTTTGTAATAGTTGGATGATATTTTTTTTTTCAAAGAGAAACACACATTTTTTAGATTCTCGAACATGTGGATCACATTAATTTCTTTCTCTTTATTTTTTTAATTATATTTTTCTCTATTAAGCATAAAGTATTGGATGATGGGGTGACTTTCACCTAAAGAATCACCAAAATTCCAATGGTGATTAGACATGATATGTTAAATGCTCTATTTTAGAAACACCCTACAACCTTGGGTTTTCATTTTTCTTTTTTTTTATTATGTAAAATAAAAAGAAAAACGCTATTAAGTAGTAATATTATGTGGACTCTTTGCAAATAGTTGTAGTCCTTCGCTCTTGTTGAAAGTCAATTTAGGAATATCGTCGATTTTTATGTTCTTTTCTTTAAGAATATGTTTAAATTTTCACTCATCTATTTTTAGCAAAAGTTGAATATATCCGATAAGTGCTAAACAAAATGTCTTTAAACATACTTCCCGAATGTCCTAAATACATATTGTCTTGTCTTTTTAAGGTTTAATGTAAATGCTTTATCTAAATGGATGTTATTTCCCCACATTTGTCATTCAACAACCACCACCAAAAGTATTTCCTCGACTGTCTTGTCCCATTGTTTATCTAGATGAGGTTGAATATGAGTAGCAAAGAAAGGAAGAATTAAAAGCATAGATAAGTAAAGGGAATTCGAAAATTTCATTTTTTTACATAACAAAAAAAAAATCATAATCAAGTATAGGATATTTTGACTTTTTATGCACATCTCGTCCATTTTCTTATTTCTTTCATTAGCGGTCTATTCTGGTCGAGTCATTGCACAATTTTGATCACTTTCACCATTAGTAAAATATCATTATAAGCATGAAAGAGTTTTCATCCCACACACAATCTTTTAGAAGCTTGCATTCTCTAATATGTGGTTCCCTCATAAATATGAGGAGTTGTCTAAAGATAAAAATTTGTGCTTGCATCTTCAAATTCTCCCTCAAAGATTTGTAAATAAATTGCCTCTCTCCACTTCAATGTTGGGCCACAACTGCGCCTCCATAAGAATTTCTAACGAAGCCATACAAACCAAAATCGAATTGATACAAACATGAAATAATCTGAACCGAAATAATCTAAACAAATAACATAAACCTAAAGTGATCATGACCAAAAATGCTTTGAACTCGTAATTACCTAACAATAAAAACCCAAGTCTCAAATCTCAATTACCCATACTCAAAAAGATCCGAACCTAAAATGATCTAAACTTAAAATTTGATTCAACATAAAATAATTTGAATTTTTTAATACTTAAAAATTTATTTAATCCAAATCAATCCAACGAATCTAATCGATAAATCTAGATAAATCCTTTAATCTTCTTTGAATTAACTCATTAAACCAATAAAAGAACCCAAGAATGCACCATCTTTCACTTTCTCTCAATGTCAATTTTTTGCAACATGCCTAGTGTTTAGGCATTCATTGGAAGAGGGCCCCAAGTGCCATAAATTTTCTGCAAACTATTCTAACTTTATGTCCTAACATGCTTTTTATTTTTCGCTAATGGAAATTGAGAACCCTACTTGTTTTTTAGGCTAAGCTTTGCCTCCAATGAGATATGACAAACAAGGTTAGGTTCATCCTGTTTTTGATGCTCATTTCTTTTTTGTCCCAATCCTTAGGTTCTATCATAGTAATTGGAAATTACAATATCTATTGCTTATGGGACAGATTGAAATGTCCTGTTATCTGTACAACAACAACCCCCATTGCACTAATTTGCATGTTTACATCATTCATGTTATAGGGCAAAAAGAATAACTCGTAAAAGCAAAACTAAGCTGGAATTCACAATCTAGTCCCCTCCATTAATCCTGGTCCTTGTTGATCCAGTTAACAAACTAGTTAAGAGTAGTATCCCATAAAAAATCACTGAGAAAGTGGATGGAAAACTTGCTATATACAATGTTTCAATAATCCGATCTAAGGTCGAATTGGTTATATTATTAATTTTTATTCAATCAGTTTAATCGTTGGTCCAATGATAATTAAATAAATAATTAAAAACTCATACAAATTATAAAATATTAAAAATTATAAAAATCGGTTAATCATCAAATTTTATCTCAAATTTTTAATTTTTACCAGTTCTATGTTTGAACCAACACACTACTAATTTCTAACATGATGGACTGAATCATTTATCAAAATAATAGCCTCGACCTTGAAATAAGGTTTGCCCAACCAACAGCTTGCCCACTTAGGGAATTGTCACAAAAATCCTGCCAAAATCAATTGAGACCTTTGTCACATTCATTATGTCTTGGCATGCATCATAAGGGGATCCAACCACCGATTAACTACAACATAACCAATCATATCTTCAAAAAAATTAGATCATGTCCTGATAGGGCATCTCATAATTTTACTACAAACTCTACTTTAATAGAATTACTGCTTACAAGGATGTAAGAACAAGCCTGACACAAAATCCACCATCTACATAAAACTCCCTCCTCCCTCAAAATAGGCATTCAAGATACTCTCATAAACTTGTATTTGTTATACATGATAATCATTTGAGGTAAGTTTTTTATTAAAAAATTGTCTCAAATTTGAGAGAATGTTTGACTAATTAAGGGTTTGTCCACTTAAAAATTGTAACAAAAATTTATTGAAATTCTCTCCGTTACATCCATTATATCCTAATGCATATTGTAAGAGATTTTACCATGAATTACCTATAACATAGTCAATCATATCTTAAAAAAGATAAAACATATCTTTACACGGCATGCTCACTAAACCCTACTTAACAAAATGAGTGCTTATAAGGGGTTGAGGACAGGCCTAACACCGAATCCACCACCTATATAAAACTCCCTCGTTCTCAAAATAGGCAATCAAGACACTCCAATCAAAAAACGGGGATCTCTTTGTTCTCTAACCTCTTCCTACAGTCTCAGCACTAGGATAAGAACCACTCCAAGTCACCCAAACCTCAAACCTTGAATCCACAATCTGGTTCCTCAGTGCTTGTGATGATGCCATGGTCCTTTTGTTTTACCTTTTTCTCGAAAGCGCCATTAGTGGGGAAGACCAAGATAAATTTATAGGGGTTTGTAAAGATGAACAAGTAAATGCTGAAACAAAGCTTTTTAAAGATGGAAGATAAAGCAGTTTCTTATGCTTTTGAAGACAAATATTGGGTAAAAGAGGAACAACTTTTTTAAAAGAGATGCATTGAAGAAAATAATAGTGTTTTCAACTGTGTGGCCAATGAGTTGGATGGGGCTATACAAGGAAAAAGATGGACAAAGCAGTAAGTTTTTTGTTGGTGAAAGGTACACCTGTGTATTGAATCAGATTCCAACTGTGACCTTACAATGGGAGTCCTGCTCACTTTCCATGTATAACATTCATTGCCCAACTTAATTAAGCCAAGCAATTAATTCTCCCATAACATAATCTGGTGATTCTGGTAAGAATATTAATTAAGTCCAAGTAGGGTTATCAATTCTGACACAAACATTGAAACTCGAGCTGAAAATCAACTTGATTTTATCATAAAGTAAAATAATCGATTAAAACTCAAAATATTTAAAAAACGATCAAAATTTAAAATAATTTAAACTTGAAATAATCTAAACTATAATTAGGAGCAAAAGGAAGCAGCGGGCAATGGCCTTGGCCACCCAAAAATAATTTTTTTTATATAATCCTTTTAGGTTTTAGAAAATCACAAATTCATATAATAATGATGAAATTATACTTTTACCCTAAATTTTTTTATTTATTCATTTGTGGCTACTAAAACAATTTCTTCCCTTCATTGGCTGTAATAATATGAAAATTTTAAAATTAAATTGATTTAATGTAAACAGACCGACCAAAAATCAACTTCATCAAAACCAATATGAGTCGTGGTACTATATTTTGGGTAAAAAATCTTTCCAATCTCTCTAAATTTCAAAATTAGGTAAATTGGTCCCTATTTATAGCAATTTAACCCTTGTCAATTTCGAACATGAGAAACTAAAGGCAATTAATTATGATGTTAATGTTTCCATCAATTGTACATGATTTTTATTGGTATAAAAACAAATTTAGCTCTCAAAGTTTACGCATTTTGTCAATTTGGTCCCAATTTAACAAATTTATCCCGCAATATTTGTGTAAATGTGTTGAGGCTGAATTTGTTTAATTTTTTTTAAAATTAAGGTCAAAATGACAAAATATATAAACATTGAAGGCTAAGTTTGTTATTATATCAATAAAAAATATGTACAATTGATGAAAGACATTAACGTCGTGATTAATTGTCCTTAGTTATTCACTTTCGAAATTGACAATGACTAAATTACTTAGAGTTTTTTAAAAAGATCAATTTACTCAATTTCAAAATTGAGTGAAACTGAAAAACTCATTTTACCGAGATTTTGTGTATTAAAAACTTTTTGATACGGATTCTTATTATATATATTTCAACAGATTCATAATTTTATCATACAACATATTCATATTATATTTGATGTTATATTCAAACTGAATTTTGAACTATATTTGGTATTAAATTAATCTAATGATTCTTCTTCCTTATATTGTCACCTCTATAATTGGAGGTCTAAAACACGTAGATTGATAGACACTATTAAAAACATTTTCAAAAATATGCTTCATTTTAGGTTGAATTTATAGGCATGCAGGAGATAACTTTAGATTGATGTCAACCACAGATTTTTCATCAATTCTAATTTGGCACTCCATCCATAAGTCTAGGTTTAGCTCTAACACTTCTTTATTACAATTATTTACGAGTTAGGTTATTTGTCCAGATTCGAAAGCTAGTTGAAATTTTAAGAGAACTTGGATAATAATGTTAAACTTAAAAAATGAGTTTGGACAAAAAAAATTAAACCTGTTTAAAATAAGGGTTGAATTCGGCAGAAACGAAGTCAAATTTTATTGGGGAAATTAAACTAAACACGAAGTTAAAAACAATTGTAGAATCGGAATATATACATATCCATTGTATATACATTTAAATAAAAATTTTATGGCTCGATTTAAATAAAACTTAGTTTATTTTTTAAAAATCTTTTATTTTATTTTATTTAAAAATATCTTTATTAATTAAAAAATCTTTCACTATCTAAATATGTTCTATAACTCGTTTTAAGAATGCTCTAGCTGTTTTGTTGACAATTCTATTAGGAAAGCACCATATTTAAATATTATATAAAATATTATAATAGTTTTTTTTTTTCAATTTTCAAATATTATAAATTATAAAATCTCAAATTTTAATAAATAATATTATAATTAAAATATGAATAAATTTATTTAATATTATAATATAAAAACATGAAATTATAGTAATATAGAAGAAGTAAAATAAGTAATATTAAGAATTTTTTATTTTTCATTAAAAAAATATTAACAAAACAATAATGTAAATATATCCATTTTATTAATAAAAATATATAATAATAATAATAAGCGCTCAAAGTAATAAATGATGTATAATAAAGTGTTACCAAATTGATTGGATTAAATTGAAATTTTACTAAGATTAAATTGAAAACTTCGAAAGGGTGAAATATAATTTATATTAACTTCAAATAATGATACAAGGATAATTTTAAAATATTAAAATCTAGTTTTACAAATTTTTTTTTTTTAAGTAATGATACAAGAACAATTTAATGATGTTAAAAACTAGGGAAGAAATTTTACCCTTATTCAATTGGGCTTAATTCGCAATTTGGCTTCTAAAATATATTCGTTTATCTAAGTGCATAAACTTTTTTTTGTCTTAATTTGGTACCTAAAGCACATTCAAATTCTCAATTTGGTATCTAAAATATGAATTTGTTATATTTTTTAGTCCATCTTTTTACAAATTTTAAAAAATTATTATTATATCCAATCACAAAGCGCCACATGACATCTTTATGTAAAAAATATTTTTATTAAATGTATATACATAAAAATATATATATATAAAATAGAAATAAATATAAAATTTCAAACTATATATAAAATCTAGAAGAAAAGACATATAAATTATAAAATAAAATTTACAAAAAATATGATAATTGAAAAGAAATTAGATGAAATTAATAGTATTTATTACAAAAAAATGTAAAAAAAATTTAAAAATTTTTAAAAATAATTTTTTTATCAAGTAATAAAATTCTTAAAATGTATTCAAAATTTCAAGACCTTTTTCAATTTTTATATGATTATTTTGAATTTTTAAAATTTAAAATTATATTTTAAAATTTTTTTTTATATATTATACATGATTTTTTTACTTTTGTAATAAAAAATATATATAAAAAAGGACATGTGGCGTGTTCTAATAACGCCACATGGATGGTCAACGATCTGTCAAAGTTAAAAGTGTTTTAATATTTAAATATTTAATATTATAATTTTCTAATTTAAATTTAAATTTAATATTTTTTTTTAAATAAACTTAGTTGTCATGTGGCATTTTTCATTGGCCAAAGTTGCCTAACAATTTTTGTTAACGTTTGTTACAAAATAAAGCAAAAATAGATAGAAATTGATACTTTAGGTACCAAATTGGGAAAAAAGAGTTTCGATACTAAAATGGGAAATGGGTATACTTCAGGGGCTAACTCGTAATTTAAATGTATTTAATTGCCTAAACCATAAGTAAATAACAATGGTCTTTAAATTTTGAAGGGCCTAGGGCTCTTGCCTACCCCTCAATTATGCCCCTGAACTTGAGCTTTAATATCTAAGTCCAAACTCAACATGATTCGACCCATTTTCAAGTTCATAAAATGTTATTTTTTAGTATATCTTATGCAATTTATATTATATAAAAAATAGATGTATTATGATGTAAATTTTAAAAATATATATGTTAAAATGTTTATGTTTAGAAATTTAATAAAAGAACATATATGTAATGGCAGTAAATTTTGTATCCATATATAATTACTAATATTAAATAAAAATAATTATATTTTAAGAATAAAAAATAACAATGGGTCTAAATAAGATTGAGTTTGTCATTTAAAAATATGAGCAAACTTGGACAATAGTTGACACTCGTATTTTTTATTAGACCAAGTTTAAGCAAAAATATATAATATTAATATCATATATAAGTCCAATCCAGCCCATAAACACCACTACTTCTCACTATTGAATGCGGATAAGCTTTTGGTACAATCCTAGTACAAATGGTACAAAAACTATCCCATTAAACTATTTATTGGTTGAAGTGGAAGTATGAACGCACATTCACTCTTTAATATGTGGTGGTTGTATTTTGCGTTATTATTCACAAATTTCATCAATTTTGTTTTTTCTCTCCAAATGGACATTTCTATTCTCCTTTGATGGTTAAAACCCTTAAAAACTTAAATAGTGACTTTTTTTTTGTATTTTTTTCTTTATTTTGACCTATTGTCTCTCTGTCTTAGGGTTGATTAACGACCACCTTCTTCTCCCCTTTCCTTCTCTTCCTTCCTTCTCATTTTTCATTTTCCTTCTCTCGTTTTTTCTCTAATTTTCTTATTATCGTCAAGTTGTCGTCGATGCCAGTGCCATTGTCACATTCTCACCAACTACAACTCCTTTCTCCCCCTCTCCTCAAAATACCCCTACTCTTGTTCCTTGTTGCTCTTTTCTCCTCCAATTGTCGAGTTTTCGTCAATGCTCGTGTCGCTAACACCTTCTGAAAGCGTTTTCTTTCTTTTACATTCGACAAGAGGAAAAAGATGAATGAAAAATGATATTTTTTTACCTTATTTTAACTTATATAGTTAGATTAGGCTAATTAACTTAATTAATTCAAACTAATCATGCTTTAATTAACATTAAACTAATCTTAATTAACATAAGTGAGAGATGTCATCATAAGACACTAAATCCTATTGAAAAATGGTTAATTTGCTATTTTTAGCTTTTAGCTAATTGCAATTTAAGTCTTTATATCTTTGGCCAATTAAAAACCTATAACGATAAGACTTTTACAATTTAGTCTCTGTACCCTAATTAAGCAATTAATAGATAAAATTGAATGAAAATGAGATTCCGAAACAGCCTCTTCTGGTACCACTGAAAATCAGGTTGTTACAAACTCACTCGTTTTGTCTATGTTTAACTAAAATGATTCAATGCATTCTAAAACTTTACAGTAAGTTTCGAGAATGACAAGATTGTTAATAATGGTTACAGCACACCAATTCGTGTTCTTAGTCCTAGTGGTTGCCATTTGATTATGTGGCTTTGACAATCATGATATGGCTTGTATTAGTGACAATAACATTTTCTCCAACATCTTATGCTTGGTCCAAATATGTTTTAAGTGTAACTTGACTTTTGGCAAGTGTTCATTCAACTTTTTTTTTATTTGTATTTTCAATGTAATTATAAATCAATGAAAATCATGTTGAATGAAAATAATATTCAAACCAACAATGAAATGAAAAAGTTACTCGCTTGATTGAAGGAAGCCCTTTTACTCTTTTGAACTACTTCTAAGGCTACCCATCTAGTCACTTAACCTAGAACATACAAGAACTCTAAAAAAAAAAAAGTAAAGTGATGAAACCATGGTCGTCTATACTGTATCAATAATAGTTTTATAGGTTGGTCTATATTGTTTCTATCTTAAACCAATATCAAACAACTTAAGTTTCATCTTCATCAAAATTTCAGTATGTTTAAGCTATTTTGTCGTATTTCAATTCGTTTCAATCAAGACTAATATATACCAGTGCATCACCAACCTATGCCAACTTAGCTTGGTCCATTGGAAATGGTGCTAATATTCGTTGCTGGAAAGATTCTTGGATCCCAGATATTGGTCCTTTAATTTCGCAAATTCCTTCCTATGCTATTTTTTATTTGGATTGCACTTGAGGGATTTAGTCAAGTTTGATAGTACTTGGAATTTGGATATGTTTCGTATATGGTTGTCTGAAGAAGTGACTAGTCATATTGTTAGTATCCCTCCTCCTCATCTTGATTCGGGGTCGAATAGGGTGATTTGGGCTCATTTGGCCTTAGGTTCCTTTTCAGTACGTAGTGCATTCTGGTTTTTAAAAGAAGGAACTTGGAATCTTGAGAAGAATTTTGGAAGAATTAATAGAAGTACCAGGGTCCATAAATAGTGAGATTTTTCCTTTGGTTGCCATCTAAGCAGAGACTTCTAACGAATTCAAAGCGTACATGACGGGGGATTGGATATAACTGTTCTTGTCCTAAATGTGGGTATGAAATTGAAGATAGTATTCATGTGGTCCAAGATTGTCAGGTAGCAAAGGAAGTGTGGATGTATGTGATTCCAATAGAGCATCAATAAAGGTTCTTTTCTGATACTTTTCAGGTTTGGCTATCTTTTAACCTTTGTTGTCATATAAGGTTGCAAGATCGTAGCATTACATGGTCGTGTCTTGTTGGATTAATCGCTTGACGTTTCTGGAAGAATAGAAATCTTTTCATCTTTCAAAATGTTACTTGGTTGGAAATGAAGTTGTTGAAGTCTCTATTAGTTAGGCTCAATAATTTGAATTACATCACAGCGGTCACAAGAATAATACTCTTAGTTCGGGATATAACTCTCATGCTGATGGTACGTGGGTCTATTTATTAATTTATGGCATAGTGGCCAGAGCTATATGAAATGCTTTTGTTGGAGGTGCGTTGCAGGATCAACGTGGAAATTAGATTTTGGGATTTAATCGTTATTAAGGTAAATGTACACATTTTGAGGCTGAAATATGGGGTATCCTGGATGGGCTTCTTATTCTGTTAAATAAAGGGTATAGACGGGCTACAATTCAGACTGATAATCCTAGTATGGTTCAGGCTTTAACTGATATTGGATTGGAGGATTTAGGTATCAGTATGGTTAGAATGGTCGAGCGAGTTATGAGATTTAAAGGACAATGGCAGATTAGATATGTACCTAGAGAACACAACATAATTGCGGATTGGTTGGCTAAACTTAGTTTAATGTGGAAGTCAAGTTTACAAGTTTTTTATATAGCTCCAAATGAAATCTTAGATGTCTTACAACAAGACAAAGCGAATGGTATTTTTAAGTAATTGATTTGATGTAAGTTATCTTTTCATTTTGTCGAAAAAAACTAATTTTTTATAACTATAACTTAACTAATTTTCACTATAACATTTCAAAATGAAGTAATTATTAGATTAAGCATTAAATCTATTTACTACTTTTAAATTTTGGTTTAATTATGAATTTCATATAAATATAGTTATGGCTATGTATTTGAGGTTGTATATATAATAGAACTAGAAATCAAACTATAAAAATATTTAACCATATCGATAAATTTGAAACGGAACACTAAAACACAGTTTTATTAATATATTCATTGATACAATACTAACAACCAGAGATTGTATAATGAACTTGAACTTAAAAACTCGACCCAAAATTCCCAAACCCAAATTCCTTCAAACTCAATTTGATAAAAAAATCAAATTTTCAAACTCAAAAAAGCAAATTACAAAAAAAAAAATCCAAACTCGAAAAAAACCCACCAAAAACAACTTCACCCAACAAAACATTTGAGCTGTATGGCATGCCCCCATCAATACACTTATATCAGATAAGACCACCATCACTATCAAAGTCATTAACCCTTCCACCAATGGCAAAACCAATATAAATAAATGTCTAAACCAGTAAAAAACAATCAAACAAACCCTACATCCCCGAGTCAATAACACATTCCGGCTACACAACCCCCCCCCCCAACAAATAAACATGGCAAACACTCTTTTAGAAGCTTTGAACGTACGAGTTGTCGGCTCCGGCGACAGAATCCTTGTCTTGGCTCACGGTTTCGGTACGGACCAATCGGTTTGGCAACGGATTCTCCCATTTTTCACACCTAATTATCGTATAATCCTATACGACCTCGTTTGTGCCGGCAGCGTCAACCCCGATTACTTCGATCCCACTAGGTACGACACTCTCGATGCTTTCGTCGACGATTTGCTTAATATTCTTAAAGCTCTCGGCGTTCACCGTTGCGCTTACGTCGGCCACTCCGTCTCCGCCATGATCGGTATCTTGGCTTCCATTCGCTGCCCTCAACTCTTCTCCAAACTCATCCTCATCGGCGCTTCTCCCAGGTAAAACGGAAGAAAAAAAATTGGCCTTTGTGGTTCACCGGTGAAATATGTTAAAATTTAAATTTTCAAAATTTCAGGACTAAAATTAGACCTAATAATAAAGGATTGAATTAAATCAAAAAGACTAAATTTAAAGTTTCAGCAAAACACAAGGACTAAAGTTAGAGTTAGACCAAAATGAAATTTATGGTTTCCAGGGTTCTCAATGACGAAAATTACCACGGAGGGTTCGAGCAAGGCGAGATTGAGGAAGTATTTTCAGCAATGGAAGCCAATTACGAAGCTTGGGTCAACGGGTTTGCCCCAGTGTTGGTGGGGGCTGATGTGCCGACGGCGGTTCGAGAGTTCAGCCGAACACTTTTCAACATGAGACCGGACATATCATTGTTCGTTTCAAGGACGATATTCAACAGTGATCTGAGAGGGGAACTCGGGAAAGTGAGAGTGCCGTGTTGCGTGATCCAGACGGCGAAAGACGTGTCCGTTCCGGCATCGGTGGCGGAGTATTTAAAGACCCATCTTGGGGGACGAACCACGGTGGAGATTTTGAGAACAGAAGGCCATTTACCGCACTTGACTGCGCCGGTGTTGCTTGCTCAAGTGCTCCGGCGAGCCCTTCCGCGGTGAGTTTTCTAGTGTTTTTTTACTTCAACAATGCCAATTGGACCCAATGTGTCGGATTTTTATTCTGGTGTTGATACAGTGATACTTAAACGCTTTTTCTCTTTAACGTAATATCTATGTTGAAAAATAAAATCTAATTTCTTAATTTTCTCCTAATTTTCTCTTAAAATGAAAAAGAAGAAGAAGAAGAAGATAATTCATGCATAGATATCAATTGATGAAAAATGTATATTTTAAGGGTCAATTTGCTAATTAACCCATTTGAATTTTTCAATTTTTGTATATTTTAAGTTATTGTGATTTTGAGTTTAAGTAGTTTTAAGTTTGGGTTATTTAGATTATATTTTAGTTGAATTTAGTATGGTCATTCGCATCGAGTTTAATCGTTTTGATAAGTGCTTATCATTTCAGTAATAAATCGGTACAATTAACTTTGTATTTGAAATAATATATAGTAAAATTTCTAACTTTTATATTTTATATTTTTTATTATATATAGATAAATTCTTATTTTTTTATATATATACATAAATTTGTGGACGTTAGGGTCCTTTGGATTTTTTAAATATTATTTTATCATGATATTTTTTCCTCCCATAGGATTAGGATAAGAGTACCCCACGTGATTGTGACGTGCTTTAAGAATTATCTCCGTATATTAGATTAAAAATAAATAAATTATTTTATTAAAAAAATTATTTATTTTTATTATTAAAGATTTATGTCGTTAATAGAATAATTAGATAATTACAGATATATCACGTGTGCCTCATTTTAACATGTAAATACTAAATTTTAATAGTAGAAGTAATTGAAATTTTTAATACAATAATCAATTTACTTTTTGATCTAATATATAAGGATTAATTTATTTATTTTTTAATAAATAAAATAAAATACAATTCGACTTTTAATACAAAAATCTACTATTTCTTAGTTTTTTTCCTTTAATTTAATCTTGAAATTTGAAGTTTGTTTCTATTTATTTTCTTTATTTTCATAACTGTTAATAATATTATATATATTCAAGTGTTTTTTATAATTAAATTATTTTTTTTACCAAAACAAAAATTAATTAATGATTAATTGAGGTATGAGCTTTGCATAGTTTTTTTTATATATTTCAATTTAGTTTAAACTTACATTTAAATTAAGAGTTGGTATTTGATGTATTAGTAATATATTTTTTTTTTTTACAAGTATCTTTCAAAAATTGCCATGTGCTTATTTTTTTAACATTTTATTATATTTTCTCTCATTTAAGTATAAGGGTTAATGTGTTATTTAAACCATGAATTTGATAATTGTTTTTACATTGGGGTTTTAATTTTTCTTTTGTCTAACTTAATCCTTGAATTTGGTAATTATTCTCACATTGGAGCTTAATTTTTTTTGTCCAAATTAGCCCCTAAACATGACAATTAATCCTATATTAGGGCTTGAACTTCTTTTTATCCAAGTTAATCCATGCTATTTCCTTAAAAAAAAGTTTGACCAAAATAAGCTCAGATCCAAATATGAGAATAATTGTCAAGTTCAGGGATTAACTTGGATAAAAAAAATTCAAGCCCTAATGTGGGGGCGATTACCAGATCTAGAGACTAACTTAGAGAAAAAGATTCATACCTCGATATAGAAACAATTATCAAATTTAAGCCCCAAACAATGCATTAACCCTAGATATAACTATAAGAATATGCAAATATCTATATAAAAATAATTTATAATGGATGTACCGTGAATTTTGTTTCGAATCAATTCGAGTTAAATAAAATTTGAGTCGAGTTTAATCGAGTAAAATTTTTTAAGTTAAATTAAAATATACACATTTCAAATTAAAATATTGTTACAATATAATTAATTCCACGTCATAACACATAAAATTAAAGCCATATAGATTTAGAAACTCTTTCAAAGCAAAACAAGAGATAAAAAATAGTTTAATATTATAAACTTAAATTGGTAATTTACTTGTTTAGGTCCTCAAATTTACTATCTTGGAAAATTTAAAATTTTTTTATAAAATTTTGGAATTTTCAGGGATCAAAATACTAATATGTTATTCAAGTTATTTAAATTGTAAAATTCAACTCGACTCGTAATTTGAAAAATCAAATTATTTTTTCAAATTTCGTCGAAAAATTCAATAGAAAATAATAATTATAAAATGTAAAAATTTGGTGAAAGGCTTTTGTATAAATACGTGGCGGCCTCATGGGCCGTGATAGCAACAAAATTCCACCACAGCCCAGAAGATATTTTGTGGAACTAATTTGACATTTGAACAGATATTTAGAGACATCAACATTGAAAGGTAGATATTCAAAATAGTTGGATTCGATCCGATTTGATTCGATTTTTTTTAAAAAAAAAATTTAAATCGTTGATGATAATTCGGTTTTATTTAGTTTTCGATTTCGTTATATTATAAAGAAGGTTTTGTTTCCAGATAAAATTGCTTAAAATTTGTATTACTTAAAAAATGGTATTGTTTAATTTTTTATAAAAGTATTTTTCAATATCTACTTGAACAATTAGGCTTAGTTTTTGGTCGATGTTGCGGTTGAAAAGTGCTTTTTAAATTGTTATTAGAAGAAGTGCTGTGAAAAATATGGTTTATTAATTTTAAATGTTTAGTAATGTTGCCAAAAATTGCAATTAAAGGTTAAAATGTCCTTTCTTTTTAACATGATAATTGTTATACCACTTCTCCGACTTGGACACGTAGTAACATGAGAAGCGATTAGAGAGATACCCACGGGTGGCCCTCCACTTTATATCGTTCGGATGTTTACTCAGTGACCAACCACCCGTCTGCTTCATATCACACGAGAGGAATCATCCAACTTTAACCACTCGGTTGGACCCTCTGATAGGTCATCCATTATTAACGAGTGTGTTTTCCTCAATAGGAGACCACTCGAGAACCATCGCTTACCCATTAATACCCCAAGATACAACATAGAAGGGGGTTCCTCTTCTTTCTCAACGAACCCTAAGAGACTAAGCTCTCATCCTTCTCCTCCCTTACTTACACCACCACCTTCTCTTCCCTTGTTGGTGGAAAGTAAAAATTAGTTAAGCGATATGATATTTAAATAATTTAATATAATGATATATGAAATATAAATTTTAAATACCTTTTAAGTAATTAATATAAATTATTTGTAAAATTAATGGTACATAAAATATTTTAAAATTTTAGATATAATAAATGATAGTTAAATAATTTAATATAATGATACATAAAATATACATTAATCTAATTTTTATATACATTTTAAATAGTTAATATCAGGGGAGAGGTCTACTTACATCAGTGTAAAGCGTTTCTATTTTACTTCCTTTTGCAACTTTTTATATGATTGATATTTTAACAATCCAAATTGTTGAATTTATCAAAATATCCGCACTTGTCATGCAAGTAAATTTTTTAATCAATCCGATATTTCTATCATATTGATCTAAAATATTGTTTACATGAATATATGTTTAACGGTTGATTTTTTTTTTTACATAAAATGAATAGTTAAAAAAAATTAAATTACACCAAAAGTAACATGCATGAATGGTATGAATGAAATATGAAATATCACGATTGAACTGTTAAAATATTAAATCGTATAAAATTTTACGAAATAGTGTAAAACCAATTTAATTTTACATCAGTATATGAAAATCTCTCCCCTAATTCTATATTATTTGTTGTAAGCTAAATAAAAATTAGGGTTTATCAATTAAAATTAAATTTTGATATAAATTTGCAAATTTATGTTAACATGGGTATAGCTCGTGCCTTTTTTTTTAGTGCTACTTTGTTAAACAAGTTAACCAATATTTTCTTTTTCTTTTTTTGGTAAATGAATCTTGTAATTATATTTTTTTTTTATGGGAAGGGTTTCATGTAAAATTACTTTTTACACTGGTGTAAACAAGGATTTTGGCCATCCTTAATTACATGGTAAAATCATTTTTTAGCCCTTCAAAAATTAAAAACATTTAATTAAAATATTTTTAACCTTTAATTAAATGGAATAATTACATTTTTTAATCCTTATTTTAACATAAATATTTTAACTTTAACCATTTCGGAATTTTATAAAAAAATATATAAAAATTGTCAAAAAGTAAAGGTACTTTTGGATGGACTGTAAAGTTATAAATAACGGTATTTGTAAGATTAGTTATTGTAACTGTAAGATAAAAGATTCCACCGCATTATAATCACCGTCCATCCAAAAGTAGCCTAAAGACTTTCTTAACTCAATAACCCAAAGCAATCCTCGTTCATTTTCTGAATTTCTCTAATGGGGAGTATTAGTGTGGGATTAAGCAAATGAAAAAAAAAAAAGCCTGTCTAATCACAATTTTTTAACTAACATTAAATCCTTTTGATTATCTTATTTAAGGATTAAAAAATATTTAAAAGTGGATATTGTTAAAGACTCTTGGTGGATGATAATACTAGGTTTGAATTCTGATTTTTGCACATCTTGATAACATCTCGATACTACTCGATTTGATTATAAAATATCAATGATTTGAATTCAAATTGATAAGAATTTAAAACTGAATTTGACATGAAAATAATCCAAACTAATATTATCTAGACAGAAAATGGTTATGAAGCAATCACAACCATAAATGATCTGAAATCATAACTTAAGTCGCAAACTTGAATAACTCGAACTCAAAATGACTCAAAGCTAAAAGAGTCGAACCCCAATTAATAATTGTCAATCCTCTGTATAACAATAACCCTCTATAACAACTAAATTTGTTGTGGAACAAATTCTTTATGTATTATTTTCACACTGTATAACAACTTTTCATCTATAACAGTAACAACTATATACTCTTTATTAAAGTAAATACTCTATATCAGCTTCTTGTCTCAAATTTTAGTAAAATCAATTCTATACCTAAGTGAAATAAAAATAATAAATTTTAGTTGATATATTATTTCAATAAAATATTTAAATTTTATATAAAACATATTAGTATCCAATACCTCTAAAATAGTAATAACATTAATAATAAAATAATAGTTATACAATATCTCATCAATAACAACAAAATAGTAAAATGGTAACAAAACAACAAGAAAATAACAGTTTTTTTTTTATCCTTTTCTTAATTCAGGACAGGCCAGGCTCGAGCCCAAAAAAGCCTTACCCAAGGCCTACTTCGTTTTTTAAACGAACCTTGTTTTTTTTTTTTTTTGCTCAAGTCCATTTTTAAAATTTATATTTTTGTCCAAACCCTCTCATTTTTCAAACAAACTTTCGAGCGGATCGAGTGACCTAACACATGGAAAGCTTTAGTAACGATGAATGGAATCAATGTCTTTGAGTAGAAAAAAAACGAAAAAAGAGCATTACCCACATATATGAACTTTGCTTACTCAAAAAAGGAAGCATCTATATATATATATATAGTTAATAATTTTTTTTTGAAATTAACCAAATATAATATAATATAGTAGGAGCTTAACCATACACCATATGGAAATTGGAAAGTGATATAACGTCGAATAAAGAGAGAAAACAACAAATCATTACAAAGCTCTTCTAAAAAGAAATAATAATAAAAAAAAGTGAATAAAATAATAACCAGATATTAGGTTTCGTCTTATAAATAATCATCTATTTATATATACATTCTTTTTCAAATTTTTCCACACTCCACTATTTTTTTTTTGTTTGTTTGTTTGTTCCTACTCCACAAATTTGGTTTAAGAAAAAGAAAATTGATAAACTTAAAAAGCTACAGGACCAGGCTAGTGATGGTGTGAGATTTTGACACGTAGAAAGATGATAAGATGGTTAAAATAATTATACTTACCAAGAATATCAAACACCAATAATGAATGTGGGCACCCCTTTCTTTATTTCGTCCTCATGCACGTGTTTCTCGTGGATTTCCTTTCAAATATTAGTATAGTTTGATTTATTATTTTTATAATGTTATACGTTTGTACTTAAAAGTTAGTTAAATTATTAATAAATTTATATTTTGGTTTCTTAAATTTTTTATTTAAGTTACTAGGCCATTAAATTTATTGCCGTATGGCATTCTCTATTCGCACAACTTGTACTAATCGAAAACTCTCTTTCTCTTCTCTTTTATAGTTCAATTATTTTTCACAAAACAACTTTGACTGTTAAAATTCTACGAATCAAAATCCAAACACCTTTTTTCTCTAATTTTTTACTTGTCAAAGAATATTGATCTATTGTACCGATTATTGAATCGTCACTTAGAGTTCGTTAACTAGACTTCTTTTTAAAGAAAAAACTTAATAGCCTAGTGACTTAAATAAAAACTTTTGAATAGTTTAGTGACTTAAATAAAATCTTTCGAATAGTTCAGTGGTTATTCTATAACTTTTTGAAGTTGAGTATCCAAAACGTAAACTTTTCAAATAGTTTAGTAACCTTGGGTGTAGTTCACCCAATTGTTTATTAAATAGTTTTAAGCCTTCAACAACATATAAATTTATTATAGGTTAAACATTATTGACTAAATTTTCATATAACCTAGATAATGTGATCGATTAATGATCACCACTAATGATGTTATCAATCTAGTCCTACTAATAATATGATAAAAATAAAAAGATTGAATAATACCAAATTAGAGCAAAAAGATTACACTTTATATAAAATATGCACTTAATTAAACTATGCAATGTTACCAAACAAAGCAAAAGTACCACTGAAACAAAGAAGCCACAATTCCGGACCACAAATGACATTCATTTATTCCACTTTAATACTTCCTTAAACTTATACTTTAAGAAAGAAAAAAACAAAATAATAGCATATCTCACTATTTGTTATCTTATGTTTATATCTAAAAATAATAAATTTGTAGTTTAATCTCTCTAAAAACTCTAAAATTACAAATAATTTGTATAAAAGTATAATTAAATTTTGCTTTTTAAAAATTTATTATTCAATTTTAACATATTTTCATAAAAAAAATAAACTTCAGTATAAAACACATTTAAGATATCATGAGCTGATCAAACATTAAATCAATTAGCACAAAACTTAAAAACCATCTTTTAAGAAATAATAAATATTATCATGGTATTGTTTTTGTTTTTCACATTTTTATCTAAAATTTTTAAATAAAATAATTAAAAAACACTACTAAATCTATGAATCGATCCGGAAATTGAAGGAATTTTGTATACAAAACCTTTAACCACAACATATAGTTCATTCAATAATATATTTTTATATAAATATATAAAATTAAATAAGCTAGTGTCACTCTTAATCGAGTCACAAATTCAATTATGAAATTATAAAAATATCTTTCTTAAAATATAATTAATATCATTATAATGACAAATCTTCTTTTCTTATTTTTATATCGTTTTAAAATAAAATAATTATAAATTATAAATCTAAATATTAATATTAAAGTACAAATTTATTATCACTTAATTGACTCATTATTGAATAAAATTTATGATAAGTGTGATAAAATCTAATATGAAAATTTAACTTATATACACATTTACGATGTGATATAATATGTAATATAGTATAAAATAAAATACTGTATAACCCAAACGATTAATATATACTTCATAAAGTATGCGAAAAAGGACAAACCAAAATCCAGAAATCAATCTGCTCCTCATAAGTCTCACATCATTTTCATAGCAAGATAGATTTTATATAAAGATATTTACATTTTTTTATTCACATTTTTTTATCTCGTAAAATCTCTATTTCAGTTTCTTTTTTTAAATAATTACAATCATTTATGTGATGTAAGGAAAGATTTTTATGCTTACAGATCTGAGGGACTGGCAGCGGCGTTGGCGGACCTTGGTTGCCGGAGCAGCCCTATCAATTTCTCTGCCTGTACAAAATAAATGTCCAAATTAATAAATGAATCATGAGAAACAAAACGACAACGAAATAATTCTATTCATTTTCGACACAATAATACAAAACAGTAGTAGCCTTTCATGATGAAAACATAAGAAAAAGAAATTTCAACAAACTGATCGGAAAAGAAATTAAAATAAAATAATTAATTAAATTTGAAAAGACAGTTTAGCCTCTTTTGCGACTTGGCGCGTTCGTGGACATAGTCATTTTGTTGGTTTCTTTATGGGTTTTCTTTAATTTTTTTTAATTAACCAAAATGGAAGGAGAAATTTCTGCGACTGGCGTGGGTGATTCCGCGACTTTTTTTTCCCACAAAAATAGCCATGCCACGTCAGCCAACGATGACTAACCAACCGTACATGAAAATAATAATAATAATAATAATTTATGGTGATTAGAAAAATGAATAAAATATATTTTAATATTAATTTAAAAATAGTAAAATACAATAATATCTTTATAATTTTATTTTTAGTAAATTTATTGATTGAGATGGTGTTGTAACACCAGATTTAATTAGAGATTTTAAATTAATAATTGTATACTCGCTATGCGAGTAAAAATGAAAATAATATATTTTAAAAGAAACTAATAATTATTAATAAAGAAATAAAAAATACATAAATGGTTATTGATAAAAGAATTGTATGAGAGAAAGAGGGATGTGGATTCTATTTTTTTAAAAATTAAATTACTTATTTAATTTTATTAATTTGTTGAGGTAACTTTCTTATTAATATTTTAAAAAATTAGATAAAATATATGTAATAAAAAATTTTAAAATTAATTAAATTTTAAATAAATTGATCTTATTTGTATTTTTCCTAACTGAAATCCAATATTTTAAGTTAGTATAGAAATATATGGTTGATATTACCGTTACTAGTAACTTACCTTTTGCTTGGCGCGATTGGTGCCTGACTGAGACAAAGCGACTAAGGGGGGAATCGCTCCTTCGCGGGACACCTTAGTACGGTACACCACACTATCTTCACAAATCTGCAACAAGATTGCGGCGGCGATTTCCTTTTGTCTTTGTGATCCAACTTCAATGATTTCAACCAAAACGGGAATCCCTCCTTCATCAACTAATGCCGTTTTGGCTTCCGGTACTGATACCAGCACGCTCAAAACGAAAGCCGATTTGTCAACCATGTTGGAGCCGAAATCCGCCATTAATTCCACTAGCGGTTTCATGATTCCAGCTTCAACGGCCTTGATCTTGTTCTCTTTAACCGTACATAATGAATACAGAGCCGTTGATGCGTCTTTTTTGCCGCGAATTCCACCGTTTTCGAGAAGGTTAACCAAAAGTGGAATCGCTCCTGACCGTCCGATTGCAACCTTGTTTTCTTCCACCTGTGACAACCGAAGCAAAGCACAAGCCGCGTTTTCCTTCGCCGTTGAAGTTCCCGTTCTCAAAGCTCTAACCAGTGGCTTAATCGCTCCAGATGAAGCTATAAGTTCTTTATTCTCGTCGCATAAAGACAGATTCAAAATCGCCGTCACGCCGTTTTCTTGAAGGGAAGGATCGGTTGATGTGATTAACGAAATCAACGGTTTGATCGCACCGGCTTTAGCGATCTTGATTCGATTCTCCGGTTTGTTCTTCGCCAACAATCTAAGCTCTAAAGCCGCGTTCTTTTGCTCATCAATCGAACAGGAGCCGAGATCCGATACGAGTTGCCGTATAAATTCATCGGAGTTATCAGAATTAGTACAAGCGAGAAATAACCTCCGGCTTTGCGATGACGCCGTGGAGAACTCACCGGATCTGTCGCTGTTACAATCACTAAAAGCAGAAGAATCATCGTTGATACTCAAATCATTAAAGCTCCTCCCCATAAACTTGTAATTCACTGCATTCTCTGTCTCCATATCCAAAACCACCACGCCGTCACTGCATCAAAAATCTCACCGGATATTTTTGAAATCGGGTGACCCGGATCCGAATGTGTAATTTTCGGGTTACTTGAGAAGGGCTGAAAAATAGTGAATATGGAAGCGAATATAAAGGGTAGAGTGCAAAAAACAAAAGGGAGCTACACCTGGACGCTTACAATGGGTTTTGGGTTGACACGTGCAGGGTTTTGACCGTACCAAAAACTTTTTAAGCCATGGGTTGAGCACGTGCGAATGGTCTGTCCCTTTAAGAGCGTGCGTAGAAGGTTCGCCATTCGATAAACGCTTTTTTTTTTATTATCGAAGACGCAGTCCCCCTTGGTTCCCTTCCCTTCTCTATCATCAAATTAAACTCCCCGTGGTTCATTGGAAAAAGAAATGATAAATAAAACAACTCCCCACGGTTTTGAATGTTTAATAAATGTTTTCAAAATTGTATGGGTGTTAATTTAGGGCAAATATCCCAAAAATATCAAAAAAAATAAAAAATTATCGGAAATGACAGGTTTCAAAAATATTGACCGGAAAGGGCAATTTCCCCCAAAAACACGTCCACGTCAGCGCGTTTTTTGGGGAAAACGGGCTAAAGCGCTTCCCAGAGGGCGCGCTTTTGTCCAACTCAGCAAAAACGCGTCCACGTAGGCGCGCTTTTGCTGAGGTGGACAAAAGCGCGTCTTACGGGGCGCGCTTTAGCCCGTGTTTTTAAAAAAAAAACTATTCTCGAATATTTTAAAAATTTACGAGAATAAACCTTTATAAAAGCTCAAAGTGACAACACCAATTTTGTTAAGGTGTTATCAATTAATAAGGAAATATAACTTATAAAGGAAATCTTTATATAGACCCAAAGTCTCATTTCCCTTGTTTTCTTGAGTAAAGTGAAATATGAGATATGTGTATTTATAGACTCATGAATAGTTTTGCAGCTTGTTCCTAAACAATGTGGGATTCCTTCCTCTTTTAACTAACAACATAAGATGACATGCTACACTATATTTGATTTTTTTTTTACAAAACAATTTCTCTTTTTTTATATTTTGTTAACATTTTCTTATATTATAAAAAACAAGAAACAAAACAACTCAAATATATTTTTTACAAATCTAATCATCACTAACACATATTAATAATAAAGTTGCATGATGACCACAAATAAGGAAATAGGTTGGCTTAAAACAATAGAACCCTTCTACATGGTCTTAAGAACTAATATCACAAGGAAAATATGTGTCGTAGTTTCTATGCAGATGGCGACAAACTTAGATAGCTTTTCAACTGCCAACAATATTTTTGAGGAAAAACAATTGCTTGCAGACTTAAGGTTGGCGTATTCAGTTCGGCCAAAGTTATGGTAAGGCATAAAGCTTTAAAAAGAAAAGACACCATATATCAAACTAAGTAATAAAACAATGACAATTAAGCAGATGGATGGTCTTTGTTCAAATTTCTGGAGATTTTCAAGTTTAAGAACAAGTCATGCTGACTTAGGCAAAGGTAAAATGTCAAAAGACAGAAATGCACTACCTAGATAAAAGTCAAAAATCAATTTAGAAGATTAGGCAAATATGCCCCTTTCAACTTTTAGTCCTTTTTTTTTTCAACTTTATTATTCGCATATGAATAATTCAGCAAACCAATTAGGATGAGAAATTCGTTAACAAAATATATGTTAGTAATGATTAGATTTGTAAAAAAATATATTTGAGTTGTTTCGTTTCTTGTTTTTATAATATAAAAAAATGTTAACAAAATATAAAAAAAGAGAAATAGTTTTGTAAAAAAAAAATCAAATATAGTGTAGCATGTCATCTCATGTTGTTAGTTAAAAGAGGAAAGAATCCCACATTGTTTAGGAACAAGCTGTAAAACTATTCATGAGTCTATAAATACACATATCTCATATCCCACTTTACTCAAGAAAACAAGGGAAATGAGACTTTGGGTCTATATAAAGATTTCCTTTGTAAGTTATATTTCCTTATTAATTGATGACACCTTAAAAAAAATGGTGTTGTCACTTTGAGCCTTTGTAAAGGTTTATTCTCGTAAATTTTTAAAATATTCGAGAATAGTTTTTTTTTTAAAAACACGGGCTAAAGCGCGCCACGTAGGATGCGCTTTTGCCACCTCAGCAAAAACGCGCCTATGTGGACGTATTTTTGCTGAGGTGGCCAAAGCGCGTTCTACATGGAGCGTTTTAGCCCCTTATCCCCCAAAAACGCGCTAACGTGGACGTGTTTTTGGGGGAAATTGCCATTTCCGGTCAATATTTTTGAAACCTGTCCTTTCCGGTAATTTTTTATTTTTTTTTGGTATTTTTGAGATATTTGCCCGTTAATTTATTCCATTAATTTAATTAAATAAATTATTAAAAATAAAAAATTATTTATTTAATTTAATCGTTAATTCAATTTATCTAACTCTTTATTTCGGATCAGTATATCAACTGATTATTAGTTAATCTGATTCTGAAAATTGTGAATTTAATTGATAGATAGATAAATATGGATAATTTATGATAAATGAATTTAAGTTTCTAAATTTTATAAGTAATTTGCTGCATTTTAAAAAAGACATGATGATAAATTTATCTTTCAACGTTTATATTTTTTTTTTCAATCTGGCCGTTATTCTTTTTTTGAACTAAATTTGACGATCAACTTCAAAAAAAGAAAAAATGTCAAATTGCAACTTTTTAACGAAATACTGGCTAAATAATATCAGCCTTTTATAATTTCTTTTTGAATTTTGATTTTCTTTATTTTATAATTTTAAATTATTTGTTAACATGACATATAAGATAAATAATATTATGTCAGTATGAAGTACATATAGACTATCATGTTGGTTATCCCACCAAATTTGTTGAAAAATTAATATTTTAGCCCGTGTTGTTGTTTAAAAAAAATGCGATTTCACTCTTTTTGAATAGATAATAGACAAATTTAACTCAAAAAAAAAATTAAAGAAAAAATATGTAAAAGTTGAGGATTATGAATTTAAAAAATAATTTCGAATTTTATAGCTTCAAACTTGTAGGTGTTGGAAATACAAGTGTAATTCAAAAGAACCCCACATGACATTGATAAGTCTTTTAGATTTGTTTATTAGCCATAATATGTTATTTAACTAGTAGAAAGGAAGGAATCGTGACTTCTTCATTCATTCGAGTAGACTACATGTTTGAAAGTATTACCCTATACGAAGAATTTGTTGCTAAGTTGTTTATTGAAAAGTTGCCACAATCATGGAACGACTACATGTAGCAATTTAAACGCAAGCGCAAGCAACTCCCTCCTCTAGACTTAGGGTGAGATTGGATGGGCGATTGAGTGCGGTGCATTTAGCTTACGTTTTGTCTCACGCTACAGTATCGCTACAGTATTTAATCTCACTGTCACTGTTGTTTTTACACTAATAGTAGATAAACGCACCGCCCATCCAAACCCACCCTTAATCACTCGTATCATCATCGAAAACACTAACTAAAAAGAGGTATGACAAAACATGATTACAAACGCAAAACACAAACCATCATCTTTAAGAAAAAAAAGGAGATTAGTCATTTGTGGCAAACTAAGCCATCATGCACATTAATGCAGACACCAGAAAGGGAGAAATGATTATCCTACCAAGCTAAATATCAATTTGATTGAAGCAAATGACATCATTGTTGCAATCATTTCTTGAGTCAATATTATGACTAGTATGAAAGAGTGGGCGATGGACTCCAATGTCACTAGCCAAATTTATGGCAATTAAAATGCATTTGTGTCCAACTACCAAGTGTAGGAAGGAGAAGAAGCTATTTATCTTGAAGATTCATATATTGCAAATGTGCTTGAAAAATGTAAAGTTAGGCTCAAACTTAAAATACCTTAACCTTAATTGATGTGCTTTATGTTCCTAATATTGGTTTTTGTCAGATTATTAGGAAAAGTTTTACTCAAAAACAAAACATGTACTTTTCGAATTCTTATATGGCTTAAAACAAGCGTCCAAAAAGTGACATGAGAAATCTAATCAAGTACCGGTAAATAATAATCTCTTCTATTAAAATAGATAATGTGTTTAGTCAGAACCTGATGACAATAATGGTGTGATCGTATGTTTGTACGTTGATGAATGCTTATTTTTTTTAAAAAAAAAAAGCGTGCCCTTACTTATAATTTTGACATAAAAAAATATGTGTGAAACAAACGTTATATTGAGGGTGAAAATCATAAGGAAGTGTGATAGAAAAATGTTATTAGAAGAATATTATGTTGAGAAACTTTTAAAGAAATTCGAATACCTTGATATCAAACTATCGAAGGCTTATTTTAATAATTTTTGTAAATGTGAGGTCCTTATATAATCTTTTTACAAGATTTGGTCCTTATGTGAATAATCTTAAAAAGTTAGGCTCTAATTTAAGCATTTAACATTTATTATTTATTGAAATTTAAAAAAAAACACACACACAAATCTAACAAAGATCCCATTTTATGAAAAAGAAAAATCAAAGAAATCAAAGGTGCAAATATACGTCTCAAAGATTGATGGGAAAAAGTAAAGCAAAGCAAAGATTTTCGGTACTGTGATAAAGGTACTTTTCAGTACACTGAGTTCCTCCAAATATCGCCACGTGTACCCTTGCTTTAATCTCCAATGCTCTTTTTTCTTTTTCATTTTATTTTTGGCCATTCCACCAATACCCCCAATTGGTTGCATGTGCATGCTCTCACCAATCATATGCCATCAATACAGATCACGCCACCGGATGGGAAATTCGACATGTTATTTTCTCAAATATTATAATTATTACTTACTAAGCTGGGTTACGATGAACTGTGGGGTATATTGTAATGTGTTTAGTTTATTTTTAGTCTCATGCTATTATATTGTTATAGTATTTAATATTATTGTCAATATTATTTTTATACTAATTGCAAGTAAACGTATCATCTATCCAAATTTACCTTAAGTTTGGGTGTTAAATACTAAATCGGATATGACGTAAAATATATTTATTCTTAATATATATGTATTTCTCATATGAGTATGCGTTAAAAAATATATTTTTTAAAATTTTAATGATATTATTTTTTATATTTATTGGCTATAGCCCATCTTTGAAAAGTCAAAGATGGGGCTATAGCAAGTTGGAAGCAAATTGGCAATAGTTAGGCACCGAAAGTTTTTTTGGCATGGGATAATTGCAATTTTGGTCCCTATTTGAATAGGTAATTTGCAAGTTGATCCCTGAACCTCAACTATAAATAGGCCTAACCATTTCTCATTTTCTTCATCCCACAATTTGCCATTCTCTACTTAAGGCATTGTTCTCTCTCCCTATTTGTATATTTTCACTTGTAATTTTGGAGTGAAATATATTTGGTAGTGCCCGAGGACGTAGGCGAAATTTGCCGAACCTCGTTAAAATTCTGGTGTTCTTTATTATTTATTTTTCATATCTTGTGAGTGTGATTGTAGTTATTTATTGTGCTATTAAATTACGATAGAGGGATATTCTGGCTAGGAAAGATCTGGTACTTAAGCGATCCTCGTGATCCACCTCTCTTTCCTGGGAATTGAACTCAGTGTGATTTTTCAGTACAATAATTATACTCTTTTACACGCTTCCGCACAACAATTGGTACCAGAGCTAGATTCGTACTTGGGGAGTACGATCGTTTGTGGCACTATTCACGTATACGGTACTGTTCACGTATACAGTAGTTGGGATTGAGGAGAAAAATGGCACAGGCATCGTCATCAGCAAGGACTACGGTGACCAATGCAAAATTTGAAGTAGAGAAATTTGATGGTACCAATAATTTTGGTATGTGGCAATGTGAGATCCTGGATGTCTTATGTCAGCAAGAGCTTGATATAGCCCTTGAAGTAAAACCTGACAATATGGATGACAAGGAGTGGGCCAAGATTAATAGACAAGCTTGTGGTACAATCCGTCTATGTTTGGCCAAAGAGCAGAAGTACTCTGTCATGAGGGAGACATCAGCGAAGAAATTGTGGGATACATTGGAAGAAAAGTTTCTAACGAAAAGCCTTGAAAATAGGCTTTATATGAAAAAGAAACTTTTTCGATTCACGTATGCACCCGGTATGTCGATGAATGACCATGTGAACTCATTCAATAAAATTTTAGCAGACTTGCTAAATTTGGATGAGAAATTTGGAGACGAAGACAAGGCATTATTGTTGTTGAATTCCCTTCCTGATGAATATGATCATCTTACCACCACATTGCTTCATGGGAAGGATACAATCACATTTGATGCAGTCTGTAGTGCGTTGTATAGATCTGAGACTCGAAAGAAAGATAAGAGAGATCACAGAGATACAACTGTAGAAGTCTTGACAGCAAGAGGTCGTTCAAGCAGCAGCAAGCCTGGTAGAAGGGGAAAGTCCAAAGGGAGACTCTCCAAAGATGAGTGTGCCTTTTGTCGTGAGAAAGGGCATTGGAAAAAGAATTGTCCTAAGTTACAAAAGGGCAAGGCTATTTCTAATGCATGTGTAGCAGAACATGATGAGGAGTCAGACTTTAGCTTGGTTGGCATGGCAATGGCATGTCATACTGATGAGTGGATTTTGGATTCGGGATGTACTTACCATATGTGTCCTAATAAGGACTGGTTTTCTAGTCTTACAGAACTAGAAGGTGGAGTTGTTCTTATGGGCAATGACAGTGCTTGTAAGACAATGGGAGTAGGTACAATCCAATTGAAGAATCACGACGGCTCAATCCAAGTCTTGTCTGATGTTCGCTACGTACCCAGCTTGAAGAAAAATCTCATCTCATTAGGGGCCTTAGAATCTAAAGGGCTCAAAATCACTTTGAGAGATGGATTACTGAAGGTAGCAGCTGGGAATTTGACGGTGATGAAAGGCACAAGAAGAAATAACTTGTACTTTTTAAATGGAAGTACAGTTATTGGATCAACATCAACAGTTTCTGCGAAAGATGTAGATTCAGAGGCTACCAGGTTATGGCATATGCGTTTGGGACATGCTGGTGAAAAAGCTTTGCAGACTTTGGCGAAGCAAGGCTTGTTGAAAGGTGCAAATTCTTGCAAATTGGAATTCTGTGAACATTGTGTTCTGGGCAAGCAGACGAGGGTAAAGTTTGGTTCAGCAATTCACAATACAAAAGGAATTCTGGACTACGTTCACAGTGATGTGTGGGGACCTACCAAAGTGGCTTCTTTGGGAGGTATGCACTATTTTGTTACTTTTGTTGATGATTATTCAAGAAAAGTATGGGTGTATCTAATGAAAAGAAAAAGTGAAGTATTGGATGCATTTCTGAAATGGAAGAAGATGGTGGAAACTCAAACTGGTCGAAAGGTCAAACGACTTCGATCAGATAATGGTACTGAGTACAAAAACGATCCATTTCTTCAAGTATGTCAAGATGAGGGCATCGTGCGACACTTCACTGTTCGGGATACACCACAGCAGAATGGGGTGGCAGAACGCATGAATCGAACTATACTGGAGAAAGTTCGATGTATGTTGTCCAATGCTGGATTGGGCAAGGAATTTTGGGCTGAGGCTGTTACATATGCGTGCCATCTAATTAACCGTTTGCCATCAGCTGCAATAAATGGCAAAACTCCTATGGAGATGTGGACTGGTAAATCTGCTACTGACTATGATTCTTTACATGTTTTTGGTTCCACTGCATATTATCATGTAAAAGAATCGAAGTTAGACCCAAGAGCAAAGAAAGCATTATTCTTGGGTATAACTAGTGGAGTAAAAGGATACCGTCTCTGGTGTCCTGATACAAGGAAGATTGTCTTTAGCAGAGATGTGACTTTTGATGAATCAACCATGTTAAAGGATTCACAAAAGGATGACAAAACCAGTAGTACTTTGCAGCAGGTGGAGCTTGAAAAGGTTAATAATGATCCAGCTGATATTGAAAGAACAGATGATGAAGAAGTTCCGACCCAAGAACTTCTACAGCAACAAGATTCAATTGCATATAGAAGGCCAAGAAGAGAGATTCGTAAGCCAGCTCGCTTTGATGATATAGTGGCCTATGCACTTCCAATTGCAGATGATGATGCTCCTTCTACTTACACAGAAGCAATAAGTAACCCTGATGGTGTAAAGTGGAAGCAAGCCATGGATGAAGAAATGCAGTCTCTTCATCAAAATAGGACTTGGGAATTGATGACACTGCCCAAGGAAAAGAAGGCAATTGGATGCAAATGGGTATATGCAAAGAAGGAAGGATTTCCTGGTAAAAATGAAATTCGGTACAAGGCTAGATTGGTAGCAAAGGGTTATGCTCAGAAAGAAGGAATAGACTACAATGAAGTGTTTTCTCCAGTTGTGAAGCATTCGTCTATTCGGATTTTGCTAGCCTTGGTTGCGCAATATGATCTTGAACTAGTTCAGCTTGATGTGAAGACCGCATTTTTACACGGTGATTTGGAAGAGGAAATCTATATGACTCAGCCAGATGGATTCAAGGTTGCTGGTAAAGAGAATTGGGTTTGTAAACTGACAAAGTCGCTTTATGGATTGAAGCAATCCCCGAGGCAGTGGTACAAGCGATTTGATCAGTTCATGAAAGGGCAAAGGTACACAAGAAGTAAATTTGACCATTGCGTGTATTTCCAGAAGCTACAAGAAGGAACTTTCATATACTTGCTCTTATATGTTGATGATATGCTAATAGCATCTAAGAGCAAAGTTGAGATTGAGAGATTGAAGACTCAACTCAATCTTGAGTTTGAGATGAAAGATCTTGGTGAAGCTAAGAAGATTCTTGGCATGGAAATATGTAGAGATAGAGCCCATGGCAGAGTTAGCTTGTCTCAGAAGCAGTATTTGAAGAAGGTACTACAACAGTTTGGCATGAACGAGCAGACAAAACCTGTAAGTACCCCGTTGGCTTCTCATTTCAAGCTTTCTGCACAACTATCTCCTTCGACGGATACGGAACGAGAATACATGTTGCAAGTTCCGTACTCCAATGCAGTGGGTAGCTTGATGTATGCAATGGTGTGTACAAGACCCGACATTTCACAGGCAGTTAGTATAGTGAGCAGGTATATGCATAATCCTGGAAAAGGACATTGGCAAGCTGTGAAATGGATTCTACGGTATATTCAAAAGACCGTAGATTTTGGATTACTGTTCGAGCAGGATAATACACTTGGTGAAGGTGTTATTGGGTACGTTGATTCTGACTATGCCGGTGATTTGGATAAACGAAGATCAACCACCGGTTACGTGTTTATACTTGCTGGAGGACCAATCAGTTGGAAGTCTACTCTACAGTCTACTGTTGCATTGTCAACCACAGAAGCCGAGTACATGGCTGTAACAGAGGCTGTAAAGGAAGCTATTTGGTTACAAGGTATGGTTAAAACCTTGGGATTGGTTCAGGAGCATATTAACGTGTATTGCGATAGTCAAAGTGCTATTCATTTAGCAAAGAATCAAGTCTATCATGCACGTACAAAGCATATCGACGTACGATTCCATTTTGTGCGGGAAATTATTAATGAAGGGAAGATTCGCCTTCAGAAGATTAAGACTGCAGATAATCCCGCAGATATGATGACCAAGGTGGTAACAGCAACCAAGTTCGAACATTGTTTGAACTTGATCAATATCCTGCGAGTTTAACAGTTGAAGAAGGCACTATCAAGTATTGTTGGCAAAGGAAGAAAGAATTGTGTGAAGATAAGATTATCCTAATCAAATCTTCAAGGTGGAGATTATTGGCTATAGCCCATCTTTGAAAAGTCAAAGATGGGGGCTATAGCAAGTTGGAAGCAAATTGGCAATAGTTAGGCACCGAAAGTTTTTTTGGCATGGGATAATTGC
Organism: Gossypium australe; assembly: GCA_005393395.2. NCBI lineage: Eukaryota > Viridiplantae > Streptophyta > Magnoliopsida > Malvales > Malvaceae > Gossypium > Gossypium australe. The sequence continues at coordinate 143,035,492 of CM016619.1, read as the reverse complement.
AATTTTGGTCCCTATTTGAATAGGTAATTTGCAAGTTGATCCCTGAACCTCAACTATAAATAGGCCTAACCATTTCTCATTTTCTTCATCCCACAATTTGCCATTCTCTACTTAAGGCATTGTTCTCTCTCCCTATTTGTATATTTTCACTTGTAATTTTGGAGTGAAATATATTTGGTAGTGCCCGAGGACGTAGGCGAAATTTGCCGAACCTCGTTAAAATTCTGGTGTTCTTTATTATTTATTTTTCATATCTTGTGAGTGTGATTGTAGTTATTTATTGTGCTATTAAATTACGATAGAGGGATATTCTGGCTAGGAAAGATCTGGTACTTAAGCGATCCTCGTGATCCACCTCTCTTTCCTGGGAATTGAACTCAGTGTGATTTTTCAGTACAATAATTATACTCTTTTACACGCTTCCGCACAACAATATTTAAAGTTAAATTGTCAATGCAATAAGTAGACACATATTTTAAGTATACTCTACCTTAAATTCGAGTTCGCATTTAAAGCTAAAACTAATGGTAGGTTACTAAAAGACATAATTTATACTATATTAACACTTTAAAAAATTTAATTGAACCATTTTAAAGTTTAAAATTAATCTGAAATTATATATGGTTTTGGCCTTGGTTTTTTTAACCAACTTGTACCAAATAAATTATGGTACTAACAATTGTAATTATACCATTCATATTTGGCTGTACAATTATGCAAAGAGAAGAGAAGCACCACATGCATTTGTTCTTAACCATTTTACACGATGGTTAAAGCTCTAGTTTTGTATGAAACGATGGTTAAAACTCTTGTTAGACATCCATTTGACATGTACTCATATCGTGTGATCTTCATTCCCACTATAAGCATTTGAATTGTTATATAATTTAGATTGCTAATTGGTTTAGTAGTGTAATTTTATAAAATCGCCCACGAAAGTATCTGTCTTAATTCTGAACAAATTTTCTTTCATATTACGAATCAAGAATGAAAATGTGGATATAATTAAACAGTAAAATTTCTCTTTTCTAAGAAGAAGGCACAGATTAAATTCACTATCCGTTCAGGGTAATATATTTAAGATAAGAGGATAAAAGATCTATTATAATTAATTGAAATTAAAAACTGCTAACACATATAACCCGATGCTTTAAAGAGACAATATTAATTTAAAATCTCAACCTTAACCATGATTATTATTTTGCTCATACTATTATTAGTAAAAACATTACACCATTATTGTACAAAAAATTTCACATCATGCATTATGCATTTTCTAAATCAAAACAGGAAAATCCTGTGGGTGTGATAATATTATTAAAAATTATAACACATCAACAGCATTCAATTATTGACCTGGAAATCCAATAGTGATGGTGGGCTGCCATCTAATAACAAAGGTATACTAACGTATGACTTTGCTTTTAATGAATATTTAAATTAAATTATTTCGAATTCGAATCTTGTAAATTATTAAAGTAAAATTAATTTATGCAAAATGTTTTTTCTTTATTTAATATTTTATTTTACTTGATTTTAGATTTAATTAAGATTTAAATAGTTTCTAAATATAAAAGAATCTCAAACTAAAAAAAAATTATCTATATTTGTTTTTCTAAATAATTGATTTAAATAAATAAATAAATAATGGGGAAAATGGTCAACTTTTTTTGTTGTTGAAGACTTGATAAAAAGCTGACTCTGGGTGCTCAATTATTCCAACCCACTCCTCCAACCCAACGTTTTAAAAAGAATAAATGTAATGCTTACAAATCATTTTAATGCTTGTAACTCTTTTTGTAGTACAATATTGATTTGTAATGGTGGGATGCCCAAAAAAAAAAACCCTCATAATTCATTTAAATTAAAATTAAATTAATGTGTAGTGTTGATGATTATTTTAAATTGAATAAAATATTGTTAGAGTTGTGTGACCCGAATCCTTATTAAAAAAAATATAATAGCAAAATAAGGGGATCTGTAAAATCCGTATGGAACTACACTTTGTCTATTTGACATTGATTAGAATAAGGTTCTTCAACCTTTAAATTGATGTAGTCAAAACTCTTCTTGTATCATCTAGTTTTCAACATTGGTGAATTTCTCCTCCTGTGCCCGTGGTTTTTTTCTTGAAAGGGTTTCCACGTAAAACCTATGTGTTTTATTTTTCTTTTCTTTTCGTTTTGTAATCATTCTATATTGTCATTATCAACGTTAGTTTTAACATATATATATATATATGTATGTATATAATTATGTATGTACGTGTGTAATAAACAATGTTGTTTGAATTGAATTGAATTGGTTAGTCAAATCAGAAATGGGTCGAAATATTAATCTGAGAAAAAACAAAAAATTAATTAACTTGAAAATATGTATAACAGCTAAAAAATCGATTTAATTAATTTTTATAAATATTTTGATTTTCTTGATACTTTATTTATTTTAAATCAAATAAAATAATAGGACCAAAAATGGATAATCTAATCGATTGCATCATTGATATGATTCCAAAACATTGGTAAAAAAAGGTAGGCAGCTTAATTTAGGGAGCCATTGATTACTAGAAAAAGAGCTATTGATACTATAAATTGGTAATGGACACTTGGACTACACCAAGAAGTTAAGTCCCTATCACTACAAAATGCCGAAAGTGCATTTATCTAGATTATTTTAGAAGCTTAAAATATATTTTTTCTTTTTAAGTTTTTTTTTTGTTTTTTAGATTTAAATATATAAATTCAATTGTTAATATTATTAAAATTCATTTATTAAATTTAATATAATAATAAAAAATAAATAATATTAATCATTAAATTTGAATATTTAAATTTAAAATAACTAAAAATATAGTATAAAGAAACCCTTGTAAGATTGCTGCATTCTCATTGGTGGATTATGGGTATGGGATATTGCTTTTTCCTATCCTTTCCCTTTGGAGATTGATGGTGATAGTGCTCGAGTCTTATTATTCTATATTTTTATTTGGTTTGTGGAGTCATTATTAACAATAAATAATGTTGAGGTGGAGAAGTTTTTGAACTATCATTGCTTGAGTAGTTAATCGGACTTTTGAATGGAGGTATTGTTTTTGAGGTGTCTATGCTTAGAGTAGGGAAACAAAAATTCAAGGCTAAAATCGAGTTGATACCCTAAGAATGATACCTCTGTTCGAGAATTCAATTGATTACTTAAAGGACGACACTTGAATATATATACATGTTTATATATGATGTACCAATACTAAATATATACATATATACGACGAATAAATAAAATGATGCAACTTTATTAAAAATATTAAAAAATAATTCTTATTTTAAAAGAAAATAACCGTATTTAAAAATAAATTTATGTATCGTATATAGGTTAAAGTATGTTTCAAGCCCATATACTTTGTACATTTGTGATGTAGTCCTTTTACTTTTATTTTTAGGAATTTAGTTTTCTCAGATTTCAAAATTCAAGTCTAATTACTGACACTGTTTAAGTTTTTCTGTTAAATTTTGAAATAAAAAAAAGCACTTATTTGGTAGCATGTAAAAAAATGGTGTTATAACGAATTAGAATTTAACCAAAAAAAAACAACAATATTGACAATTGGACTTGCATTTTTAAATTTAAAAAATAGAAGGATTAAATTTCTTAGAAATAAAATAGAAAGGCTAAATTTTAAATATATAAAAATAGAAAAACTTGTAGCATATTTTAATCAAGATAAAAATGGTAATGCATTTTTTTTTTGAACAATCTCATATATGTTTTTTTTTTGACACAATACCTAAAACTACCCATAACCTTTCCCAACCCATAAATAGGAGGATAATGTGCTTAAATGCACTCGAACCCATATCTTCCTACATTGATAATTAAACTAAAACTCAATCTGCTAGCAATGCCTTATTTAATTAGTAGTTATAATGCCTACTTAATTGGATTTAAACATGACATAAGACTCCATTAGAGTAATATGGAGCGTACAATTTGTCAATATCTCAAATGCAAAATATTCTAATCTAATCGGTCCATAATAATTTTTTATTACGATTAATCAGTTTTTATTATAAATCAAGTGCATGCATAACATGAGATTTTGATTGGCTGTTAATTGATTACTTCTTTTTCATATTGGAAACCAATCAACTTTAATTACTTTAGCTCTTAAACTACTCATTTAAAGTGAATGGCAATGAACATTTCTTGGTTTTTTGGCCACCATTAAACTTGTCCAAGTGCATGTGGAAATTTCATATAATATCCGAAAGATTGGATAAAAATATTTGGTTGAATTGAAAAAAAAATTAAGCCTAAATTTTAATATTAAAACCTGAATCTAATTTGATTCGTTTTTAATTATGTTACATATAATAGTATTTTTATAGACTTAAGGACATTTTCGTAAAAAAATTAATTAAGCCTTCGACAAAAAATTCTTTAAAAAATTACTCGATGAAATCTCTATACATTAAGTTAACAAAGGCCAAATTTTATAGGTTTGTGTTAATTGTTTTTCCTTTTAATCATTGGAGCTTTAAAAAAATGCCACGTTAAATAAAAGTCAAGTAACTTCCACGTTGTTGTTAATTGTTGTTGTCAGTTTATTCTGTTAATCACATTAGCCAAATGTACTAGTGAATGTTAATGAAGAGGCTTTATTGAATAATTTTCTAGAGATAAAAGGGTTAATTAAGTAAAATTGTTATGAGATTTTATTTTTTTTATTGAGGGCCTTTTTTGTTTTTTTAAGCCTTTATATATATATATATATATAATATTATTATAATATAAATATTTAAAATATGTTGATTTGTTTATAATTGAAATTTTAATGAAAGGAAAATTTTAAAATTAAAATTAACTATTTTTTAAAAGAATTTTAAAAAACTAATATGAGTTAACCTAAAATAAGATTGAATTAATCATTTACAAATATGGATAAACTTGAATAAAACTTGAAACCCATAGTGCAGATGGAAAACAAATTTATATAAGTATGAGGTATACCAATACCATACATAAGTTCGACCTAATCCCAATTCAACTCGAACTATGAACTTTTCTAAACATCATTTTTAGGTAGTCTTATGCTATCCTCCTTTCCAAACATTTTTCTTTAATTTTTTTTGAAAGGTAAATTGTTATTACTATTTAAATAAGTTTTTATATACCAAATGAGTGTATGATAATAACTTTTACCAACGCTGCATTCAAGTTAACACTTAAATAATTTATTTGCAAGGTCAATTAAGTTTTTTTTATTAGTAAAACAAGGTCAATTAAATAAGTTTTTTTAACATTATGTGTGTCAAAACTTTTTTTGAAATCGACTTTTATTTTAAAAAACGAAAAATGGGAGTCATCACCGATCCTTTTTATTAGGTCTGATCGGATCACCTTATAATTTAATCATTTTAATAAAAATTTAAACTTACTTAAAACGATGATTTTTTGTCTACAAAATTCAAGAAACGGGTTCGGGAGTCGGTTACGTACGAGGAAGGATTAGCACCCTCGTAACGCCCAAAATTGGTACCTAATTGATTAATTAATGTCTTAGTGTCGAAAGTTGAAAACTCGAAAAGAATTTAAAATACGATCCCTCTTTATATTAATGTTAATTTTCATGAAAATGGTTTATTTCAAGTCAATCGAGAAGGAAGGATCATGTCCCGTAAGTTAGGACACAATGCCTTAAATCCTCGAAATCAAGAATAAACGTCATTTGATCGTTAATTGAATCTCGTTTTTTATATTTTTGAAATAGATATTCAATTATTTCGATTTTAAAAAGAAGTCATATCCCGTAAGTTAGGAACACTCTCTCCTACACAACTCGTGGCATTGTTATAACAAAATAAAATAAAATAAAAATAGAAGCGTATATAAAAAAAATGAAACGATGATGTATAAAAAATATAAAATGGCATACTAATCAAATGACAAAGATGTAACTACGATAGTGATAAAATTCCAATTTGTAATGACGATGGCAAAGATCATATTATAATTATTATTCTAATACTAATAATAAATAATCGAAGAAGGGTAAATAATAATAATAATAACAACAAAACAACAAATGTGCAAATAAATAAAAATAAAAATGTAAGCAATTTAATTTTTAAATATGTATAAAAATAAAGAAGTAATAAATAACTAGATAAATAGATAATAAAATAGTAATAATAATAATACAGGCTAAAGAAGAAAGAAAAAAAGGAATAAATATTCGATAAAAGTAAATAAAGAAAAATTTAAATATTAAAAAAATGAAGCAATAACAAATAAATGAATAAAGGAATTAAAATAAAAAAATAATTAAATGAATAATATATAATTAAATAAGTAAATAAGTAGTTAAATGAATAAAATGAATAATAAATAAGTATGTAAATAAAAAAAAGGAAACAATTGACAAAAGGGGTGAAAAATAAAGAACTAAATCGTAACTTAAATTAAATTAAAAGGATAAATCGGAATAAAATAAATAATAAAGGGGCTAAATTGTAATAAAATAAATAAATAAATAAGGACTAGATCGAAATCTAAATGAAATTTAGGGGCGTAATTGTAAAAACAAAAAATAATAAAAAAAAGAAAAGAATAGGGGACCAAAATGAAACACACTAGAATAAACAGGGACTAAATGGGAAATTATCCCAAGGCTCCTGGTCACGTGTGTCAACTGTCTGAGGACCAAATTGAAAGAGATTCGAAATTAACGGTGCATTTTAAAAAATAAAAAAAGGAATTAGGACCAAATTGAAAAGCGATTAAAAAGCAGAAGGACAAGAGTGGCAATTAGACCCTCCTTCAAAAATACTCGAATCCAGGCCGGGTCCAAAATGACGCCGTTTGAGCGTTAGAGGCCAAGCCCAAAACGATGTCACTTTGGGGGCTTATTTAAGTGAAAAAAATCAGGAAAAAAAAACTTCATCTTCCCTTATTTTTTTCTCTGAAAGCCCCCCTAAGTCCGGCCATTGGTGCCGTCGTAGGCCACCGCGGCGGCCGTAAAACTCAAAAGTCCCTTTGTAACATCCTAGATTAGGGGTTATGCGTTTGGAGCATAACTCAAGTGTTAATAGGATTTAAGTGTGGTTGGATATATTTTAGGAGTTTTTGAGAACTTTAGGTGAAGGGGAAAAACTTTGGAAAATATTGGAATTTTAAGTGAAAAGGGGAAACTAGATAAGGAGGCTTTAAAAGAAATTATGGGGAGTTGATGACACAAAAGAATCAGCAGCAAGGTGGCTTGGGACGTTTGCGTCAAAGGGGCTTCAGGAGGACTCAGGTTCAAATCACTTGGGCAGCAAGGAGTGTGTTTTATTTTTGGCATGTGACGTCAAGGTGGATGTATGGGGGTTAATTATTTTATTTTGAATAAGTTGGGATTTATTTTATTATTTTAAGTGGGTAGATAATTAGGTATTTTGTTTTATTTGTTTTAAATATGGAAATAGTGGATGAATAGGGTTTTGTTTTTATTTTATTTTGAATAAGTGAGGATTTATTTTATTATTTTAAGTGGGTAGATAATTAGGTATTTTGTTTTATTTGTTTTAAATATGGAAATAGTGGATGAATAGGGTTTTGTTTTTATTTTATTTTGAATAAGTAAGGATTTATTTTATTATTTTAAGTGGGTAGATAATTAGGTATTTTGTTTTATTTGTTTTAAATATGGAGATAGTGGATGAATAGAGTTTTGTTTTTATAAGTGGGGATTTATTTTATTATTTTAAGTGGTAGATAATTAGATATTTTGTTTTATTTGTTTTAAATATGGAGATAGTGGATGAATGGGGTTTTGTTTTTATTTTATTTTGAATAAGTGGGAATTTATTTAGTATAGATAAAAGATAATGGTGGCTTTAGTTTATTTTTAAATGGGAAGATAAGGGATGATGTGATAGATTCTTATTATTATTGTTTTTTTAAATGTTGGGTTTATTTAAATTATTTTGAAAGAGAGGTATGGAGAGAATATAGGAAAGAAATAAGGGGTTATAAATAGGAAGGAGTATCATTTTGGGTATTCTTTTCTTCATTCATTTTCTTTTCGCCGAAATTTGTTTCTCTCATCCCATTCCATTTGTTTCTTCTCAAATTAACCAAACCGAAACTATTCAAGGCTCCAATCTTTTCTTCCTATTACCAATCCTTCTTCCTCTAGACGTCATAGCCGAATCACCTTTCCTCCTGTGGCCGAATCTCTTAGTAGTCAGAGAGGGGTGAGGTTGATCTTTTGTTGCAAGCTATTCGATCGGTTCTAATAGTGGGGTAAGGAACTCTTTGTTGTTGATCTTCTTCTCTATGCCTTCAATTAAGTCGACGCTATGGAAACTAATCCTTTTTTTTATTTTTGACCGAACTTTGAAAGGGGTCTTTGAGGATTCTTGTAGCTATCATTTGGAGAAGTTATCTTTGGGATTTGAATATCCACAAGGTAGGTAACTATAAGATTCGGCCATAGGCCATTCCATTGTGTTTAACGTTGGATTAAATCTAACATGTACTCTATAGGCATATCGACATCTCCATAGCCAAGGAGTTAATTTCGGGATTTGAGATCTAAGGTTTTAGATCGGATTTTCGGGACTTGGATTAAAAGCTTTAAGTAATCAGGTGTGTACCCCACACTAAAATCCTAATCGATTTAAGGCTATGTTTTAATATATAAGTGTTTATAAGAATGTGAAAAATATGGCTAAGGTACCATGCCATGGTACAAAGTACTAAGGTATGTTTCCTACTCCTACTAGGATTATGAATATATGTTATATTTAACATGTGAAAAGTGATAAGAATGTGAATTAAGGCATGATATGCATGATATGTGTGAAATGGGGCATTCGGGTTATATGAGAAAGGGGAAATGAATGTGGTGACCTAAGACCACGATATCTGAATGTGGTGACCTAAGACCACGATATCCGAATATGGTGTCTCATGACACAAAATATGTATCTAGTGGCTATGCCACGAATTTTATAAGGGCGATGAGCACGTCGACTGCAGCGACTGCCTTCGATGGTGTGTAGCGGATGGAGGGTTGACTTATTAGTCCCCACGGTGTGCAGGTTGGTACGGGTGATGTGTAGCGGATGGCATCTAGGTTTGGGTTCGGGTTTGCATCATTATCTTTATTTGTTATGTGAATGTGATATGTATGATATACCTGAATGTGTTTGGATTTAGTGTTGGTTACACATTGAGTCTGTTTGACTCACCCCGTTGGGGAATATTTTCTTCCAGGTGATGATCAGTAATGGACCGGGTCGGCAGGAGCTTAAAGGTGGCCATGCTCAGCAAGGAATTACTTTATTTGGACATTTTATTTTTATTTAAGTACTTTAAACTATTTGGGTTTGTTTTATTGTAATAAGGCCCATTAAAGTATTTAAGTATTCTTATTAAGTATCTTTATTATTATGTTTTATTATGGATTGACAATTGAGATACTATTTGCAAATGGTTATATTTTTCTTAGAATGATTTAAATTACGAAAATGTTTTATTAAAGGAAACAATTTTTAACGGTTTTTACTTTTAAGTAAGAATATTTTTAAAACGTTTTCCGCAGTGGCATTTCAAATTCTGTCGTAACGAATGGGCCGGGTTTGGGGTGTTACACCCTTCTTCTTCTTCTTCTTTTTTTTAAAGGAAAGGGAAGACTAGATCATAGGGGATTCCCTCTGTATTTTAAAAAAAACAAAAAGAAAAAAGGAAAAAAAGGCTTCGGCCCCCTGGGCGTCCCTCTCGCGCCCTCTCCTTGAGGGTGATGAATCTACCCACCAACGACAACGGCGTAACAAGAGCTGTAAGGTTTTTTTGTTTTTGTTGTATTTTTTTATATTTTTCGAAAATAAAACAACGAATAAAACGAATACCTTTTGAATCTTTTTGTATTGTTTTTTTTATTGTCCTTGTCTGTCCAAAAAACTACAATATGATTATGGCTTTTATAACCATAAATTACACTGTTATTATTATTTTTTTGCTATTGTTTCTACTGTTCTTGTATTGTTGTTTTTGTCCTTTTCCATTCCTTTTTTGCAAATGGTGTGGATGTCAACGTAGAGGAGAGGAGAGACGCTCTTTGCCGTTTTGGTGCAAGGCGACAGACGCGCGTCAGGCCTCAGGACGAGGTGCCTTGGGCTACGTGAAAGGAGTGGCGGCTAAGGTGTTCAGTTTTACTGAAAACTTGGTTTAGGTTGTGGGCCACTGGGCCGTTAGAGTTTTTTTTTATTTTGGGCTGCTTGTAATTGGACTAGACTTTTAATATTTTCATTTATTTTTTCTATTTAAT